>OX451737.1:1708236286-1708836286 GCA_948472305.1 Vicia faba | reverse complement strand
ATAAATAAAAATAATAAAAATAAGGAAATAAGATATTTTCTAACACCCCCCTAAGTTGGTGCATAGATATCTATCATGCCCAACTTATCTATCAAATGCTCAAAGGTAGGTCTTGCCAAACTTTTGGTCAGGATATCCGCAGTTTATTGATTTGAAGTCGCAAAAGAGAGACATATGATTCCAGTATCTAACTTCTCTTTTATGAAGTGTCGATCAATCTCAATATGCTTGGTTCTGTCATGTTGAACTGGATTATGAGCTATGCTAATGGCAGCTTTACTGTCTAATAGAGTAGTTTACTAATATGCCCTTCATTTTATCTTTCTATTCTGTTTTGCTGAGCTGTCAGGTTTGTTAGTGGTGTGCTGTTAGCTTGTTATGGCCTCACACCTTTTCTGCTTTGTATCACATGGCTATATAAAGTAGCCTCTTGTATTACTGTTTAATCAGATAATACAATGAGAGTTTCTTTTCATTCTCTCTCTTTACCTATTTCTATCATGGTATACAGAGCATAATTTTTTTTTTTCCGATCCATGGAACCTTTATTCCCTTCCTCTCAGGTGAAACTTTCTCACCTAATTTCTGTTAAGCTTGACGACAAGAATTTCAAACAGTGGAAGCAGCAGATTGATGGCGTCGTCCGTGGTCATCGTCTTCAACGCTTTGTCACTGTTCCGGTGATTCCGCCACCGTCTCCCTCAGATCCTGCATCTCACAGTGCGTTTCTTGAGTGGGAACAGCAGGATGCTCTCATTTGCACCTGGCTTCTCTCTACCATCTCCGATGCTCTCCTTCCTAAGCTCGTTGACTGCAAGCATGCGTGGCAGGTGTGGACAGAAGTTCATCGGTACTTTGATGTTCTTCTCTCCACCAAGGCTCGTCAACTTCGTTCAGAACTCCGGCGTCTTACGAAGGGTTCACTAACGATTACTGAGCTTATGACGCGTTCACGTGACATCAGTGAGTCGCTAACCTCCATCGGTGATCCCGTTCCTCTTCGTAACCTAATTGAGATTGTTCTTGATTCATTACCTGAGGATTATGATTCTATTGTCGCCGCCGTTAACAGCAAAGATGACGTTAGCTCCTTGGAAGAGTTGGAGTCTTCCTTGCTTGCTCATGAGTCGCGATTGGAGAAGCATCGCAAAGCTGCGATTACAGAACCGGCGACGGCGACGATCAATCTCACTCAAGCAACACCTTCTCCCACTCCAGTCGCTTCTGATCAAGTCATCTCCGAGGCGTTTCCTCAAGGAACGAGTCACGTCACCGCTAATGCTGAAAATCATTCCTATGGTGCACGTGGTGGTCGTTCTGGTCGCGGTGGTGGTCGTTTTGGTCGTGGAGGAGGTCGTTTTGGGAAATCACCGTGTCAGATTTGTCACAAACCTGGTCATGATGCTTCAGTATGCTACTATCGTTATGCCAATTCAAGTGGTGCTAGTTATCCACATCATCGAGCTCCCTTCAATCCTTTTCACGTGGCTCCTCGTGCTGTTTATCCTGTGCAGCTTGCTTATGCTTCTCCCAGAGCTGCGCCTCCCAGATCTTCTGCACCACAAGCCTTTTATGCAGGTACTGAAGCTAGCAGTGCAAACCAGTGGTGGTATCCTGACTCAGGAGCTTCTCATCATGTTACTCCTGATGCCTCTAATGTGTCTGACTCTGCCTCCGTGCCTGGAACTGAACAAGTTTTCATAGGTAACGGCCAAGGTTTGTCCATCAACTCTGTAGGTTCTATGTCTTTTCCCTTACCTCACAAACCTCATCTATCTCTCACTCTTAACAATCTCTTACATGTCCCTCACATCACCAAAAACCTTATGAGTGTGAGCAAATTTGCTCAAGATAATTCTGTATTTTTTGAATTTCATCCTAAGTTTTGTGTTGTCAAATCTCAGGCTACTTCTGAAGTCTTACTCAGTGGTCTTGTTGGTGCTGATGGCCTCTATAAATTCTCCAATCCAGCTGCTCCTCCGTTGTCCAAATCTTCTTCCTCTTATAGTTCTAGTCATAGTTATCCTGCAGCATACAATTGTAATACTTCCTATAGGACGGATGTTATAGATTCTATATCTCAGTGTACTGAATCTGTTGCAAATCATACTATAAATCCTTTGTCTTCTTGTAATGAATCTTGCAATTATAATGTTACAAGTACCTTTTTCAATCCTTCTCTAAACTCTGTCAGTACTGTTTTACCTTCCTCACACTTTAATGCTGCAAATTCTATTGCATCCAATAAATATGTGCTTTGGCATACTAGGCTGGGACACCCCAATCATCATGCCCTCACTGAAATCTTCAAACTGTGTAATCAATCCTTTCCATCTAAACCCCCTGCTGAGTTATGTCACGCTTGCTGCATTGGCAAGTCTCACAGACTTCCTTCTTCTTTATCTACCACAGTTTACTCTCATCCTTTTGAGCTGGTTGTATGTGATCTTTGGGGTCCTGCCCCTATGCAATCTTCCAGTGGTTATACCTATTTCCTAACCTGTATTGATGCCTTCTCTAGGTTTGTTTGGGTTTTTCCTCTCAAACTTAAGTCTGACACCATGGTTCAATTTCTTCAGTTTAAGAAAATGGTTGAACTTCAGTTCAATTGTCCCATTAAATGTGTCCAAACTGATGGGGGAGGTGAGTTTAGGCCTCTTACCAAATATCTCACAGATTTAGGGATTGTTCACAGATTCACTTGTCCCCATACACATCACCAAAATGGCCTTGTTGAACGTAAGCACAGGCACATTGTTGAGACTGGTCTCACACTCCTTGCTCAGTCCACCCTTCCCTTAAAATTCTGGGATCATGCCTTTGTCACAGCTGCATATCTCATTAACAGACTTCCTACACCTATACTTGACAATGTCTCACCTTATTTTAAATTACTTCACAAAAACCCTGACTATACTATCCTTAAAGTCTTTGGCTGTGCATGTTATCCTTTTCTCCGTCCCTATAATTCTCATAAACTTGATTTTAAATCTCAACTGTGTATTTTCCTTGGATACTCTACCTCTCACAAAGGCTATAAATGCCTTGCTTCAGATGGTCGCATTTTTATTTCCAAGGATGTTGTTTTTAATGAAGCAAATTTTCCTTATTCCACCTTGGTTTCTTCTTCAAAATCTGTCTCTCTTCCTAACACTCCATCCTCTTCCTCTCCCTCTCTCAGTTTTCCTCCTGTTCCCTCTGCTCCCTCTACTTCTAATCTGTCTTCTATGCCTTCTTCTTCCTCAAATTCTGCTTTTCCTCAACTTAGCAGTCCCACTATTTCTAATTTTTCTCCAATCTCTTCTTCCTCTTCCTCTGCTGCTCCCTCTAACAACTCTTATTCTTCTGGTCAGCAACCTATCCCTCAACCTCTCACTGCCATTCCCATTACCTCTTCTCCTTCTTCCTCTCCTGCCCTCATTCTCTCTGATCCAGCTGAAGCTAGCACTCTTTCTCCCTCCTCTTCATATTCCTCTCCTTTAGTTGGTCCCTCCCCTGGCCCTAGTCCTATTTCCCACCCTGCTGCCACAGCTTTACCTTCCATTCACCCTCAAAACATCCACCCTATGCAAACTAGAGCCAAAAGAGGAATCACTCTTCCTAGACTTCACCCTACTCTATTAATAGCCCACCTTGAACCTACATCTGTTGAGCAAGCCTTGGCTGCTCCTAACTGGTTTCAGGCCATGAAGGAAGAACATCAGGCACTGCTGAGAAATCAGACCTGGACTTTGGTGAAAGCTCCTGCTGGAAGGAAGCCTATTGGATGTAAGTGGGTGTTCAGGACTAAGGAGAATCCTGATGGTTCCATAAACAGGTATAAAGCCAGATTAGTGGCTAAAGGGTTCCATCAAAAGGCTGGTGATGATTTTCAAGAAACTTTTTCTCCTGTCATTAAACCTGTTACTGTGAGAATTGTTCTTTCTATTGCTGTTACAAACAGGTGGCCATTGCAGCAGATTGATGTTAACAATGCCTTCCTCAATGGCACTCTTGAAGAAGAAGTCCTTATGCAACAGCCCCCTGGCTTTGAAGTTGCTGACAGAACTCTTGTTTGCAAGTTAAATAAGGCTATTTATGGTTTAAAACAGGCTCCTAGGGCCTGGTTTGATAAGCTAAAGTGTGCCTTGGTTCAACTCGGGTTTAAGGCTAGTAGATGTGATCCTAGCTTGTTTTTGTTGCATCAAGGTAAACTTCAGATTCTAATTCTGGTCTATGTTGATGATATAATCATCACGGGTAGTTCTGCTCCTTTTATAGCTTCCTTGATCAAGCATCTCAATAATTCTTTCTCTCTCAAACAGCTGGGACAACTTGATTATTTCCTAGGGATTCAAGTGACTCATCTCCCTAATGGTTCTCTTCTCTTATCTCAGACTAAGTACATCACAGATTTGCTTTCAAGGCTTAATATGTTGAATGCCAATGGCATGCCTACTCCCATGGTCTCTAGCAGCAAATTGTCCAAGGTTGGGTCTGCTGCGGTTGATGACCCTACTCAGTTTCGGTCTGTGGTTGGTGCCCTTCAATATGCTACCTTAACTAGGCCAGAGATCTCTTTTTCAGTCAACAAAGTCTGTCAGTTTTTGTCCAATCCTTTAGAGGATCATTGGAAGGCTGTTAAAAGAATCTTAAGGTACCTAAGTGGTACTCTGCACCATGGTCTTCTCCTTCAGCCTGCTCCTATTCAGCAACCAATGCAGTTGCTAGGGTTCTGTGATGCAGACTGGGCATCAGACCCTGATGACCGGAGATCTACTTCAGGGGCCTGCATATATCTTGGGCCTAATGTTGTTTCCTGGTGGTCCAAGAAGCAACAGCTTGTTGCAAGGTCCAGTGCTGAAGCGGAATATCGCAGTATGGCTCAGCTAGCTGCTGAACTCATTTGGATTCAGTCCTTGCTCAAGGAACTCCATTATTCCTCTCAAGTTCCTAAGATCTTGTGTGATAACTTGAGCACTGTTACTTTGGCTCACAATCCTATTCTTCACAACAGGACTAAGCATATGGAGCTTGATATTTTCTTTCTGCGAGAGAAAGTACTCAGCAAAAGTCTGACTGTTGTTCATGTACCAGCTCAAGATCAATGGGCTGACATTCTCACTAAGCCCCTCTCTGCTGCCAAGTTTGTTCCTCTTCGTTCCAAGTTGCGTGTGTATGATAAGGCTGCTTTGACAAGTCTGCCATCAGCTTCTAAGGGGGACTAATAGAGTAGTTTACTAATATGCCCTTCATTTTATCTTTCTATTCTGTTTTGCTGAGCTGTCAGGTTTGTTAGTGGTGTGCTGTTAGCTTGTTATGGCCTCACACCTTTTCTGCTTTGTATCACATGGCTATATAAAGTAGCCTCTTGTATTACTGTTTAATCAGATAATACAATGAGAGTTTCTTTTCATTCTCTCTCTTTACCTATTTCTATCACTGTCAGAGTATAATTTTAATGGAAGCTCAATTTTCATCTTAAGTACTTCTAGGACTCTAAGGATCCATAATCCTTCACAAATACCTTGATACATAGCTCTAAACTCGGCTTCTGAACTACTTCTTGCTACAACTCCTTGTTTCTTGCTTCTCTATGTCACAAGATTACCTTAAATATAGGTACAATATCCAGAGGTTGATCTTCTATCTATGATTGAACATGCCCTATCAGCATCGGTGAAGATAGACACATTTCTTTCACTAGTTTTCTTAAAATGTAAGCCTTTACCAGGATTTCCCTTCAAATATTTCAATATTCTGTAGACTGCCTCAAGATGTTCTTCGTAAGCAGAATGCATAAACTGACTTACTACACTAACTGAGAAAGCAATATCAGGTCGAGTGTGTGACAAATAAATCAGTTTTCCAACCAATCTCTGATATCTTCCAGTATCAACAGGAACATTACCTTCTCCCCAAAGTTTAGCGTTAGGATCCATAGGGGTATCTGCAGGACGACATCCACTCATTCCTCTTTCTTTCAATAAGTCTAGAATGTATTTCTGCTGTGAAACCACAATACCATTCTTTGACCGAGCAACCTCCATACCAAGAAAATATCTCATGGATCCTAAGTCCTTGATTTCAAAGTCTACTGTTAATTTCTCTTTCACTCTTGCCATTTTAAGAGTATCGTCTCCAGTAAGGACAATATCATCAACATATACAATCAGGACAACAAATTTCTCATCATGGGAGAACTTTGTGAACAATGTGTGATCAGCATGTCCTTGAATGTATCCTTGTTTCTTCATGGACTGAGTGAATTTTTCAAACCAAACTCTAGGAGATTGTTTTAATCCATACAAAGACTTATTCAATTTGCATACATTTGATCCAAATTTGTTTTCAAATCCAGGAGGAATGTCCATGTATACTTCTTCTTCTAAATCGCCATTAAGAAAGGCATTTTTAACATATAACTGATGTAGGGGCCAATCCAGGTTAGCAACAAGCAATAAAAGAATTCTTACAGTGTTCAATTTTGCAACAGGAGCAAATGTCTCTGAGTAGTCTATACCATAGGTCTGAGTAAAACCTTTAGCCACCAAGCGAGTCTTGTACCTTTCAATTGACCCATATGAATTATACTTCACAGTAAACACCCATTTGCATCCAATTGTCTTCTTGCCATCCGGTAGTGTCGTAACACTCCAAGTTTTGTTCTTTTCTAGAGCTTTCATCTACTTAAGTACAACTTCCCTCCACTTTGGAATTTCTAGAGCAACCTATATATTTTTTGGAATTTCTACACTAGACAATTTTGAGGTGAAGGCAGACAAAGATGAAGACAAATTTGAATATGATATAAAATTGGACGTGAGATGTTTAGTACAAGATCTAACAGGTTTTCTAATGGCAACAGGATCATCTATATCAGGATACAAAATACGACTTTCAGAGATAGAGATGGACTTACCTTTCCTATTCTTAGGAGGGTGATCATTCCCCGGTTCAGATTTGTGACAGTGTTGAGATGTGGACTCATCCATACCTTTGCGGTGCTTTTTCACAAAAACCTTCCCTTTCCAAATCCTGTTTCCTAATTCAAATTTGTTTTCCTGAAGTGACTCATTATTTTGTGGCATTTCA
Organism: Vicia faba; assembly: GCA_948472305.1. Taxonomy (NCBI): domain Eukaryota; kingdom Viridiplantae; phylum Streptophyta; class Magnoliopsida; order Fabales; family Fabaceae; genus Vicia; species Vicia faba. Next base: position 1,708,829,212 of record OX451737.1, on the reverse strand, counting down.
ATTAGATCATCACTATCATCGTTTTCAGAAATTTCATTGTTTTCTTCATGAGAAAATGTAGGCTCAGATTCACTAAGTTCCTTACTCATAACAAGAGTAGGATCAGATACAGAATCATGGCCATTTTCTGTTGGTGCAGAAATAAAAGTCTTAGAACTTTGTGATACAGACAAAGATAAATTATTTAAAAAACTCATGTCCTCAATTCGGCAACTCCATTTTGTTAAGGAGTATTAGGACATGAACTTTAATGTACAATCCCATTTTTTAGAAAAAAATCATCCAGGATATTGTTTAAATATTCTTTGCCATTATCACTTCTAAAGACTTGAATATTTGTTTGAAATTGGTTTTGCACCATTGTACAAAAATTCTTTACAGCATGACAAACATCTGATTTCCCCTTTAACAAGTACACCCAACATACCCTTGTATGGTCATCTAGAAATGTGATAAACCATTTTTTGAGAGAGAGTGTACTTGTACGGTTAGGGCCCCAAACATCACTGTGAATAATAGAAAACGATTTTGATGGTTTATAAGGCTGTATTGAAAATCGGGAACGATGATGCTTTGCAAACTCACATGCTTCACATTTAAACAAAGAAAAATTCATAATATGAAATAACTTAGGAAACAAGTGTTTTAAGTAACGAAAACTAGGATGACCTAACCTTAAATGCCATACCATAATGTTGTCAGCTTTATTATTCAAAACAGAAAAAGACTCAAAACATGAACTTATTGTTTTTTAAGGTAGTTGTGATGCAGATCCAACGTCAAGGTAATAGAGTCCTCCACTCTCCTTAGCACTGCCAATCATCTTTCCCGAGTTCAAATCCTGAAAGACACAGTGAGATCGGAAAAAATTAGTTTGACAATTTATATCTTTGACTAATTTACTGACGGACATTAAATTACATGATAAATTTGGAACATCAAGGACATTTTTAAGAGTTAACATCGGAGACAACACAACTGACCCTTTACCTGCAATGGCTGAAAAAGAGCCATCTGTTATTTTTATTTTTCGATTACTTGCACATGAACTATATGAAGAGAACAAAGTAGACTCACCTGTCATGTGATGTCATGTGATCAGAGGCACCTGAATCTACTATCCAAATATGACTGAATTGACACTAATAAATACAGAATTACCTTTTGTTGCTATAGAGCAAGAAGGAGTTGGAGACTCGAGGAGTTTGTACAGTTTGTCTAGTTGTTCCGTAGTGAGTGGAAGCTGAGATGAAGAGATTTGTTGCCCTTGATCAGAATTACTAGCCTGAAATGCACGGCCACCGTCGTCACCGCAGCCACCGTCCGACTCAGGTGGTGGTTGTTTTCCTTGGTTGGATCTGGTGTAGGCCTGTGCTGGGGAAGACCACCTGTTGTTCTGATTCGCCATAGGGGGCTAAACGAGTATGTGAAGCAGGTCGGGTAAAAAAAATTACGGTAAAACCCCGAACCCCACTAGTTGTAGGAAGCTTTATAGTAAAACCCTAACCTAGTGTTTTTGATACCATATTGAAAAGAATGATAAAATGTTGTTATGATGTTATTCCTCAGCTCTAGGCTGGTATATATAGTGGTAATATAGTAATGATAATTAATTCTCCCTTTAATGGAGAATAAAGGAAAATAAAAGAGAATAAACGGAAATAATAAAAATAAGGAAATAAGATATTTTCTTAACATAGTAGAAGAAATTTTATGGAACCTTACTTATAGGAGGTATGTTGTCTTGGCCAGGGATGTTCACGTATTCTTCTCTAAGACAGAGAGAGCTGGTGTCAGGTAGTTATTTGCTTTGTCAGGCAAATGGGCAACCTAATCAGGCACAAAAATAACCAGTTTCCATGAATGCAGACTAGATCAAAAGGAAATGTTTATTTTCAGTGTGTTTTTTTTCACATACCAGCTCATAGAGCTCCTTCCCATCCTCAGCAACATACTCGTAACATACCTAGACAAGGTTGAAAAGGTTAAGTTTCTTTTTATTTCAAGTTCTCTTTTAGTTTTCACAGCGAAACAGTTTACTCACATCAAAGCTTTTGTTTCTTGCAGTTGAATCATGGAGTGCCTTCACACATATATCAGCCACATCAGCGCAGCTGATGCCCTATAAATTATGACATTTGTTATAATGGTCAGGTCAGTTATTCCAATAATGAAAAATTGTTCACAGGTATTTGAAAGATATTATTATTAAAATCAAGTATTTGAAATAAATATGTTGGGGAAATAGGCTTTCCACGATGATAGTAAAGAATAGAAAACACTAACCCGAGATATTCTGTTTCCTTGATCAAATATTAGAGCACGCTGTCCACCAGGTTCTTCCTGTCAGAAAAACATGCATGATACTGTAATTAATAAGATAAATACACTATATTACATTTTCATACCAACATAGTGTTTGGTTTGGGATGGATTTAGAGGGGGGAGGGGGGGCATATGGGTTTATAAAATTTTAAATACATTCACGAAATTATCATTACTTTTATATTAGAAATTCAATATCGTCCAAACCGGTCTCTTTGATGCCCCTTGTTTTTTTTCTTCCAATTGGTAGGACTTCCAGCTCCCTTTCCTTTACCTCATATATTACTAGATGTTTTGGCTTTGCTGTTTTCTTAAAAAAATGACGGGTATGAAAGAGTGGTGACCAAAAATGCTCTGATCTGGGCTGTTTTTGTAAAGAGGAGCACTTACTGGTAGTGAACGAGATTCTTAAGCATTTGAAGGCAAGCCTGAGAAGAGGCCTTTTGCTTAAGGAAGAATGAAAACTTTCCTATGAGGTATATCCAGACGCTGACAGCGTGGAATCCATAGTACCTAACAGGTCTACTTCAAGATATTGTATACTTTTGGGAGGGAATTTGGTGACATGGAGAAGTAAGACATAAAGTTTTGTTTCAAGAACAAGCGCAGAGCAAGACTCCTGAGGTATGGGGATGGCTCAGTCTCATGGGGTAATTAAATTTTCTCAGTTAAGCGAAATGTAATTTAATTTTCATTATTCACCATCTGTTTTCATGTTCCCCTAAATAACAAAGCACAAAAAAAGATCTCATAAAAAATATTTTGAAAATTGATCTCATAGAAAACATTATTGTATAATTAAAACCGAAATGAAATAATAAAGGTAAGTTCAAATAAACATCATCCAGAGCTAATTGAGGCAACTAAATCAGGGCATTGACTATGAACAAAATTTTACAATCTTAAACCCTTAAAAATCAAATTGATACATATTCAAGTACAAATTCTACCAGCACAAAACAAAAGTAACTTTACCTGCAATGGACCCGGACGAACTATAGTGTACCCAAGGCCAGATCTTCTCAAGGAATCTTCACCTGCCTGAAGAATTTGGTTTTAAGGTGACCAAACATACCAACAAGGAAAACAACAAACAGAAAAAAGAATCAATTCTCAATCAATTATGTCAAAGAAATTAAACAAAGAAAGGAACCTACCCTCTTGGCTTTAAGAACTTGCTCTCGCCGGGAAGGCTCAACTCCTAGGCCAGAACATGAAACTAAGACAAAATCGGTTTCTTGTCCAGTCTGCAGCATATTCACATGCAAAATTTACATTAGGATTATAAGGATCCTCAGCACTACTGCAGAACAATAGAACATACATCATCCAGGTGGCTAGTTAAGCAGTCTTCTTTTCTATTTTTCACTTTACTGGAATCAAGCAGGTAAGCAAGAAATGAAAGAATGTTTGTTCTACAAGAATTTTCACACTGCCAACAAACTGAACAAACGATAACAGTATTCTTGGAATAAATAATTTAGATTTGATAATGATGACAATAATTCCCTTCATAACTTGCTCCATAATATCAATCAATATACCTAAAGAAAAGAGTATCAGTAAGTTATTGTTGCGGAGAGCCAGTTTTAATAGAAGCTTGCCTAAGTTGTCAGCGGTTGGACTAGAATTGCAATAATTACATGGTTGCCAGACCTAACTACTATAAATTGAAAATTATCAATAGGAAAAGTTGAGTGTTTCATACTCCAAACGAATAAAAATAAATAATTATGAAGAAATATAGTATGCCAAAGAAATAATGTCAAGGGAGAAAAAGTATATTTCAAAGACCATCATGTAACATAACAACATTAAAGGACTTCAAGAATTTCAGCAAAGAATTATAGATCACAAGCCATTATTACATTTATAAGAATAACCACATCTTTAGAAGATAGAAAATTAACAAGCGTCATTCTATGTTTCCCATACTGTTGTTGCCTTCTTAGTATCCTTGCACTTCATTTTCTAAATAAGATAAAATTGATATAAATATTTTATCCTCCTCACCCGTCTGAACATTTGCGATTGTAATATACATTTGAACTAAGGCATTTTACAATAGATATATCCAGTGAGCATTAGACAAGCATATAATCTACACTGTTGTAGTTTATGCATATTAAAACAAGCATACAGTGAGAATAAGAGAAAATTGCATAAAAGAACCTACAGGCAAGGCTTTTATATATTCCAATATTAGCTTAAAGCTTCTCAAATCCTGGTTCTTTTCCGTATTAACTTCAATATTCCTCTGAAACAAGAGTGAGTATACGATCAGCACACAGGAACTATACACTATTTTAAATAAAATAATAACACAAATCTAGGCAGAAAAAAGAGGGGGGAAATGTAGTGTAAACAACAAAAGCAAGGAAATAGGGGATCTTCATAACTTATTGCCTGTATTTAGAAGATCGTAAGGTATTTAACTTGAAAGGAGATGATACCCACAAAAAATTGTATTGGATAAAAAGTTAACACCCTCATTATTGGTTGGTTGCTAAGAAGGAGCTGTTAGAATGTTCCGAGTAAAGCAGGTTTATGGTGGGAAGAATAGATGGGGTTAGAAAGTTTTTAGAATCCAAATCCTGTTGGTCTAATACTAACAAACATAACGGTCCACTGGAGAATTCAAGGGATACTTGTAAGGAAATTAAAAGGTGTTAGTAGACAGAAAAGCACCAGGGACCTTGAATGTCCTAAAACAAAATTTTCTGTTTTGTAAACTATGAGGCCCTTTTACCAATGTTCCGAAATGGACTGTTTATTGAACCAATAAAGGCACCGGTTCAAATGTTCAATTGGGGTTCAACCACGATCTTATCATGATCACACAGAATAATAGTAACATTGGAATGTCTTCCTTCCAATGTTTAGTCTTCCATTTGGATTAGAATACTCAATAACCTTTTCTTATCGTATGACATTTTTTCACGGTGAGATGTTGCTATGGTTTATTCTCATGATTTTTCTAAAGAATATAGATTTTCTGCATTCTGACTAAGGCCTTTTTGTCTCTCACCCATTATCCACATATTTTTAAATCAAAGGAGGGAAAGTTGTTGTTGACAAATATTATAAAAATGTTAGTTATATTACAAAGACAGACAAGATAAGTGCAAGGTCCAAAAACAAAAGTCAAATTTAAGAAAAAGAATTGGAAACATTAAGGAATTGGACATAACCTGTCTTCTAGGCTCAAACCGTATTGTTAATGTATGTACAAGAAAAGGGTCTAAAACTGGATCATTTGGTTGTACAGGACGGAATGATGAAAATGGCACTCTAACCTGTCATAGTAATACAGATAAATCTGTCATCCGTAGTAACAAAATAATTATATTTTAGAAGTGTCTTAATCGGGGAATGGTTGAGCTATAGCGGCACTAAAGAGAGATTGAATCTTACCCTGCAAAATCCCACTTTTGTACTAAATCTTGCAAAATACAATTTACTCTGACTTAGATCCGCTGAAGGACCAGCTTCAAGAATTAATACATAAGATCTTCCATTGCCACCAACAGAGAGAACCAAACCCTCATACCTAGCATGACAGATAACATTATGATTGAATACATGATAGCAATTCATATCTATACAAAATATAAGCTATACTAGATTAGTTTCTTATGAGCAAAATATCTATGTAGTACCTGTCAAGAGTAGAGCCCAGAGGTAGAGAAAGCTTTTTAGACAGTTCTACATAGCCACCTCGACTGAAGACATACCCTAAAATTAAAATATAGGTGTAAAAATAGAATTCTTGGACTTGGTGGTGTTGTTCATTGATATCCTACCCATATACCTGAGAAAACAGCTTCTCCATTCTCAGTGAAGTCAAATTTGGCATCCATCCCTCCATCATATTTTGATGTAACAACGTCTTGGAAGTAAGTTCCTTGGCGAGTTTCCCATCCATTGAGTGAAGACTCAGTTTTGAATTTAGCAATAGTAAGCTTACTTTTGCTGCTTTTCCCAGCTCGCAACTGAGCCAATTTATTATTGTGATCCTGAAATGCTTTAGATATGTTATAAACTCCTTGATGATCGACCCTGAAGAGATCACCGGTAATAGTAGAGCGGGCAGTGGCACAATAAATAATTTTGTTAGAGCATTCTACAGCAGCCTTGACAGTGGTAGGATCACCAACATCCCCAATCACTATCTCTACTGACCTTGGAAGAAGCTGTAGCACCTCTTCATCTGCCTCCCTAACCAAAGCCTTTATTATAATGCAACAAAAAAAAAAAAAAGTTCAGTTAACATGAATTTAGTTTGTGAGAAAGGAAGGAGTAAAAAAAAGAGAGAGAGAAGGAAGGACCTTGACAGTGTAACCTCTGAGCATGAGTTTACGAACAACAATGCGGCCGATGCGGCTGGTGGCACCAACGACGAGGACAGTTGTATTCTGAGCGCCAGGAACAGCAAACTCGCACATAGGACCTTCACGGACGAGAAGGGCATCTAGAGTGTCCTGATCATCGGTGCGGATAGTCCTGGAAATCTGACCCAATCCAGAGAATTTTCTCCAAACATCATCGAATAGCTGTCGCGATCTTCGACCCAGTCCGACGGGGTTGACGTCGTCGAGACTAAGCGAGACAGACTGTTGTCGTTTATCATCATCGGTTTCGTTCTTGCCAGTATTTGGAGCAGTAGCCCTAGGAGTTGGTAGTAGCAAGCGGCGATGATGGTTAGTGTTCCGTTGGAATCTGAAAGGATTTCGAAGATCGGAGGGAAATGTTATTGCCGTTGAGGCGGAGGCGGAGGCGGAGGCAGTCATTGTTAATGCGGTTGAGCAGCTCAACTACGAGCATAATCAAGTGTGTTTCTGTGATCCCAATTGGAATTCAAATGTGTAGTGGACTCACAATGACACGATAATCTCCACCACGTAACTTTCCAACCAATCCACAACTAAATCATGAACTCGCTGCTTCCACGTACTCACCTTACTTCCCCTACTATTATTATTATTATTATTATTATTATTATTATTATTATTATCCCTATTATTATTATTATTATTATCATTATTATTATCCCTATTATCATTATTATTATCCCTATTATTATTATCCCTATTATCATTATTATTATTATTATTATTATTATCATCATTATTATTATTATTATTAGTGATCTGGACTGGGTCTACGTTCGTCCTATGAACGGGAAGTCCAAAGACAGTCCAAGTTAAGGACTGTGGGGCAACTCCTCATCCAATCGTTGGAGGACGTGGCCCACGACCTCCTGGCATACATCTTAAACTGTTCTCCGGGAATCTCGGGTCCAGTCCTATTCTCGCGGAGTAGTTGATCAGGGGGAATTCATTTGCTGGACTCCATACACACGTAAACCCTGGCAGTTCTTGTTATTGGGCCTCCGCGTGGCTCAATAGTGGGGACATTGGCCCAACGCTAGGGGCTATAAATACCCTCTCTCACAAGAGGGTCAGGTATTCATTCACACATCTCAAAACTCATACTTGCTTGCTCATTCTACTTCTTACTTTACCATCGGAGTGTCTTGCAGGTACCCCCCCATCTCATTTAAGTTCAACCTGAAGCCAGTTGTGACGGTCCATCTCTGATTCGGTAAGATCAGTGGCGCCATCTGTGGGAATCTAAGCTTCCCTGTCTTCTATTCACTTGAGACTAAAGTTAAACAATCATCGACTGTCATGGCTGACCAGACTCCAGACAACTTGAACATCCGTGTCATCGACGTTAACAACAACATCGTCGACAATAATGTCGGCCTCGACAACACCGGTACCTCCGACCATAACACAGTCCCTGGCGTCAACATGACCGGGCCTTCTAACTATAGGGACTGAGCCACCGCTTCATCTTCATCAATGCCTCCTCGACTTGAAGAAGATCGGCCACCTCCCCTGAATTATCCACACTTTCAATTTCACGAGGTCCCCATCCCCGCCGGGGCAGACGCCACGACCAGGGCACTGTTTGCGACAATCAATCAAACCAACTATCTAATATTTTCCCAGGGGGAAAGACTGAGGGCACTCGAGGACGATCGGAGGCCCCCGAGAAGACACAGGAGACCTCAATCTCCTCTCCCTCGACAAGCGAATGAAAATCCCCAATCTCCCCCGCGGAGACAGAATTGGGACATCTCTCAAAGTCCGTCGCCCCGACCACTCAGGTGACGACCCCCTTTGGAGAGGGAAGAGCTCATCGACGCGGGAAGGCGCGACTATGGCCCCTCGCGGCAAGAACGAAGATCCCCCAGAGACAGGCACGGGGGAAATCATCAACGATCATACCGTCCAAGGAACGCTTCGCGCGACCAGTGCCACCGTGACCGCCACTACATCGGATCTTCGTCTCGCTCTCCCGAACGGAGTGACAAGGACGATCCCTGCGGTCCCTTGTACAAGCTATCATGGAGGCTCCCATTCCACCGGGCATGGAGAAGCCTCCTCACTTAAAGGAGTACGATGACATCGCCGACCCGGTCGACCATATAGACAGGTCTGAAGCCATGATGCACTACCACAACGTCGGGGGACCAATCAAGTGCCGGTTGTTCCCCACGACTCTAAGGAAAGTGGCTATGGACTGGTACAAAGGTCTCGCCCCCGGGGTCAATTACCTCTTGGCGAAACCTGAAGAACCAGTTCATCAACTTGTTCACTGCTTCGCGATGACACCCGAAGACCGAAGCAGCGCTCGAGGCCTTCGTCCAGAGACACGATGAGACCTTGAGAGAATTCATTGACCGCTTCAATCGGGAAGCCATCCAGGTCCTCTGCACGAACCATATGAAGAGGTACCTGCTCGAGAGGGGGCTCCTCCCGGGCACCGAATTCAGAAAAGCCGTAGGCATCGAACCACCCCGGATGTTCGATGCCCTCCTCGAGAAGGCCAGGGCCTATATGGACTACAAGGAGAGAGAAGCAGCCAACAGAGCCCGAGATCCCAGGAACCGCGAATCCAGCAGTAATCTACGACAAGACATCGCCCCTCCTCGACGAACTGGAGAGAAGAGAAGGGACGATAAACCCCGAGACGCCTGGGAACAAAGGGGGCCCTCGGGGAGGTTCACTGAATACACTCTGCTAACGGCTTCCCGCGAGTGCATCTTAGCGGAGTGCGCAAGTACAAACTTCAAGGACGGCGGTGTCAAGCGTCCCCGCCCCGCTCCTGCCAAACCCGGGGTAGATCGAAGTAAATACTGTCAGTATCACCGGAGCCACGGGCACTTGACCGAAGACTGCGTCCACCTCAAGGACGCCATCGAGACCCTCATAAAAGGGGGAAGACTTGCATAATATCGGTGAAACGACGCTCCTCGTCGGGATGCCCGTGAGACGAGGGAAGTAGAAGAGGATGCCCGACCATTTGACGAATTAGTTCCCATCTAAAACGCATTCTCCCTCACAAGACCCGAGGACTTCTACGTCCCCGAACATCTGCAAGAGCCTCTATCTACGCACAGCAAGTGGGAAAACTTCCCCTCCGCCATGGTCATCAACGGCAGAGGGTTTAATGATCTGACCATAAATTCGGCAAAGAGAAATCTGGACGAACTGGTCTACGCGGCTCCCTCGTAAACCTTGACCTTTGAAAGAGTGAAAGGCAGATCAGAGCCGATCACCTTGTACCTCGAGGAGCTTCCAGGTGGGGCCCCCAATTCGGCTATCCCTCTTCTGATAAGGGCGAGAATGGCCAACTTCAACGTACATCGCGTCCTGGTCGACGAGGGAAGTTTCGTCAACATAATGTACAGCCGGCTGTTCAGAACCCTGCAGCTTGATGACTCTCACCTTTCACCATACGCGAGGTCAGACCTGCAGGGCTTTAATGGCTCGACATCCAAGCCATGGGGGTACGTCAAGCTTATGGTCACATTCGGTGAAGGCACCGCTACCAGGCAGGTCAAGGTGTGCTTCCTCGTTATCGATTGCCCATCCCTCTACAACTGCATTCTCGGGAGGCCGACACTGGTAGAGTTGACCGTGGTGCCATCCACCGTCCACTTAAAGATGAAGTTCTACACCAAGAGGGCATGGGTTGCCACTATTCAAGGCGATCTAGCAGCTGCCCGAAGGTGCTTTAACGCGGCGTCCAAGGGATACAGCACGGTCGACACCAGCACACGGCCTGCCAAGAAAGCTGCAAATGCACGATCAGAGCCTCAGCGGTCAGAGCCCGTCAGAGTAGAAGAACAGAGGATCTCTCCAAAGGTTTACTAGATCTCTCTAGACACTCGCTTTGACCAGGACAAGCCCTCTAGCGGCGAGTAAGTTCCCCTCCGACCAATTCCAGATGGGGACTTCGAGCTTATCCCACTCGGTGAAGACCCAAGCAGAGGATTGAAGATTGACAGCAGACTCCCCGACTTGGCGAGGAAGCAGATCAAGGCCTGCTTGAGGGAAAATGCGGATCTGTTCGCATGGAGTGCTGCAGAGATGCCCGGTCTCGACCCTGAGGTCGCCTGTCATCAACTTGCCATTGACCCAACCGCTAGGGCAGTAGTAAAACATAGACGTAGGTAGTCTCCGGAGAAAGCGGAGGCTGCTGAAAAAGCTGTAAAAGACCTCCTAGAGACAAATTTTATTTCTGAAGCCCGGTATTCAACCTGGCTGTCAAATGTTGTACTTGTTAAGAAAAATAATGGAAAATGGTGAATGTGCGTTGACTACACTGATCTTAACCGGGCATGCCCCAAAGATGCATTTCATTTACCTAATATTGATATGCTGGTCGACAACTCAGTCGGCTATAAAATTCTATCGTTTATGGATGCATATTCGGGCTACAACCAAATCCCAATGGCAATAGGCGACAAACACTGCACTGCTTTAATGACTAGCTCGGGCAACTATTACTACAACGTAATGCCATTCGGTCTGAAAAACGCAGGAGCAACGTATCAGCGGATGATGAACAAAGTCTTCCGCAACCAATTCGGGGATATGCTTGAGGTATACATGGACGACATGATCGTCAAGTCTCGAGTAGACACCGACCATGCTGCTCATCTCAGGGAAGTCTTCGCCCAAGCGAGGCAATGCAAAATGAGGTTTAACCCCGAGAAGTGCACGTTCAGGGTCAAGGCGGGCAAGTTTCTCGGCTTTTACTTAACAGAACGAGGAATCGAAGCCAACCCTAATAAGTGACGAGCTTTCTCTGACCTCCCCACACCTACGTCGAAAAAATCCATACAAGTCTTGAAATGCATGCTCACCTCACTATCCCGTTTCGTTGCAAAATCCGCTCAACACGCCATCCCTTTCTTCAAGCTCCTTCGGAAGGAAGTGACTTTCGAATGGACCGAGGAATACGAGTAGGCCCTGCTCCATCTCAAACAGAGCCTCTCGCAGCCGCCTATGTTATCGCGACTAGTTGACGGGGAGACCCTGTTTCTATACCTAGCTGTCTCAGTCGAAGCCATCAGCGCAACCCTCATTCCTGAGACGCATGACAGACAAAAACCCGTTTATTTCACGAGCAAGGCGCTTCAAGGGCCCGAGGTTAGGTACCAACAGATAGAAAAGGTGGCTTTGGCCCTCGTCAATGCAGCGAGAAGGTTTAGACACTATTTCCTCGCGCACACGATCATGGTGCGAACAGACCAGCCCGTGAAACAGCTCCTAGGTCGACCAGACATGGCGGGTCGAATGTTGAAGTGGTCCTTGGAACTTTCAGAATTCTACGTCCAGTACGATAGCGGGAAGGCCCTAAAGGCACATGCTTTGACCGATTTCATCACGGCGATGACTGCTTATAACCCCCCGCAGGAAAGGAGCACAAGTGGATCATCTTTGTTGACGGAGCCTCCAGCTCGACGGGGAGCGGTGCGAGGATCCTCCTCGAGAACGAGGAAGGCGTGGTGATCGAGCATCCACTCACCCTCTCCTTTCCAACCTCGAACAACCAGGCGGAATACGAGGCCCTACTTGTAGGTCTAAGACTGGCTGAGGATTTAGGCGCCCGTGAGAGACAAATTTTCACTGACTCTCAACTTGTCGCGTCCCAAGTTCAAGGGGAATACCAGACTAAGAACAACATCCTCATCGAATATCTGAACTTGGTCAGGGAACATATGAAAAAGTTCGACCAGACAGAAATTTTGCACGTACCGCGCAAGCAAAACACACAGGCCGATATACTTTTGAAGCTCACAAGTACAAAAAAGAAAGGCGGAAATAAATCTGTCATACAAGAATCTTTATCTCGCCCGGGCATCAAAAAATCCACGACCTTACCCGAGGTAAATGCCATCAGAGATAGCTCGTGCTGGATGACCCTGGTATTCAACTTCTTAACGAAGGGGGAACTCCCCCTGGACCGAAGAGAAGCAGTCGCGACCAAACGACGAGCATGCTCCTACGTGGTGCTCGAGCACAAACTATATCGTAGGGGATTTTCCATCCCACTCTTGAAGTGCATTGAAGAATCTGCGGTCCCCGAGATACTATGAGAAATACACGAAGGGATTAATTCCCAACACATGGGCGGTAAGTCCCTAGATAGGAAAGCACTGCAAGCGGGGTACTACTGGCCGACAATACAACAAGACGCCAAAGACCACGTCAAGAAATGCGACAAGTGCCAAAGGCACACCGATGATAACACGAAATTGTATCGTTTATTTTCCATGAAATTTACCCGTTCTGTATTATTTTGACCCGATTAACTCCCGAATATTTCAAGTTTGTCATTACTTTTTGCAAGTATTCATAACTCAGCTCAAAACAGAAGAAAACATGAAACAATGCAAGAAAGCATCAAAAGAATAGAAGAAAAAGATAAATCTGTCAAGAATTACAGATTTTGTAGTTGTGACGGTCGTAACACATCTGCCACGACCGTAAGCCATGATGAAGCGTGTTACGACCGTAACACATCTGCCACGACCGTAACACGGAGAAACACCAAACCTGCTCGTAACGCCTCAGTGACGACCGTAATGCGCATACCAGTTATTTGAAAGTGCAGATCATGGCAAAGCAAAACAGAAGGAGTTTTCAAACTCCTGATTTCTCTCCAGCCAAATCCCACGTTCACCACTTCTTCCTCAACTACCTACGTTCCTACATTTATGGAGATTTTTAAGGAAAGCTTCGTGACAAGTCTTCAAGCCAACTGCCAAATTCATTCCTCTATAAATACCTCAACATTCAACGTTAGAGGTACAGAGCATTTTTTACAGTTTACTTGTGCGGAAGCTCTGCCGAAATCAAACCCATTATTCCTTCAGTTGTTATTTTTCTGCATTCGTTTATTTCCGTTCTTTTAATTTCATTGCCCAAATAATAATTTCCAACATCAGGAAATTATTATTATAGTTTAGGATTTATTATTCAAGCCTCAGAATTTGTCATATTACCGATACCAAGTCCGAGTTTCGGATTTGTGGAAGAGGGATTGAAGTATTGGCTTTATTTTCAGGTTTCTATTTTGCAATTGTATTACATACCTTTTAATTAATTAATGCAAGTTTAATTTATTATTTATAATGTCCAATCTATATTTGTTTGTTTTTATTTCCCGTACGTTCATTATAATTTCCATGGCTAGCTAAACCTTTAGCGTCGGTATGGGATAGTAAGAGACATTAGCCATCTGATCAAACTTAGGCTAAAACTTTAATCAACTTAACTCTGGTTATAACTTTTTATGCTTAAAAATAGAACCTTTGTTACGAAAGTAAGAAGAGTAAATAGGTTAGATCGAGACCACGAAAGTGTGAGGTTTTTAACCGGATAGCTAAAGTTAGGCATTTAATTTAAATACAGTGAAAGCGCTTTAAACCAAATTAGAATTAATTAAGTTTCCAAAAAATACTTCTAAACACTTATAGGCTAGCGAAAGCAGGTATAGGGCTTTAGACGTATAATCCGAGATAAGACCATGAAAGTGTGAGTTGAGGGTTTTTAAACTGATTAATTCTACAGATAAACCAAGTTGACCATCCTTATATGCCTAAGTCCGATTAGATCCTTTAGGTCGACTCTATTGCATACCGACCATTTCATTTTATAATTACTTTAAAATCAATTAGTTTACCTTCCTTAACCTTCCCAAAACCAAACGTGACAATTTCCGCCTTAGCTAAACTAGCATTACTTTCCCACACTAGAGTGATTACAAAGTCCCTGTGGATTCGACAATCTTTTATTACTACCGCGATAGGCTGTGCGCTTGCAGTTAAGATACCGTTAGACATTAGGTCGATCGCAGACACATCAAGTTTTTGGCGCCGTTGTCGGGGACTTTAGTTTAGTCACTAGTGTAATCTGAAAACAACGCTGTCTAGACTAAGGCAACTTTTTATATTTCCCTCTGTTGTATGCCAAACACTCGTTCTCAAAACGAGCCTTTGCATTTACAAATTAACGATATCGAGCGTTACTTAAGATTAAGACGCCGAATTCAAGAATACCGAAGAATCGACAATGGCTGACGTACCAAATCTGCGTCACGCTCTTAAGGACTACGCAGTTCCTTCGCAAGCGGAGCCTCACAACAGCATTACCGCCCATGCTATCGCTCGAAACGATTTCGAGCTGAAACCTTCGCTTCTATCCGCCGTTCAGCAGAACCAATTTTCTGGATCTCCTACTTACGACCCTAACCTACATCTGTCAGTGTTTGTGCAGTACGCAGACACTGTAAAAGTGAATGGTGTAAACCCCGAGGCGATACGATTGCACATATTTCCTTTTTCTTTAAGAGACAGAGCCCGAGCCTGGCTCCAATCCCTTCCTTCAAATTCAATCACCACATGGGATGAATTGAAAAAAGTCTTCTTGGCTAGATATTTCCCACCAAGCAAAACTGCTATGCTTAGAGCTAACATCAACGGTTTTAGATAAAAAGATAACGAATCACTTTTCGAAGCATGGGAACGTTACAAGGATATGATTAGAATCTGTCCTCATCATGGTTTAGAAGAATGGCTAATCATTCATACGTTTTATAACGGTCTGTTGTATAACACAAGAATGACTATAGACGCCGCTGCTGGTGGCGCACTGATGGATAAACCATATGCCGAAGCAAATCAACTTATCGAAAGTATGGCCCAGAACCACTATCAATGGGGAAGCGAAAGAGCTAATGTGGAGAAATCCCAAACCAAAGGTGGAATGTCTGAAGTGAATATCCTGGACCAAGTCAATGCTAAAGTGGAAGCTCTTACCCAAAAGCTAGAAAACCTTACCACCGCTCCTGCAGCTACCGTGGCTGCAGTTGTCCAAACTTGCGATCTATGTGGTCTTCAATCACATCTTGCTCCAGAATGCCCACTTCTAACAGGAGTTCCAGCTGAACAAGCAAACTATATACAAGGGAACCCTTATAGCAATACCTATAACCCTGGCTGGAAAAATCATCCGAACTTTTCATACAAAAGTAACAACGCGTTATACGCGCCTGTACAAGCTCCTACCACACCATCCGGTTATCCAAAAGCTATCCCAAATCATCCTGGTAATGGACCTAATGCTCCTAGGAAATCTAACCTAGAAATCATGATAGAGCACTTCGTTGCTTCCCAAGCTCAGACTAATAAAGACGTTATGAATCAAAATTTACATACTAATGAGCAGATAAAACAATTAGCTAGCAAGGTTGATGCTTTAGCCACCCATAACAAGATGCTTGAGACGCAAATTTCACAGGTAGCTCAATAACAAGCACCTACTGCGGCACCGGCTGGAATTTTTCCTGGTCAACCACAGCCCAACCCAAAAGGACATGCTAATGCTGTGATACTGAGAAGTGGAAAAGAACTCGACGGACCTGTTGACCCGAGACTAGAAAATCCAGCCATGTACCAAAAACAGAGCGAGCCGCCTGAACAAGCCAATGAACCTAGAGAAAAAGAAAAGGAAAACGAAACTCAAGAGGCTGTAGAAAAAGAGAAACCTTATGTGCCTCCACCGCCCTATAAACCACAAATTCCGTATCCTCGGAGATTAACCAATTCTAAATCGATGAGCCAATTTAAGAAATTCGTGGAACTTCTGAAACAACTAAATATCACAATACCATTCACAAAAGCCATTACCCAGATGCCATCGTATGCTAAATTTCTTAAGGAAATCCTATCTAACAAGAAAAAGTTAGAAGATAACGGAACAGTTACCCTCACTGCCGAGTGTAGCGCAATCATTCAAAACAATATGCCTCCTAAGCTAAAAGACCCAGGTAGTTTCTCTATACCTTGTAATATTGGAAAATTTGTCATAGACAAAGCTCTATGTGACTTAGGAGCAAGTATCAGTGTCATGCCCCTATCTATTTGCAAAAAGCTGGAAATGGGAGAACTTACACCTACAAAAATGTATGTTCAATTAGCTGACCGATCAGTTAAATACCCTGTAGGTATACTGGAAAACGTTCCAGTTAGAATAGGTCAATTCTATATCCCGACCGATTTTATAATCATGGACATTACCGAAGATTCAGTTACCCCTATCATATTAGGAAGACCATTCCTAGCCACAGCTGGAGCTATAATTGATGTCAAGAAGGGCAGATTAACATTCGAAGTCGGAGAGGAAAAAGTGGAATTCATCCTCACTCAATTTCTACAAGCACCCGCCATGAATGACACATGTTATTTACTCGATATTATAGACGAGTGCGTGAGAGAGATGGAAGTTGAACAAGCCACATATTCCGAAATAATGAAAATTGAAACCCCTCTGATATTCGAAGACGACAATTGGCGAGAACCATATAAAGATGACAGTCTAAGCGAAAGTCTAGCACTTACACCCGATCATATGCCATGTTCCAAGAAACCAAAACTAGAATTGAAAGTTCTACCTAAAAATCTACGATACGAATTCCTTGATACTGAACAAACTCGACCTGTAATAGTGAATTCCAGTTTAGGAACGCTCGAAACTCAGAAACTTTTAGACGTTCTAAGGAAATACCCTATTGCGTTAGGTTACAACATATCAGACTTAAAAGGAATTTGTCCTTCAATTTGTATGCACCGTATTCTATTATAAGAGGATTGCAAAACCTCTCGAGAACCTCAAAGAAGAATCAATCTGATTCTAAGCACTGTAGTCAGAGATGAAATCAAAAAGCTAATGGAAGCTGGAATTATATACCTGATCTCCGACAGTAAATGGGTTATCCCAGTGCATGTCGCACCTAAGAAAGGAGGTATCACTGTCGTGAAAAACGCACAAGGCGAATCGATAACACAAAGATTAGTTAGTGGACACAGAGTGTGCATTGATTATCGAAAACTGAACAAAGCTACTCGGAAAGACCATTTTCCTTTACCCTTTATTGATCAAATGTTAGAACGATTAGCCAAACACTCTTATTTCTGCTATTTAGACGGTTATTCCGGATTTTTCCAAATTCTGATTCACCCTGATGATCAAGAGAAGACTACATTCACGTGTCCCTATGGAACATTCGCGTACAGACGAATGCCATTTAGATTATGTAATGCTCCCGCAACTTTCCAACGATGTATGATGGCCATCTTCGTAGATTTCATTGACAACATCATGGAAGTGTTTATGGACGACTTCTTTGTGTGTGGACAAAGCTTTGAAGGATGTCTATCTAATTTAGAAAGTGTTTTAGAACGATGTGTGAAAGTAAACCTTGTGCTCAACTGGGAAAAATGCCATTTCATGGTCAGAGAAGGAATCGTACTTGGACATGTTATTTCTAATAAAGGAATTGAAGTTGATAAAGCTAAGATAGAAGTGATTAAAGAACTCCAACCGCCAAAGACCATTCGAGAGATACGAAGTTTTCTAGGACACGCCGGTTTTTACCGACGCTTTATTAAAGATTTCTCGAAAATTACAAAACCACTTACCGGTCTATTAATGAAGGATGCTGAGTTCATATTCGATGACGATTGTCTTAAAGCTTTTGAAACCCTTAAAGCCGCACTTATTTCTACACCAATCATGCAACCGCCCGATTGGAGGTTACCTTTCGAAATCATGTGCGATGCAAGTGATTACGCTGTAGGCGCAATTCTTGGACAAAGGAAAGATAAGAAACTTCACGCAATTTACTACGCCAGCAGAACGCTAGACTCAGCTCAGATGAACTACGCCACCACTGAAAAAGAACTCTTAGCTGTGGTCTTCGCGCTTGACAAATTCCGTTCTTACCTTGTAGGAGCAAAAATCATCATTTACACGGACCACGCTGCTATCAGATATTTACTTGCCAAGAAAGATGCAAAACCCAGACTCCTCCGATGGATCTTACTTTTACAAGAATTTGACTTGGAAATTAAAGATAAGAAAGGAACCGAAAACGTCGTAGTGGATCATTTATCCCATTTAGAAGGTATAAAACCCGAACAAGTGCCAATTAAGGACGATTTTCCGTATGAACATCTGATAGCACATATGATAAGCGACCTAGCTCAATTGGATTTAAATAAACCAGAAGCTAAAGAAGTCGTGGAAGCCATCGACATGACCATAGGATTGCCTTGGTATGCTGACATCGTTAATTATTTAGCTGCCGGAGCGCTTCCACCTGACTTAACTTACCAACAGAAAAAGAAATTCTTCCATGATCTCAAGAGTTACTATTGGGACGAACCACTTTTATTTAAACGAGGACCTGATGGAATTTTCCGCCGGTGTATACCCGACGAAGAAATAGAAGACGTCATTTTCCATTGTCATTCATCTCCTTATGGAGGACATACTAGCACCTCTAAAACGTGTGCCAAAATTCTCCAAGCCGGCCTTTTCTGGCCTAACCTGTGGAAGGATGTCCACGTCGCCGTTAAAAACTGTGATCGATGCCAACGCATCGGTAATATCTCAAGACGCGATGACATGCCTCAGAAAGGAATACTAGAAGTTGAAGTCTTTGATGTTTGGGGAATAGATTTTATGGGACCTTTCCCATCTTCTTTTGGAAACAAGTTTATACTCGTCGTTGTCGATTACGTTTCAAAATGGATCGAGGCAATAGCTTCTCCTACAAATGACACACGAGTAGTGATAAAGCTTTTCAAGAATGTAATTTTCCCGCGTTTTGGTGTTCCCCGACTTGTTATCAGTGACGGTGGATCTCATTTTATTTCGAAGATATTTGATAAATTACTATCTAAATATGGAGTGAAACACCGCGTAGCAACACCTTATCATCCGCAAACTAGCGGATAAGTCGAAGTTTCGAACAGAGAGATTAAACAAATATTAGAAAAAATTGTCACGATATCTCGAAAAGATTGGTCATCCAAGCTTAACGAAGCTTTATGGGCTTATAGGACGGCCTACAAGACTCCTATCAGAACTACACCTTTCAAACTTGTTTATGGAAAATCATGTCATCTCCCGGTAGAATTAGAGCATAAATCTTATTGGGCGATAAAGACACTCAATATTAATTACACTGCTGCTGGCGAGAAACGAATCCTCGATTTACATGAACTGGAAGAATTAAGACTAGACGCTTACGAAAACGCTAAAATATACAAAGAACGAACTAAAAAATGGCATGATAAGCGTTTAGTTAGGAAAGAATTTAGTGTGAGAGATGTCGTGCTATTATTTAATTCTAGACTTAGACTCTTCCCTGGAAAACTTAAATCTAGATGGTCCGGTCCTTTCGAAATTACAAGAGTTTTTCCTAGCGGAGCGATAGAAATTAAGGATAGAAATAGCGCCCCGTTTATTGTAAACGGGCAATGGTTAAAACAATATCATCGTATAGATAATAGAGATTATACGAATAAGCTTAAACTCGTAGAACTGCCACCTATTTCTCCCGGCTAATCTTTCACTAGGTATTTTGTCAGGCTTATGACGTTAAAAACAGCGCTTCATGGGAGGCAACCCATTTTATTTGTTTTTGCCTGCTATTTTGTTTGTATTATTTTTTTTTGCTTGCTATATAAGTATTTTTCATTTTTTTTAAAACTTTTATAAAACTGCTGCTGATTTCAAAATAATTTTACTTGCCACAGGATTTCTGAATAGTCTTTTTCTCTTTACTTTCTCCTCTACTCTGTTTCCCCGCTTTGTTTTTGCTATGGCTCCTCCACAGAACTTTATGGAAACCACCTTTAGAGGTAGAAACCAACGAAGAAGATTTGAGGCTTTGTCTCAGCGAGACATCAGTTTAACCCTGTATCATGATGAACCCATTATGGACTCTTTAGGCATTACTGACAGTGTTTACTACATGTTTAATCAGTTGGGATGGGAGAAAGCCCACCTGAAAAATAGGTTTATCACTTACCGAGAGCTTACCCTTGAGTTCTTGAGTTCTCTAGTTTACATCCCTGAACACGGTGTCGGAGCCCGAAAAGGAATCATTGCCTTCAGACTTTTTGGTATTGAGTTCACCTATAACCATAGGGACTTAGCTGCTTTATTAGGATTCCCCAGTGGACCCTTAGCTTTTACTACCCCTGAGGCCGATTTATTGGATTTTGAGCTGGAGTACTTCTGGGGTACTTTAACCAGAAACTATCACCCTGACCCATAAAGTATGGATAGCAATGAGATACATAACCCAGCCATTCGTTATTTCCATAGGATTCTTGCCCACACTCTGTTTGGAAAAGAACAAAATCAAAATGTTGTATCCAAGGATGAATTATCTCTGCTTTATTGTATGAATCTAGGACGCCCTGTCAATGCTGTCCCACTCCTGATGAAGACCTTTACCCGCATTAGTGAGGACCCTAATGTTCCTGTCAGTGTGGGAGGATTAGTTACAATGATTGCAAATGCTCTTGGACCTCGTTACCAACTTAATAACTGTGCACCATTTAGATCAATTAGGCCTATGAATATTGATTTCTGTTTCAACAACCTGATAATAGGAAATTTAGGCCCTGCACCTTATGATTACCTGATCAGAAACGAAGTTGTTACTCTTTTTACCCTTCCGAACCATGCCCGAGTAAGTGTCCATAACCGTGAAAATTGGTTGTACGAATTGAATCCACCCAACCATCCTTCGACACCAGAAACACCACAATCATATTTTTTTGCTAATAATTTCATGTCTGAAAACGAAACAGATCCTGAAACTCCTCCTGGTTACCATGACTTTACAAATATGGCTGAAGTACAAGTAGCCCCTGATATAAACCAAGGAGAATATACTACACAATTAAACACCATTCTGACCACTTTGGATGCTTATAAAACTGACATTGATGGAATAAAGAATGAGTTGAAGACTATGCGTTTGGATCTTATTGGTTTAACTGACACCACGGGGGAGCAATTCTATAACATCACCCAAGCTTTAGAGACATTAAAAGAAAAGATTTGATGAAGCAGTTTTAGTTTCTTAGTTTTTCAGTTTTCAGTTTTTCAATTCTTAGTTTTTAGATTTTTTCCATTCTGCTTTGTTTCTAGGTAGTTTCAATTTTTTGTTAAATTACTGCATTTCAATTTACAAGTCATTTGTTTTCTGTCAAAAAGAACAAGTTACTCAATTTGAATTAATGCAATTGTTTGTTTTCAATTTTAAACTTACAATCATTATGCTGCTTATAATGTTTTATGGTTTTCTACTCTATTGTGAATTATATATATTGGATTATATGTTGAATAGATTAATGTTGTGTTTATGTTGGAATGCCTGAGATGTTCTGCCTGCTATAAAAATATATACTCTGTGTAATTGTGTCCTGTTCTGTAAAAATTTGCAAAATTTGTAGCTGCCACGATCGTAATCCATCCCCCCACGACCGTCACGCGCCTTTCAGCGTGTTACGCTCGTCAGCTTGGTGTTACGACCGTAACACGGGCTACATCAGTAACCCTGTTAGCAGAATGTTCCCTTTTCTTCTTCCCTCAACCTTTCTCTCTTCTTCTTCCATAACTCCCCAACCATCCCACTTCCTCCATTAACTACCCATTAACCCCATTCAACCCACCACTAATCCCTATCAATTTTCAAACTTCCCACTATCTCCTTCCACTATATATACATCCATTACCCGTATCATCTTCTCATTCTCTCATTCACCAACCACAACCATTCTCACTCAAACACTCTTGCATGCAAATGGCGAACAATCTCCAACCCATTCCTGGCATTACCCTACGCGATGGCGAAGCAGGTGAAACTCAGCGCACGCGGTTCCTGAAGTTCCAACGCCGAGGTATCCATCCCACGAGGTTCGTCGACATTGACTGCCTCCGAGACCTCGGGTTACTTGAAAGTGTCCAACACCTCCTACAGAATGTCAACCTTTGGACCCTATGTAGCCAGCCCCAACCAACGTACGAGAATCTCACCCTTGAGTTCCTCAGTTCATTTTGCTACATCACTCCGAATGGCCCAAGAAATCAACTTACCGGTGTGGTAAGGTTCCGCATTTTCGGCACCGAATACGATTTCTCTCAGAATGCATTCGGCCGCCTACTAGACTTTTGTACTGATGAAGGCGCTCACCTACGTGTGCCCGACACCTTTCATGAGGAATCCTTCAACCTTTGGCATAGCTTGACCAATAATCGGGCTAACTCCTACGATCACCTCAATGCTACCCAAATCCACAACCCCGCTATTCGCTACTTCCACCGCATCTTATCCAACACCATCTTTGCAAGGGATAGTAACCACAAGCTTAACTCTAAGGAGCTGTTCTTCATGCAATGTGCGTTAACTAATCAGAAAATCAATGCCACGCCATTCCTCTTAGCCCATATTCACTCTATTTTCACTCGCGGAGGCAAACCCTTCTATTTCGGAGGGCTTGTCACTTCTATTGCATTGGCCCTGAATCATGGCGACACCCTTACCCATTTGCCCTCCAGAGCACCTGTCTTGCTTACCTTAGACCATTGCAAATCAGCTCATCTCATTTACGAACGGGACGACGGTCGGTTCCATCCAGTGATCCGTAACATCGTTTATTCTAACATTGTTTTGCCTTGCAGGGACCGTATTGATCCGAATAACCGAGCCAATTAGCTATTTGATGCCCCTAACGGCCATGCTCCCGTGCATGATGCCCAGCCAGCTGCTCCTACTGACGAGATCCAGGAGGAATTGGACCGCGAAACACCTGCTCCCGACATTCCTGAGTCCTCTTCTGCACCACCTCCTTTTACTATGGAGGACGTCCTCAGAGCCCTCCATCAGCAAAATCAGATGGCTGTAGCTCTTGAAAGAAAGCATCAGGAGCGTTTCGACGCCTTACTCGCGCAAAATGCCCAAATCTTGAGTGGTCAACGCTCGACGAACGAAAGGCTTGATGAAGTGCTAAGCGAGCTTAATGCTTTAAGGATGGATGTTACATCTCTTGGACCCCAGAGCACTGACTCTGAAGCTACTCCTTCCAGAAGGTCACGAACCCGAAGTCGTCGTGGTCGCCAGTAGTTTTTCCTTTTCTTGTTGTTTTCCTTGTTTTTCCGATGTATTTTTCATTTAACCTCGCCATTATATCATAACATTGAGACAATGTTTAATATAGTGTGGGAGGAGCACTGCATTCTTAATTTCAGAACGAGTAATTTCATTTCTATTTCAGTTATATTTCGTTATTTCATTTTCTCCCCGTTTTATTTAGCCATACCAAAATTTTTCGCCTTTTATATTCGCATAACCGTTAGTTACCTACTTTAACTGAAATCTTAGTTAGAAGGCCGAGAGCGATCCAATGAGAACTATACGATTATGACACCTTCGACTCCCTACTTACGCGAATCGTCTCCATTTTCGTTATACCGATACTTTGAGTTTTAAGTCTTAAATTAGCCCCTAGTAGTTTATATTAGCAGTCGGCACCAGTCTTAACACAAACCACGTGGAAAGTCGATGAACATAAGTGGATGATCTTGCAAATTTATTTAAAAAGAATGTTACATGCTTTAAGGAAATAGGTATTACACCAATTAAATTGGACGATCCTCACCCGATCGTTTAATCCAACGGATGCAAAAGCTTCTACTAAGTAACATGAGAATCCATTGTCTAGGTGGTTCAGAAGCATCTGGTACTGAACTCGGTAGGGCAGACTACGGTTTGATCCCCCGCATCTTGCAATTGGATAAAAGAGGTTGCCACATAATTGTTCCAGAAACCGTCGTGTTTTGATCAGAACCACTAACCGGCTATTCCACTACGTGTGTGCAAGGATAATAGGCTTAATGTGATTGCGCAAGAACGAAACCGGGTGAAATATGAACAAGAAACCTTGAGTTGAATTATAACGGTATAATTGGACGTTTCGTTTAAAACAGATAGTCGTCGACTAGCTTGTTGCTTGTGTCATTTACGTATCGTTGTTGTTTCATTCGATTTTCTCGGCCGAACTAACTTAGGATTTCTTGTAATTATTTGAAAACGAAAGGTATACTAGTTATGTGCGTTTATAAAAACTTGTCCGATTTTTTTAATTGATTATTTTGCTTGAGGACAAGCAAAGGTTTAAGTATGGGGGAATTTGATAACACGAAATTGTATCGTTTATTTTCCATGAAATTTACCCGTTCTGTATTATTTTGACCCGATTAACTCCCGAATATTTCGAGTTTGTCATTACTTTTTGCAGGTATTCATAACTCAGCTCAAAACAGAAGAAAACATGAAACAATGCAAGAAAGCATCAAAAGAATAGAAGAAAAAGATAAATCTGTCAAGAATTACAGATTTTGTAGCTGTGACGGTCGTAACACATCTGCCACGACCGTAAGCTATCATGAAGCGTGTTACGACCGTAACACATCTGCCACGACCGTAACACGGAGAAACACCAAACCTGCTCGTAACGCCTCAGTGACGACCGTAATGCGCATACCAGTTATTTGAAAGTGCAGATCATGGAAAAGCAAAACAGAAGGAGTTTTCAAACTCTTGATTTCTCTCCAGCCAAACCCCATGTTCACCACTTCTTCCTCAACTACCTACGTTCCTACATTTATGGAGATTTTTAAGGAAAGCTTCGTGACAAGTCTTCAAGCCAACTGCCAAATTCATTCCTCTATAAATACCTCAACATTCAACGTTAGAGGTACAGAGCATTTTTTACAGTTTACTTGTGCGGAAGCTCTGCCAAAATCAAACCCATTATTCCTTCAGTTGTTATTTTTCTGCATTCGTTTATTTCCGTTCTTTTAATTTCATTGCCCAAATAATAATTTCCAACATCAGGAAATTATTATTATAGTTTAGGATTTATTATTCAAGCCTCAGAATTTGTCATATTACCGATACCAAGTCCGAGTTTCCGATTTGTGGAAGAGGGATTGAAGTATTGGCTTTATTTTCAGGTTTCTATTTTGCAATTGTATTACATACCTTTTAATTAATTAATGCAAGTTTAATTTATTATTTATAATGTCCAATCTATATTTGTTTGTTTTTATTTCCCGTACGTTCATTATAATTTCCATGGCTAGCTAAACCTTTAGCGTCGGTATGGGATAGTAAGAGACATTAGGCATCTGATCAAACTTAGGCTAAAACTTTAATCAACTTAACTCTGGTTATAACTTTTTATGCTTAAAAATAGAACCTTTGTTACGAAAGTAAGAAGAGTAAATAGGTTAGATCGAGATCACGAAAGTGTGAGGTTTTAAACCGGATAGCTAAAGTTAGGCATTTGATTTAAATACAGTGAAAGCGCTTTAAACCAAATTAGAATTAATTAAGTTTCCAAAAAATACTTCTAAACACTTATAGGCTAGCGAAAGCAGGTATAGGGCTTTAGACGTATAATCCGAGATAAGACCATGAAAGTGTGAGTTGAGTGTTTTTAAACTGATTAATTCTACAGATAAACCAAGTTGACCATCCTTATATGCCTAAGTCCGATTAGATCCTTTAGGTCGACTTTATTGCATACCGACCATTTCATTTTATAATTACTTTAAAATCAATTAGTTTACCTTCCTTAACCTTCCCAAAACCAAACGTGATAATTTCCGCCTTAGCTAAACTAGCATTACTTTCCCGCACTAGAGTGATTACAAAGTCCCTGTGGATTCGACAATTTTTTATTACTACCGCGATAGGCTGTGCGCTTGCAGTTAAGATACCGTTAGACATTAGGTCGATCGCAGACACATCAACCGACATGCACCTCGCCCCGCCACACGAGCTGAACACACTATCGTCCCCATGGCCATTCGCCTGGTGGGGAATGGATATCCTTGGATCATTCGTACAAGGGACATACCAAAACAAATTCCTCATCATGGCCATAGATTATTTCACAAAGTGGATAGAGGCCGAAGCCCTCGCAAAAATTACCTCGCACAACATTCTGCGTTTTTACAAACGAAATGTACTCGCTCAGTTTGGGATACCTCAGGCGCTCGTCACAGACAATGGTAATCAGTTCACCGACCAAGGCTTTCAAAGCTTCATCGCCAAACTCGGCACCAAAAAACATTTTACTTCAGTCGAGCACCCCCAGACCAACGGGCAAGTCGAGGCCGCGAACAGGGTCATCTTGCGAGGACTCAAGCTCAGATTAGGCGAGGCAAAAGGGGGATGGGTCAAAGAGCTACATAGCGTTCTATGGGCTTACCGCATGATGCCCCATTCAATGACTGGTGAGACCCCATTCCGACTGACCTACGACACCGAGGCAGTCATCCCAGTATAAATCATGGAGCCATCTAGGCGAACTAAAATGCCCTTAGACAAGGAGATGAACAACGAGGCCTTGAGAGATGAGCTCGACCTTGTCGAAGAAATCTGGTCAGGAGAAGCCATGCGTGAGGCCACTCTGAAACAACAGGTAGCTCTATGCCACGACAGCAAGGTCGTAAGACGCGAATTTCAGGTCAGCAGTCTAGTCTTGTGAAGAAACCAGAAGGATTCCTGCGAAGGAAAGATTGCCGCAAACTGGGAGGGACCTTATCGCGTCCAGGGAGCTACGGGCAGCAGAGCATATTACCTCGAGCAATTAAATAGAGAACCACTGCCTCGACCCTGGAATGCTGCAAAGCTGAAACAATATTACAGCTAAAGTCCCTCACCGACTGAGGACTTTCGCCGTCGAATATTCACCTTTAGTTGACAAAGGGAAAATCTCTACCACTTAGGCGTGTCGAGATACGGACGCAACCTACAACCAACGAAAGCATAATGTTGCTCACCTTGACGAGCAACATGCTTGCCCGACAGGGACACCTCGATTGAGCTTTGCTATCAAAGTACCCCCAACATGGCAGAACACCCAGCTCGCGATGGACAGTTCACGCCACGAGCATAGGATCCTGATCGCGTTCATACGCTCGTCCCGCAGAACGCCACTCCGTGCCCTCGACACATTTCGAAGTGTGTCGAACCGATATTAGGGTCGAACAGGTATCTCTGCGCAAACACGAAATTCGTGAAAAATTCATAACGACCACAACAATGGTCGGGAACATACATCCAAAAGTTACCAATTACTCATCAAATAAACAACTAATAGACAACGCAATTATAATATGCCGACCACAAGGGCCGATGTTGTTCAAATTTACAATTTAGGCACGACGGCCTCAAAACTAAAAGAATGATAGCGGGCGCGCATGCCCCAAAACAACAACGGACATGCAGGCTCTAAACTAAATACAATTAAACTTCATCCTCCCTGTCGCTGCTACTCGGGGGATAAAGGATCTTCCCGTCAACAACTTGGTTAAATGGCCCCACCCCCTCGACCACTAACTCGACCCCAGGATTCAAGATCTTCAATTGCTCGACGGTAGTGTTGAAGCTGTAACCAAGAGTATCAACCACGTCCTGCTCGAGCAAGCGGATGCAAGCAATTAAATTCGCCCTGGTCGCCATGTTCTTCTCCGTCTCGGTCTCATCCTCGGCTTGCGTGGCCATCCCTTCTAGCTCCAAATTACGAGCGACCAGACGCTCGTTCTCCCTTGTGGCTGTCTCCAGTTGAGGCCTCAGCTCGTTTAAATCCTTGAGAAGCTGAACTTGGGCCTCGAACCTTGACTCATGGTTGAGGATATCACCCTTCAACTTCTCATTCTTAACCTTCAGCTTATGGATTTTGGCGTAGGCCGTGTCGAGGGAGGCTTGAGCACTCGAGGACTCATCGTTGAGCAAAAGGGCCGTCTCGAGCACCCTCATCACAGCAGCCACGTCCTCGGCCAAGTGCTTCCGGCGAAGCTCCCTGTCTTTAGTCAAAATGGCCCCCCTCTCCTCCTCGTGCACGCCGAGGGATTCCTCCTCGCGAAAGAGGTCGCGATTTAGATAGCAATGAGGTAATACGAAAATCCTCGCGGATGTTTTGTCACCCTCGGATGGTACGCCCGCAGCATTATTTGCACGCTTCCTCTTAGACATGGGCTCGTTAACTGGAATCTAGGCCGGATCAGAAGAAGTTGGACTTTTTGAGGAGGAGGGGGAACCACTGGCCCGACCGGTAGACTTGGCCTACTCCTGAAGCTGGGAGAATCTGCTTCGTGGTCCATAAGTGGATGCGTTTTTGGGCCTCAGTTTCAACAAACGCTCGGAAAGAGACGTCATTCGACCTGCAATCAAAGAGAACCGTTAGTCGAGTTGGAAAAATCAAAAACAAAGTGGACATGTCCCCGCTTAAAAAGGATCAAAGAAATGGCTACGCCTTACCCAAAAGCCTCATGGCTTCCCCATTCGAGGAGCACTCTGTTGGCTCCTAAATTCGACACCCTTGTTTTATTAATATCAGCCATTAAAGCTGAAGGATGTTTTCGACCAGCTGGGTCTGTCGAAATGCCCATCGAAAGATGGCAATGTACTTAGCGGATTTCTTCCAAGGGAGAAATTGGTTGCCTTCGACGTTGAAGGTGTTTCTCGTCGAAGATGCTTCTCGACGAAGGTGTTCGATAGTTCAGAGTGGAACGGTTTGAAATTCAAGCGTTTGGAGGGAAAACGGTTTCCAGCGGTTACCAAGTGCAACGTGCAAAGATCTGGAGCGTCGAACGCTGAGAACGTGCCAAGTGGAGTCATCTCGAAGCAGTGTAACTGCCCGACGGTTACTTGGGATGTTTTAGTATAAATAGTAGTAGGTCACGCAGTTTTTCGCGTGTGTTCACAATTATATACAAAGTCACTCATATAGATTCGAGTACCCAGCGTGTGAGAAAGAATTGTTGAGAATGTATGTGTGAAACACCACTTTTATTGATCAAAGTCATTTACTTTCCAGAAACTTTACTTGCTTTCTTCTTTACTTTTCCTGTCGAAGCCCTTTATTTCAAGCCTTCATTTATTTTATCAAGCCCATTTCTTCATGCAATTTACTTAAAGCCTCTTTATTTTCTTGTCATTTAACCATTATCCAACTTAATCAAAACCTCAAAATCAACCATATCTTAGGATCAATCTGATCGATCCTGCGAGTAACCAAATAAGTAACCATTTGGAGGATCAGCGGTTGTTTACCAATAACCACGGTAAACAAATTGGCACACCCGGTGGGACCGTGTGTTGATTTTTGAAGTTTAACCTTTTAAACATAATCTCATCTTTTTCGAGGAGTGTTGTATGTTATTGAGAAGTGGTAGAATATACACTAACGATACCAATACTGCCAGAAGAAGGGAAGAGATGGCGAATCCGCCAAACAATAACGAAATCCCACAAACGAATGTGGGAGCAACGGTTATCCCGACTGTAAGTGAAGCGATAACCGCTGGTTCAACACCAGCAGTAACGGTCACAACAACGGGGCCATTACCTCCGTTCACAGGCCCCAGAGTG
This sequence comes from Vicia faba, assembly GCA_948472305.1. Taxonomy (NCBI): domain Eukaryota; kingdom Viridiplantae; phylum Streptophyta; class Magnoliopsida; order Fabales; family Fabaceae; genus Vicia; species Vicia faba. The sequence goes on along the minus strand of OX451737.1, from coordinate 1,708,799,215 downwards.
CCTTTGGGAACTCCCCCACCAAGGGGAAATTTAGGCACAAGGCCTTACGTTCCCCCAGGATTTATGACAGGCGGTCATAATCGAGAACCACTCTATGGCATGCCAACTTCTGACTTGGCTAGCCTGACGAACGCTGCGTCCATTTTTTCAGACCCTTTAGTGAGTGCCTCTTCGCCACTCCAAGGTTCTGGAGTAGGTATGGCGAATAGAAATAGGACCCAACTCTTAGGAGGAACGTCCAAGTAGCACATGGCCTTACAAATGCCTCGACATCAGTCTTGAGGCAACAAATGGACGAAAGCAACCATGATATGGTTCAAATGTTGGCACAAACTTTAAGTACAGTGCTGAACCCTCTAATACAAAACACTACTCAATCGAATCAGCAGATGACAGCGCAAATGACGCGTTTGGCTGATTTCTTTGGAGTGCCCCAACCTATTCGACAGCCCCAAAGGGCGCAAATAAGGGGAAACCAGGGCGTGTTCTTAGAGGAAGAAACCACGATCAACCAAGTCCAATAGCCTGTCGAAGAAAACCTTAGGGCACGATTGGAGCAACCTGTCGAGGAACCTAGGGTAATAACCCCAGAGGTAAGGTTAGTTAACAGAAACCAAAATGCTGACGAAGTAGTTCAGCATATCCAATACCAAAACATGGGTTTGGAAAATAATCTGGCAACCATGATCGAAAGGATCATGACTCAAAACGGGATGAACATGGGCTTTCGAAGGCCCAACTTTACATCCCCGCTATCAGAATACGTGTTACAAACAGACTTACCTCCTAGATGTAAAGTCCCTAAATTCACTAAGTTCTCTGGGGACACGACAGAATCTACTGTCGAACATGTGGCGAGATACTTGATCGAAGCAGGAGATATTTCGAACAACGAAAACCTGAGGATTAAGTACTTCCCAAGTTCTTTAACAAAGAACGCTTTTACTTGGTTTACGACTCTCCCCCCAATTCGATACATCATTGGACCCAGTTGGAAAGATTGTTCCACGAGCAATTCTACATGGGGCAAACCAAGATAAGCCTGAAAGAATTGGCCAGTGTAAAGAGACGTTTCACTGAACCTATAGACGAATATCTAAATAGGTTTAGGTTGCTCAAAGCAAGATGTTTTACACAAGTGCCGGAACATGAGTTAGTCGAAATAGCCGCAGGCGGTTTAGATTATTCCATTAGGAAGAAGTTAGACACTCAATACCTGAGAGACATGGCCCAACTGGCCGATAGAGTTCGACAGGTAGAACGCCTCAAAGCTGAAAAAGCAAAGGCAACGAAAACTCATAAGAGAGAGAGGATAGTGTATGTTGAGATGGATGACGAAGATCCAGAATCCTTCGACGATACTATAATTGTCGAAGAAGGAGAAGTCGATTTAGCGGAACTAAAACAAGGGCCACCATACTCTTGCAAACTGTTAGTCCCCTCAAGTGGGAAAAATCCCATTGGTCCAGAAAGGACCAACGATAGGTTCCCCAAAAAGACTTATAGTTTTGATATTACAAAATGTGATGAGATCTTTGACTTGCTTGTAAAAGATGGCCAAATGATAATACCCCCAAGGGTAAAAGTGCCTCCTCTTGATCAAAGAAAGAAGAGAGGTTTTTGCAAATATCATAATTTTTTGGGCCATAAAACTTCTCAATGTTTTCTTTTCAGGAATCTTGTGCAAGACGCTATCGAAGAAGGGAGGTTGAAGTTGGCTGACAAGACCCCCATGGCTGTGGATTCTAATCCGTTGCAGGCTGAAGCCCACTATGCTGAGCCTTCAGAGGTGAACGTGATCGAGGCATCCAGAAGCCAGTCGAAGAGGCCAGGAATCACAATGGTCGAAGTCTCAAAGGACCATGTCAACATGCCAATCTTTGGCAGTTTTTCTAGGAATTTATCGAGAAAGACAATTGAAGCGGTTCAGAAAGCGGTCGAAAGCCCAAAGCTGGAGACAGTTGGAGCCCAAAAATCTGGACCAAAACCCAGTTCTCACCTGGCCACAGTTCAAGGCCAGACAGAGGATTTGGAGATTCAAATGAAGCAGTTGACTCTTGCCAACAAAGATACCATGAATGTCAACATGGTCGAAGTCTCTGAGCCAAAAGCATCAGAAGAGGCCATGAGGCAAGAACAAGCTAACAAGACTGCTTTCCCTCGGGAGAATGAAAATCTGGCAGATTTCCTGCAAAGATGCCAGAAGAAGAAGAAGTCAGAAGTGATGCTGTGTCCAAGATGCAGTTCGATCTTTGACAAAAAAGCTGCTGAACATATTCAAGGCGTAAGAGCAGCAAATAAGAGAAGGGAAAATGTTGACCTTCGACATGACCCCAGAAGAGCCTCCCAAAGAGGTTCAAACCAAGAAAAGAGGCCATTGACTTTCAGGCCTCCAACTAATGTGCCAGTAGATACATGGTACAAAACATCTGGTCGAAAGAGGCCAAGCGAGGAGAGATGGCACTCTTTCGATGTGCCAAGGGGTTCATCTTTAACACAAAAGAAAGAGCCTCAAGTTGCTGCCCCTAAAGTTACACAGGTGTCAAGCAACTACAAAGGGAAAAATCCCATGTCTCGATCTCAATGGAGGAGATACCAGAGGCGACGAAAAGCTGAGAGGGAGGCTGCCAATGAACCAAAGGCAGAAACTAGTTCAAATGTTCCTCTCAGGAAGCAAAGGAAACCTCTGGAAAGAGAGCCAGTAACCAACAGGCTAGTTTGGCCTAACCAAGGTGAAATTGAGGACGAAGATGGTTCTGAGTCTGATGATACTTTGGACATCATGGTGAATATAGTCTCAGTGCTGCCCAGAGAGTTCAACCGACAGGTGGAGGTCGAAACAAGTGATTGGGAAGTGGAGCAAGAAATGGCCAAACATAGGCCAGTGTGCTATTTCGTCATGGACAATGGCACTACTGAGGAACAAAATGGGTTCTTCGAACCACCTACAGAGGCGATGAAAAATCACCTCAAGCCTTTATTTATAAGGGCTAAACTCGAAGAAACTACAGTGAATAAAATCTTGGTGGATTGTGGGGCAACCATCAACATTATTCCTCACTCTATGCTAAGGAAAATAGGCAAAAGGGATGAGGACATCAAGCCTCACAACATGGTCCTGTCGAACTATGAGGGCGGCATAGGGACCACTATGGGAGTGATCCAACTGGATATCAAGGTAGGATCTATCCTTCGACCAACGATGTTTATGGTCATATCGGCCAAACCTAACTATAATCTTTTGTTGGGCCGTGAATGGATTCATGGTGTTGGAGCTGTGCCATCATCAATGCACCAGAGGTTGCTACTATGGCGTCCAGATGGGATGGTCGAAAACATAGAAGCAGATCAAAGCTATTACCTGGGCAAAGTGAATCACCTAGGGTTGGCAGATTTCGACAAGAACTTGGCTCACATAGGGCCATGTCCAACACCTGACTTCGACTTGGCGCCAACGCCAAATTCTTTTTGTTCCCTATACCTGCACCCTGAGCATGGTTTTCAATGGGACAGAGAAGACTTGTCCCACATAGACTTCAGTGGGTTAACTGATATCCAACCAACTGGTTGGGGAAGTGAATTCAGTGATAATGACTGAGTCACAATCATTGAAGCGAATTTCAACTTATGTAGCCGAAACAAAGATGATAACGGCTCTCGAAGCCGAAGTAAAGTACATGGCCACACAGGCCAATGATCAACAGTGATCTGCTGCAGGTCCAGGGAAGGATTTCGATCCAGAACCTCCTGATATCGTGCCAGAAGGAATGCAGGAACAGAGGCTCGACGCCATCTATGACGATGAGCCTTTGGGCTTCGAAAAGGACCCCTTGGCGAACAACATTAAAATGTTAGCGCAAGATCCTTTAGAAGAAATCAACTTAGGCGAAGGGTCAGAGAAAAAGCCAACTTACATCAGCACCAAAATTGACCCAGAACTTAGGTTGGAAGTAATCCAATTGTTGAAAGAGTTCAAAGACTGTTTTGCATGGGATTACGACGAAATGCCTGGTCTCGACAGAGGGTTGGTAGAACTTCAGTTGCCAATCAAACCTGGGAAGAAGCCAATCAAGCAAAGTCCAAGATGCTTCGCTCCAGAAATACTGTCGAAGATCAAAACGGAAGTCGAAAGACTGCTGAAGTGCAAATTCATACGCGTTACAAGGTATGTCGAATAGATTGCAAACATTGTGCCAGTAATTAAGAAAAATGGTACATTGAGGGTGTGCATAGATTTCAGAGATTTGAATGCTGCTACGCCCAAAGATGAATATCCTATGCCTGTGGCGGAAATGCTAGTCGATTCTGCCGCTGGCTATGAATACCTGAGTATGCTCGATGGTTATTCAGGATATAATCAAATATTCATTGCTGAAGAGGATGTGTCGAAAACAGCTTTTCGATGCCCTGGGGCTCTAGGCACTTATGAATGGGTAGTGATGCCTTTTGGCCTAAAGAACGCTGGGGCAACATACCAGCGAGCAATGAATTCTATCTTCCATGATTTTATTAACACTTTTATGCAAGTATATATCGATGACATTGTTATAAAATCTGTTTCCAGGAAGAATCATATTGACCACCTTCGACAATCATTCGAAAGAATGAGAGAACATGGTCTGAAGATGAACCCTTTGAAGTGTGCATTCTGTGTGAAAGCTGGAGATTTCTTGGGCTTCGTTGTCCATAAGAAAGGAATCGAAATCAACCAGAACAAGACGAAGGCTATTCTGGAAGCGAAAGCGCCATCAAATAAGAAGGAACTGCAATCTCTGTTAGGCAAGATAAATTTCTTAAGGAGATTTATATCCAACCTAAGTGGGAAAGCTCAAGCCTTTTCACCCTTACTTCGACTGAATAAAGAGGGGTTCGAATGGGGGCAAGAGCAACAAGAAGCCTTCGACAAAATCAAAGGGTACCTCACCAAGCCACCTATTTTGGTGCCTCCTAGTAGCAAGAGGAGTATGAGATTGTACATAGCTGCATCCGACAAAACTTTGGGAAGCATGTTAGCCCAAGAAGATGAGAATGGAGTCGAAAGACCCATTTACTATCTTAGTAGAGTTTTGAACGATGCAGAAACTAGATATAGCGAAGTTGAAAAATTGTGTCTATGTCTGTATTTCTCTTGTACAAAACTCAAGCAATATATAAAACCAGTTGATGTGTATGTTTTGTCTCATTTTGATGTTTTCAAGTACATGTTGTCGAAACCCATCTTGCACAGTCGAATTGGCAAGTGGGCACTAGCATTAACTGAATACTCCTTGACCTTTATGCCTCTTAAGGCAGTAAAAGGACAAGTGGTTGCAGACTTTATAGTCGACCACTCAATTCAAGTTGAGAATGTTAATTATGTGGAGATAGAACCTTGGAAATTCTACTTCAATGGTTCCAGCCATAAAGATGGAACAGGAGTAGGAGTCTTGATCATTTCTCCAGAAAAAATTCCAACAACATTCAAGCACAAGATATCAGGTTCTTGTTCGAACAATGAGGCTGAGTATGAAGCTCTAATTACTGGTCTTGAAATATTGTTGGAATTGGGGGCAACTCGAGTCGAAATAATGGGAGACTCAGAGTTAGTCATTAAGCAAGTCACAAAAGAATATAAATGCATAAGAGAAAATCTCATTATGTACTTTGTGATAGCAAATCGTTTATTGAAAAAATTTGAAATGGTCAATATTCGACACATGCCCAGATTGGAAAATCAAATAGCCAACGACTTGGCACAAATTGCATCTGGGTACAAGATTTCAAAAACGAGATTACAAAGAGCAATCGAAGTTCGAGAAAAGATAAAAGCAACTTGTCTATCACCAACAGACTTGGAATCGACAAGACTAGGATATGCTGATCAAAGTAACTTCGAAATTTCGTTCATAGACAATTTGTCAGAGCAAGATTGGAGGAAGCCCATTGTGGATTATCTTCAAAATCCAGTAGCTTCGATAGAACGAAAAACAAAGTACAGGGCGTTGAGTTACGTACTCATGGGTAATGAGTTATTTAAAAAGACGCCTGAAGGGGTATTGCTAAAATGCTTAAGTGAAACTGAGGCATACATAGCCCTTTCGACTACGCACGCTGGAGCATGTGGGGCTCACCAAGTAGGCCATAAGATGAAATGGTTTTTGTTTTGACAGGGACTATACTGGCCCACCATGTTGAAAGATTGTGTCGAGTTCGCTAAAGGTTGCCAAGAATGTCAAGTCCATACAGGCATCCAACATGTACCAGCAAGCGAACTTCACTCGATAGTGAAACCTTGGCCTTTTAGAGGATGGGCGTTGGACCTCATTAGAGAGATTCGACCAGCATCATCAAAGAGCCAGAAGTATATATTGGTAGGCATTGATTATTTTACTAAGTGGATCGAAGCTATCCCTTTAGTCAATGTAGACCAAGAAAATGTCATTGAATTTATTCAAAAGAACATTATATTTAGATATGGAATCCCTGAGACTATAACTACTGATCAAGGATCAGTTTTCACCGGTCGAAAGATGCAGTAATTCGCTCAGGAAACAGGTTTCAAACTGCTAACATCAACGCCTTATTATGCACAGGCAAATGGTCAAGTCGAAGCAGCGAACAAAGTAGTGATTGGCTTGATAAAAAAGCATGTTGGGAAGAAGCCAAAAAATTGGCATAAGACGTTAGACCAGATCTTGTGGGCCTGTCGAACGTCCCTAAAAGAAGCCATAGGTACAACACCATATAGGCTAACTTTTGGCCATGACGCAGTGTTGCCAGCAGAAATTTGTCTTCAATCTGCAAGGGTTCAGAGACATTATGATATTCCCTCTGAAATTTATTGGGATATGATGTTAGACGAACTAGTGGATTTAGACGAAGAAAGATTGCGCGCTCTTGACCTACTCAGGCTTCAGAAGAAAAGAGTAGAAGACTCTTATAATAAAAAGGTGAAACCTAGGGTATTTTCGCCTGGAGAACTAGTTTGGAAGGTGATTCTTCCCATGGATCGAAGGGATCGAAGCATGGGAAAATGGTCATCCAAATGGGAAGGACCATTCAGAGTTATCCAGACTTTTCTGGTGGAGCTTACGAAGTCGAAGAGCTAGGTGAAGATAAAAGGCTCTTGAGAGTAAATGGTAAGTATTTGAAAAAGTATAAACCTATACTCCAAGAGATAAAAATAAAATAACAAGTAACGATTAAATTAACCATAAATAAGCCAAAATGGAAATTTTTTATAAATTAGCCAAAATGGCAATATTGTCGAATACATATTACAATATATGGTTAAAGGGCTGAATCAATCAGAAGGGGATGGAGTCCTTGAGTCGAAGGTATTTAGCTTGCTGCAACTCCAATCTTTTGTTGCACAAGGCATTTGCCTGCGCAAGCTTGGCAATTTGATCGTCGAAGGCTTGAGCTTTCTCAGCAAATTCTAGGCCTTGTGTGATTTCAGCTTGACTTTCGGTGTCTGGAACAGTCGAGAGAAGTTCCTCCTTGCGCTTAGTATTGGCATTCATCTTAGCCTCTAGTTCTTCGATTTGCGCCTTGATGGAAGCATTCTCTCGATCGATGGCATCAACTTCTTCTTGTTTAGATGCTTTTTGCTTCGACAACTCCGCAATTTGAGAAGTTGTCTCTGCTACAGCAGTCCATGCATAAGAGCTTTTGCCATATAACACTTCAAGCTGGCTATTAAAGCCCCTTTGTCGCCGATAATCTGCTGAGACTTGATCAATAACGGAGTGTAACTCCATGATAAAGCCTGAAACCTCCGGAGGTACAGCTAGCAAGTCTACGGCATTCAAAACAGCCCCCAAATATGATGGAGCAGTAGGGTCCCCCTCCAAAGCTTTCATCAAACCCTTCTTGAAGAACTGAGCCTTAACCTTCGTCAAAGCCTCATCGAGAGGAGAAGTTTCAGTGGACTTCCCCGACAGAGTAGGAGCCTCCTGACTAACGTCAAACGAACTTCCCTTGCTCTCAATGATGGCATTCAGATAGCCAACAGGATCAGTTTGCTTCAGGAGTTCTAAGTCTTCTTTCGACCTATGCTTTGTTGAGGTGACAACCTTTGCAACAGCGTTGTCTTGGGTTTGAGGCTGTTGAGTAGCATTTGCCTCGACTTGACTCTCTTCGACTCAGACTGCGGCAGTACCAGCGTCATCACGGTTCCCTTCGCCAGCGTCACCTTGATCCTCTTCGCCAGCGTCACCGTGGTCCCCTTCGTCACGATTTTCTTCCGACAGATCAACCACCTGAATCTCTTTTGGTTGTTGCTCTTCTGTTTGTGGATCTCCTGTTGGTTGTTCTGCTGTCTCAGCATTGGCTTCATTTATTTCAGTATGGGCTTCATCGTTCGCCAATTCTTTTTCTTGTGGCCTGCTGAGTTCAGCAGAATCCAATGTTTCAGAAGTCCTTGGCGCTGAGCTTTCAGTGGTGTCCTGAAAAGAAAAGAAGAAGAATCTTCTAAATTCGAAAGAGACATAATCGAACGTGGGTATCGACACCTGAGTTACAAAGGGATCAAAGAGATTACCTGCAAAGGAGCTTCAGCCCCAGGGCTGGAATTGTCGCTTTCGACAGGTTTATTGAGAAGAACATTTAGTTCCTCCTCCGTTGGCTCTTCAATGATTACTGGAGGTGGCCTGGGCTTTCTCCCAGCAACCTTTATCCTGATTGTTCGAGCCTCGGGAAGAGGAACATCCTTCTTCAGCTTTCGCCTTTTAAGAGGAGCAGGGGGAGAATCATCTTCTTCGTCACTCCCAGATTCGACCGTCAGTGCTGGCCGTTTCTTGGGTGAAGGTGCCTAAAAAACCAATTGGAGTTCGATTTAGAAGTTGCATCGAAAGTCAGAAAGTTAAAGCCAGAAGAAAATAATGAAAGTCTGGTTACCGATGCAGAAGGATTTTTCGAAGGGCCTTCCCCCTGTTGGTTTGTTGTGGTCTTCGCCGGCGCTATAGTCTTCGCCGGTGGTGGAGGTTTTGTTAAGGGGCCTCCTCCATGTTGGCCTTCTGCAGCCTTCTTGGCCGCAGGCTTTCGAACAACTGAAAGTAGACAAAATAATTAACAGGCTACCAGTCGAAAGGGAAAGACAAAGTAATTCGGAAAGATGAACTTACATTTCTTTATTTTGTCCAAGACAAGGACAAAAGACTTCTGAAGTTCTTCCACGAAGTCCTTCTCGTCGAAAAACTCCTCAGTGTAGTAATTTTTCCACCACTCCTCGAAGGATGGTGAGCAGAGAAAGTTAAGCTGATAGTCAAACAACGAAAGAACTGTTCGACCAGCATATCTGCCGATATGCTTAGTGGCAGCGTCTTCAGTGTAGTCGTTGCAGAAGTATAACATAGACTTCTCCCTGGGAAAAATTGGAGAAGGTAGTGTTTGAATAATACCAAACTGGCGAGACACCAAGTTTGGTTGATACGCGATTAGACTCAAGTGAGTCTTGGAGCTCTTGAATCGCAGGGGCATTATTCTTGGTGTGAGAAATGCCTCCCACACTGTTGTATGTTCGTCGACCTGAGGACCACTCGACGCCCTAGGATGTGGCCTTGTGAACCACTCTGGGCCAACCTTTCGTCGAGCAAACTGAGCCATGGTCGAAGCAAACTCTTTCCTTTTAGCAAACATCAAGACGAAGTTTGTAAAAGTTTGTTGAAGCTCCAGCCCATCTTCCGTTGGAGTCAACAGAGCCAATCTGGTGCCTTCGACGCGTCTATTTGCTATTTCTGGAGCCTGCTCATTTATTTGAGTCTTCTGAGGCAAGAAAGACTCGAAGGTGGCGTTGAGCCACAGCTGAAGCAGCCAAAAAGGTCCAGCAAGCAGCAGACTGGCTCTATTCTCGATGATCTTCAGAAGAGTCGCTCCGTTGCTAATCGACTCGTACAGACTCGCCAAAATCAATTCTGCCAAACAGATATTTTGGCCATGATGGAGTTGAGTGGTGAGAGTGACCATCTTCTTGGTCACCTGTAGAGACTTGGTGCAAAACACAAAGCGTGTCAGCCATAAGTCTAGAAACGCGATATGTTCTACGTCCGACACAGCGCCTGTCGACTTATCGTGGTAGTGATTGATGAAGGTGGTGTAGGTTGGTTTTGTGGCAGAGAATCCAATCTGATCCTCCGACATTTCCTCCGGGTCGAAGTAGTCCCCAGTGGGTCGAAGGCCAGTGATGGCGGCCACGTCGAAGAGCGTGGGAGTCAGCATTCCACAGGGAAGATGGAAGGTGAAATGGGTGTAATCCCAGAAGAGTAAAGAAGCTATCAACATCTCTGGGGAATAGTTAAGACCTGTCTTCAACAGCATAACCAGGTCGAATATCCCCATGTCTTTCCAGATCGAAGCTTGGCGTTTCTCCATTTTTTCCAGCCAAGCACTATAATCAGGAGTGAGGCTAGGGCCAGACCTGAAAGCCCTAACACCTCTATTGAAGAAACGGAGGTCAATTTTCTCCTTAGCAGGATCTTCATTATCCTCTGCATCTTTCTTGGAGCATCCAACCGGTTTGAGTCTCTCAAGTACCGAAAGTAACTTTTGATCTTCATGGCTTCAGCAATGCTTGGGTATAATGGGCCAGACATGGCAAAGATTTGGTTGGAATATCCAACCGGAATCATGAGGTGGCGTGAATAAGCATCACGTACAACAATGTCCAAAGGCTCAGGGACCCTTCGTTGGCCCGTGGGAGTCACTACGGGAGCGGTGGAGAAAATCCTAGGTTTGACATTTCCAGAGGGAGTGTTGGCGCTAGGAGCGTTGGAAGAACCAGATGCCATTGTTGATACTAAGGTTGAAGACGAAGTGAAGAACAGGTGGTTTGCAAAGGTTGCAAGAGTTTGTGTGCAATAAGGGATATCTGAAAGCAAGGTAGCGTGAAAAAGTCCCACAATGGGTACTTACCGCTATTTATAGTAGTTGGGGAAATCCCCAAATTCGAGGACATTAAATGCCATTTAATGTTGCAGAAGGTAGTGGGACACGTGGCGTCTCCCTGTTGTTGTAGCCGTTCTGCAGAAATGAAAGGGTGCAGCGTGCGCCCTCGTTTTTGGGAATTGTCATGATGACAATTTGTGAAACGACGTTTGGCACGCTGCACGCCGTACTGAAGTGACGTCTTAGGTACGGATGAAATGATGGCTTTTCCTTGGGATTGTCAGTGGTTGGTAGAAGACAAGAAAGTGCACAATTTAATTTGTGACTAAGAATGAAAAGACAGGTGTCGAATGGCATTTCAAAAAATGCCTTTTTCTTTCAGAGTCGAAATAAGGCATTCTTTGGGGGCAATTTATTGGCTCCTAAATTCGACACCCTTGTTTTATTAATATCAGCCATTAAAGCTGAAGGATGTTTTCGACCAGCTGGGTCTGTCGAAATGCCCATCGAAAGATGGCAATGTACTTAGAGGATTTCTTCCAAGGGAGAAATTGGTTGCCTTCGACGTCGAAGGTGTTTCTCGTCGAAGATGCTTCTCAACGAAGGTGTTCGATGGTTCAGAGTGGAACGGTTTGAAATTCAAGTGTTTGGAGGGAAAACGGTTTCCAGCGGTTACCAAGTGCAACGTGCAAAGATCTGGAGCGTCGAACGCTGAGAACGTGCCAAGTGGAGTCATCTCGAAGCAGTGTAACTGCCCGACGGTTACTTGGGATGTTTTAGTATAAATAGTAGTAGGTCACGCAGTTTTTCGCGTGTGTTCACAATTATATACAAAGTCACTCATATAGATTCGAGTACCCAGCGTGTGAGAAAGAATTGTTGAGAATGTATGTGTGAAACACCACTTTTATTGATCAAAGTCATTTACTTTCCAGAAACTTTACTTGCTTTCTTCTTTACTTTTCCTGTCGAAGCCCTTTATTTCAAGCCTTCATTTATTTTATCAAAGCCCATTTCTTCATGCAATTTACTTAAAGCCTCTTTATTTTCTTGTCATTTAACCATTATCCAACTTAATCAAAACCTCAAAATCAACCATGTCTTAGGATCAATCTGATCGATCCTGCGAGTAACCAAATAAGTAACCATTTGGAGGATCAGCGGTTGTTTACCAATAACCACGGTAAACACACTCGAGCAAGGCCTTAGTATTGATCAACCTATTGACTAAGAGATACTCCCCCTCCTCGTCAAACAACAGGTTGTCGTTCACGTCCATGCACTTCGCGGGGGAGAAACCTTTAACATAAGCCAAAAACTTCTCGTACGAAAGCTGATCTTGGCCATCCAAATCCTCGGGTTTCACTGCATAGTATTCAGGCCTTTACTCATGATGCCTCCACTGCCACTCGAGCGGGAATCTGGCCATAAGTCGGATAACTGGCTGCCTGTTCTCCACCTCTTCCATACGGGTATAGAGAGAACCTATGGCCGCGTCCGTCAGGGGCTTCACGAAGAAGTACCTCTCTTTAAAATTTCGGACGGACTCTAGATAAGGCCGAAAGAGTTTCCCGAACTGCTTAAAGGATACCCACGCCTGCCTCCCTCAGACAGATTGTCTTTTCAGATGAAAGATGCAGAAGAAAAGGGGCAGTGTGGAGCCTATCCCCAAGTATTAACAGACGATCTCAAATGCCCACATAAACGCCAACGCGTTTGGATGGAGTTGGGAAGGCGCCAACTGAAGCCATTAGAAAACCCCGGCCTGGAAATCGTTGAAGGGCAGGCGCGTCCCCGCCTCTTTGAAAGCAAATTCGTACATGGGGAACCGTTTGCCCAGATACGTCGAGCATATCCTTTGGTCCCGATGGGGAATTTGAAGCATCCAGTTGGCAGGATCCCCTTCTGTGTGTTCCTCCGGACAGTTGAACGTGTTTGTCGCATCCTGTGAAAAGCACGACCGTTTATCCCTAGGATCCGGAGCAACCCAAGCCAAAGGGTCCTCGTCGCTACGGGGCTCGTCTTTGTGATGGGCGGCCGGAATGTCGTCCCCGACTGAACGGGATATTGTACCTGAAAAGCAGGGGAAGTTAGTGAATTCAACATCATCAAATTTTCCCTTCCACCGCAGATCAAGTGAAATGGCGACGAACTCGACCCAAGCCCTCGACATGCTAAAGCGGGTCATTACATTCTGAGGACATGTAGTCGGGGGATCACTCGCCGAGCAAGAACCCGGGATACACACTAACCTAAGGAATCCTCCCCGACACTATAACACGAATTTTCATAGGTGCCCGACACATTCATGAGTGCTCGACACAGAACCCATGAACTCAGACGAACATTCATGAATATTCATCATAAAACTCATGAATGTTCATCCAATCAAGACAAATTTTTGACATTTAATCCAGAAAAGCTAAAGAAACATGGTGTTGGGAGGTTATAACTTACTTGGATGAAGAACTTGGAGGGAGAAATTGAAAAGTTGAGAGAATCGCCTCACACCACGAGCGAAGAAAAACTGAGAGGTTGAGAGAACCGCTTCACGCCAGGAGCAAAGAAAAGATTGAGAGGAATCTTGAGAAGGTGACAAATGAGACCCAAGGGCCCCCTTTGTTTAGGCGACCCACGCCTCAAGGGATCCCTCATGAAGGGTCATCACCTCATTGGCCCCTTTTGCTTTTTCCTTGAAGGGGTGGCATCCCAAAGCACTAGCCACATGGCTCAACTATCAAACGTGTGAGGCAAACACTTACACGAAGAAGTGCTCACCACTTGAGCGCGTAAAAGGGCACCTCTATTTAACCATCTCGGGGACGATGAAATGCTCAAAAATCTAACAAATCCCAGGAGACGGGCATATCAAAGGGGATCTCGCAGAGGCTCCCCGCCACCAATACATCCTCTCGGGCAAGCGATTGACCTCTTCGGTCCCGATCCCTGTTTGTCCATGATATTCCCCAACGTACTCGAGCCTGCCCCCCTACGAGCAACGACTCGCTCCCTTCGAGGACTTTGGCCCTCTACCTCGACCAAGTCTTCGGTAGCGGGAGCTGAACTCAACTCATCGCCCTCTAGCTCGAGGACAATAACTTGGGGGGCTCCTGATGTGGACTGGGCCTACGTCCGCCCTACGAACGGGAAGCCCAAAGACAACCCAAGTTAAGGACCATGGGGTAACTCCTCATCCAACAGTTGGAGGACGTGGGCCACGACCTCCTGACAGACATCTCAAACTACCCTCCAGGAATCTCAGGTCCAGCCCTATTCTCGCGGAGCAGTTGACCAGGGGGTAGTCCATTTGTTGGACTCCATACACACGTAAACCCTGGCAGTTCCTGCTATTGGGCCTCCACGTAGCCCAATAGTGGGGACCTTGGCCCAACGCTGGGGGCTATAAATACCCTCTCTCACAAGAGGGTCAGGTATTCATTCATACATCTCAAAACTCATACTTGCTTGCTCATTCTGCTTCTTACTTTACCATCAGAGTGTCTTGCAAGTACCCCCCTCATCTCATTCAAGTTCAGCCCGAAGTCAGCTGTGACGGTCCATCTTTGATCCGGTAAGATTAATTATTATTATTATTAGTATTATTATTATTAGTAGTAGTATTATTATTAGTATTATTATTATTATTATTAGTATTAGTATTATTATTAGTATTATTACTATTATTATTATTAGTATTATTATTAGTATTATTATTATTAGTATTATTATTAGTATTATTATTGATCTGGATTGGACCGACACTTGCCCTTCGAATGGGAAGCCCAAAGACAGCCCAAGTTAGGGACTGTTGGGCAACTCCCCATCCGACGGTTGGAGGACGTGGCCCACGATCCCATGACAGACATCTTAAACTGCCCTCCAGAAATCACGGGTCCAACCCTATTCTCGCAGAGCAGTTGACCAGGGGGAGCCCACTTGTTGGACTCCATACACACGTAAGCCCTGGCAGTTCCTGTTATTGGGCTTCCACTTAGCCCAAGAGTGGGAAGCTTGGCCCAACGTTGAGGGCTATAAATACCCTCTCTCTCAAGAGAGTCAGGTATTCAAATATATCTCTAAACTCATACTTGCTTGCTCATTCCGCTTCTTACTTTGTCATCGGAGTGTCTTGCAGGTACTCTCCCCCTTCTCATTCAACTTTTGCCCGAGCCAGCTGTGACGGTCCATTTCTGATTCGGTAAGATCAGTGGCATCATTTGTGGGAAACTAAGCTTCCTCGTCTTCTATTCACTTGAGACCAAAAGCTAAATAATCCTCGACTGTCATGGCTGACCAGACTCCTGACAACATGAACGTCGGTGTCATCGATGTTAACAACAACATCACCGATAATAATGTCGGCCTCGACAACACCGGTACCGCCAGACATAACACAGCCCCTGGCGCCAACATGCCTGGGCCTTCTGATTACATAGACGGAGAAACTGCTTCATCGTCATCTCTGCCTCACTAGCATGAAGACGACTGGCCACCTCCCCAGAACTACCAACACGTTCAATTCCACGAGGTCCCCGTCCCCGCCGGGGAAGACGCCACGACCAGGGCACTATTCACAACAATCAATCAAACCAACTATCTAATCTTCGCCCAGGGGGAAAGACCGAGGGCGCTCGAAGATGATAGGAGGCCCTCAAGAAGACACAAGAGACCTCAATCTCCTCCTCCTCGACAAGCAGATGAACATCCCCAATCTCCCCCGTGGAGACATAATCGGGACATCTCCCAAAACCCGTCACCCCGACCACTCGGGCGACGACCCCCTTTGGAGAGGGAATAACTCATTGATGCAGGAAGGCGCGATCACGGCCCCTCGCGTCAAGAACGAAGACCCCCTGGAAACAGGAACGGAGGAACCCACCAACGGTCATACCACCCAAGGACCGCTCTGCGCGAACAGGGCCACTGTGACCGCCATGACATCAAATCTCCATCTCGCTCGCTCGAACGGAGTGACGAGGACGACCCCCGCGGTTCCTTATCACAAGCTATCATGGAGGCGCCCATTCCTCCAGACATGGAGAATCCTCCCCAACTGAAGGAATATGACGGCATCACCGACCCGGTCGACCATATAGACGGGTTTGAGGCCATACCGCACTATCACATCATCAGGGGACCGATCAAATGTCGATTGTTCCCCACGTCTCTGAGGAAAGCTGCAATGGATTGGTATAAAGGTCTCGCCCCGGGGTTAATCACCTCTTGGAGAAATCTGAAAAACCAATTCATCAGCTTGTTCACTACTTCACAGCGACACCCGAATACCGAAGCAACCCTCGAGGCCATCATCCAGAGACACGATGAGACCCTGAGGGAATTCATTGACCAGTTCAACCGAGAGGCCATCCAGGTCCCCTGCATGGACCACATGAAAAGATACCTACTCGATAGGGGGCTCCTCCCGGGCATCGAATTCAGAAAAGTTGTAGGCATCGAACCACCCCAGACGTTCGATTCCCTCCTCGAGAAGGCCAGAGCCTATATGGATTACAAGGAGAGAGAAGCGGCCAACAGAGCCCATGATCCCAGGAACTGCAGACCTAGCAGTAATCCGCGACAAGACACCGCACCTCCTCGACGAACTGGCGAGAAGAGAAGGGACGACAAACCCCGAGACGCCCGGGAACAAAGGGGGCCCTCAGGGAGGTTCACCGAATACACTCCACTAACGGCTTCCCGCGAGCGCATCTTAGCGGAGTGCGCAAGTACAGACTTTAAGGACGGTCGCGTCAAGCGTCCTCGCCCCGCTCCTGCTAAACCCGGGGTAGACCGAAGCAAGTACTGCCAGTACCACTGAAGCCACAGGAATTTGACCGAAGATTGCATCCATCTCAAGAACGCCATCGAGAACTTCATAAAGTGAGGAAGACTCACGCAATATCATCGAGGAGACGCCCCTCGTTGAGATTCCCGTGAAACGAGGGAAGCAGAAGAGGATGCCCGACCATCTGACGAGTCGGTTCCCATCCAAACTGCATTCTCTTTCACAAGGCCTGAGGACTTCTACATCCCCGAACAACTGCAAGAGCCTCTGCCCACCCACAGCAGGTGGGAAAACTTCCCCTCCGCCATGGTCATCAACGATGGAGGGTTTAATGATTTGACCATAAATTCAGCGAAGAGAAAGCTGGATGAACTAGTCGACGCGGCTCCCCCGCAAACGGTGACCTTTGAAAGGGTTAAAGGCAGATTAGAGCCGATCACCTTTTACCTCGAGGAGCTCCCTGGAGGGGCCCCCAATTCGGCCATCCCTCTGATGATAAGGGAGAGAATGGCCAACTTCGACGTCCATCGCGTCCTGGTCAACGAGGGAAGTTCCGTCGACGTGATGTACAGCTAGTTGTTCAGAACTCTGTAGCTCGATGACTCTCACATCTCACCATACATAGGGCCAGACCTGCAGGGCTTTAATGGCTCGACCTCTAAGCCATGGGGGTACGTGGAGCTTATGGTCACCTTCGGCGAGGATACCGCTGCCATGCAGGTCAAGGTCTGTTTCCTCGTCATCGACTGCCCATCCCTCTACAACTACATCCTCGGGAGGCCAACATTGGCAAAACTGACCGTGATGCCCTCCACCGCCCACTTAAAGATGAAGTTCTACACCAAGAGGGCACGGGTCTCCACTATTCAAGGCGATCTGGCAGCCGCCCGAAGGTGCTTCAACATGGCGTCCAAGGGACACAACATAATCGACACCAGCATACGGCCCGCCAAGAAAGTTGCAATTGCACGATCAGAACCTCAGCGGTCAGAGCCCGTCAAAGTTGAAGAGCAGAGGGGACCTCCAAAGGTCGACTCAATCTTGCTGGATACTCGCTTCGACAAGGACGATCCCTCCAGCGGCAAGTAGGTGCCCCTCCGACCAATTCCAGATGAGGACTTCGAGCTTGTCCCTCTCGGTGAAAACTCAAGCAAAGGAGTGAAGATTGGCACTGGACTCCCCGACCTGGCAAGAAAGCAAATCAAGGCCTGCTTGAGGGAAAACGCGGATCTATTCACATGGAGTGCTGCGGAGATGCCCAGTCTCGACCCTGAGGTTGCCTGTCATCAACTCGCCATTGATCCAGAAACTAGGGCAGTAGTACAATGTAGACGTAAGCAGTCTCCCGAGAAAGCATAGGCTGCTAAAAAAGGTGTAAAAGACCTCCTAGAGGCAAATTTTATTTCTAAAGCACGGTATTTAACCTGGTTGTCAAATGTTGTACTTGTTAAGAAAAATAATGGAAAACGATGAATGTGCGTTAACTATACCGATCTTAACCAGGCATGCCCCAAAGATGCATTTCCTTTACCTAATATTGATATGCTGGTCGACAACTCGGCCGACTATAAAATTTTATCGTTTATGGACGCCTATTTGGGCTACAACCAAATCCCAATGGCGATAGGAGATAAACACTGCACCGCTTTCATTACCAGTTCGGGCAACTATTACTACAACGTAATGCCATTCAGTCTGAAAAACCCAGGAGCAACGTATCAGCGAATGATGAACAAAGTCTTCCACAACCAAATCAGAGATATGCTCGAGGTATACATGGACGACATGATCGTCAAGTACCGAGTAGATACCGACCATGTCGCCCATCTCAGGGAAGTCTTTGCTCAAGTAAGACAATGTAAAATAAGGTTTAACCCTGAGAAGTGCATGTTCAGGGTCAAGGCGGGCAAGTTCCTCAGCTTCTACTTAGCGGAACGAGGAATAGAAGCCAACCCCGACAAGTTTCGATATTTCTCTTACCTCCCTACACCCATGTCGAAAAAATCCATACAAGTATTAAATGGCATGCTCTCCTCACTCTCCCGGTTCGTTGTGAAATCCGCTTAACACGCCATGCCCTTCTTCAAACTCCTCCGCAAGGAGGCGACTTTCGAGTGACCGAAGAGTGCGAAAAGGCCCTTCTCCATCTCAAACAAAGCCCCTCGCAGCCGCCCGTGCTATCACGACCAGTTGACGGGGAGACCTTATTTCTATACCTGGTTGTTTCTATCGAAGCCGTCAGCGCGACCCTCATTCGCGAGACCCTCGATGGACAAAAACCCGTTTACTTCACGAGAAAAGCGCTCCAGTGGCCCGAGGTTAGATATCAACAGACCGAGAAGGTGGCTTTGGCCCTTGTCAACACAGCGAGGAGGCTCAGACACTATTTCCTCACGCACACGATCGTCGTGTGAACCTTTGAGATGTTTTCTTGAGTTCGAGGGGTAGATTATGAAAAGGGAAGGTATTAGCACCCTTTTCATCCATGGTTTTCCATTGGCTCTTAGTTATTTGCTAGATCACTTGCTTTTGTTTGAAAATGTGCTTTGTGTGATTTTTGAAAGTATTTTTAAAAAGGCGCCATCGTTTAGGCAAACTTTGTAATGATTCTCGTTCGTAAGAATGTATACAAAGTGTTAATCTTTTGAAAATGTTTTCAAGTTTGAAAGTTGTTTTTGAAAGTGTTAGTGTTTGTTTTGAAAATAGCAAGGATGTCTTGGTTTTGAAATTGAGCAAGCAACTAGGAGTAATCTACCTACTCAAAAGTCTTTCATGTTTATTTTCTCTTTCCTTTGACATTATTATCTTACCATTGATTTGGTAAGTAACCCTATCTTTGGACGTAAAAGGGACGGGAAAGGGTCATCTTATAGCCATGATTAGCAATGTTGTAAGATATCTTAGCATTTTCTTTAGGGACTAAGATCATTTTGAAAGGCAACATGGATATCGTTATCGAGGGACTATGATCTTGTATTTTTGCTTGTCTTTGCTAAGATATCTCACATGCATAATATGGCCATTTTTGTAAGGCAACAAAGTGGGTTTACCCTAAGGGTGTATGTGTGCAAGTGTATTGGTTTACATGCTTGATTTGTCTTGATTAGGGTTTGCTACTTGTTGGTTTTAATCTTTCCATACAAAACCCTAATTACTAGCATTTGTATATAAAGTATTTAAATTGCGGAAAATAAAAAAACTAAGCTATTACATCATTTATGGGAGGGGTGTACAAATTTACAAATGGGAAACTGCAAGAAATTAAATCTAAATAATTATTACAATCATATTAGATATTGTATAAAAATGAATAAATAAAATGCAAGGATGTAAATGTAAAAAGAAATGTGATTTTCATGAAAAGAGTTTTTTAACCTAGTTAACTAAAATAAAATAATTAACTAAAAATAAGAAAGTTAAGGTTAAGTTAAAAAAGTATTTTTAGGGTTTTTCTTATGAAAGTTTTTATCTTAATGAAATTACAAATGAGAATTAATTAATTAAAATAAACCTAAGTTCTAAATTAATTTTATTCACCAGAAAATAATATAATAGTTAAACCCTAGTCTAAATATTTATTGAATAAAAAAAAGGAAATTAATTTATCAAATGAAAAATGTTTTTGTTCTTTTAGTTTTTATGAAGAAAAATAAACTAAATAAATATAAATAATAAAATATAAATATTTTTGGATTTTTATTAATAAAAATAATAATAATAATAATAATAATAATAATAATAATAATAGTAATAAAAGTAATAAAGAAAATAAAATGAAAATAAAATATAAAGAAAAGTCAGGGAGGTTAAAGTTGAAACAGGGGGTAATGTTAAGGAAAAAAAAGTCTGGCCCATGGGATGGAGGTCCAAGCGCTTCCTGAAACAAAAAATGTCAAAAAATGTGAAAAAATGCAAAAGTAAGCATGCTGGGTGTTGAACCCACGCCCTCTTGATTACCAGCGCGTTGCCTTATCACTGGGGTGACCATACATCCGTTAATTTAAATGAAATGATAAATATATAATACAAAATGAGTCATGAATACACTTCATCTTCAACCTCCAGTCAAAGGACCTATAACTTCCTCATTTCTCAACCATTCACGAAACTTCCAACATCAAACTTGTTAGAAATTTTCTAACGATTCTGAATATATAAATAACTTAAGTTAATTCTCAGAAATGAACATGAATTTCTAATGGTACCAGATCCTGACCTAAATATTTTCAGAGGTTCAGATTCAAAATCCTAACTACTCAAGCAACAATAATGAAATCTAAGGACATGGTTTGCTTCAGGACAATGATATCTACATTTCTTATTCACAAATAAACCATTAATGATGCTTGTATGAATAGTTCAAAAGTCATAAAACTCACCTTGCAAGAGGGTACCGTGTTTTGAGTTTGAGCAACTTTTGATGAGTTCCAGTGATTGTGTTAGCTTCCTCAAGTTCCCAGGAAGCTAATGTGATGCCTGGCTTGAGCTGAAAGTGGCTAAGGAGTTCTGGAGAAGTCCACTTGTAGAGCTCTATTTTTGAAAATGGAAGATAGTGAAAATGGTGTTACAGTCGTGTAACAGGGTCAGGGATGAGTCGTATTTGATGTTTAGAAGCTTTAGGAACCAAAAGGCTTGAAAACGCACGAAGGAGATGTGAGTTTCAAGTTTTTGGTCAGAATGTGCAACAATGGTGATTTTTGATTCAGTTTTGAGTTCTTATGTGTTTTAGGGCTTGTGTATGCGCGTGTTTTCTTGCAAACAACTTGTGTATCTATAAGAAAAAGGTTAGATATGTTTTGCACAAGGGATTTCTGAGTTATAGGGTTATGGCTAGGTTGCTTGATTTTGAAGAAAACTGAGAAATGTAGTTTCAAGGTAGAAAGTACAAGCATGTAGAGTGGTTACCAACTTTAAACATACTTATCTGAATTTGTAGAGGAAGCTTGTGCAAAAAGAACAAGTGCAAAGCTCAATGCAAGTTGACTTTGCATATAGCTTGCTTTATGTAAATAGCAATGGTGCCTTTGTGCCATTAATGGAAAATTATCTTGGATAAAGCTTGAATTAAATGGATAATAGCTTAAAAGCAAGTGCAATCTTCTTATTAGGGATAGATCTTGAGGTTTAGAGGCCTGCAAAGCAAGATTGTGCAACATAGGCTTGAGTTTTG
Source organism: Vicia faba (assembly GCA_948472305.1). Classification (NCBI taxonomy): domain Eukaryota; kingdom Viridiplantae; phylum Streptophyta; class Magnoliopsida; order Fabales; family Fabaceae; genus Vicia; species Vicia faba. The sequence goes on along the minus strand of OX451737.1, from coordinate 1,708,777,397 downwards.
AATTCTTGTTCATCACAAAATGACCTATAATTTCAGTTTGAAAACCTAACTTCCTCTCTTCGATTCTCCTTGCTCAAGAATGATCTCAATGAGTTCTTGGACATTTTGGAAAGCTTGTAATGTGATCTACAACCCCTATTTGAATCACTTTTAAAAATTCCCCTTGGAACTATATGAAAAAATTCCATGAAGTTAGGTCAAAATCCTGCCTAAACTAGGGCAAAATTTTCACTAAGTGTTTAGTTTCATGAGCATGACTTCATGGATTAATAACTTGAGATCCAAGAATTTATAGGAGAAGTTGTGTAAATAAATGTTTTAGATCTCATGGAGATCTACAACTTTCATGTTGAAAGTTTCTTTTGAATCATCTTGCATCATGGTGAAAATTTGGCTCAAAGTTGTGAAAAAATATGAAGTTTTCAACACTTAGAAAAATTTCTAAGTTTGGAAACTTTGACTTTTCAAAATGAAATCTTGAATTTTTTATTTCTTGATGAACAAGTTTCATATTTTTACATGTTTTGATGAATTGTGATCTTTGACACTTGATTTTGACCAAAAAGTCAAAGTTTGACTTTTCAGTGTAAAGTTGACTTTTGATCAGTTGACTAAAAATCAACTATCATTCAATTGATCTTGAGAAATGTTTTGAGTCATCCTATTAGGTAAAAAATGATGCAATTGAATTCTTGAGATCATGCCTCAAACCAATTAACCATTTGCTAGGTCAAAAATCTGAAATTGCCATTTCTTAGTCAAAACCCTAATTTTGACCATTTTGCCCTTTTGAGGATATGATCAAATTTCTTGAGGAATTATGATCCAAACTTTATCAAATGACATATATGAGTTCACAATGTTGATATGGATAAAAAATTATGAAGTTTTACTGTAAATTGGCCATAGTTGACTTTTGCCCAAATACAACTGATTTTTTAGGTCTACTGCTCAATTGACTGAGCAAAAATGTGATCCAAGGTTTGAAACTTGACATGAGTAATCTTGGGGGTCCCTAATGATCCATGAAAGTCATATGAGGCATTGAAAGTTCAATTATCCTTGTGAAATCTTAAACCCTAATTTTAGTCATCAGTGCTTAAGGAGGTGTCTTGAGCTGATCAACCCTTGTGCAGTCTTCAACCAAAGGAGATCTTGTGAGAAAATGTTTGATAAATGAGAGGGAAAATTTTGGGATACAACAACTGCCCCTATTAAATCTTCTTAAAACTGAAGAGTTAGATTGACGGATCTGCCATTCGTGACTTGAAGGTGGAAGATGATTGGACACTAGAGTGCCCAGAAATTTGCACTCAAAGATGATGGGAATGGAATTATAGATGCCATTTGGAGGAATGATGGAAATTTTCTGGAGATGGGCTTGTAGATGCCATCCAAAAGTGACTTTTGACAAAAAATGGTCTAAGTCTGAACTTAATTTCGACTGGAAAAGAATCAGAATAAATCTTTGGAGCGACTTATCTGAACCAGAAGAAGTCTTGATGTTGTTTGACTGGGAAGAATCAGAATAAATCTTGGAGAAATTTATCTGAACCAGAAGTGTTCCTTTGGAAAGTATCAGGATAAACTGTCGAGGGGTTTAAACTGAACCAAAAGAGATCTTGAATATTCTTTAACTAGAAAGAATCAGAGTAAATCTTTGAGCGATTTATCTGAACCAGAGAAAGTGTCTGCGAGAAAAGAATCAAAATAAATAGTTGAGAGGTTTAAACTGAACCGACAGGGATCTGGAGAAGAATCAGAATAAATCATTGAGAGATTTATCTGAACCAGAAGAGACATCTACGGGAAAAGAATCAGAATAAACCATTGAGGGATTTAAACTGAAACAGCAGGGGTCTGAAAGAAATATCTGTTATGTAGGTGGTTAACCAATCCTTTCTTGGGAATTGATCTATAATTGACTTGCTGAAAATTAGACGATAATTTTCTGTTGATTGATCTTTCCTGAAAAGATAGAAGGTTAGTTGCATGCAATGTCATGATGTATGAAATCCATGATGTAATGATGTTCTCAGAATAAATGAGATTGTGTCGTATGTATTTGTGCTGTCAATGTTATGACATATGGATGTAATGTATGGACATGTTAATTGTTATGCCACAGTATTGCTAGAGTCGGAGAAAATAAATCTCTGAGCATTGCTGAGAATGAGGAGTGCAAGTCTTCATGTTTTGAAGTTGAAGTGTGAGTTTCCATTTGTTAGAGAAATAAAATCCGTTATGTAAGGGAAACACCGTGTATTGCTTGTAGACCTTGTGAAATCCTGTTGGAGAATCCTGAGAAATTGGGTGACTTTTACTGAGGAATCTTAGCAGCGGTAACTGGAAGTTTGTTCCGTCGGGGATGTGAGAGAGCTTGATATCATTAAGTTGCACACTGTGGGGGGATTTTATGGAATAGTCTAAAGATATTATCCTATTTCTTAAAGCCATGTTCAAATGCATATGTTCAAAAATAAATCATTGGACGCTTTTGTAAACAAAACACGAAATTAAAAGAAAAGCAGATAGTTTTGCACTTTCAAAGGGATATCTTTGTATTAGCTTGAATAAGTATTTTTGTATAATGAGACGAACATTCTAGTAAGAGAATGTCATCATAGAAAATGAAAATTTGATACAAAGAAAAGATAGCTATATGAAATAATCCCATGGGGTTCCCATTCTGCTATAGCCTTCGTGTCTCTGAGCGTCTTGTCCACTTGCTGCCTTGTCCAAAGATGATTGGATTGATTAGAACCGTTGAGTTTGTCAGCGATGCTAATGGTTGTCTGTAAGGTGATCACACGGGACATAGTCATACGCTTTAATTCCCTAACTTTTTCCTGGATCGCCCTTTCGGGTTTTCAGTCCACTGGGATACCCTTTTTTGCCCAAGCCGCCCTTTCGGGTTTTTAACTTGCCGGGTGTACAGATTATTTTGTATTTTATCCCTAATTTTTGCCCGAACCTTCTTTGGTTCACCGTGATGCCCTTGTTTTTCCTAGGTGTGTCAACCTAGCGGGTCTCTTATGCGTAGTATCTTTTGACTATGTCTGCATTCACAGGGTGTGGAAGATCGTCGCCATCCATAGTGGTTAGAATCATTGCTCCACCAGAGAATATTCTTTTGATCATAAATGGTCCTTCGTATGTAGGAGTCCATTTGCCCCTGGGATCGCCTTGTGGTAATATGATACGCTTGATTACCAAGTCACCAACCTGATATACCTGACGTCTAACCTTTTTGTTAAAAGCCTTGATCATACGTTTTTGTTACATCTGGCCGTGACAGACAACCATAAGCCTCTTCTCATCAATTAAGTTCAATTGGTCAATCCGGGTTTGGATCCAATCATCTTCATTCAGCCCTGTATCCTTTATGATTCTCAGAGAAGGTATTTGGACCTTGGTGTACCCCAAATTTTGCCCCTAAGATTCCTCTATCATATCATATCAACTCGATCATGACAAGATCACATTAGGGTTGGTTCTTCTTCTTTTTCTATCTTCTATCTTTAAGTTTACTCTTGAGGAATCTCCAAGCACCTTGGTTGTGTATTTTGTATATATGTTGTTGACTAACTTCTAATCAAAATACAAAAAAAATATTTGTCTTTGTCTTTGAATATTTGTGTTTTGTAGGTACCGAGTCAAAGCATCTGAAAAATAAGGTTTTACGGTATTACTTCCCTAAAATCTCTATTTGTAAAGAAAAAGAATTAAAAAAAAATTCATTTTTTCACTGATGCAATCAATTTCTCTTAGAGTGCAATCGATTGCACATAGTGCATTTTACGCCATTTTTGAAAAAAATACACTGTGCAAATTGATTTGCACAGAGCGAAAATTTGAAAAACTCAGCAATTTTAAGCTTGTCAAATTTTGGCTCCAATTTTTCTTCATTTTTGAAAGATATATCATTAATTCAAATTTTAGTGCCAATCTTTCATTTTTAAGAAGAATTATCATTAATTCAAATTTTGGCTCTAATATTTGAAAGAATTATCATTAATTTAAATTTTGGCTCCAAGAATCAATTACCAAATTACCACTAATCCCAATCCTAAAACTCTATAAATAGAGCCCTCATTTCATTCAAATTTCAAGCTTTTGATAGCCAAATCCACCTTGCTAAAAAATCTCTCAATTCTCTCCATCTATCAAATTCACTCAAAGCTCCATTTTCAAAAAAAAGTTAGTAAACTTTGCATTGAAGCTTACTAATCTTTGAGCTAAACCTTCATCCAAACACTTTTTCTTCATCAATTCTCTACATTCAAGCTTGGTCAATTGATTCTTTTGGTTGAGTTGAAGCAAATTCTTGAAGTTGTTTTGATAATTCTTTAGATCTACCTTTGGTAAGTTGGATAATTCATCTTTCACAATGTGATCTCTTGTTGATCTTTGGGTTTGATTCATTGAGCATTATTTTGTGATTCCAATGGTGCTATTTTCTCATAATTTGATGGAACTTTCGTGCTCAATTGGATCCATGATCATAAGGTGTTTGATGGAAAGTCTGAACAAGAATTTGGCCTTTTAAAATGCTGTTTTGCTGTCTGTAACAGCATGCAATTGATTGTTGTAACAGTGCAATCGATTGCACTAAGTGAATTTTGCACAATTTTTTGAAAATTTCAGTGTAAATCGATTTACACAATAGTGCAATCGATTTACACAGGGACAAAATGCATTTTTTGCCTTGTTTTGGGGCAGCTTTGATCCAAAATTCTTTTTCTACTCACTCCTTTTGATTGTTGGTTTGGATTGCAATTTTAAATGTCCAATTTCTCTTTAAATTCAATGGACTTTGCAATGTAGATAAAGTTGGGTAAATGTTCATCAATTCAAATCTACCTAAGAGTGAATTATTTAATTCATTTTTTGTGCTTTGTATTAATGATATGTTTAGTGCTTTAATCCATATAGAGGAGTGGTTGAATTTAAAGATGAAAGAATTTTGAGGTGGTAATCCAAATTAGCTTATCATTCCCCTCCCTCTCCATCTTATCCCTTCCTTTTTTTAATTGTGCTACATGTTAAGGGATGATGATCTCTATACCGTTTATCCAAACATGAAGTACATAGATTGCTATTGACCGACCTCAAAATAGGTGCAACTTCTACATAAGTTCACTTACGATTGCTTAACATAGCGCTAAATTTTGTCCCGATTTGAATAAATGATCATTCGTGGCCCAAACCTATGTTTGCAAGCCCAAGTATATTAATTTGATCTCTTTGATCCAATAACCTTGAGATTCATTATGTGGAGGCTTTAGTTCTACCAATCCTCTAATGGATCTACATCACTTTTGGTCAACGCGGATCACTTAAACATCGTTGATCATTAAATGTTACTTTTAAGGATTCCAAAATGGATGATATACTTGACAAAAAGCAAATTCAACTTGTTGTGTGGAGGCTTTGGTTCTACCAATCCTCTAATGAGTTCCAAATGTAAGTTTCAAGATGGTCATCCAACTAACCACTAATTTCTAACAATTGACTTTACTTTATGCTTTTATTTTTATGCTTTATATACCATTTACTTTAGCATTTACATTTCATGCTATTTTCATCTTTGCTCACTTGAGCATTTATTTTTATGTCATTTTTATTTTGCTCACTTGAGAATTTACTTTTATGCCATTTCTATTTTTCTCACTTGATCTTTTCTTTTCCTTTTAAAGACACTTAATAATCAATATGAATCATAAAAAACTTTAATGATACTTGGACTATTTTGTTACTATCCTTGGAATTATGGAGTATTGGACTTCTTGGACTTAGGATTAGAGACCTTGGCCTATGCTGGAGACCTTGTGACCTTAATTGATATTTTGTCTGGAGTTCTTGGGGTTTACCTCAAGACATTGGGTTGTTTTTTTATTTTGTGTGCAGGTTATTGTGATTACATACTTTGTTTTTAATCTGGAATTCACCCGTATATAGCCGTTACTCTGCCCAATTTTTGTGAAGACTTAATGCACTTGAAGTTTGGTTCTCTCAAGAGGTCTAGTATCTTTGCTTGCTTGGTTTCAATCCAAATAATGGGAGTTCTATCTTAACTCATAATGTCAAGTATTGGCTTCTTGTTGGTTAGATGGTTCTTCTCCTTATATTTTACCTTATGCTTTAGGATAGTCCCTTCATCTCCTCCCATCTTCTTGAATTTCAAAAATCTTCTCCCTCCTTTTGAAAACTCTTCTTGTTTTTAAACTTGAACCACTTTCATAATAAACTTGGACTTATGTCCATGCATTTTCAAAACATTTTCATAAATAAACTTCAATCAATTTAATAATACCTTGAAATTTTTTGTGAGAATAATAAAAGTCAATCAATCTCATTTCAAACCATTTTGCCACTTTAGCTTTTATCTTTAAAACCTTTCTCAAAATATTAGACTCTTGTAAATCCTTGTAGTGATGCAAACAACTATACTTCTACAATATGTAGGGAAGAGAGATATTTTCCACTTGGGTGTTGAGTGATGCATTATTGATTTTAAAATCCAAGTCATATCCTCCACTTTGAGATGATGCAAATTCTCCTTTCTCATGATTGTGGGTAGTAAGTATGTTTTCCACACGGACAATGACGATGATGTCTTATCTCATAAAATTAACGAACACACTTGTGTTTTAAAATTTTTAAAAGGTGAACTACGTGTACCCTGATCCCCAATTGCACGAAAGGTGGTACGTAGGCACTAAAGGTTCACAATCGCGGTGGGTGCAAAAATCATAAAAAATATATTTCTTTTTCTCACCTCCACCATCCATTTTATGCAACATTTTATAGCCAAAATATATAGATTTTTCAAGGAGTACCGAAGATTTTATAGCCCTAATTTTTGCCTGACTGTTCTTATTTTGAGATTACAGTCAGCGGGATGCACCAGTTTTTCTCAAGTCTCCTTTGTAGGTTTTGAGTTAGTGGGCTTTACTTTTTTAAGAAATAGTGACTGCCTATGTGATAGAGAACCATCGCCGTCTTTTGATTTCAGAGAAATGTTTTTGATGTCATTCATTGTATTACGAGATGAGAGTTTGCGGCTTAACGCGCGTTTGAATTAATTGAGAGACTACCCTGCCCCAGGTTTTGATCTAAAGGTTTCAATTTGTGTAAGAAAGAAAACTTTTACTTCTTTGGCTCGAAGGGGTTGAGTAGGGATTATCTTCCTTATAACTCCAGTGTTTAAGATTTGAAAGAAACACATGTACATCGTTAGCAAGGTTTGTCCAAAAGCATACTATATGAGATTATGGCATTGTTTTCGTCATCCTCCCTCTAAAGGCTTGTAACTTTTAGCAAGAGTTGAATGTCATAAAGTGAGTAAAAAGCATAGTTTAAATGTAATGAAAATGAGTGGATCAAATCAAGACAAACATATGCAATGCATTAATGAAACAAAGTTTGACATTAATAGCTAATTGTTTGAATAACAAAAGAAATTACAATTGAAAATTCAAAATGAACAAGACGCTCTCAAAGATTTGGCAAAGGAGTAGTGATCACGTTTGGAGTCTCCGGAGGGTCAAACTCGATCTCCTTGGCGTCAATCAAATTCTGAATCTTGTACTTCAACGTCCAACAATCGTTAGTGTCATGCCCGAGACTGTCAGAATGATAAGCACACGTTGCATTAGGATTGTAGTTAGGAGAAGAATTTTTTGGGGTTTGGATGAGGTCCTATCAATGCAATCAGATTCATCCTGAACAAGTGTTGTAGTGCTTGAGACAGCGACATGTTGATGTTGGTGAACTGTCTTTTGGGCTCGTCTGGCCTTCGCTGATTTCCCCTTTTGCTGTTATCGGTGCAACGTAGAACCAGAGATCAGGATTGCCCCCACGTGTTGGTCATGATGACTCTTTTGACCATACACTGTATTGGACTCTTTCTTCCCACTGTATGGCTTTTTCTGAGCATCAGGAGGTGTAGCTCCTTAGATCTTTCCACTTTTGATGCCAGCTTCGACCCTTTCGCCGGTCAGTATTAGCTCGGTGAACCCGACTGAGGAGCTTCCGATTAGGTGTTTGAAGAAAGGCCCTGTCAAAGTTCCCATGAAGATGTCAATCAGCTCCCTGTCAGTTAAAGGGGGCTGCACCCTACCAGCCAGGTCTCTCCACTTTTGGGCGTATCTTTTGAAGCTCTCGTTGGAACCCATGGTCATGTTATGCAATTGCATACAAGTTGGTGCAAGATCAGCATTATACTGATACTGCTTGTAGAAAGCAGAAGCTAAATCCTCCCAGGTGTGGATGCGATAACTCTCCAATTTATAGAACCATTCGAGTTGAGTCCCTACTAGGCTTTCTTGGAAGAAATGGATCCAAAGCTTCGGGTCAGTTGTGTATGGTTGAATCTTGCGGACATAAGACTTCAAGTGCATCTTATGGCAAGAGACTCCATCGTACAGGGCAAAAGTAGGGATTTTGAACATTGGCGGGATGCCCACTCCAGAAACCAAACCCATGTCTCCTAAATCCAAGCTAGGTATCTACTGAATTTCCATAGCAATGAGGCGATCCTCCAACTGTTTGTACTTGTCATCAGCGGGAGGATATTGTTCCTCAAAGTAGTCAGCTTCGACTTCATCAATATCCAGACTGTCTTCTTCTTCATGACTATCCACTATGTTGGATAGAGTTGGGAGATCTAGAGCTCCCTTGACTGGTTTTCTAAGTCTTCTTCCAAATTTTATGACGCCTACTGACTTCTTAGGCTTCTTCTTTCTGTCTTTGAGGAGGAGAGTTTTCAGGTCCTCTTGCCCCTTAGCCATAACTAGGAACATTTGTTGGAATTGAGAATTTTGAGCTTGGAGGTCTTTCACCGTTTGTTCCATATCCATCTTACTGAAAATAAACAGTAGGAAGATAAGGATACCTATATGGGAGAAACCTGTCATGATATGATGCATGATATGTGGATGCATGTTTTTAAGGATCTCGTAGGGTTAATAGTCACTTACAGTTTTGGATTGGAGAACTTTGTATCGGTGGATGTCCGTCCACGAGAATTAAGCTCACCATGTCAAGTGGGTTGTAGCCTTTGACTCCGGTTTGTTGTACTTGATTTTTGACGGTGTTTGGTTAGAGGAAAATAAATCCTCTTGCCCTTTGGTAGACGTCTAGTTCAACGTGACCCTACATCATAGGCCCTCGAGATCCTTGAAACGGATATTGAAAATGCTATGGTATGATGTTATGTACAAATATGCGAGGTAAGCAAGTTTATATACAAATAATCATATTCACACAAAGTAGACAAGTCCTTACGTTTAGGCTTGCATGGAGTTTGTAGGTAAGTGCCCTCTTGAAGTTTAGTTGGCTCAACCTGTCCTAGTTAATAGTAACCGGATTCTAAGGGATCTCAATATCACTGACCTTTCCACAATCTTCGTTCGATAGGCAATTGACTCACAACCAAACAAAACTCAGGAGTCAAGTCTCAATGAGTGTAGCATCGAGTATCAACCAATTTTCAGCTTTACACCGAAACTGGCTATCTCACTACTTCCTAATGGCCAAGTTGGTCAAGTAAGGTTCTAAGGCCAGTTGATGCTTCACGACACCACGCGGAGGCCCCGTACTCTCCCTGATTGACTTAAGGGTTACCGGTACCAACCAAAGTGCCACATCAACGTAGCTACTGCTTCAACCGTGTCAGTATACCCCGCACAGTTCCCTCACAGTTTATTGCTACTTACCTAAAAGGTGTCCCCAAATCCGGGTGTAGGATTTAAAACAAACCCAAACAAGGAACCATAATGTAAAGCAAACAAATCAAACAAAGTAAGTAAGTAAAAGCGATCTAACCCTAAGGTAACCCCACTTTTAGAATTCTCCCCAGCAGAGTCGCCAGTTCTGTGATGCGGTGGGAGAATTGACTTGATTGTTTTGCATTTGTATTCGCAAATGTTGCGGTTTAGCAAGAGTCACCACCGAATTTTCTTTTATCCAAAAGGAAAGGTGAAAAAGCACAGGAAAGATCTTTGAGATTGTTTCTTGAGTTCGGGGGGTAGATTATGAAAAAGGAAGGTGTTATCACCCTTTTCATCCATGGTTTTCCATGGGCTCTTAGTTACTCGCTAGATCACTTGCTTTTGTTTGAAATTGTACTTTGTGTGGTTTTTTGAAAGTATTTTGTAAAAGAAGCCATTGTTTAGGCAATCTTTGTAATGATTCTCGTTCGTAAGAATGTATACAAAGATGTTGATCTTTTAAAAATGTTTTCAATTTTGTAAGATGTTTTGAAATGTGTAGGTTTTTGTTTTGAAAATAGCGAGGATGTTTTGTTTGAAATGGAGCAAGTAATTAGCAGCAATCTACCTACTTAAAAGGTATTAGGTGTTCTTTTCCTCCTCCTTTAGACGTTGCTATCTTACCATTGTTTTGGTAAGAAGCCCCATCGTTGGATGTGAAGGGACGAGTGTGGGACATTTGTATAGTCATAGAAGGCAACTTATGGGACGTTTTAGCAATGTCGTTTAGGGACTAGATCATTTACCGAAGGCAACATCGATGGTCATCGAGGGACTACGATCTTTTATCGAGGGTCTTTGCTAAAACACCCATGTTCGAGGGACATGACTATTTTTCCGATAGGAAACAAAGTGAGATTACCCTAAGGGTGTTAGTGTGCAAGTGTATTTGATTGCATGCATTTTAGTCTTTATTAGGGTGATCTATTTGTTGATTTCATGTTTTTCCATACACACCCTAATTACTAGAATTTACATTCGAAAGCGATAAATTGAAGAAATGTAAAGTCCTACGCTATTACAACATTCTAGGGATGGGGGTACATATTTATGAATGGGGGTTGCAAATAAAATTAAATCCTAAGTTACTATTACAACCATATTGAAATGTACAATATAAGAAAGAAAAAGGACTTGTTTAGAAAATGGTTTTTTGTCTTAATAAGAAAATATTTTTACGTCTTTTTATGTTAATATTAAAAATGATGAAAAGGAAAATAAATGAAAGATAGAAACATCGTGCTGTTGCGAGCAAAACAACAAGGATCAGAAGTTCTGAAGCCAGGCACATGGTGACTCAGAAAGGAACGTCAGTGGAATCAGAAGTTCTGGATTGGTACATTCTGAGGTCCTGCAATAAATGTTAGAGGAAAGAAACAGAAGTTCTGGGTTGCTATGTGTTCAGACAGTGTGCCAAAAGTCAGACGTTCTGTGTTACACTAAAACAGTGAGTAAACATCAGCAGTTCAGTGCATTATCAGCATGTAAGAATCAGAAGTTAAAGATGTATTAACAGTGAGAAAAATCATAGAAGTTCTGTGTGTTAAAACAGTAAAGAGAACTCAGAAGTTCTGCATGCTTAAACAGTGAGAAAATCATAGAAGTTCTGTGTTTTAAAATGGTGAGTGAAAAACAGAAATTCTGTGTTACATTTCAACTCTTTTCTCATATTAATCAGCACAACGATAACTTATTCAGTTTTCAGCAAATCAGAAGGATAAGAGTACAACAGTTTATAAAAGTTCTAATCCTGATCCTAAGCCTAGCCTTAATCAAGAAGTTCTGATCCATAGTTTTTCTACTTATGCAATGATATGGACAACATTAATTGTGATATTTACATATTAATGATGTTCTGAATGGAAAAAAATGCAGTTAGAAAGACTTACCTTGAATCCGGAGTGTGGGCTTGGAGCTTTGAGATGCTGCCTTCAGATGTTCTGGTGTCAATGAGAGTAACAGAACAATGGTTATGTTATTTGATTAAAAGGGAGGAACAAAGGTTTTGTTTAGGATTTGCGAAGGCTTTCACTGTTTCCTATTCTTTCTTTGATAATTCTCTCACTCTCTCTCTCCAAAATCCAGCCCCTTGAACATGTGATGGAGCAACTTATTTATAGGTGGATTTGTTGTGATTTTTTTTGGGGGAAAACAAATGGGATTTGAACCTTTTTGGCATCCCGTTCCCTTGCCTTTTGATCACAGTCTTTGTATGCTAGTTTGGTGCAATTATAGGATGCAGGCGTAGGCTAAATTAGCTATTGGTTATAGGTCTGTACTGTAGCAATGCAGCAGGTTGTATAAATAAGGTTTTGGGATTTGATCAAGTTCTTACCGAAGCGTTGAATATAGCCTTCATATGCTAAGGAGATGCCTTGTTCTTGAAGCAAACATGGTGATTAGCAGCTTTTAGCCATGCCTAAGTTAGGTTTGTAAGCGTGATTTAAGGAAAGGTAACTTCAAAAGCAAAAGCAACGCATGGGCCCAACATACTCTTGTACAAGAGTTTTTTTTTTCAAAGACAGTAATGGTACACGTGAGGAAGTCCTCTGGATAAAGACTCAAAAGTGGTTGTGAGCATTAAATGATGACGAGACTTATCAAAACCATAAATCCTGCAACATGAGATTCTACACCATTGCTTAGTTCTGGATCAAAAGTTCAACTTCAGCGTGACTTAGAATAGACATCCAACTTCTGATCTTTGTATCTCCATGCTCCAGCATGTTCTGAAGGAGCTCTTAGACTTTCTAGGAAGCTTGCAGCACACTTTGTAACCTTCTTTGAATTACCCTTGCAAACTCTGACTGAACCTTTATGAAAACTGGCCCAGAAGTTCTGACCAAACTCTGTCTTGAAAGTGTCAAGAATTTACTGAGTGCTTTAGTTTCAAGGACATGTTTTTGAGGGGTTATAATTTGAAATCCCAACATTCCTAGGTGAAGTTCCGTTATTCAATGTTTTAGATCTCATTGAAATCTATAACTATTGAATAAGAAGTTCTTCCAGAATCAGCTTGCATCATGGTGAAAATCTGGCCAGAAGTTCTGAGCTTGTCATATTTCTTAAACACTTAGAAAAAATTCTAAGTATTTAGAATTTTGACTTCTCCAAAGTAGTTTTGACTTTTGAATTTCTTGATGAAACAAACTTCATATTTCAACAGGTCTTGATGAAATATGATTTTTGAAATTTGAATTTGATCCAAAAGTCAAAGTTTGACTTTTCAGTGTGCAAATGACCATTTTGCCCTTGTGAGTGATTTTCTTGGAAAATTTGTAGTTCAAGGCTTGGAATTGGATGGAAGCCAACTTGAGGATCCATGGTGATTCTTTGAGAAATGAGAGGGAAAATTTTAGGGTGCAACAGCTGCCCCTGTTCAATCTTCTTACACCTGAAGAGTTAGATTGGTAAATCTGCCATTCGTGACTTGAAGGTGGAAGATGATTGAGCACTAGAGTGCCTAGAAAATTTGCACTCGAAGATGTGTTAGTTGATTATGTAGGGAATGAGCTTAAAGATTCCATTTGGAGAGATAATGGATAGTTGTTGGAGATGGGCTTAAAGATGCCATCCAGAAATGATTGTTGGACTGTATCTGTAAGCTAGAACTGAATAATTATCAGAATGGAGTCTGTGTCTGGAGCGTATCTGAACTGTATCAAAAGTTGAATCTGAATGAGCATCAGAATGGCATCTGTGTCAGGAGCGTATCTGAACTGTATCAAAAGTTGAATGTGAATGAGTATCAGAACAGCATCCGTGTCTGGAGTGTATCTGAACTGTATTAAAAGTTGAAATCTGAATGAGTATCAGAATGGCATCCGTGTCTGGAGCGCACCTGAACTATATCAAAAGTTGAGTCTGAATGAGTATCAGAATGGCATCCGTGTCTGGAGCGTATCTGAACTGTATCAAAAGTTGAATCTAAATGAGTATCAGAATGGCATCCGTGTCTGGAGTGTATCTGAACTGTATCAAAAGTTGAAATCTAAATGAGTATCAGAATGGCATATGTGTCTGGAGCGTATCTGAATTGTATCAAAAGTTGAGTCTGAATGAGTATCAGGATGGCATCCGTATCCAACGCGTATCTGAACTGTGTAGGGTTGCCTGATGATGAGTCCGTGTAAAACTGCATCTTGGAAATAGGAGGAACCTGTGTAGGGTTTCCTGATGATGAGTCAGTGTAAAACTGCATCTTGGAAATAGGAGGAACCTGTGTAGGGTTTCCTGATGATGAGTCCGTGTAAAACTGCATCTTGGAAATAGGAGGAACCTATGTAGGGTTGCCTGATGATGAGCCCGTGTAAAACTGCATCTGGGAAATAGGAGGAACCTGTCTAGGGTTGCCTGATGATGAGTCCGTGTAAAACTGCATCTTGGAAATAGGTGGAACCTGTGTAGGGTTGCCTAATGATGAGTCCGTGTAAAACTTCATCTTGGAAAGAGAAGGAACCTGTGTAGGGTTTCCCGATGATGAGTCCGTGTAAAACTGCATCTAGGAAATACGAGGAACCTGTGTAGAGTTGCCTGATGATAAGTCCGTGTAAAACAGCATCTTGGAAATAGGAGGAACCTGTGTAGGGTTGCCTGATGATGAGTCCGTGTAAAACTTCATCTTAGAAAGAGAAGGAACCTGTGTAGGGTTGCCTAATGATGAGTCTGTGTAAAACTTCATCTTAGAAAGGAGGAATCTGGGATGATTGCTACTCCAAAAGACGATGAAGGAATCTGGGTAGGATTGCTTCAGCCGGTCGTGTAGATAATTACCTTGACTTGTTACAGGTATTAATCTCTGACCCGAGGAAGAAAGATAGTTTTCTTGGCCTGTTACAGGTATTAATCTGGAACTTATGTGAAAATGGTTGATGGTAGCTATCTGTTGATTGATCTTTCCTGAAAAAAGTAGAACATTAGTTGTATGCAATATCGTGATGCATGAAATGCATGATGTCATGATGTTCTCAAAATAAATGAGATTGTGTCGTATGCACTTATCATGTATGTAAATAGGACGTATGAAATGTGACATGTTTATTGAAGTGTATCTTTGTCTGGGAAAATAAATCCTTGACAAAAGCCAGGGAGTCGTTAAATCCTGGACTGCTGTTGAAGAGTTGATGTGTTTTTAAACTTTGCTTAGAATATTTTCCACCGAGGATTCCTGTTTTGTTGTTTGAGGAGAACTCTGTTGGGGAACATTGAAAACTTTGTTGGAAAATGTTTATTCCTGCTGGGGAAAAGAGTTCTGGAGTCTCGGTTGTCCGTTGCTCTACTGGGGTCGAAGTTGAACTGATATCTGGTTGGGTCCAGGCTTCACAGTAACTTGCTGGGGATTGCAGAGTATTCTATTGCGGGAAGAGGAGTTGTGGTCCTCTGATTTGTAGTAGTAGGAGAGGCAAACTCAAGTTGGGGAATCCTACAGTTTGTTGGGGGAAATAAATCCTGTTGCCGGTCTGCTAGAGAGGTGACAACTTCGTTGGGGAAAGTCCTCGAGAATTTTTGAGGTTGTCTCAGTTGGGGAAAGGTTTTCAGAGATTAAACTCATGCTGGGGAATCATCCTATGAGAAGGATTTTGGGGAGATTTGTCATTTCCCCTAGCAGCAAATGTTTGTGGCATTGCCAAAAAAGTTTGATTGTACATAACCCCTTTGCTGATATTGACGTTCAATGCCCCAAGTGACGGAGATGGAGACCTGCCCCTGGTTACTTTACACTTCTTGAGAGATTTCTTGGAATCTTAACTGGACTGCCCAGGTGTGCTGGATAGTGACATGTCATATCCCCTTGTTGATAGGAGATTTTTCAATGGGAGTGTCATCCTACTCGAATTGATTTTGTTCACTGAGAGAGCTTTCGTTCACTGGATATTCATTGTGTGAATTTCTCCGCTGTCAAACAAATAGCCATATGCAAACAATGATATTCAAGTAATGTAAAGTTTATGTTTTTCTTGAAATTTTTGAAAAAGCGTTTTAAGAAAAATTCAACTCTGGATTTTCAGTAGAGCCTTACAGGAGTCAGGATACCTTTTGTAACAGTATGCTTTCGAACTAACCCATGCTTCAATTAGGACTTTTGAAGGGTTGTAACATGGCTTGGTTCACGATTTAAGAAGCAAAGGATAAAGGCTCAAAGTGTATTTGTACCCACTCTCCCTTCGTGACGTTCTTCAGTCTTAAGCTCAGTTAGTTGTGCGTTTGAACTCCAATTGAGTATGGAATGTCATTTTGGCGATGGTTCAGACAAATTAAGTTTGTCGGAAGGCAGTCATTTTTTTGCGACATTTTTCGTGTTGTTGAGGATTTGTAGTGACCTCTTTTTATCCCTGATTTTTGCATGACTATTCTTATTTTGAGATTACAGTCAACGGGATGCCCCAGTTTTTCTCAAGTCTCCTTTGTAGGTTTTGACTTAGCGGGCTTTACTTTTTTGAGAAATAGTGACTGCCTTGTGATAGGGAACCATCACCGTCTTTTGATTTCAGAGGAATGTTTTTGATGTCATTCGTTGTATTACGAGATGAGAGTTTGCGGCTTAACGCGCATTTGAATTAACTGAGAGACTACCCAGCCCCAGGTTTTGATCTAAAGGTTTCAATTTGTGTAAGAAAGGAAACTTCTACTTCTTTGGCTCGAAGGGGCTGAGTAGGGATTATCTTCCTTATAACTCCAGTGTTTAGGATTTAAAAGAAACGCATGTACATCATTAGTAAGGTTTGTCCAAAAGCATACTGTATGAGATTATGGCATTGTTTTCGTCATCCTCCCTCTAAAGGCTTGTAACTTTTAGCAAGAGTTGAATGTCATAAAGTGAGTAAAAAGCATAGTTTAAATGTAATGAAAATGAGTGGATCAAATCAAGACAAACATATGCAATGCATTAATGAAACAAAGTTTGACATTAATAGCTAATTATTTGAATAACAAAAGAAATTACAATTGAAAATTCAAAATGAACAAGACGCTCTCAAAGATTTGGCAAAGGAGTAGTGATCACGTTTGGAATCTCCAAAGGGTCAAACTCGATCTCCTTGGCGTCAATCAAATTCTGAATCTTGTACTTCAACGTCCAACAATCGTTAGTGTCATGCCCGAGACAGTCAGAATGATAAGCACACGTTGCATTAGGATTGTAGTTAGGAGAAGAAGTTTTGGGGGTTTGGATGAGGTCCTATCAATGCAATCAGATTCATCCTCAACAAGTGTTGTAGTGCTTGAGACAGTGGCATGTTGATGTTGGTGAACTGTCTTTTGGGCTTGTCTGGCCTTCGTTGATTTCCCCTTTGCTATTATCCGTGCAATGCAGAACCAGAGATTAGGATTGCTCCACGTGTTGGTCATTGTTGTACCCCAAAATTTGCCCTCTCTTTTTCACAAGAAATTACAGCTTTAGGCTTTTCCTGATTTTTCAGATTGGCCAAGAATCAGTCAAACAGACTTTTCTTATCAGTCAAACAAAATTAAGGTTTCCAATGACTTTTGAATCAATCAGACAGATTATTAGGGTTTCTATTGATTTGGTTGAGTTTGGCTCAGGGTTTGATCAAGCAGACGTTTCTTCGACAATAAATTCAAAATTAGGGTTTGCGCACGCATTCTCAGAAGAATTTGAATTCACAATATTTCATTTGACTGTCACATGGTTTTGACGCTTGTTCAAGATTCATGTTTGTTTCTCAAAGTCTAAACATCTGGGATAGAAGCTGAGGCTTCTGATTGAGAGTTTGAAGTGTTGGTTTAATCAGTGAAGTGAAAGGCGTATGGACGTTTGTTTGTTTAACTGTGCAATGCTTTTGGTTATTTGGAACGCCAGACGTTTATTGATTATTTATAATTTCTAAGTTAAAATTATTGGGATAATTTCCAATTATTATAATTTAAGAAATTTAAGTAATTAAATAAACAAGTGCAGAAGAAATCAAGAATTATCTGACAAAAAAGATTTTTATTCATTTTCAATTGTTTGTTACAAATATTATTTGAATACTGTAAATTTATTTACAGTGTTTACAATAATATTATTACAAATGATTAGAAATAAAATAAAACTATATCCTAAATCTCTTGAAGTCTTCATCTTCTACTGTTGCATCCTTTACTCAACTGATATTTACCTGCAAAAAGAGAAGAAAGAAGTCAAACACAATTAATTTGGAAAAGTATTTTTCAGACAATTAATCAAAAACTCATCATTAAAGGTGTTGGCCGGAAGCAGTTTGTTCGTCCTCTCTGCAAATCGCAAGAAGATGTATCTTCTTGGTTCACAAAGAGGGAAGTAAAATGCTTGCAAGCATATGAATCAATTAAGCAAAATGCACAAAGCTGCATAAGTCCAAACAAATTGCAAAATGCAAACTGAAAATGCCAAGCTAAATTGCAAAGTTCAAACTGAAACTAAACCAAATTGCATTGTCAAACTGAAAATGCCAAACTAAGTCACAAGTGCAGAACTGTCAAAAGCTGTCAAAGAAGATACCAAAAGATATCAAAAGCCATCAAACTGTCAAAAGCTGTCAAAGAAGATACCAAAAGATATCAAAAGCCATCAAACTGTCATTAAAGAAAAGAAGAAAGTACAATATGCAGAAGAAAGCTAAAATTGCAAGCAGCTTGTAAAACACTTCATCATTTTCCAGCCATCACCTTTTCAGAAAAAAGGGACTCTAAGCAATAAAATATGCTTTTTCTGTGGAGAGAGAAAGAGAGAGAGAAGTAGAGGCTTACAGTTTGCAGGCTTAGAGATAGATAAATATAACAAATCAACACTGTTAAGTGGGGGGCAGAACACATAGAAAAATATAACACAGCTTGTAGCCTCAAAACTGCCTTCAAGCAAGCAAACTGATAAGCCTAACACATCCTGCATCAAAGCCTCTCAAAAACAAACAAGCTTCAAACTGACTCAAACCAGAAGCAAACCTAACAGCAAGCCCAAAACTAAGCAACCTGCATATCAACCTGTTTGCCTCAAGCCTGCTCCAAACCACCTCAGGCTTGCCTCAAACTTATCAAAACTACCAGTTTCAAACAAACCAGTCTCACCCAAACCTGCTTCAGGCCTGTCCCCTAAACAAGCATATCAACCTGCATAAACTCAAAACATAATAACCTGCTCAAGCCTAAGAAAACAAGCCTGCTTCAAGCCATCCTGTAACCCAAATAAGCCTAAAAACCTGTTACAGCATTCAAGCCAAAGCAAAACTGGCAGAAGCAAGCCTAAAAACCAGTTACAGCATTCAAGCCTGCCTCTAGCCTGCTTCAAGCCTTCCTCAAGCCTACCTGCATACCAATAAGCCAGCATGTACCATACAAACCTGTTAAAGCCTTCAACTTGCCTTCAATATCAAACAACCAAATATCAAAGCAACTCAGAAACGATAACAACTCTCAGAAATCATCATCATTGAGAAAAAATCCAAAGAGAGAAAAGTCAGAAGCAACAACAACTGAAACAAGCAATCTCAGATTCAATATCATCATCATTGAAAAAAGCTCACTCAAAGCCAAGAGAAAAAGAAGAAGTCAGAAGTGAAACAATAGCCAACAAGCAATCTCAGAATTATTATCATCATTGAAAGAGGAAGATTGTAAGGCAACATCAAAGTCATCAACATCAGAACAAAAAAAAGTCCATCCACATCATCAAGCAAACAATAACTATTGCAAGCATCTCAGAATCAAAGAACATCATCAAATGAACAAATCATTCAGATAGGAAGAGAGACAGGAATGAATGAGCTAGGGTTTTCAGAAGTTTCATCATTAAACGTTCAAGGCTAAAGATACGAAATACCAGAACGCCAAGCTTTTGTCATCATCGCTCTCTCCGCCTCGGCCACCCTAGAGCGCCTCCATCCCAAACTCCCTCTCCATCGCCTCTCCAAGAACGAGATCAGCAAGGTAGTATTTTTCCCCTTCCTTTTTTCTGCTTCACACCTCACACCAACACGAACATCCATGGTTAAAACATGAAAAAGATAAACATGCAAGACTAAAATCCGAAAACCCTAAAAACGCATGAAGAAGGAAAATCGTTACCTTTTCTTTATCACTGCCTGAACGACCATGGAGAGAGGGAAGTGGAGGTGGCGCCTGGTAGCCTGAGGCATGGATGAAGCATCAGAAGCCATGGTCGAGAAAGATGAAGACGAAGAAGAAAGGAGAGAAGCGGCGCCGTTCAAAACTCTGTAACCATAATTCTGAAACAAACATTGCAAACCCTAAAAACTTTGTCACAAGCATTTGGGCCTATCCCTTGAAACAAACCCTTAAGCCCAAGATTCTGGCGTACACCCCCTTTTTGTCCTCTTTCAACACACTTTTTTGGGCCAAGCATGTTCTTTAAGGCCCATTTAACTTTTTTTTTTATATATACAAACTAATACTTTTCTTTTTATGACCACTTTATTTCTTTTTTTTAACTTAAACTATTTCCTTTAAATAAAAATGATATATTATATTAAAATTTTTATTAACAATACTTTTTATTACACTTGAAATACATAAAAAAATAGATTTTATTAAGTTAATTGATTTTCTCTTTAAAACCTTTTTTTTGTTTATTTATAATTAACAAAAAAACACAAAAATAAATAATAATACTTAATACATTAGGTTAACATTTTAATCATTTGTAAATAATCATATACATTTCACAAATACTTTTGATTCTCTTTTTATCCTTATACTTTGCTATTTTTTTACATTGAGAATGCGATGATTCGATTTGGTTGTAAATAATATTTGGACACTACTATTCTGATGAGACTCATCCCCATTTGTAAACATTTGTACCCCCATCCTCGGATACTTATTTGTAATAGCTTAGACTTTAAATTCCCACAATTTATCGCTTTCCATATACTGTATAGTAATTAGGGTTTGTATGCGAAGATTCAAAATCAACAAATAGCTTAACCTAATTCAAGATAAACATGCATGAAAAACAAACACAATGCACACTTGCACCCCTAGGGTTACATCCACTTGTTGCCTTCAAAAATGGGCCATGGTTGCATGTTAAGTGTCTTTGGCAAAACAAAAACAAATCAAATGATCATAGTCCCTCGATGACGCTATCTTGTTGCCTAAACAAAATGATCATAGTCCCTCAAGAAAATTGCCAAAATGCTTGACACTATTGCATTCATGGTCTAAACGATGACCCGCGCCCATCCCGTTAACATCCTAACACAAGGTTGTTCACCAAATACAATGGTGAAACAACACTGTTAAAAGGGTTAAAACGTAAGAAAGATCTTTGAGAAATTTAGGGTAGACAACTCTTAGTTACTTGATCAAACTTGCAAAACACACTTGCCATTTTCAAACACGCATCACAACACAACTTCCAAAAACAACTTTCAAAAAAATATTGAAACATCTTTTCAAAAAGACAAACACCTTTGTAAAACATTCGAGTAAAGAATTGTTACAATGGTTTCCTAGACAAGGCATCTTTTTCAAAACATTTTCAAAACCACACACACAAAGCACCATTTCACACAATTGAAAAGCAAAGGCAAGTGATCTAAAACAAGTAACTAAGAGCCCATGGATAACCATGGATGAAAAGGGTGCTAGCACCTTCCCTTTTCATAATCTACCCCCCGAACCCACGAAAACATCTCAAAGGTCTTTCCTGTGCTTTTTGACCTTTCCTTAGGATAAAATAAAAAGTCGGTGGCGACTCTTGCTAAATCGAACAAGTGCGAAAACAAACGCAAAACCTCAAGTCAGTTCTCCCACCGTATCACAGTCATGACGACTCTTTTGACCATACACTGCATTTGACTCTTTCTTCCCACTGTATGGCTTTTTCTGAGCATCAGGAGGTGTAGCTCCTTAGATCTTTCCACTTTTAATGCCAGCTTCGACCCTTTCGCCGGTCAGTATTAGCTCGGTGAACCCGGCTGGGGAGATTTCGATTAGGTGTTTGAAGAAAGGCCCTGTCAAAGTTCCCATGAAGATGTCAATCAGCTCCCTGTCAGTTAAAGGGGGCTGCACCCTACCAGCAAGGTCTCTCCACTTTCGGGCGTATCTTTTGAAGCTCTCGTTGGAACCCATGGTCATGTTCTGCAATTGCACACGAGTTGGTGCAAGATCAGCATTGTACTGATACTGCTTGTAGAAAGCAGCAGCTAAATCCTCCCAGGCGTGGATGTGAGAACTCTCCAATTGATAGAACCATTCGAGTTGAGCCCCTACTAGGCTTTCTTGGAAGAAATGGATCCAAAGCTTCGAGTCAGTTGTGTATGGTTAAATCTTGCGAACATAAGACTTCAAGTGCATCTTAGGGCAAGAGACTCCATCATACAGGGCAAAAGTAGGGATTTTGAACTTTGGCGGGATGACCACTCCAGAAACCAAACCCATGTCTCCTAAATCCAAGCCAGGTATCTGCTGAATTTCCATAGCAATGAGACGATCCTCCAACTGTTTGTACTTGTCATCAGCGGGAGGATATTGTTCCTCAAAGTAGTCAGCTTCGACTTCATCAATATCCAGACTGTCGTCTTCTTCATGACTATCCCCTATGTTGGATGGAGTTGGGAGATCTAGAGCTCCCTTGACTGGTCTTCTAAGTCTTCTTCCAAATTTCAGGATGCTTACTGACTTCTTAGGCTTCTTCTTCCTGTCTTTGAGGAGGAGAGTTTTCAGGTCCTCTTGCCTCTTAGCCATAGCTAGGAACATTTGTTGGAATTGAGTGTTTTGAGCTTGGAGGTCTTTCACTGTTTGTTCCTTATCCATCTTACTGAAATAAACAGTAGGAAGATAAGGATACCTGTATGGGAGAAACCTGTCATGATATGATGCATGATATGTGGATGCATGTTTTCAAGGATCTCACGGGGTTAATAGTCACTTACAGTTTTGGATTGGAGAACTTTGTATCGGTGGATGTCCTTCCACGAAAATTAAGCTCACCATGTCAAGTGGGTTGTAGCCTTTGACTCCGATTTGTTGTACTTGATTTTTGACGGCGTTTAGTTAGAGGAAAATAAATCCTCTTGCCCTTTGGTATTCGTTTAGTTCAACGTGACCCTACATCACAGGCCCTCAAGATCCTTGAAACGGCTATTGAAAATGCTATGGTATGATGTTATGATATTACGTACAAATATGTGAGGTAAGCAAGTTTATATACAAATAATCATATTCACACAAAGTAGACAAGTCCTTAGGTTTAGGCTTGCATGGAGTTTGTAGGTAAGGGCCCTCTTGAAGTTTAGTTGGCTCACTCTGTCCTAGTTAATAGTAACAGGGTTCTAAGGGATCTCAATATCACTGACCTTTCCACAATCTTCGTTCGATAGGCAATTGACTCGCAACCAAACAAAACTCAGGAGTCAAGTCTCAATGAGTGTAGCATTGAGTATCAACCAATTTTCAGCTTTACACCGAAACCGGCTATCTCACTACTTCCTAATGGCCAAGTTGGTCAAGTAAGTTTATAAGGTCAGTTAATGCTTCACGACACCACGCGGAGGCTCTGTACTCTCCCTGATTGACTCAAGGGTTACCGGTACCAACCAAAGTGCCACATCAACATAGCTACTGCTTCAACTTTGTTGGTATACCCCACACAGTTCCCTCACAGTTTATTGCTACTTACCTAAAAGGTGTCCCCAAATCCGGGTGTAGGATTTAAAACAAACCCAAACAAGGAACCATAATGTAAAGTAAACAAATCAAACAATGTAATCAAGTAAATGCGATCTAACCCTAAGGTAACCCCACTTTTAGAATTCTCCCCAGCAGAGTCGCCAGTTCTGTGATGCGGTGGGAGAACTGACTTGATTGTTTTGCGTTTGTATTTGCAAATGTTGTGGTTTAGCAAGAGTCGCCACCGACTTTACTTTTATCCAAAAGGAAATGTGAAGAAGCACAGGAAAGACCTTTGAGGTTGTTTCTTGAGTTCGGGGGGTAGATTATGAAAAGGGAAAGTGTTAGCACCCTTTTCATCCATGGTTTTCCATGGGCTCTTAGTTACTCGCTAGATCACTTACTTTTGTTTGAAATTGTTCTTTGTGTAGTTTTTTGAAAGTATTTTGTAAAAGAAGTCAATGTTTAGGCAATCTTTGTAATGATTCTCGTTCGTAAGAATGTATACAAAGATGTTGATCTTTTGAAAATGTTTTCAATTTTGTAAGATGTTTTGAAATGTGTAGGTGTTTGTTTTGAAAATAGAGAGGATGTTTTGTTTGAAATGGAGCAAGTAATTAGGAGCAATCTACCTACTCAAAAGATCTTAGGTGTTCTTTTCCTCCTCCTTTAGACGTTGCTATCTTACCATTGTTTTGGTAAGAAGCCCCATCATTGGATGTGAAGGAACGAGTGTGGGACATTTGTATAGTCATAGAAGGCAACTTATGAGACGTTTTAGCAATGTCACTTAGGGACTAGATCGTTTACCGAAGGAAACATCAAGGGTCATCGAGGGACTACGATCTTTTATCGAGGGTCTTTGCTAAAACACCCATGTTCGAGGGACATGACTATTTTTCCGATAGGCAACAAAGTGAGATTACCTAAGGGTGTTAGTGTGCAAGTGTATTTGATTACATGCATTTTAGTCTTGATTAGGGTGATCTATTTGTTGATTTTATATCTTATCATACACACCCTAATTAATAGTATTTACATTCGAAAGCGATAAATTGTAGAAATGTAAAGTCCTACGCTATTACAACATTCTAGGGATGGGGGTACATATTTATGAATGGGGTTGCAAATAAAATTAAATCCTAAGTTACTATTACAACCATATTGAAATGTAAAATATAAGAAAGAAAAAGGACTTGTTTAGAAAATGGTTTTTTGTCTTAATAAGAAAATATTTTTACGTCTTTTTATGTTAATATTAAAAATGATGAAAAGGAAAATAAATGAAAGATAGAAACAGCATGCTGCTGCAAGCAAAATAACAAGGATCAGAAGTTCTGAAGCCATAAACATGGTGACTCAGAAAGGAACATCAGTGGAATCAGAAGTTCTGGATTGGTACATTCTGAGGTCCTGCAATAAACGTTAGAGGAAAGACACAAAAGTTATGGGTTGCTATGTGTTCAGACAGTGTGCCAAAAGTCAGAAGTTCTGTGTTACGCTAAAACAATGAGTAAACATCAGCAGTTCAGTGTGTTATCAGCATGTAAGAATCAGAAGTTCAGTGTGTATTAACAGTGAGGAAAATCATAGAAGTTTTGGGTGTTAAAACAGTGAAAAGAACTTAGAAGTTCTGCATGCTTAAACAGTGAGAAAATCATAGAAGTTCTGTGTGTTAAAATGGTGAGTGAAAAACAGAAATTTTGTGTTACATTTCAACTCTTTTCTCATATTAATCAACACAACGATAACTTATTCAGTTTTCAGCAAATCATAAGGATAAGAGCACAACAGTTTATAGAAGTCTAATCCTGATTCTGAGCCTAGCCTTAATCAAGAAGTTCTGATCCATAGTTTTTCTACTTATGCAATGATATGGACAATATTAATTGTGATATTGACATATTAATGATGTTCTGAATGAAAAAAAATGCAGTCAGAAAGACTTACCTTGAATCCGGAGTGTGGGCTTGGAGCTTTGAGCTGCTGCCTTCAGATGTTCTGGTGTCAATGAGAGTAACAGAATAGTGGTTATGTTCTTTGATTCAAAGGGAGGAACAAAGGTTTTGTTTAGGATTTGCAAAGGCTTTCTCTGTTTCCTCTTCTTTCTTTGATAATTCTCTCCCTCTCTCTCTCCAAAAGCCAGCCCCTTGAACGTGTGATGGAGCAACTTATTTATAGGTGGATTTGTTGTGATTTTTTTGGGGGGGAAACAAATGGGATTTGAACCTTTTTGGCATCCTGTTCCCTTGCATTTTGATCACATTCTTCGTATGCTAGTTTGGTGCAATTATGGGATACAAGCGTAGGCTGAATTAGCTGTTGGTTATAGGTTTATGTTGTAGCAGTGCAGCAGGTTGTATAAACAAGGTTTTGGGATTTGGTGAAGTTCTGACCGAAGCGTTGAATATAGCCTTCATATGCTAAGGCGCTTCCTTGTTCTTAAAGCAAACATGGTGATTAACATCTTTTAGCCATGCCTAAGTTGGGTTTGTAAGCGGGATTTAAGGAAAGGTAACTTCAAAAGCAAAAACAACGCATGTGCCCAGCACACCCTTGTACAAGAGTTTGTTTTTCAAAGACAATAGTGGTACACGTGGGGGAAGTCCTCTGGATAAAGACTCAAAAGTGGTTGTGAGCATTAAATAATGATGAGACTTATCAAAACCAGAAATCCCGCAACATGAGATTCTACACCATTGCTTAGTTCTGGATCAGAAGTTCAACTTCAGTGTGACTTAGAATAGACATCCAACTTCTGATCTTTGTATCTCCATGCTCCAGCATGTTCTGAAGGAGCTCTCAGACATTCCAGGAAGATTGCAACATGCTTTGTAACCTTCTTTGAATTACCCTTGCAAACTCTGACTGAACCTTTGTGAAAACTGGCCCAGAAGTTCTGACCAAACTCTGTCTTGAAAGTGTCCAGAATTTGCTGAGTGCTTTAGTTTCAAGGACATGTTTTTGAGGGGTTATAATTTGAAATCCCAACATTCCTAGGTGAAGTTCTGTTCTGCAATGTTTTAGATCTCATTGAAATCCATAACTATTGAATCAGAAGTTCTTCCAGAATCAGCTTACATCATGGGGAAAATCTGGCCAGAAGTTCCGAGCTTGTCATATTTCTTAAACACTTCGAATTTTTTTTAGAATTTTCACTTCTCCAAAGTAGTTTTGACTTTTGAATTTCTTGATGAAACAAACTTCATATTTCAATAGGTCTTCATGAAATATGATTTTTGAAATTTGAATTTGATCGAAAAGTCAAAGTTTGACTTTTTAGTGTGCAAATGACCATTTTGCCCTTGTGAGTGATTTTCTTGGAAAATTTGTAGTTCAAGGCTTGGAATTGGATGGAAGCAAACTTGAGGATCAAGGGTGATTCTTTGAGAAATGAGAGAGCAAATTTTGGGGTGCAACAGCCGGCATGGCCAATCTTACTACTCTGATGGAATCTCTGGTGGCTGCTCAGAATCAGCCACCAAGTGTTCAACCTCAACCGACAAGGGCTACTGCTGAAGTTCTGAATGTTCCTGCTACCCCAACTATTATTCAGAGCCGCATGCCTCAAGGTTATCGTTGGGGAATTCCAGAGAATTTTGCACCTGAAGTTTCAATCTTGGTCCTCAAGATACTCCAATTGTTCAGACTATTGTTACTCCGGCACCACCTGTGGTGCATACTACTCTTGCTGCGCCTCCTTAGATGAATATGGTTCCGTTTGTTAATGATGATGTGTGTAGTCCTTTCCCTCCACCAAGTGAAGAATTGGGTCTTTATGACAGAATGACTGATTTTCAAGAGCAGTTTGACAAGATGCAAAGAGAGATGAAGGCCCTCAGGGGAAAAGAGCTATTTGGGCAAAATGTGAATGAGTTATGCTTGGTCCCAAATGTTAAGATACCTGCTAAGTTTAAGGTCCCAGAGTTTGAGAAGTACAAGGGCAACACTTTCCCTCGTGCTCATCTGGTGATGTACGTGGGAAGAATGTCTACCCATACTGATGATCAGCGTCTGTTGATTCACTTTTTTCAGGATAGTTTGACCGGTGTTGCGCTGAAGTGGTATATGAGTTTGGACAACGTCAATATCCATACTTTCAATGACTTGGGAGAAATATTTATCAGACAATACAAGTACAACATGGACGTGGCACCTGACCGTGATCAACTCTGAGCCATGGTTCAAAACGACAGGGAATCATTCAAAGATTATGCACAGAGATGGCGTGAGGTAGCCGCTCAAGTGATTCCTCCCATGGAAGAGAAGGAGATGACTAAGATTTTCTTGAAGACTCTGTGTGCTTTCTACTATGAAAGGATGGTAGCAAGTGTGCCAAATGACTTTATTGAAATGGTAGGCACGGGTATCCGGTTAGAAGAGGCTGTAAGAGAGGGCCGTTTAACGAAGGGTGAAAGTTCTGGAAATACGAAGAAGCCATCTTATGGGTTTGCCAATAAGAAGGAAGGGGATGCAAATGCTTTTATACAAGAGAGGAGGGTTAATCCTCCTAGAAGAAATTATTAGCATCATCAACTAGTCGCCTCAGTTACTCCAGTTGTTGGTGTAGCTCCAACCACCGTTGCTTATCAGAGACCATCCCAATAAGGGAATCAAAGGTATAATCAGAGAAGGGAGATTTATGACCTTATCCCTATGAGTTATACAGAGTTACTACCAGCATTGATTCATAAGAAGTTGGTTCAGACCCGACCACCTCCCGTTGTACCATCACCATTGCCTTGGTATTACAAAGTAGACTAAACATGTGCTTTTCATCAGGGAGCACCAGAGCACAATGTTGAGAATTGTTATCCTTTGAAGACTGAAGTACAGAAATTGGTGAACTCTGGTATCTTATCTTTCAAGGATGTGGGCCCTAACGTGAAAGATAATCCTCTACCAAAGCACGGAGGAGCAAATGCTGTGAACATGGTGGCCGATTGTCCAGGCGACTTCCAGATTTTTTATGTTAATTTGATTAGAGGAGATTTGGTGAAAATGCATGCAGACCTATGTGAATTTAGCTACTATACGCATGACCATGCCGGTTGTGCTATTTGCAGTACATATATACATGGTTGTGACAAGATAAAGGATGATTTACAGGAGATGATGGATGAAGGCCTCATCTACATAATCAGGCCTAGAGCAGAGTATGAAGAGGAGGTGAATATGGTTTCTGGATGTCCAGGAGAGTTCAGAATGTTTGATGTGGAGCACATGAATGAAGACCTTGTGAAATTGCATGCTACTTTCTGCCACTTGGCTGGTCAGGTGGAACATCAGTATGGATCTTGCCGAATTTGCTATCGAGACTCCCGAGGATGTTCAATCATGAGGAAAGGTGTTTAGTTGTTATTGGATAATGGAACTATCAAGGTTATAGGTCAAAGGGATGATTAACATGAAATTGATATGATTGAGGTTTGTTTGGCTGAAGAAGGATCAGATGATGAGTATGCCTCTGCAAATGAGTATTTCTCCTCAGATGAGGATTTGTTTTCCAGAGATGACTCAATAATGACTGATTATGTTGAAGAAGGGGTAAATATCATTGTGCCTTATTTTGGTGCACCCGCCCATTTTAAAGTTGAGTATTATAGCAAGCCAGTTGTTACCCCATTGGTTATTAGTTTGCCAGGTCCTGTCCCCTACAAGTCAGATAAGGCTGTACCCTACAAATATAATGCTACAATCTTAGAGGATGGAGCGGAAGTTCCCATCCAGCCAATGCCTGATGTTGGAAATATTTGTAAGTTTAAGATTGCGCCTAAGAGGGGCGTGAATTAGGTGGTGGTCTATTTTTTATTTATTTTACACTTTATGGTTTTGTTTTAGTGCTATGGAAAACGGTAAAGTGCAGAAAGTAAAGAGTCACGGAGATTTATCCTGGTTCCTTCCACACCCCGGAAGTACGTCCAGTCCCCTTGCAAACACGCAAGAGATTTCACTATTTTGTTAGAACTTTTACAAGACTCTTCCTAGTCTTATCAACTAAAGATACTAACAAATACCAAGAACACCCTCTTGGATTTCCAATAAGTCTCTTGAGAACAATCCTCTCAAAAGATACCTCTTGTTTCCAACAATGGACAACAAGGTACAAAAGTATTCTAATACTTAATTCCAACAATCCTGGAAATAAGTTACACTTAGTATAATTCTATGAAATATGATTTCTTGAAAGATGTAGATCACATAGAGTGACTTCAATGAAGTTTCTTCTTTCTTCTCTTGTAAGCAATTCAAACTGTAACACAATGGTTAGAAAATGCTCAAATATTTCTGTTCTTATATGTGTGAAAGTGTAGAAAATCTTTGTTCTTAAAAAATAAGAAATATGAAGTTTGAATATTTTACAAAGTTCAGAATTATTGCATGAGAGAAGAGTTGTTTTATAATTTGAAAGATTTAGTATTTAAAGCAATCAAGATACCTTTCCAAATGGATACCACTTTTCTGTTTGTAAAACTTGAGAAGATGCAATGTATGACCATGCAACCATTGGAGAAAAGGTGTGAAGGATATCTTGAATCAAGTTCAGATTTTTCAAAAATTACAACGTGTAAATCGATTAGCATTAGATGTAAATCGATTGCACGGGTTTGTAACGTTCTTGTTTTCAAAAAATTTGAAGTGTAAATCGATTTACATGATGTGTTAATAGATTTACTAGTGTTAAAAAAATTAACTCAGTTCAGTAATCAATCGATTTACACTCCATGTAAATCGATTGCTGCCAGGGGCAATCAGTTTTAAAAAAAACATGTGTAAATCGATTTACATGATGTGTTAATCGATTTACATTAGTGAAAAACTTAGAATTTGCTTTAAACTTTAAGTGAAGTGTTGTGGCAAGTGTGTATATCATTTTTGAGCATTTCTAATCAATTTAGTTCAAATGAGAATTGATATACTTGTTTGCTTGCCATGATCCTTGAAGCTTTGAGTGAATGATGCTTTAAGCTAATTCCACTTTTTTTCCTTCTTTCCATAGTGCTTGTTTGTCTTTCATCAAAACTAAAGTTGAGTTGAGGCTTGAGATTACATTCTCCCCCTTTTTGACGATGACAAACCATCTTTCTTTATGAGTTGTTCAGAATTGGAGCAAAAGGAGTTTTCTCCCCCTAAGATAGATTTCTCCCCCTATGGAGAAAAAGATTTGAAAACTTGCCCTGAAAAGAAAACTGAGACAAACAACTATAAAGTGCTATCACATCCTTCTCCCCCTTTGACATTATCAAAAAGAAGGGAAAGATGTAACATAAGATGATACTTATAACAATTTGAAACAAATATGAACATAAACTAAAACGCAAATTTCTAAAAATATTGTACGAAGTTCAAATACACATAATACAAAACTAACACTTGAAGCAATTATCAAACAAAAAACATAATGATAAAGAACAAGAATTTAATAATATTGGCCAGGAAAATATTAGAAGGGTCCTTGATATGGAAACTATTGTTGTAGAGGTGGTTCGGTGTATTGAGGAGGCAGAGGTGCTGGATTGTTTGGATCGTATGGAGGAATATGGAGATGTGAGTAGAGGTATGAAAACTGTTGGTTCACATCGTTCTGAAAAGCATTGATGCGAGAGGAGGTAGAATCATTTATCGCGGTCCATTGAGCATTGATGTTAGTGTTGAGAGATGCAAACTGTTGAGTCATATAATTCATAACATCTTGGTTGGTTGGACCAGAAGAGGCAGCATGAGGAGGAACTTCATTTTCTTCTTCATCTGCATTATTGCCTTCATCACCTACAACATCCTCTCCAATATATGTGATGGTTTTTGCTTCAGAATCGAAATGAACACCCATCCGAGAATCAACATTTTTGATGGAGATCTTATTGCTGATTGGATCCATTTCAACCCTCTCAAACCCAGTAAAATCAATATCAAATGCTTCCAAGATCCTTGTGGTGAAGTATGCATATGGCAGAAAAGTAGCCCTTGTGGCAACTCTTAGCATATGCAGCACAATCAGAATAACCAACTAGATTGCGATCAGTCTTACAACCTGAATAATCAGCATCAGAATAACCAACTAGATTGCACATACTACTTTTTGGATACCATAATCCGACGTTGGTTGTTCCTTTGAGATATTTTATTATGCGCTTGACTGCTGCAAGGTGAGACTCTTTAAGATTGGCTTAATATCTTGCACATAGGCAAATGTTGAACATGATGTCAGGTCTACTTGCTGTTAAATAGAGAAGAGAGCCAATCATTCCACGATACTTAGTTATGTCAATAGAGTTCCCTGATTCATCTGGATCAAGATAGGTGCCGGATCCCATAGGAATTGCATTTTCTTTGCTACTTTCCATCTCAAACTTCTTTATAAGGTCTTTGCAATATTTTGATTGGTTTATGAAGATACCGTGTTTGAGTTGCTTAATTTGAAGACCGAGAAAGAAGTTCAATCTTCCCATCATAGACATCTCAAACTCTCCTTGCATCATAGATGAAAATTCCTTGCACATATTTTGGTTAGTTGAACCGAAAACAATATCATCTACATAGATTTGTACAAGTAAAGTATGATGATTAACATTTTTTATGAAGAGAGTGGTATCAACTTTACCCCTTACAAACCCTTTTTCACATAAGAATGCGCTTAGTCTATCATACCATGCCCTTGGTGCTTGCTTAAGCCCATAGAGAGCTTTCTTCAATTTGAAGACATGATTAGGATGTTTGAAGTATTCAAATCCGGGAGGTTGCTTTACATAGACTTCTTCATTTATGAATCCGTTGAGAAATGCACTTTTTACATCCATTTGAAAAATTTCAAAGTCCAATGAGCATGCATATGCAAGCAATAGTCTTATTGCTTCCAAACGTGCTACCGGAGCAAAAGTTTCTTCAAAATCAATTCCTTCCTCTTGGTTGTATCCTTGAGCAACTAGTCTTGCCTTGTTTCGAGTGATTATACCATTTTAATCCATCTTGTTTTTTAATACCCATTTGGTTCCAATGATACGTTTATTTCCTGAATTAGGAACAAGTTCCCAAACTTCGTTCCGCTCGAATTGGTTTAGCTCCTCTTGCATGGCAAGGATCCATTGATCATCTTCTAGTGCTTGAGCCACATTGGTAGGTTCAACTTGAGATACAAAAGCCATATTTAAGCATGCATCCTTAAGATTTAGCCGTGTAGATACCCCTTTGCTAATATCTCCAATTATGTTGTCAATTGGATGATCACGATGAGTTCTCCATTCTTGAAGAAGACCATCATCATTTCCATTTTGATGTGAAAGTTCATGTGTTTGTTCCGGGTTGACAATTTTGCCACCTTCGCATGAATTCTCATGAGGTAAATCTATAGAATCATCATCATCACAAATAACAGCTTCCTCCTTGGAGGTGTTAGATTCATCAAAAGAAACATGCATTGATTCTTCTATAGTTAAAGTTCTTTTATTGTAAATTCTACAAGCTTTGCTAGAAAGGGAGTAACCAAGAAAAATACCTTCATCCGATTTTTCATCGAACTTACCGAGATTGTCTTTGTCGTTGTTAAGGACAAAACATTTGCACCCGAAAATGTGAAAGTGAGAGATATTTGGTTTTCTTCCTTTGTAAATCTCATATGGAGTTTTCTTTAGTATAGGTCTTATGATCACGCGATTGCTTACGTAATATGCCGTGCTTACCGCATCTGCCCAAAAATATTTAGGCAAACTTGAGTCACTTAGCATGGTTCTTGCAAGTTCTATCAAAGACCTATTTTTCCTTTCAACTACTCCATTTTGTTGTGGAGTTCTTGGTGCTGAAAAATTGTGGAAGATCCCATTTTCTTCACAAAATTCTTCAAACAGACTGTTTTGGAACTCTCCACCATGATCACTTCGGATTGATGTTATCTTTAATGACTTATCATTTTGAACTTGTTTTGCATATCTCTTGAATGCCTTGAATGCGTCATTTTTGTGCACTAAAAACAAAGTCCAAGTAAAACGGGAAAAATCATCTACAATAACTAAAGCATAAATGTTACCTCCGAAGCTTCTTGTTCTAGATGGACCAAAAAGATCCATGTGAAACAATTGAAGTGGTCTTTTTGTTGAAACCGTATTCTTTGGTTTTAAAGTTGATTTGGTTTGTTTGCCCTTTTGGCATGCACTACATAATTTGTCTTTGATGAATTTCATCTTTGGTAGACCAATAACTAAGTCATGCTTAAATAATTTGTTCAAGTGCTCCATGTGTATGTGAGCAATCCTCTTGTGCCATAACCAAGCATCATTGTTATTTACCATGAGACATTGTACCTTCATATATAAATCATCTAAAGTAATCATAAAAATATTGTTAGATCTTATACCTTTGAGTTTTACCTCATTGGTTGCCTCATCCATAATTAGGCATTCTTCTTTGTTGAATTTGATTTTGAACCCTTTATCGCAAAGTTGACTTATGCTAAGAAGGTTTTGCTTTAATCCTTCAACATAGAGAACATCCTCAATTTGAATGGATGGAGGTGTGCCAACTATTCCAACACCAAGAATCTTTCCTTTGGTGTTGTCTCTATAGGTGACATACCCTTTGGCTTTATGTACTAGATATAAAAATTGGTGTACATCTCCTGTCATATGCTTTGAACATCCACTGTCAAGATACCAAAGGTTTGATGTGGATTTCAAGCATACCTCTTCTTCATCGTCGGAGTGATGCGATGCCATTAAGGCTAAACTTGCACATTCGTCGCTTTCCGATTCCGATGTACTACTCATATCATTATCTTCCCATGCTATGTCGGCTTTCTTGTGTTTTGAGTCCTTTCCTTTGAATCTGTTTTTCTTTGGGAGATTTGGACAGTTTGGCTTGATATGTTCTTGCTTTCCACATTCATAACATGAGACATCTTGTGTTGATGTGGAGGCTTCTCTTTTCTTGAAGTGCTTTCTCTTATTTGCATGAGATCCGCCCTTGTCATTTCTGCCAAAAAACTTCCCAAGTCTTTTAACAAGAAGCATGAAATTTTCATCTTCTTCCGGATTGTCTTCTTTTACTACTTCCTTTGAATCAATTTTTAAAGCAATGTTTTTGGATTTCTTTTCTAGATTCTCATGTTTTTCAAGTCTACTGAGTTTCGTTTCGTATTCTTGAAGTTTGCCAAATAATGTAGCGGAAGTCATTGCGGAGAGACTCTTCTTTTCCGAGATTACCGTTACCTTTGGTTGCCATTCCCTAGTCAATGATCTAAGGACTTTCAATTTGAGTTCATCATTTGTCAAGGTTTTACCAAGAGCACTTAAGTGATTTGTTAAGTGGATGAATCTCTTTTGTAGGTCGAGAATGGTTTCTTCGGGCTGCATTCGGAATAACTCGTATTCTTGACTTAAAGTATTCAACCTTGATCTCTTAACTTCAACGGTTCCTTCATGTGTTTGTACCAAGGTATCCCATATTTCTTTCGCCGATTTACATGCTGATACACGAAAGAACTCATCCATGCATAGTGCACCTTGAAGTAGATTTACGGCCTTTTTATCATAGAGGACTTTTTTCTTGTCGTCATCATCCCATGCAGTTTTGGGTTTAGCCGTGCCGACACCGTTGATAACTGTTATAGGAATGAATGGACCATTTTCTACGGCATCCCATATTTCTTCTCCTTGTGATTCTAGATGCGCCCTCATGCGTATTTTCCAAAAATCAAAGTATTCACCACAAAATAGAGGATGCTTGTTGTTACTACTACCATCTCTGAAAACGGGTTGTTGATTTGCGGAAGCCATTCTGGATCTCTAGGAGCAGGTTACCTATAACCTGCTCTGATACCAATTGTAAGTTTAAGATTGCGCCTAAGAGGGGGGTGAATTAGGTGGTGGTCTATTTTTTATTTATTTTACACTTTCTGGTTTTGTTTTAGTGCTATGGAAAACGGTAAAGTGCAGAAAGTAAAGAGACACGGAGATTTATCCTGGTTCCTTCCACACCCCGGAAGTACGTCCAGTCCCCTTGCAAACACGCAAGAGATTTCACTATTTTGTTAGAACTTTTACAAGACTCTTCCTAGTCTTATCAACTAAAGATACTAACAAATACCAAGAACACCCTCTTGGATTTCCAATAAGTCTCTTGAGAACAATCCTCTCAAAAGATACCTCTTGTTTCTAACAATGGACAACAAGGTACAAAAGTATTCTAATACTTAATTCCAACAATCCTGGAAATAAGTTACACTTAGTATTATTCTATGAAATATGATTTCTTGAAAGATGTTGATCACATAGAGTAACTTCAATGAAGTTTCTTCTTTCTTCTCTTGTAAGAAATTCAAACTGTAACACAATGGTTAGAAAATGCTCAAAGATTTATGTTCTTATATGTGTGAAAGTGCAGAAAATCTTTGTTCTTAAAAAATAAGAAATATGAAGTTTGAATATTTTACAAAGTTCAGAATTATTGCATGAGAGAAGAGTTGTTTTATAATTTGAAAGATTTAGTATTTAAAGCAATCAAGATACCTTTCCAAATGGATACCACTTTTCTGTTTGTAAAACTTGAGAAGATGCAATGTATGACCATGCAACCATTGGAGAAAAGGTGTGAAGGATATCTTGAATCAAGTTCAGATTTTTCAAAAATTACAACGTGTAAATCGATTAGCATTAGATGTAAATCGATTGCACGGGTTTGTAACATTCTTGTTTTCAAAAAATTTGAAGTGTAAATCGATTTACATGATGTGTTAATAGATTTACTAGTGTTAAAAAAATCAACTCAGTTCAGTAATCAATCGATTTACACTCCATGTAAATCGATTGCTGCCAGGGGCAATCAGTTTTAAAAAAAACATGTGTAAATCGATTTACATGATATGTTAATCGATTTACATTAGTGAAAAACTTAGAATTTGCTTTAAACTTTAAGTGAAGTGTTGTGGCAAGTGTGTATATCATTTTTGAGCATTTCTAATCAATTTAGTTCAAATGAGAATTGATATACTTGTTTGCTTGCCATGATCCTTGAAGCTTTGAGTGAATGGTGCTTTAAGCTAATTCCACTAAAGTTGAGTTGAGGCTTGAGATTACAATATTGTTGAGACTAGTAGAATGACCCGCAACGGTCGTGTATTTACACCAGTTATTCAAGGAGATGTTAGTGCTGGAAAGAAAATTGCTGAGAATGTTAAACCCAAGAAGGCTACGGGTGAGACTAGTGGGGCTACGTTAGAGAAAGAAGTGGATGATATTTTGAAGATAATCAAAATGAGCGACTATACAATTGTAGATCAACTACTGCAGACTCCTTCAAAAATATCTATCCTGCCTTTATTGATGAACTCCTCTGCTCACAAAGAATCTTTGATGAGGGTATTGAACCAAGCTTTTGTGGAGAGTGATATGCCAGTAGACCAACTCAGCAGTGTAGTAGGGAACATTACGTCATGTAATAACCTGAGTTTCTGCGATGATGAATTTCCAGATGAAGGAAGGAATCACAACCCGACCCTCTACATCTCTATGAACTACAAAAATGATTCACTTTCCAATGTGCTGATTGATAATGGATCTGCATTGAATGTTATACTGAGGAGCACGCTTATGAAATTGCAATATCAAGAAACGCCCATGCGCCCAAGTGGAATTATTGTGAAAGCGTTTGATGGATTAAGGAAATTTGTTATTGGTGAAGTGGACTTGCCTATTCATATAGGCCCATATTTGTTTCAGATTACTTTCCAGGTCATGGATATTGTACCTGCTTATAGCTGTTTGCTGGGACGGCCGTGGATACATGAGGCAAGGGCTGTAATTTTGACTTTACACCAGAAGCTGAAGTTTGTACGTAAAGGAAAAGTGGTAATTATAAATGGATAACATGCATTATTGATATTTCATTTGTCCTCTTTCAGCATTGTGGAGGCGGATGAAGCTGCTGTGGAACCCAATTCCAAGCTTTATCCATTGACAACATAAGAGGAAATGAGAATTCTATGGTTTCGCTTAAGGATGCGCACCAGGTTGTGTGTAATGGCCATAGTGAAGTTTGGGGACAGATTGTGGATCCACCTGTGAACAAAAACAGAGCTGGCTTGGAATTCTCTTTGAAGAATGACAAAGGTAAGGGCATGAAGTAGAAGTCTGCCGCAAGCAAGTATCAAGACATCTTCCGTAGCGGGAGTTATCTTTATCCAACTGTTTCCAGGATTAATGCTGTGATACGGTGGGAGAACTGACTTGGGTTTTGCGTTTGTTTTCGCAAATGTTTCGGTTGAGCAAGAGTCGCCACCGACTTTTTATTTTATCCTAAGGAAAGGTTAAAAAGCACAGCAAAAACCTTTGAGATGTTTTCTTGGGTTCGAGGAGTAGATTATAGAAAGGGAAGGTATTAGCACCCTTTCTATCCATGGTTATCCATGGGCTCTTAGTTACTTGCTTAGATCAACTTGCCTTGATTTTCAATTGTTTGAAATGGTGCTTTCAATTGTTTGAAATGGTGCTTTGTGTGTGGTTTTGAAAGATGTTTTGAAAAGAGGCTATTTGTTGTGGCAACCTTTGTAATGATTCATGTTTGAATGTATACAAAGGTGTACTTATCTTTTGAAAAGTTTTCAATGTCTTTGAAAGTTGTTTTGAAAGTGTTTGTGATGTGTGGTTTTGAAAAATAGGCAAGGGTTTTTGTTTTGCAAGTTGGCAAGTAACCAAGAGCTATCTACCCTAAATTTCTCAAAGATCTTTGCTATGTTTTAACCCTTTTAACAATTTTGTTCCACCATTGTATTTGGTGGACAATCTTGTGTTAGGATGTGAACGGGACGGGCGCGGGTCATCGTTTAGACCATGATTGCAATGGTGCCAAGTATCTTTGGGCAATTTTTCCTTTAAGGGACTTGATCATTTTTAGGCAACTTTCGAAAGCGTCATCGAGGGACTATGATCATTTGGTATTGTTTTATTTTGCCAAAAACACTCAACATGCAACATGGCCCATTATTGAAGGCAACAAGTGGAGTAACCTAGGGGTGCAAGTGTGATTAGTGTTGTCCACTT
This sequence comes from Vicia faba, assembly GCA_948472305.1. NCBI lineage: Eukaryota > Viridiplantae > Streptophyta > Magnoliopsida > Fabales > Fabaceae > Vicia > Vicia faba. The sequence goes on along the minus strand of OX451737.1, from coordinate 1,708,738,984 downwards.
TCATGCTTGTTTATCTTGAATTTAGGTCAAACTATTTTTGGTTAATTTTGCATACAAAACCCTAATTCTAACATGGCATAATTAGAAAGCTTTTAAATGCGAAAATAAAAGGTCCTAAGTTATTACAACACAATATATGGGATGGGGGGTACAAATGTTCAAATGGGGATATTTTAGCAAGAAATTAAAATCTAACTATTACATCCAAATTGAAATTCTACAAGAGATTTAATTGCACAATAATAAAATAAAATAAAATAAATATGCAAAAATGCAAAAATGGTTTTCATATGTATGTAAAAAGGTAGTTTTCATGTGTTAAATAAACAAAAATAAAATGAATTAATTTTTGGTATTTTTATGTATTTAGGGTAAAACCCTAATTTTATAAATAAAAGGTATTTATTATATAATATATGCCATATTTATTAATTATGTACAAAAAATAAATAAAAGAAGGTATATTGTAAAAAAAGTATTTTTGAGGTCAAAATATTAATAAAAATAAATGTATTAATTCTTTGTATTTTCCCTAAATATATTAATAAATATATAAGTATTTACATTATTTATTAAATATATATATATATATATATATATATATATATATATATATATATATATATATATATATATATTGTACAAAAAATAAAATATTTAATATTTACAAGAAAATATGTTTTTTATAAAAAAATGTTTTCAAGAGCTAAGATAAAATAAAAATCAGAAATAAAATATGTTTATATTATTTTTTTGTATTTTAAAATAAAAGTATCTATATTTATTTATTTACATAACTAAATAAAGCCAAATAAATATCAAAATAAATGCAAAAAACATGGGAAAAATAATTTTAATATTTTTTATGCTTTGTCAAAAATAAATAAGTCAGAAACAAAAATCAAAAGTCAAAAATAATGAAAATAAAATGCAATGGGCCAAGGAGGTGTAAATGTAAAATCATGGTGTAAAAATGGAAAATATCACAGGCCCAGCCCATGAAAGGTTGTCTTTAACCTCTGAACAACAAAACAGAGCAACACGTGATTCCTGCTATATCCTGATTCCTAGACTTTTAGCAAAAACTTATAACATGAAAGATGTCAAGCATCAAGCCACGATTCCATACATATAAAAAACTCAACTTAACTCTCAGAAATGAGAGAGAATTTCTCCATCCCTAATTCTTAACCTAAGTTTTTGTCAATTTTCAGGTTCTAAATACTCTCAGCACATGCAATATAAATGGAAAGTGAGGATAGGTATAACTTCAGGGCCATGGATAGAACATTTTTCATTCATAAACTTAGAGCTAACTCTTCCTATATTGAGAGATAGAAGTCCATGAACTTACCTGTTCATCTTGGATCGTGTCTGACAATGGAGGCACTTTCAAGGCAAGGTGAGGATTGGTACAGCTTGCTTGAAGTTCAGGGATGTTATTCCAACCTTTAACTTGCTTTGAAACCAACTGAATCAAGCTATGGCAATCAACCTGGAAAACAGAAAAAATGAAAATGGTGAAGTTGGTTAGAGGTGTTACAGGTCGTGTCCAATGCTTGGGATAGCTTGTATATGTGGTATGGAATGTGTATGAACTGGTCTTAGCAAGAATGCACGAGTGGACTGAGTTATGGAAGTCCAACTGCAGAGGTGACTCTGCTTTCTGCAGTAGGAGGGTGTTTTGAGGTTTGATGATGTTTGAAGGGTGTTTTGCTCGTGCCTTAGCTTAGGTTTGATGTTTGGAAGGTGTACAACAACTTTGTCTTAGCTTGTGTTGGCAGAAATGAAAGTTGATGTGTGTTATGCCAAGTTTCTTCACACTTAAGCAAGAAATGTCAACTTGGTTCTCTAGACTTGTACAGGCCCCTCAAATGTGCTGCAACCATCCCTCTTGATCAGTGTGACATGCTTCTGAACTTGTGCCAAAGATATTTGCCTTGTACTTCTTGATTTGCAAATTTGACATAAAGTTCCACTTTTCAAAAATGGATATATTGCTTTTTCTAATTATACCTCAATCTTGCATGTAATGCTTAAACACATAATATAAGGCTTGAACACAAGGGGTTTGCATTAAATTTATGAGTGTGGATGAGATAAAGGACCTGTAATCTAGCTTAGAGCATGCTGAGTTCAAAAATGCAAAGTTATGGACATGTAAATTGGCCATGAACAAAGTGAGTTTTGCCCATATTGCCAAATTCGATTCTCCCTAACCACAAGGTTGTTTGATGAGTTCTTGGACATTTTGGAAAGCTTGGAATGTATACTACAATCCACCTTTGTAATGCAAATTGAAATTCCAAGTTGAAGCATATGAAAAGTAGCCATGAAGTTAGGCAAAAATCTTGCCTAAAATAGGTCAAAATTTCTCTAAGTTAAGAATGTTTTGCACCCTTGTTCCAAAAATCATAACTTGAGCTACAAGCTTCTTTTGAGGAAACTTTGTGAATCAAAGTTGTATATTTTGCAATGGAATACAACTTTTATGTTTTGACTTTTGTTTGAATCCAAATGCATCTTGATGAAAAAATGGGACAAAGTTAGGAAAAAATTAGGGATTTTCATAACTTAGAAAATTTCTAAGTTATGAAAATTCTTCATTTCAAACCCTAATTTGTGATTTTTGATTTCTTGGTGAACAAGTTTCACAATTTGACATGTTTTGATGAAAAATGAATCTTGACACTTAATTTTGACCAAAAAGTCAAAGTTTGACTTTTCAGTATACAGTCAAAAATTGATTAATTGACTGGAAAATTCATCTGTCAATCTTGTGCATTTGGGATCTTTTGAACTTGTTGAACATGTAAAGACAATTCCATTGGGTCCTTGAGTCCATATATGAGCTTGGTTTGCCATTGGTTAGGTCAAACAGTCAAAAATTACCTTTGTGCAGTCAAAACCCTAAAAATGATCATTTTGCCCTTTTGGTGATCTGATCAAATTTCTTGTGGAATTATGATCCAAACTTGACCAAATGGTTTGTATGAGTTCAATATGTTGATGTGGGTCAAAAATCATGAGGTTTGACTGTCAATTGGCCACAGTTGACTTTTTTCCCAATACAGCTGATTTCTAGGTCAACTGTCCAGTTGACTGGGCAAAGATTGGAATCAAGGCTTGAAATTTGGTATGGGTAAACTTGGGAGTCCAACATGAAGCATGCAAGTCATCTTAGGCATTTTAGGTCAAAACATCTTTGTGCAAACATAAACCCTAATTTGGGTCAACAGTGCTAGGAGGAGTCCTGAGCAGAGGAAACCCTAGCTGGATCTTGAGCTCTAAGGGTCTTGTGGTGAGAAAATGTTGAGGAAATGGGAGGGAAAATTTTGGGGTACAACAAATGCCATTGTAGAAGATGAAGCAGAGTAGGAGATGCTGAATCATGTGACACACAAAGTTAGGGTTCAGAACTGGATCACCATTGATGTTCCCTCCTGCATACATGTTTCAAAGTAATTTGTTTTTATTAATCTTTTTGAAAAAACTTTCACTCTGCCCAAGGTGAAAATATTAATATTGGATGGGCTTATCTGTTGGCTTTGATTTTTAAAATCAATAATAAAAGTTGTCTTTGTTTCCCAAAATTGTGTTTTTATTTGTTGATTTTTTCTCTTGGAAAATGGTAATCAGAAAAAACCTTTCAAAATAAATAATAACTGAAATTCAATCTGCATGAACACTTGTTATATGTGTCAGTCTCTAAAACAATCATAAATCATATGTGTAGATTAATTAAAAAAACCGTTGAATACAATGACCCTGAACCCTCTCCCAACTTTGAATGTCCTATGTATGGGGCTGAAAAAGAAGACTATGATGAGATTCTAAAAGAGGTCTCATGGTTTCTTGAGCACGAGGAAAATACCAATCAGCCATATAAAGAGCCATTGGAAGTAATCAATTTGGGTTCAGAAGAAGATCCGAAGGAAGTCAAGATCGGAGCATTATTGCATCCTGATGTGAAGAGCAGGTTAACTGAGATGTTGAAAGAGTATGTGGATATTTTTGCTTGGTGTGATACGGTGGGAGAACTGACTTGAAGGTTTTGCATTTTATCAAAAATGTTGCAGTTAGCAAGAGTCTCCGCCGACTTTTCTTTTATCCAAAAGGAAAGGTGAAAAAGCACAGGAAAGACCTTTGAAATTATTTCTTGAGTTCGGGGGGTAGATTATGAAAAGGGAAGGTGTTATCACCCTTTTCATCCATAGTTTTCCATGGGCTATTAGTTACTTTCTAGATCACTTGCTTTTGTTTGAAATTGTGCTTTGTGTGGTTTTTGAAAGTATTTTGTAAAGAGGCCATTGTTTAGGCAATCTTTGTAATGATTCTCGTTCGTAAGAATGTATACAAAGATGTTGATCTTTTGAAAATGTTTTCAAATTTGTAAGATGTTTGAAAGTGTGTGTGATTGTTTTGAAAATAGCAAGGATGTTTGTTTGAAATTGAGCAAGTAATTAGGAGCATTCTACCTACTCAAAAGTCTTTCTTGTTCATTTTCTTTTCTTTTGACATTGTTGTCTTACCATTGATTTGGTAAGCAACCTTATCTTTGGATGTAAACGGGATGGACGTGGGTCATCGTATAACCATGATTAGCAATATTGCAAGGTATCTTAGAATTCTTTTTGAGGGACTAAGATCATTTGTAAGGCAACTTAGATAGCGTCATCGAGGGACTATGATATTGTATTTGCTTGTTTTTCCCCAGATACCTCACATGCGTAATATGGCCATTTTGTATAAGGAAACCAAGTGGAATAACCCTAGGGGTGCTTGTGTGCAAATGTATTGTTTTCATGCTTGTTTTTGTCTTGAATTAGGATTTTCTAAGCATTGGTTTTAGCCTTTCCATACAAACCCTAATTACTAGCATGTTATATAAAAGCGATAAATTGCGAAATTTAAAGTTACTACGCTATTACAACATTTGTGGGGAGGGGGTGTACAAATTGAATGGGGATTGCAAGAATTTAAACCCTAATTAGTCTATTACAACCATATTGAATTGGTATAAATATACAAGGGATTAAATAAATACAGTGTATAAAAATGAATAAATGTACAAGGATGTAAAATGTAAAGAAAATGAATTTTTGTTTGATTTTCATGAAAAAAGGAATTTTGTCTTAACCTAATTAAATAAAGAAAATAATTAATTAAGTTTGAATTTATTAAGAAAGGATTTTAAATGAAAACCTAGTTCTATTAATTAATCAAAAGAAAATAAATTTAAGAAAAGTATTTTTTGGTATTTTTATCTTAAAAAATATTTATAGCATTATAAAATATTTTTGGTCCTTTTTATATTAAAATAATATATTTAATGGGTGTAAAGAGAAAATAAATATTGACCTAGTTCTAATTTAATTTACAAGATTATTTAATGAAAATAAATGATATATAGTTAAATAAAAATATTTTGTGAGAAAAATAAAATAAAATAAGTCAAAATATAAATCTATGAGTTTTTGTATTTTTTATGATTTTTCAGTATTTAGAAAATATATTTAAGAAAATAAAAATAAAATAAAAAGAAAATAAATAAATTTGGACCAGGGGTGCCAAAAGCCTGCAGGGGGTTAGTAAGCAAAAAAAATAAAAGGAAAAGGCCCAACAGAGCCCAAGCGCCTGCAAAAAATCAGAAAATGCAAAAATATGTCAAAAAAAATGCAAAATGATACCACCGGGGCTCAAACCCAGGTCCTAAAGGTTACATGCGCGCGCTTCTACCACTGGGGTGACTATACATCCGTTAATACAAACAAAAAAATAAATATGTAAGACAAAACGCGCCCTGAAGACTTCATCTTCAACCTCCAGCCAGACCAACTATAACTTGCTCATTTCTCATCAAAAATGAAAACTGTAAACATGAAACTTGTAGCAAATTTTCTCACGATTTTAGAAATGTAAAGTATTAAAACTATGGATCAAAGATAAGCATGAATTTTAATGGCCCTAATCTGAACCCTAAAAATTTCAGAAATTTCAGTTTCAAAATTCTCTAAGCTCAAGCATAATTAATGGAAACTATGGACATGGTTAGCTTCAGGGAAATGATATCTACATGTTTTGTTCACAAATAAACTATTGATGATGCCTGTATGAAGAGTTCCAAGTTGAGAAAACTTACCTCAAAACTGGAAATCGTGTTTGGAGTTTGAGCTTGTTTCAAGTAATGGTGATGATCAGGTTAGCTTCCTTGAGGTCCTAGGAAGCTAATGCAATGGTTTGCTTGAGTTGAGAGTGGCTGAAATGACTTGGAGAAGTCAATGTGCAATGCTCTGTTTTTGGTTATGGAGGATATGGTAAATGATGTTACAGTTGTGAAACATGGACAAGGATAGGTTACACTTGATGTAAGGAATCTTTAGAAACTAAAAGGCCAAGAAACGCACGAGGGAAATGTGAGTTTGATGTTCAAGGTCAGAAACTGTGCAACAATGGAGTTTTTGGGCAATTTCTGATTTGAGAGAGTTTTGGTGTATTTCAGGGTGTTTTTGCTCGTCCTCTAGCTCACAAATAGTGACTCTATTTATAAGCAACAAGTTTGGAGACCTCTTGTTGATCAGAATTCAAAATCACAAGTTTATGCATAACATGTGATTTTTGAGAAATTCAAGTTTCAAAGCCTTGTGTACTTGCTAAGATATAGGGGTTATTCTTTAAACAAGCTTGATTCTGACTTTGTGGATGGAGTGTGATAAGAGGGAACAAGTTAGAGGCTCAATGTGAACTTTATGAAAAAAGCTTGCTTTACAAGAATGGCAATGTTAACTTTGTGCCTTTAATGGAAATGCAACTTGGATAATAGCTCAATTGCTTGGATCAAAGCCCTAACAGTTGTGTAAACATTTAATTATCGAGTGACAAACAAGTTTGAGGCCTGCAAAGCAAGGATTATTCATCCTAGCATGAATTTGGTTCATGTGTTCATCAACAATGACTTGTAATTCAAGTGACAAAACCCTAACTTCACCTTTTCGATTCTCCCTACTCAAGAATGATCTCAAGGAGTTCTTGGACATTTTGGAAAGCTTGCAATGTGCTCTACAACCCATATTTCAATTTCTTTTGAATATTCCCCTTGGAACTATATGAAAAAGTTCCATGAAGTTAGGTCAAAATCCTGGCCAAATTAGGGCAAAATTTCACTAAGTGTTTAGTTTCATGACCCTATGTTCATAAAATTATAACTTGAGATCCAAGCACTTTTGGGAGGAGTTGTGTAAATCAAAGTTGTATATTTAATGTAGATATACAAATTTCATGTTGGAAGTTTCTCTTGAATAATCTTGCATCATGGTGAAAATTTTGCTCAAAGTTATGAAAAAACATGATATTTCCAACACTTAGAAAAATTAAGTTTGGAAATTTTGACTTTTCAAAATGAAATCCTGAATTTTTGATTTCTTGATGAATAAGTTTCATATTTTGACATTTTTTTGATGAATTATGATCTTTGGCACTTGAATTTGACTAAAAAGTCAAGGTTTGACTTTTCAGTATACAATTGACTTTTGATGAGTTGACTGCAAAATTCATCTGTCAATCCAATGGACTTGTAATGTTTTGAACCATGTCATTAGGTTAAAATGATACAATTGGACTCTTGATATCATGCCTTAAACTAATTGACCATTTGCTAGGTCAAAAACCAAAAATTGTCCTTTCCCAATCAAAACCCTAATTTTGACCATTTTGCCCTTTTGGAGATTTGATCAACTTTCTTGAGGAGTTGTGGTCCAAATTTGATCAGATGATACATAGAGTTTATAATGTTGATATGGGTAAAATTTTTTGAAGTTTGACTGTAAATTGGCCATAATTGACTTTTTCCCCAATACAATTAATTTTTAGGTCAACTGCTCTATTGATTGGGCAAAAATGTGATCCAAGGCTTGAAACTTGTCATGAGTGATCTTGAGGGTCCATAATGATCCATGAAAGTCATATGGGGCATTGTAAATTCAAATATCCTTGTGCAATCTCAAACCCTAATTTTAGTCATCAGTGCTTAAGGAGGTGTCTTGAGCTGATCTGACCCTAGTGCAGTCTAGAGCCCAAGGAGATCTTGTGAGAAAATTTTTGATAAGTGAGAGGGAAAATTTTGGGGTACAGCAGCTTCCCCTGTTCAATCTTCTTAAGCTTGAAGAGTTATGTGATATGGTGGGAGAACTGACTTGAAGGTTTTGCGTTTGATCGCAAATGTTGCGGTTAGCAAGAGTCGCCACCGACTTTTCTTTTATCCAAAAGGAAAGGTGAAAAAGCACAAGAAATACCTTTGAGATTGTTTCTTGAGTTCGGGGGGTAGATTATGAAAAGGGAAGGTATTAGCACCCTTTTCATCCATGGTTTTCCATGGGCTCTTAGTTACTTGCTAGATCACTTGCTTTTGTTTGGAATTGTGCTTGGTGTAATTTTTGAAAGTATTTTGTAAAAGAGGCCATTGTTTAGGCAATCTTTGTAATGATTCTCGTTCGTAAGAATGTATACAAATATGTTTGTCTTTTTGAAAATGTTTTCAATGTTTGTAAGATGTTTGAAAATGTATGTGTTTGTTTTGAAAATAGCAAGGATATTTGTTTGAAATGGAGCAAGTAATTAAAAGTAATCTACCTACTCAAATGTCTTTCTTGTTCATTTTCTTTTCCTTTGATATTGTTGTCTTACCATTGATTTGGAAAACAACCCTATCTTTGGATGTAATCGGGACGGGCGTGGGTCATCGTATAACCATGATTAGAAATGTTTGCAAAGTATCTTAGAATTTTTTGAGGGCTAAGATCATTTTATAAGGTGTTGTACCCCAAAATTTGCCCTCCCATTTCCTCAACATTTTCTCATCACAAAGACATTTGAAGATCAAGATACAATTAGGGTTTCCTCTGCTCAAGACTTCTCCTTGCACTGTGGACACAAATTAGGGTTTGTGTTTGCACAAAGATGTTTTGACCTAAAATGCCTAAGATGACTTTCATGCTTCATGTTGGACTCCCAAGTTTACCTATACCAAGTTTCAAGTCTTGATTCCAAGTTTTACCCAGTCAATTGGACAGTTGACCTAGAAATCAGCTGTATTGGGGAAAAAGTCAACTGTGGCCAATTGACAGTCAAACCTCATGAAAATTGACCCACATCAACATATTGAATTCATATAAACCATTTGATCAAGTTTGGATCACAATTCCACAAGAAATTTGATCAGATCACCAAAAGGGCAAAATGGTCATTTTTAGGGTTTTGACTGCACAAAGGCAATTTTTGACTGTTTGACCTAGCCAATGGCAAACCAAGTTCACATATGGACTCAAGGACCCCATGGAATTATCTTGACATGTTCATCAAGCTCAAAAGATCCCAAATACACAAGATTGACAGTTGAATTTCCCAGTCAATTGATCAATTTTGACTGTATACTGAAAAGTCAAACTTTGACTTTTTGGTCAAAATCAAGAGTCAAGATTCATTTTTCATCAAAACATGTCAAATCATGAAACTTGTTCACCAAGAAATCTCAAAATGCAAATTAGGGTTTGAAAATGGAATTTTTTATAACTTAGAATTTTTCTAAGTTATGAAAAACCCTAATTTTTTCCCAACTTTGCCCCATCTTTTCACCATGATCCATTTGGATTCAAACAAAAGTCAAAACATGAAAGTTGTAGCTTGTTGCATAATCTACAACTTTGATTTACAAAGTTTTCTCATTTGAAGCTTGTATCTCAAGTTATAATTTTTTGAATAAGGGCACTAAACCATCTTTTAACTTAGTGAAATTTGACCTATTTTGACAAGGTTTTCTACCCTACTTCAAGGCCACTTTTCATACCCTTCCACTTGGAATTTCAAGTTGCATTTCAAAGATGGATTGTAGTACACATTCCAAGCTTTCCAAAATGTCCAAAAACTTCTCAAACAACCTCATGGTTAGGGAGAATCGAATTCCACAATATAGCAAAAAACCACTTTGTTCATGACCAAGTTCCATGTTCATACACTATGCATTTTTGAATTCAGCATGCTTAAGCTACATTGCAGGCCTCTAATCCCATTTTCACTCAATAATTCAATGCATATCCTTTGTGTTATAGCATTATTTTGCTCATTTGGACAATACACACAAAATCAAGCCTAAACTAGAAAAAGCATATTATCCATTCTTGTAAAGTGTTACTTTATGGAAATTTTGCAAATCTATGAGGTACAATGCAGATCTTTGAGGCAAAAAGGCATGGACATATCCCACTGATCAAGACTCAAATGTGCAGCATAGATTGAGGCATTGTACTGGCCTAGAAACCAAGTTGACATTTGCTTGCTTCACATAGAAGTAACATCCACAACTTATGCTAGCTCTCTCTTCAGCTTGAAAACACAAGAACAAAGTTATCAAACATCTTCCATAGAACCTAACCAAGCCAAGACACGACCCTTGCACCTCCAAAACACCCTCCATCTCAGAATCATCCTCAAACTGCAAAAACAGAGTTGCCTCTGCAGTTTGAGTGCCAACTCCCATTTCCCTCGAGCATTCTTACCAAAATCAATCCATACACATTCCCTAGCATATGTGCAAGCTAACCATGACTTAAAACCTGACCTGTAATCCCTCTAACAGCTTCCACCATTTTTACATTTGTGACTTGCAGGTGAAGTTCTATAGCTTGGTACAAGAAGTTTCAAGACAAAGTAAGCATTGAAAAAGCATCCCTGGACCTCAAGGAAGCTTTTCCAATCATTACATTGCACTGAAAGTCTCTCATTCTCCACATAGAAGTTCAACTGCACAGGTAAAAGTTTGAATTCGTATCTCTCTTATTATGCATCTTTAGTCTTAAGTTTGTGAAGAAACAAGGTCCTACTCATAGCCCTGAACATGTACATAGCTTTACTTTTCATTTCTTTTGTCTGAGTAGAGAGAATTTGAGCTCTGAAAATGGTAGAAAAGTTAGGTCAGAAAAGAGGGGGAGAGAAATTCTCCCTCATCTTAGAGAGATAGGTCATGTTCTTTATATGGTTGAAACCGTCTCTTAATGCTCTACACTTTTCATGTTATGAGTTTTGCTTGAAAGTCCAGGAATCCAGAGATAAAAAACGCGTGTTTTGGTTGAAGAAGGTTGTACAGAGGTTGAAGAAGAAGTGGTCTGGGCTGGGCCTGGATTTATTTTCTTTTCACACCCCATTTTCATGTTTACACCCCCCTGAGCCCATTTGCTCATTTTTTAACATTTTTGACTTTTTCTTTTTTGGCTGACTTTGTTTATTTTTTCTCATGGTATTAAAAAATTAAAAATATTTTTTCCATCATTTTTTTGCATTTATTGCATATTTATTTGTTTATTTTCTTTGTTTGTACATAAATATATATATATACCATTATTAAAATAAAATAGAAAAATGGTGTAAATACATTTTTATCTTTATTTACTCTCTGAAAATATTTCACACAAAAAATACTCTTTTATTTATTTTATTAAAATATTAAATAAATATATATTTTTTTGTATAATACATATTTAGGGTTTAATATAAATATATATATGTGATTATTAATATATTTAAGATAAAAATATAAAAATACTTGATTTTTCATTTTTATTTAATATTTGATATAAAAATACCTTTTTCCATAATATACTTCTTTTTATTTTATTTTTGAAAATAATAAATAAATAGTTGTATTAAATTAGGTAATAATACATTTCCTTTAAAATTAGGGTTTTTGCCCTAAATTTAAAATACTCAAAAAAATAATACATTTTTTATTTTTCTTTTTCCTTTTACATAAATAATATTTTCTCATACACATAAAAACTTTCTTTTTTGCATTTCACATATTTATTTAATTTACATTTAATTATGCAATTTATTCACTATGCAAATATCCAATTGATGTAATAATTTAGATTTAAATTCTTGTCAATATCCCCATTTGAACATTTGTACCCCCCTTCCCATATTTGGTTGTGTAATAGCTTAGTAATTTTAATTTCGCACTTTATTGCTTTCTAATGATAACATGTTAGAATTAGGGTTTGTATGCGAAAAACGATAAAAAATAGTTTGACCTAATACAAGATAAACAAGCATGAAAATGGACACACAAATCACACTTGCACCCCCTAGGGTATTCCACTTGTTGCCTTCAAATAAATGGGCCATATTGTATGTTGAACATCTTTGGGCAAAGCAAACAATTTTGAATGATCATAGTCCCTCGATAAAACTTTTCAAAACAAGCAAAAACAAATGATCAAGTCCCTTAGAGAGATTGCTCAAAGACATTTAACGTTGTTGCAATTATGGTCTAAACGATGACCCGCGCCTGTCCCTTTCACATCCTAACACAAGGTTGCCCACCAAATACAATGGTGGAGCAAACTTGTTAAAAGGGTTAAAGTATAGCAATAATATTTTTTTTTTGAGAAATTTAGGAGTAGATAACCTCTTAGTTACTTGAATCAACTTGCAAAACAAAACACTTGCCTAATTTCAAAATCACACATCACAACACTTTCAAAACAAAAACAAATGAAAACTCTTTCAAAAGACATACATCTTTGTATACATCCCCACATGGATCATTACAAAGGTTGCCACCACATTGGCCTCTTTTCAAAAACATTTTCAAAACCCACACACTCAAGCACCATTTAAAACAATTGAAAACAAAAGGCAAGTGATCTAAGCAAGTAACTAAGAGCCCATGGATAACCATGGATAGAAAGGGTGCTAATACCTTCCCTTTCTATAATCTACTCCCCGAACCCAAGAAAACATCTCAAAAGGTTTTTGCTGTGCTTTTTAACCTTTCCTTAGGATAAAATAAAAAGTCGGTGGCGACTCTTGCTAACCGCAACATTTGTGAATACAAACGCAAACCTCAAGTCAGTTCTCCCACCGTATCACAGAACTGGCGACTCTGCTGGGGACAACTTTTAAAGTGGAGTAACCTTAGGGTTTAGATCACCTTTGTTTTCAATTGATTGTCTTGTTTGCTTTTACATTTGTGGGCTTTGTATCGGAGTTTTATAGATCCTAACCCGGATCTGGGAAACCCTTTTAGGTAGCAACAAGGCTGTGAGGGAACTGTGCGGGGTATACCGACATGGTTGAAGCAGTCTGCTACGTTGATGTGGCACTTTGGTGTGTACCGGTAACCCTTGAGTTTAGTCAAGGAGAGTACGGGGCCGCCGCGTGGTGTCATGAAGCATCAACTGACCTTAGGAACCTTAATTGAACCATCTTAGCCTTTTTAGGGTAGTGAGATAACTGACTTTGGTGCAGTCCGAGGTTGGTTGATACTCGATACTACACTCAATTGAGGGTTGCTTTCCTGGAATATTTCGGTCGCCAGTTCAGTGGCTAAATCGAAACGATGAACAATGAAAGCAATCCAGTGATATTGGGACCTTTAGAACCCGGTTACTTTTGATAGGACAGGTTGAGCCCACCAAACTTCAAAGAGGGTAATACCCAGACCCCATGCAGGCCTAAACTCTAAGGGTTGGTGTGACTTGTGTGCCTTACCATGTTTTGCCTCTGTGAATGTTTATAGTGCATTTAATCATCACATCATTACATCATACAAACATCATGAGCATTGGCTAACCATTTCAAGGGTTTCGAATCTTCGTCTTTGTTCTTGTTTTATAGGACATGGAAACTGCTCGCAGAAAGACAATTCAGATTAGCCTTGTAAAGATCCCTCCTCAGCTTAAGGAGCTTCTGTCCAGGATTCCCGAGGGTTCTTCATTCAGTGAGAGACATGGAAGACTCATCAACTTGGTTAACACCAACATTGAGGAGGACTTGATAAAGGTCCTGTTCCAATTCTTTGACCCTCTGCATCACTGCTTCACCTTCCCGGATTATCAGTTGGTGCCTACATTGGAAGAGTTCTCCCGACTTCTGAAGGTCCCTATCCTTGATCAACTACCCTACAACGGTACGGAAGAGGAACCCAAGCTTGAAGAGATTGCTAAAGCCTTGCACCTACAGACATCTGACCTCAAGGGACATTGGGAAGTTAGAAGTAGTATCAAAGGATTCTTAGCTAGATTTCTGTTTGAAAAGGCTCAAGAATGTTGGAACTCTCTTGACCTACGGGCTTTTGAAGAAGTCATGGCCCTCCTTGTCTATGGTTTGGTGTTGTTCCCTAACCCAGATCAGCTTATTGATATCAGTGCTGTCCAGATCTTTATGACCAAGAATCCTATACCTACACTGTTGGGGGACATCCTTCACTCATGTTACACTCGAACCATGAGGAGAAGGGGTGTCCTTATGTGTTGCACTCCTCTCTTGGGAAGGTGGTTTATTTCGCATCTTCCACAATCAGTTTTGAAGAACGAGCGGGGTTTGAGATGGTCACAACGGTTAATGACTCTCACGCATGCAGATATACATTGGTGCCCTAGGTCTAGGGAAGACATCACTATCATTGATCGTTGTGGGGAGTACCCTAATGTTCCTTTATTTGGAATCAAAGGAGGTATTACTTACAACCCATGCCTGGCTTGGAGACAGTTTGGTTATGCTCGGAAGGATGGCCCTCATGACATGTTAATTCCCGACATAGTTTTTGACTTCGACAACGATACTCAAGGACTTCGTCAGAGATTTATCAGAGCTTGGAGGATGCCAAGTAGGATAGACAGCAAGACATTGGGGCACCGGAACTCCATCCCGTTGGAACCTTACCTCAAGTGGGTACGAGCCCGCTCCCAGAAATTAGTGATGCCTTATCCTCATATGCTTCATGTGATCAAAGAACCAGTCTTGGAAGGAGAAGCATCCTACACCATTCAACATCCTGACATGCCCACCTCCTGGGAAGAGATGCAGAAGAGCTGGGTCCAGCTTAAGGAAGAACGGAATTCTCTTGAGACCAGTCTACATGCTAGTGAGAAGAAGGTCCTGGAACTCACCCGCCTGCTGCACGAGGAAAGGAATCTTAACACCTACATCGCGCCAAAGAGGATGCGCAATGTCTTTTTACCTTAGAGAGTTATTTTGTAATATTTGGCCCATGAGGCGTTTATGTACTAACGAATTTTTCCTTATTAATATGATGTGCGTTCCTTTTTTGTCTACAACAAATTTTGAATATTCTAAATCCTTGAATGCATTGCATACATACGCATTCCATTGCACCATATGCATAGCAGGTACCCTATTTCACAGGTTGCTTAATTTTTCGCTGTTTGTGTGCACAGTCATCATGAATCCAGAATCCTCCAGTGAGCAAGCAATCAAGGCCCTTCAGGCCCAAAGTGCACAGTTTCAAGAAATGGTCCTAAGCCTAGCCCAAGGTCAGCAAGAGTTAAAGACTCTACTCCTGAAGAAGAAGAAGAAAAAGAGGACTGCGCTGTTCAACACCGGACGCAGATTTGGGAACACACTCCACAATGAAGCTGATCCAACCACTTCTTCTGCTGAGAAAAACAGTCCCCAAGGGGGAGGAGCTCCTAGTCCCGCAGTCTCCGACAACGAGACAGACTATAACGACGAACAATACCCACCTGCTGCTGACAGATACAAACAATTGGAGGACCGCTTGAGCGCCATGGAGATTCAGAATGTGCCGGGACTGGATTTCGGAGATTTGGGGTTATCTTCTGGGGTAGTCATTCCACACAAGTTTAAGGCGCCTGCCTTCGCCAAGTATGACGGGGTCTCCTGCCCAAAGCTGCATCTAAGGTCGTACGTAAGGAAAATCCAACCTTACACGGCGGATAAGAACCTCTGGATTCACTTCTTCCAAGATAGCCTCTCGGGGTCACAGCTTGAATGGTTCTACCAATTGGACGGAGCTAGCATCCGACACTGGGAAGATTTGGCAACCGCATTCTACAGACAATACCAATACAATTCTGATCTCGCTCCTACGCGTACCCAACTTCAGGGTATGTCCCTAGGGACGGGTGAAGGGTTCAAAGAATACGCTCAAAAATGGAGAGATTTGGCTGGCAGGGTGCAGCCTCCATTAACTGATCGAGAGCTGGTTGATATGTTTCTGGGGACGTTGTCTGGTCCGTTTTTCAATCATTTGGTTGGTAACTCCTCCGCTGGATTTACAGATTTGATATTAACGGGAGAAAGGATTGAAGCTGGCATCAGGTCAGGCAAGATACAGAAGGCTGCCTCTACAAGTGCTGAGAAGAGGCCGTTCAAGAAAGAAGCAAGTGCCGTCTATGGTCCTAGAAGACAAGTCAAGCCCGAAAGTCGCCAAGCCGTCAATGCTTTGGTCATCTCCAAACCTGCTGCTGCTCCTCAGCAGTACAATCAACAAAGAAGCGAAAGGCCCAAGAGGCAGTATACCCGACTAAGTATGACATTATCTCAAATTTTACCCCAACTGTTATCCACCAACCTGGTGACCCTCAAAGAAGCTCCTAAGGTCGTCAACACTGCATCTCCTAAATACAACCCAAATGCCCGGTGTGCTTATCATTCTGATAGTCCCGGGCACACTACTGATGATTGCTGGGCCTTGAGAAACAAAGTGCAAGATCTGATCGACGCGAAAGAAATTCAGTTTGAAGCGCCGGAAAGACCAAATGTTGTAACGGCTCCTATGCCCCAGCATAGGGTAAATGCCGTTGAGGAAGAAGTGTACGCTGTTTCGGTAGATGAAGTTGTTACCCCTCTGAAGACTGTTAAGAAGAACCTACTGCGGGCCGGTTTATTTCTGGGTTGCGGTGAAGGTTGCCTATTTTGTGCTGTTTCCCTATCTGATTGTCCCTTGCTAAGGTTAGGCATCCAAGGCCTAATGGATAGCAAGGAGATTCTATTCAAAAAGACTGCTGTTCAATTGGTTCCGATGAAAGAAGTTTCTGTAATTACCATCTTCAAAAATCCCATCAAGGCTCCCCCAAAGAAGCCTGTTCAAATCTTGACAGTTGCGCCTGTGATCATTACTGTTCCAGGACCCCTCTCCTACGTGTCTGATAAAGCTGTCCCCTGGCATTATGGGGCAGACGTATATATAAATGGAATCAAGCAAGAATTCGACGCTAGTGCCAGTATCTGCGATATCACTGGTCCAGCCAAGGTCACCCGCAGTGGCAGGCTCTTCTCGCCTGACATTGCGCCGCCCGTTATTCGAAAACCCCTCCTCATAAAACCTACAAGTTTACCTAGTCCTGTTGCTGATCAAATTGTGTCCCCTGCTGCCGAGTCATCAAATGCTCAGGGCAAAGGGATTGAAGAAGAGCCTGCCCGGATGGAGGCGCCGATACCCATAAATGCTGAGGCCTCCCGACAAGAAATGGAGGAGATTCTAAAAATAATAAAGAAAAGTGATTTTAATGTTGTCGAACAGTTGGGGCATACACCCTCCAAGATCTCTCTGCTCTCCTTATTGCTATGCTCCGAGGCTCATGCTAAAGCCTTGATCTCATTTCTCAAGACGGCCCATGTGCCGCAAGAGACGTCTGCAGTCCAGTTCACTGACTGCATAGCGAATCTGACGGCGGACAACGGTTTGGGTTTTTCAGATGCTGACCTGACCGCAAAAGGGAGAGACCACAATGATGCCCTGCATGTCTCTATTGAATGCAGGGGCACTACTCTGGCACATGTATTGGTGGACACTGGTTCTTCCTTGAATGTTCTTCCGAAAAAGGCTTTAGACCGTCTGGATTATGAAGGCCTGGAGTTGAAACCCAGCAATATCATCGTCAGGGCCTTTGACGGTTCCAAAAGGATGGTTCATGGAGAGGTTAACATCCCTATCCGTGTGGGCTCTCAAGTGTTTGACTCTACCTTTTACGTGATGGATATACGTCCGTCGTATTCTTGTCTGTTGGGTCGACCTTGGATCCATAAAGCTGGGGCCGTGACCTCCACCTTGCACCAGAAGTTGAAGTATCCCGTCAGGGGGAAGATCGTCACTGTACAAGGAGAAGAGGAGTATATGGTGAGCCATTTGAATTCCTTCAGGTACATCGAGATGGACGGAGAGTTCATTGAAACCCCCTTCCAGCATTTCGAGGAGGTGCATCCAATTTCAGCAGCTGCAGAGACAATGGCCGAAGAGAATGATTCCTTGAAGATGGCTTCCCTAAGGGATGCCCGGGCTGTGGTTCAGAAAGGCAATTGTGCACACTGGGGTCAGCTTCCTGACTTCACTCAGAAGAACGACAAGTTTGGGCTAGGCTTTACTGCAGAGGCTCAGAAGGCGGTGCGCAAAGAGAAGATCGGAAAGGCTCCGGTGTTTATTTCCAGCTCAAGGGTGAATGCTATTGAGGAGGATGTGGAGGAAGCTGAGTTTGACAGTTGGATCTACCCGACTACCAGCAACGGACCAAGCAACTGGACGGCAAAGGATTTTACCCCTATCACATTTGTCACGCAGTAATTGATTTCTTTTGATTTCCAATTTGTAACAAACAATATGTTAAAACTCTGTTGGCTCGGTGTCCTACCCGGGGCATCGTAGCTCCATTTGTGAGGGCTTTTTGTATGACATTTTCATATATCATCAATCAAAACATTGGACGTTTGTTGCATTTCAAATCTTTTGCTCTTTTCCTTTCTGTGTTATATATATTGCAAAACAGCTGTATTTACACACACTCACTTATACAGGTTTCAATCCATTCTGGATCTCACTGGTAACAGCTCTGCTACCGCCAGTTATGACTTCGAAAATCCGATCAACTTGGCCGAAGACGAAGGTGGAGATGATTGCGAAGTGCCTGGTGAACTCGCAAGACTGCTACTACAGGAAGAGAGGGCTATTCAACCACATGAAGAGCCTGTGGAGACAATTAACTTGGGTACTGAGACAGATAGGAAAGAGGTCAAGATTGGTGCCAATCTAGAGCTCAGCGTGAAGCAACGATTGATCCATATGCTACAGGACTACATGGAGATCTTTGCTTGGTCCTACGAAGATATGCCTGGTTTGGATGCCGACATTGTAGTTCACCATTTGCCAACCAAGGAAGATTGCCCTCCGGTAAAGCAGAAAGTTCGACGGATGCGTCCAGAGATGTCTGAAAAGATCAAGGCCGAGGTTATGAAGCAGTTTGATGCTGGGTTCCTTGCAGTGACTTCTTACCCTCAGTGGGTTGCCAATGTAGTGCCAGTGCCGAAGAAGGACGGGAAAGTCAGAATGTGTGTCGACTATAGGGATCTGAACAGGGCCAGCCCCAAGGATGACTTCCCCCTACCTCACATTGATGTCCTTGTTGACAATACAGCTCAACACAAGGTGTTCTCCTTCATGGATGGTTTTTCAGGGTATAATCAGATCAAGATGGCTCCAGAGGATATGGAGAAGACTACCTTTGTGACTCAGTGGGGCACCTTCTGTTATAAGGTCATGCCATTCGGATTGAAGAATGCTGGGGCAACCTATCAACGTGCCATGGTTGCTTTATTTCATGATATGATCCATCATGAAATTGAGGTATACGTAGATGACATGATTGCAAGGTCTCGAACTGAGGAGGAGCACCTTGACCATCTGAAGAAGTTGTTTGATCGACTCAAATTATACAAGCTGAGGTTGAATCCCAACAAATGCACCTTTGGGGTAAGATCCGGAAAATTGTTAGGTTTCATCGTAAGTGATAAAGGTATTCAGGTGGATCCTGCCAAGGTAAAAGCCATACAAGAGATGCCGACTCCAAAAACAGAGAAAGAAGTCAGAGGTTTCCTAGGACGACTGAATTACATTACCCGATTCATCTCACATCTGACTGCTACTTGTGAGCCAATCTTCAAATTACTGAAGAAAGATCAAGTAGTACGATGGAATGATGAATGTCAGGCCGCCTTTGAAAGGATAAAGGAATACCTCCAAGAGCCACCCATTCTTATGCCACCGGTGGAAGGAAGACCTCTGATACTTTACTTGACAGTGCTCGATAATTCAATGGGGTGTGTGCTGGGGCAGCATGACGAGTCTGGCCGAAAAGAGCACGCTATTTATTACTTGAGCAAAAAGTTTACCGACTGTGAGTCTCGTTACTCACTGCTTGAGAAAACTTGCTGCGCTCTTGTATGGGCTGCTCGCCGGCTGAGACAGTATATGCTGACTCACACTACCTTATTAATTTCAAAGATGGATCCCATCAAGTACATATTTGAAAAGCCCGCTCTGTCTGGGAGAATAGCGAGATGGCAAATGATCTTAACAGAATATGATATCCAGTATACAACTCAAAAAGCAATTAAGGGAAGTGTACTGGCAGATCATTTGGCACACCAACCTGTGGACGATTACCAATCATTGAACTTTGATTTTCCGGACGAAGACATCATGGTGGTAACTGACTGTGAAGTACCTGGACCGGATGAAGGACCTGAGGAAGGATCCCGATGGTCTATGCATTTTGATGGAGCCTCCAATGCTTTGGGTAACGGCGTCGGCGCTGTAATCATATCTCCCAAGGGGACTCATACTCCACTCACCGCCCGATTATGTTTCAGCTGCACCAACAACATGGCAGAATATGAGGCATGTATCATGGGTTTACAAGCTGCAATCGATTTGAGGATCAAGTTTCTAAGTGTCTTCGGAGATTCCGCTCTCGTGATCAATCAGATCAAAGGCGAGTGGGATACGAAACACCCGAATCTCATTCCTTACAAGGAGTATGTGTCGACCTTGCTCCCTCACTTTGAAGAGATAACTTTTGAGCATTTCCCCAGAGAGGAGAATCAGCTAGCGGACGCACTAGCCACGATGTCTTCAATGTTCAAAGTTAAATGGGACAATGAGGCTCCCCGAATCATAATCTGGAAGTTGGATGAACCGGCATACTGCTGCGAGCTCGAGGCTGAAAAGGTGACTGAAAAACCCTGGTATCATGAGGTGAAGAGGTACTTGGAAGCTCAGGAATACCCCGAAGGTGCGTCTGTCAATGATAAGAAGTTCATAAGGAGGTTTGCTGCAAAATTCTTCCTCAGCAACGGCATTCTCTACAAGCGGAATCATGATTCAACTCTGCTGCGTTGTGTGGATAAGGCTGAAGCTGAGAAAATCATGATGGAACTGCATGAAGGTACATTTGGAACCCATTCCAGTGGACACACCATGGCTAAGAAAATCCTTCGGGCAGGATATTTCTGGTCCACAATGGAAGCCGATTGTTACTAGCACTCCCGAACTTGTCATAAATGCCAGATCTATGCTGACAAGGTGCATATCCCTCCGGTTCCTTTGAATGTCCTGACGGCACCTTGGCCTTTCGCAATGTGGGGCATCGATATGATCGGTGAGATCCGACCAACGGCATCCAATGGGAATCGCTTCATCTTGGTGGCGATCGATTACTTCACAAAATGGGTTGAGGCAGCTTCCTATGCCACAGTACCCAAGAGCGTCGTGGCGCGTTTCATCCGGCATAATCTGATCTGTCGGTACGGCGTCCCGGAAAGAATCATTATGGACAACGGTACCAATCTCAATAACAAGATGATCACTGAACTCTGTGAACAATTCAAGATACAGCACCACAATTCTTCTCCCTACCGGCCGAAGATGAATGGGGCTGTAGAGGCAGCCAATAAAAATATCAAGAAAATTGTGCAGAAGATGACAGTGACCTATAAAGATTGGCACGAGATGTTACCGTTCGCTCTTCATGGGTACCGCACCTCAGCAAGGACATCAACCGGGGCAACTCCTTTCTCCTTGGTCTATGGTATGGAGGCAGTCTTGCCAATCGAGATCCAGATACCCTCTCTCCGGATAATGAAGGATGCAGACTTGAATGAAAATGATTGGATCCAAACTCGACTTGATCAATTAAATCTGATTGACGAAAAGAGGCTCACTGCTATCTGTCATGGTCAAACGTATCAGAAACTGATGATCAGGGCATTTAACAAGAAAGTCAGACCGCAAGAGTATCAAGTTGGGGACCTGGTAATCAAACGCATCATCCTTCCTCAAAGTGATCCCCGGGGCAAATGGACCCCTACTTACGAAGGGCCATTTGTGGTTAAGCGTGTGTTCTCAGGAGGAGCCATGATCCTAACCACCATGGATGGTGACGACCTTCCTCACCCCGCCAATGCAGACATAGTGAAAAAATACTACGCATAAATAAAAGACCCGCTAGGTTGACATACCTAGGCAAAAATAAGGGCTTCCCGGCGAACTAAAAGGGTTCGGGCAAAAATAAGGGATGAAATGAATAAAAAAAAAATCTGTACACCCGGCAAGTCGAAAACCTGAAAGGGCGGCTTGGGCAAAAATGGGTATTCCGGTGGACTGAAAACCCGAAAGGGCGGTCCAGGCAAAAGTTAGGGATAAAAGCGTAACACTATGTCTCATTGGATCACTTCGCATCCGGAATTCGGCATCAACTATCTGGCTCCAGAGTTCGGCATTGACCAATCAGCTTCATCTTCAAAATTAGGCAGCAAAACGATGAGACATTCAAAGACATAAAGGCAATAGCAGAGTTGGAACCCAGTGGGATTGTTCACATATCTGTTTTGTTTTCTTTTTCAAATTGTAAACTCTATACTTTTTGGCGATGTCCTCTTACTAGGATGTCAGCCTCTTGTACAAAAAACGCCTATTCACAGGCAAAGTTTAAATCAATACAAATTCACTTGTCCATACAAATTGCCATTGTTTTTCTTTTTGTTTTGTCTTGCGAAGAACGTCCAATGTTCATTTTTGATATATGCATTTGACATTAAATTGCTGATTCATAAATGTTTGCATATGAAAAAAGAGATTGATTACAGGTGACATCAAAGACAGGGGCAATGCGAAGTTGTCTAATACAGTCTAGTTGTTTTGTCCGCCAAGGCACCAAGATAGGTTCAACTGAAGAATGTGGCCAAATCATCTCAATTCCCCGCAGAATAAGACGGGATGCGACAGTACTTTCCCCAAGCGGAGTCGATTCCCCGTCGATCCTGAAGAAGCCTAACATTCCCCGGCAGGTCTTAAAACTCATCCCCAGTAGATTCTGGAAGCTTATCCCCTGCAAAGTACGGACGTCTCGCCCAAGTTTTATTTAGAGTTATTTCCTCACAAGGACTTATAACTGGGTTATCCTCAGCTAAAAGCCACGGAAGACCGCTCTCGGCAAAGTCCCTTCAAATCCCCAGCGAAGTCTATCTTTGGTATTCCCAAGCAGAGTTTATCTTTAGAGTTCCCCAGCGGAGTTTATCACCATCATCCTCAGCGGAATCCATCATTAAAGTCCTCAGCAGGCCTCTCATCAAAACTTCGGCCAAGTATCTCTTCCACAGAGCAGCTTCCCGGCCGTTCGTCAAGGATTTATTTTCCTAAGATGAAATTACACTCATAAACATTTCACATTTTCATACATCTTGCTTACATACATGATGAAACGCATATTAATGTTGAACATCATGACATCATGCATATCATACATCATGACATTGCATACAACTTACGTCTTTGCCTTTTCAGGAAAAAGACAATCTCAAAAACGACTACCTTCAACTGTCACAATTCCAGATTCGATACCTGTATCTAGCCAGGGCACATCTGAGAGTGACCAGTTTCCAGACTCGACTCCTGCATCTAGCCAGGGCACGTCTGAAGAATTCGAAGATTCGATTCCTGTATCCAGCCAGGGCATATCTGTTGACAGCATCTCCAAATTCGATTCCTGTATCCAGCCAGGGCATATCTGTTGACCACATTTCCAGATTCGATTCCTGTATCCAGCCAGGGCATATCTGTTGACCACATTTCCAGACTCGATTCCTGTATCTAGCCAGGGCACGTCTGAAGAGTTCGAAGATTCGATTCCTGTATCCAGCCAGGGCACATCTATTTGACGACTACTTCCAGATTCGACTCCTGTATCCAGCCAGGGCACATCTGAGCAACCAATTGTAGATTCAATACCTGTATCTAGCCAGGGCATATCTGCATCAGAAGACTGAAGATCAAACACCTGTAACAAGCCAGGAAAAACATCTGTCTTTCTTAAATACACAAGTTCTCGCTAAGGAATCTCTTATGCGATCAACACTTCCAAATGGCATCTATAAGCCCATTCCCGACAAAGTTCTGTCACTTCTCCAGATGGCATCTATAAGCCCATCTCTCTATCCACCACCTTTCCAAATGGCATCTATAAGCCCATTCCCGACACCACATGGTTGAGACTCCAGCATGCGAGTGCAAATTTCCAGGCACTCTAGTGTCCAATCTCCTTTTACCCTCGAGTCACGAAAGGCAAACTTGCCAATCTAACTCATAAGGTCCAAGAAGATTGAACAGGGGCAACTGTTGTACCCCAAAATTTGCCCTCCCATTTCCTCAACATTTTCTCATCACAAAGACATTTGAAGATCAAGATACAATTAGGGTTTCCTCTGCTCAAGACTTCTCCTTGCACTGTGGACACAAATTAGGGTTTGTGTTTGCACAAAGATGTTTTGACCTAAAATGCCTAAGATGACTTTCATGCTTCATGTTGGACTCCCAAGTTTACCTATACCAAGTTTCAAGTCTTGATTCCAAGTTTTACCCAGTCAATTGGACAGTTGACCTAGAAATCAGCTGTATTGGGGAAAAAGTCAACTGTGGCCAATTGACAGTCAAACCTCATGAAAATTGACCCACATCAACATATTGAATTCATATAAACCATTTGATCAAGTTTGGATCACAATTCCACAAGAAATTTGATCAGATCACCAAAAGGGCAAAATGGTCATTTTTAGGGTTTTGACTGCACAAAGGCAATTTTTGACTGTTTGACCTAGCCAATGGCAAACCAAGTTCACATATGGACTCAAGGACCCCATGGAATTATCTTGACATGTTCATCAAGCTCAAAAGATCCCAAATACACAAGATTGACAGTTGAATTTCCCAGTCAATTGATCAATTTTGACTGTATACTGAAAAGTCAAACTTTGACTTTTTGGTCAAAATCAAGAGTCAAGATTCATTTTTCATCAAAACATGTCAAATCATGAAACTTGTTCACCAAGAAATCTCAAAATGCAAATTAGGGTTTGAAAATGGAATTTTTCATAACTTAGAATTTTTCTAAGTTATGAAAAACCCTAATTTTTTCCCAACTTTGCCCCATCTTTTCACCATGATCCATTTGGATTCAAACAAAAGTCAAAACATGAAAGTTGTAGCTTGTTGCATAATCTACAACTTTGATTTACAAAGTTTTCTCATTTGAAGCTTGTATCTCAAGTTATAATTTTTTGAATAAGGGCACTAAACCATCTTTTAACTTAGTGAAATTTGACCTATTTTGACAAGGTTTTCTACCCTACTTCAAGGCCACTTTTCATACCCTTCCACTTGGAATTTCAAGTTGCATTTCAAAGATGGATTGTAGTACACATTCCAAGCTTTCCAAAATGTCCAAAAACTTCTCAAACAACCTCATGGTTAGGGAGAATCGAATTCCACAATATAGCAAAAAACCACTTTGTTCATGACCAAGTTCCATGTTCATACACTATGCATTTTTGAATTCAGCATGCTTAAGCTACATTGCAGGCCTCTAATCCCATTTTCACTCAATAATTCAATGCATATCCTTTGTGTTCTAGCATTATTTTGCTCATTTGGACAATACACACAAAATCAAGCCTAAACTAGAAAAAGCATATTATCCATTCTTGTAAAGTGTTACTTTATGGCAATTTTGCAAATCTATGAGGTACAATGCAGATCTTTGAGGCAAAAAGGCATGGACATATCCCACTGATCAAGACTCAAATGTGCAGCATAGATTGAGGCATTGTACTGGCCTAGAAACCAAGTTGACATTTGCTTGCTTCACATAGAAGTAACATCCACAACTTATGCTAGCTCTCTCTTCAGCTTGAAAACACAAGAACAAAGTTATCAAACATCTTCCATAGAACCTAACCAAGCCAAGACACGACCCTTGCACCTCCAAAACACCCTCCATCTCAGAATCATCCTCAAACTGCAAAAACAGAGTTGCCTCTGCAGTTTGAGTGCCAACTCCCATTTCCCTCGAGCATTCTTACCAAAATCAATCCATACACATTCCCTAGCATATGTGCAAGCTAACCATGACTTAAAACCTGACCTGTAATCCCTCTAACAGCTTCCACCATTTTTACATTTGTGACTTGCAGGTGAAGTTCTATAGCTTGGTACAAGAAGTTTCAAGACAAAGTAAGCATTGAAAAAGCATCCCTGGACCTCAAGGAAGCTTTTCCAATCATTACATTGCACTGAAAGTCTCTCATTCTCCACATAGAATTTCAACTGCACAGGTAAAAGTTTGAATTCGTATCTCTCTTATTATGCATCTTTAGTCTTAAGTTTGTGAAGAAACAAGGTCCTACTCATAGCCCTGAACATGTACATAGCTTTACTTTTCATTTCTTTTGTCTGAGTAGAGAGAATTTGAGCTCTGAAAATGGTAGAAAAGTTAGGTCAGAAAAGAGGGGGAGAGAAATTCTCCCTCATCTTAGAGAGATAGGTCATGTTCTTTATATGGTTGAAACCGTCTCTTAATGCTCTACACTTTTCATGTTATGAGTTTTGCTTGAAAGTCCAGGAATCCAGAGATAAAAAACGCGTGTTTTGGTTGAAGAAGGTTGTACAGAGGTTGAAGAAGAAGTGGTCTGGGCTGGGCCTGGATTTATTTTCTTTTCACACCCCATTTTCATGTTTACACCCCCCTGAGCCCATTTGCTCATTTTTTAACATTTTTGACTTTTTCTTTTTTTGGCTGACTTTGTTTATTTTTTCTCATGGTATTAAAAAATTAAAAATATTTTTTCCATCATTTTTTTGCATTTATTGCATATTTATTTGTTTATTTTCTTTGTTTGTACATAAATATATATATATATACCATTATTAAAATAAAATAGAAAAATGGTGTAAATACATTTTTATCTTTATTTACTCTCTGAAAATATTTCACACAAAAAATACTCTTTTATTTATTTTATTAAAATATTAAATAAATATATATTTTTTTGTATAATACATATTTAGGGTTTAATATAAATATATATATGTGATTATTAATATATTTAAGATAAAAATATAAAAATACTTGATTTTTCATTTTTATTTAATATTTGATATAAAAATACCTTTTTCCATAATATACTTCTTTTTATTTTATTTTTGAAAATAATAAATAAATAGTTGTATTAAATTAGGTAATAATACATTTCCTTTAAAATTAGGGTTTTTGCCCTAAATTTAAAATACTCAAAAAAATAATACATTTTTTATTTTTCTTTTTCCTTTTACATAAATAATATTTTCTCATACACATAAAAACTTTCTTTTTTGCATTTCACATATTTATTTAATTTACATTTAATTATGCAATTTATTCACTATGCAAATATCCAATTGATGTAATAATTTAGATTTAAATTCTTGTCAATATCCCCATTTGAACATTTGTACCCCCCTTCCCATATTTGGTTGTGTAATAGCTTAGTAATTTTAATTTCGCACTTTATTGCTTTCTAATGATAACATGTTAGAATTAGGGTTTGTATGCGAAAAACGATAAAAAATAGTTTGACCTAATACAAGATAAACAAGCATGAAAATGGACACACAAATCACACTTGCACCCCCTAGGGTATTCCACTTGTTGCCTTCAAATAAATGGGCCATATTGTATGTTGAACATCTTTGGGCAAAGTAAACAATTTTGAATGATCATAGTCCCTCGATAAAACTTTTCAAAACAAGCAAAAACAAATGATCAAGTCCCTTAGAGAGATTGCTCAAAGACATTTAACGTTGTTGCAATTATGGTCTAAACGATGACCCGCGCCTGTCCCTTTCACATCCTAACACAAGGTTGCCCACCAAATACAATGGTGGAGCAAACTTGTTAAAAGGGTTAAAGTATAGCAATAATCTTTTTTTTTTGAGAAATTTAGGAGTAGATAACCTCTTAGTTACTTGAATCAACTTGCAAAACAAAACACTTGCCTAATTTCAAAATCACACATCACAACACTTTCAAAACAAAAACAAATGAAAACTCTTTCAAAAGACATACATCTTTGTATACATCCCCACATGGATCATTACAAAGGTTGCCACCACATTGGCCTCTTTTCAAAAACATTTTCAAAACCCACACACTCAAGCACCATTTAAAACAATTGAAAACAAAAGGCAAGTGATCTAAGCAAGTAACTAAGAGCCCATGGATAACCATGGATAGAAAGGGTGCTAATACCTTCCCTTTCTATAATCTACTCCCCGAACCCAAGAAAACATCTCAAAAGGTTTTTGCTGTGCTTTTTAACCTTTCCTTAGGATAAAATAAAAAGTCGGTGGCGACTCTTGCTAACCGTAACATTTGCGAATACAAACGCAAACCTCAAGTCAGTTCTCCCACCGTATCACATAAGGCAACTTTGAATAGCGTCATCGAGGGACTATGATCTTATATTTGTTTGTTTTGCTAAGATACCTCACATGCGTAATATGACCATTTTTGTATAAGGCAACCAAGTGGAGTAGCCCTAGAGGTGTTTGTGTGCAAGTGTGTTATTTTCATGCTTGGTTTAGTTGCAAAATGATGGCTTTATATAGAGAAAAAGGTTGGAGGACTTGTGCTTGCTCAGAAGTACAAGATCACATGTCTTGCTACATTTCTTGTTTTCGAAGCAAGTGTGAGAGGTGACTTCTTAAGGCATGATTATGATCTTGTAGGGTGACTTGAAGCTTTAAACATGTTTTGTTCAGGTTTAGAGACTTGGTTTGTGCAGAAAGAACAAGTCCAAGGCTCAAGAAATGGAAAAATGTAAAAAGCATGCTTTTCCAAAATGGCAATGTTGCCTTTCTTCCAAAAATGGCTATTTTCTTGTACAATACATTGAATGCTTGGCTTTAGGGCATGAAACCTTGTGCAATCCATTAATGGTGGAGTGACAAACGAGTTTGAGGCCTGAAAAGTGAAGATTGTACAGTCAATTTGCAAATTTGAAAACTTGTTCTTCATGAAAATGACTTATAATCAAAGTGATAAAACCCTAACTTCATCTCTTCGATTCTCCCTACTCAAGAATGATCTCAAGGAGTTCTTGGACATTTTAGAAAGCTTGTAATAATCTCTACAACTCATATTTGAAATGATTTTGAAAATTCCTCTTGGAACTAGGTGAAAAGTTACCATGAAGTTAGGTCAAAAACCTGCCTAACTAGGGCAAAATTTCACTAAGTTATTTTAGTTCATGAGCATGTATTCACAAAATTATATCTTGAGATCCAAGCATATTTAGGAGAAATTGTGTGAAGCAAAGTTGTAGATTTCATAGAGATCTACAACTTTCATGTTGGGAACTTCCTTTGAATTATCTTGTATCATGGTTAAAATTTGGCCCAAAGTTGAGAAAAAATAAGAAATTTTCTATACTTAGAAAAATTTCTAAGTTAAGAAAATTTCAAATTTTAAAACAAAATCTTCAATCCTTGATTTCTTGCTGAACAAGTTTCACATTTTGACATGTTTTGATGAATTGCGATCCTTGGCACTTGAATTTGACCAAAAAGTCAAAGTTTGACTTTTCAGTATACAATTGACTTTTGATCAGTTGACTGAAAAATTCAATTGTCAATCCAATGAATTTGTAATGTTTGGAATCATGTCATTAGGTCAAGATGATGCAATTGAACTCTTGAAATCATCCTTCAAACCAATTGATCATTTGCTAGGTCAAAAATCAGAAATTGCCCTTTCTCAGTAAAAACCCTAATTTTGACCATTTTGCCCTTTTGATGATTTGATCAAATTTCTTGAGGAATTATGGTCCAAACTTGATCAAATGATACATATGAGTCTAAGATGTTGATGTGGATCAAAAATCATGAAGTTTGACTATAAATTGGCCATGGTTGACTTTTTCCCAAATACAACTGATTTTTAGGTCAACTTTCCAATTGACTGATCAAAAATCTGATTCAAGGCTTGAAACTTGGCATGAGTAATATTGGGGGTTCATAATTGTCCTTGAAAGTCATATGAAGCATTGATGGTCCAAAAATCCTTGTGCAAACTCAAACCCTAATTTTGGTCATCAGTGCATGAGGAAGTGTCTTGAGCTGGTCAAACCCTAATCCAGTCTTGAGTCCAAGAGATCTTGTGAGGAAATACTTGATAAGTGAGAGTGCAAATTTTAGGGTAAAACAGCTGCCCCTGTCCAATCTTCTTAAACCTGAAGAGTTAGACTATCGAAGGTGGAAGATGATTGGACACTAGAGTGCCCAGAAATTTGCACTCGGCGATGCGGTGATAGAAGGGATGGGCTTAAAGATGCCATCCAACAGTGATTATTGAATTGTACTTTGTAAGCTGGAAGAATGAGTATCAGAATAGCGTCCGTGTCTGGAGCGTATCTGTAATGTATCTGAAAGTCGAATCCGAATGAATATCAGAAAGGCATCCGTGTTTGGAGCGTATCTGTATTGTATCTGAAAGTTGAATTTGAATGAGTATCAGAATGGCATCCGTGTCTGGAGCGTATCTGTACTGTATCTGAAAGTTGAATATGAATGAGTATCAGAATGACATTCGTGTCTGGAGCGTATCTGTACTGTATCTGAGAGTTGAATGAGTTTCAGGATGGCATCCGCGTCTGGAGCGTATCTGAACTGTATTAAAAGGTTGAATCTAAATGAGTATCAGAATGGCATCCGTATCTAGTATCTGAACTTATCTGAAAACTCTGAACATTGTTAATGATATCTGTTAATCTTATCCTGAAAAGGGTAAAATGTTAGCTTAAAATGCCAAGTCATGATACATGAAATGTATGCATAATGGGATTATGTTGTATGCATTCGTGTTTATCAATGTTTATGATATATGAATGTGATGTATGCGTTTGTGAGTTGATTTGCTGCATTGCTGTTTGATTTAGGGAAAATAAATCCTTGACTGCTGCTGAGGATATGTAAGTCTTCACGTCTTGAAGTTGAAGTATTGTTGAGTTTCTCCCGAGAGAAATAAACTCTGTCGTAAGGGCGATGCCATGTACTGCTTTTAAATGGCGTACTGTAGGGGATTACTTATGGAATAGCCTAGAGACATTTTCCTATTCTTTTAACCTATCAGTAATTGTCTCTTTTCATTTTGTTTATTTGTAAATAATAATTATGTTCAAATGCATATGCTCAACAATGAATCATTGGACGTTTTTGTAAACAAAATAAGCGTAAAGAAAAGACAAATAGTTTTTGCACTTTCAAAGGAATATTTTGTATTGACTTTGAATAAGTATTTTTTGTACAAGGGGACAAACATTCTAGTAAGAGAATGCTGTCGTAAAAAATGAAACTTTTGATACAAAGAAAAGATAGCTATGTGTATAAAAATCCCATGGGGTTTCCATTCTGCTATAGCCTTCGCATCTCCGAGCATCTTGTCTATTTGTTGTCTCGTCCAAAGATGATTGAATTGATCAGAACCTCTGAGTTTGTCAGTGGAAGCCAAAGGTTGTCCGTAAAGTGATCCAACGGGTCATAGTCATACGCTTTAATTCCCTAACTTTTGCCTGGACCGCCCTTTCGGGTTTTTAGTCCACCGGGAAACCCCTTTTTTCCCAAGTCACCCTTTCGGGTTTTCAACTTTCCGGGTGTACAGATTTTTTTGTTTTATCCCTAATTTTGGCCCGAAACCTTTTGGTTCGCCAAGATGCCCTTATTTTGTCTAGGTATGTCAACCTAGCGGGTCTCTTATGCGTAGTATCTTTTGACTATGTCCGCGTTTGTAGGGTGTGGCAGGTCGTCACCATCCATGGTGGTCAAGATCATTGTCCCACCAGAGAAGATGTTTTTGATTACAAATGGTCCTTCATAGGTAGGAGTCCATTTGCCCCTGGGATCACTTTGTGGCAAGATGATACGTTTGATCACTAGATCCCCAACTTGATATACTTGGCGTCTGACTGTCTTGTTAAAAGCCTTGATCATCCGTTTTTGATACATCTGACCATGGAAAACAACAGTAAGTCTCTTCTCATCAATCAAGTTTAGTTAATCAAGTCTAGTCTGGATCCAATCATCTTCATTCAACCCTGCATTCTTCATAATCCTCAGAGAGGGGATCTGGACCTTGATAGGTAAGACAACCTCCATATCGTATACCAAAGAATACGGTGTTACCCCGGTTTATGTGCGAGCCGTGGTACGATACCCGTGGAGAGCGAACGGTAGCATCTCATGCCAGTCTTTGTATGTGACTATCATTTTCTGTATGATTTTTTTAATGTTTTTATTTGCAGCTTCGACAACCCCATTCATCTTTGGCCGATAGGGAAAAGAATTGTGATGCTGAATCTTGAATTGCTTGCACAATGTGGTAATCATAGTGTTGTTGAGATTTGTACCATTGTCGGTGATGATCCTTTCCGAGATACCGTACCGGCAAATGAGATTTTGCTTGATGAAACGGGCAACAACATTCTTGGTAATGGAGGCGAAGGAGGCTGCTTCAACCCACTTTGTAAAATAGTCAATGGCCACTAGGATGAAGCGGTGTCCATTGGAGGCTGTCAGCTTGATTTCCCCAATCATATCAATTCCCCACATAGCGAAAGGCCAAAGAGCTATCAAGACATTCAGAGGAACCGGGGGTACATGCACTTTGTCGGCATAAATCTGGCATTTATGACAGGTCCGAGAGTGTTGATAGCAATCTGCTTCCATGGTAGACCAATAATAGCCTGCCTGTAGGATTTTCTTCGCCATCGTATGCCTACTGGAATGGGTGCCAAAAGTGCCTTCATGTAATTCAACCATGATCCTTTCAACTTCAATCTTATCTACGCACCGAAGTAACACAGAGTCATGATTGTGTTTGTATAGGATGCCATTACTAAGGAAGAACTTAGCAGAGAATCTCCTTAAGAACTTCTTATCATTGATTAAAGCTCCTTCTGGATATTCTTGAGCCTCAAAATACTTCTTGACTTCGTGAAACCAAGGCTGGTCCACTATTTCTTCAGTATTAATCTCGTGACAGTGTGCTGGTTCGTCCATTCGTTCGATGGTGATCTGGGGAGCCTTGTTATCCTAATTAAGTTTAAACATAGATGACAATGTGACTAGAGCGTCTGCTAGCTGATTTTCTTCTCGCGGGAAGTGCTCGAAGGTAATCTCCTCAAAATGTGGTAGCAATGTCAAAACATGTTCTTTGTAATGGATAAGGTTAGGATGTTTGGTGTCCCATTCCCCTTTGATCTGACTGATGTCCAAGGCTGAGTCTCCGAATACATCCAATGATTTGATCCCCAAGTCTATGGCAACTTTGAGACCAAAGAGGCACGCTTCGTATTTCGCCATGTTGTTCGTACAATTGAAGCATAGTCTGGCAGTAAAGGGAGTATGACACCCTTCCGGAGATATGAGTACAACACCGATACCATTACCAAGTGCATTGGATGCTCCATCAAAGAACAGGGTCCATCGGGATCCTTGTTCAGGTCCATCATATGGCCTGATTTCTTCGCACTTGTCTAATGTCATGATGTCTTCATCCGGGAATTCAAACTTCATGGACTGGTAATCTTCTACAGCTTGGTGAGCAAGGTGATCAGCTAGCACACTGCCCTTTATAGCTTTCTGGGTAGTATACTGTATATCGTAATCTGTCAGGATCATCTGCCATCTATCTATTCTCCCAGAAAGAGCAGGCTTCTCGAAGATGTATTTTATCGGATCCATTTTAGATATCAACAATGTAGTATGAGTCAGCATATACTGTCTTAGCCGGCGAGCAGCCCATGCCAGAGCGCATCAAGTTTTCTTGATCAGTGAATATCTGGTTTCACAGTCGGTAAACTTTTTGCTCAGGTAGTAAATAGCATGCTCTTTTCGGCCAGACTCGTCATGCTGCCCCAATACACACCCCATTGAATTTTATAAAATAGTCAGATACATGATCAATGGTCTCCCCTCGATTGGTGGCATCAATACAGGAGGCTCTTGTAAGTATTCTTTGATTTTGTCAAAAGCAACTTGGCATTCATCATTCCATTTGACTACTTGATCTTTCTTCAAGAGCTTGAAGATTGGCTCACAAGTAGCTGTCAGGTGAGAAATGAATCTGGCAATATAGTTCAAACGCCCCAAGAATCCTCTGACTTCCTTCTCAGTACGAGGAGAAGGCATCTCTTGTATGGCTTTAACTTTGGCAGGATCGACCTTGATACCTTTGTTGCTGACGACAAAATCTAGGAGTTTACCAGACCGTACCCCAAATGTGCACTTGTTTGGATTCAACCTCAACTTGTACTTCTTCAGTCTCTCAAACAGCTTTTGTAAGTGATCAAGATGCTCTTCTTCCGTTTGAGATCTGGCTATCATATCGTCTACGTAGACCTCTATTTATCATGTCATGAAATAAAGCTACCATGGTTCGCTGATAGGTTGCCCCAACATTCTTCAGTCCAAATGGCATCACCTTGTAGCAGAATGTGCCCCACTGTGTGACAAATGTTATTTTCTCCATGTCCTCAGGTGCCATTTTGATGTGGTTGTAACTTGAGAATCCGTCCATGAAGGAGAACACTTTGTGTTGTGCCGTATTATCAACTAGGATATTAATGTGGGGGAATGGAAAATCATCTTTAGGGCTCGCCCAATTCAAATCTCTGTAGTCTACACACATTCGTACTTTGCCATCTTTTTTAGGTACGGGAACAATGTTGGCAACCCATTGAGGGTAGGAAGTGACAGCCAGGAATCTAGCATTGAATTTCTTCATAACCTCTGCTTTAATCTTTTCCGACATATCTGGCCTCATGCGGCAAACCTTTTGCTTTACTGGTGGAAAATATTCTCTTGTAGGCAGACGATGTACTACGATGTCTGTATCAAGTCCTGACATGTCTTCATATGACCAGGAAAAAACTTCAACGTAATTGTGTAACAACTAAATCAGACGCTCCTTGACACTGAGTTCTAGATTGGAACCCACCTTGACCTCTTTTTTGTCTTCTTTGGTACCCAGGTTGATTGTATCCATGGGTTCCTCGTGAGGCTGAATGGTTCTCTCCTCTTGTTGTAGTAGTCTGGCAAGTTCCCCTGGTACTTCACAATCTTCCTCACCTTCGTCTTCGGCTTGGTAGATTAGATTCTTAGAGTCATGAAAGGCCATAAAAGTATCGTTACCCATGGGATCCAGAATGGATGGATACCTGCATTGTGAGTGTGGGTGTGTGTAAGGGTATGGCTATCTTTGAAAGAAAATAAAATGTAAAACAAAAACAACGAGTACAAAAGTTTGTATACAAAAACGTCCATGATTCATTGATGTCATATGAATATGAAATAATAACCCTTACAAATGGACCATTGTGCCTCGGGTAAGACACAAAGTTTTAAGAGTACGAATTGTTTTTGAATATTACAGATCCAACAAAATGTAAAGATAAATTACTGTGGGATAAAAGTGATTGGGAAGAAGTCTCTAGCCTCCCAATTGCTGAGCCCTTCATTGACAGATGGAAAGATCCAATCCTCCAGGTTGCAATCATCTTCACCATCTTCTACTACGTTGACCTCACGGTTGCTAATCTTCAAGGGTGGCCCTCCAGCACGGGCACGGCGTACAGCTTTTGAGCACTTGAAGTGAAACCTAGGCCAAACTTGTCAGACTTATATGGGATATCCAGAAGTTTCCCCCAGATGGTGCATCCACCTTCCTCTACCACAACTTTGGCGTCCTTCAGAGATGACACCCGGAGTGGAGGCCTTGTAACTTTGGGAATCTGAGACACAGTCTTGGTCACTGCCACCTCTTGGGGAACCTCTTCGAAGTGTTGAAATGGAGTTTCAATGAGTTCGCCGTCCAATTCCACATATCTGAAGGAATTGAGATGGATGATCATGTATTCTTCCACTCCATGGACAGTGATAATCTTTCCTTGAACTGGATACTTCAGCATCTGGTGCAATGTAGAGGTGACAACACCAGCATTGTGGATCCATGGCCGGCCTAACAAGCATGAATACGAAGGGAGGATGTCCATTACATAAAAGGTTGAATTGAAAGTTTCGGTTCCAACCTTTATGGGGATATCCACTTCCCCGTGCACCATCATCTTCGAGCCATCAAATTCCCTTACTACTATGTTGCTTGGCTTTAACGTCAGTCTGTTAGAACAAAGTTTGAATCTACTACCCTAAGTTTAAGTTTTGATGATAACAAAATGAAAAGATATATTAATTATGTGATTCATGTAAGAACTATTTGCTACCTAAAATATTACTTTCTGTTTTGCAGAAACTCTGATTGGTATCAGCAAGAGTACATCATAATCAGCATCCGAATATTGGTTATCAACATCAGCATCAGAAGATGCTATATCAGATACCAGAATCAGAAGAACAACTCACGCTTATGCTGAAGCTTGATGAACAGATCTGCGCTCAACACTCTGAACTCTGATAAAGACAACAATAGTTCATCAGCACTTAAGTAGCGTCAGAATGAGCCAAAGCCAGAACATGCTTTAGTAGCAACGGCACTGTGCATTCAAGACGAGTTATTACCAACGACATCATTCCAGACAAGATCTGCTTAATAAGGAAAGATTGTTATTGGCATTGAATCAGAATTATTGCTCCAACGTTCATCAATCTCAATGCTATATAAACAAGTCTATGAAGATTGAATTGGCTAATGCTCTACATCAATTTACACGCCTAAAAGCTAATCATCATCTTCCTTACTCTCAGTTTGCTAAAAGCTCCAAAATTCCTTACTCAATAATTTTAGCAATCTAGTTTCCATAAGCTTAAGTTGTGTAGTATCACAGTTGTGATAAACAGTTTTGTAGAAAACATTCACACACCTAGATTTCAATTCTTTGTAAGAAAGTGATTCCTTGACAAACCGGTTTGTGGTTTGCATCAAGAAGGCTTTAGCAGTTGTTAAAGCAGATTGTAATATTCAGTTGAATATAGTGGATTAAGACCTCGTTGGAGAGAGGCGAAATCACCTTGACGGGTGGACTGGAGTAGTTTGAGATCAAACGAACCAGGATAAAAATATCGTGTTCCTTGCATTGATTTTCAGTTTTACAATTCAACCCCCCTTCTTGTGTTTTTCACTTTTTCACAGTCCCTTGCAGTCAAGTCTATCCAAAGCTTTTTTCGGTAATACATTCAAAGATGAGCCAGTGTCCACCAAGACATGGGCCAGAGTTGTGCCCCTACACTCCACTGAGACGTGCAGCGCCTCATTATGCTTTCTTCCCCTTGGTGTTAGATTAACATCCAAGAAACCTAGGCCGTTATCTGCTGTCAAGCTGGCCATGCAGTCTTGGAATTGATCAACAAACGTCTCTTGAGGTACATGGGCTATTTTTAAGAACTTCACCAAGGCTTTCGCATGTGCCTCAGAACACAGTAGTAATGCCAGCATGGAGATCTTGGAGGGAGTTTTCCCCAACTGTTGAATTACGTCGTAGTTGCTCCTCTTTATAATTTTTAGGATCTCCTCCATTTCTTTCTTAGATGTCTCAGGGATAGTCAGTGATTGAGCCTTCGTCTGGACATGCTCCACTTGAATACTCTTTCCTCGGGTCTCAGCAGCAGGAGTGTTGGCAGGAATGATAACAGGAGTTGTGACGTCTTCGTTAATATGAGCACTTGCAGAGATGATTATGGGTACGGAAGTAACCTTTGGAGCAGCCACATGGATGATCACGGGTCCAAAAACTGCTTTTGGGGGAACAATTTCTGGAGAAAAGATCCTACTGCTTCGGGTAATTTTACTAGTTCCGGCAATCTTGTTTGATGCCATGGTAGTAAATGTCCCCTCCGTAATTCCACGACACAGTTTTGTCTGATTCATATGGGACTAGCCCAGGCATTGTGATTATTAGAGGAGTTGCTTTCAGAACCGATGTAATTCTAACGGGTCTTTTGGTGGAGACCCTGGAAGAATTGTCCGAAAAGGTAATGATTGAAACATCTTCAACAGGAATAGGTGAAACAGGAGTACTTTCAAAAAAATCTCTTTGTTATCTATCAGGCGCTAAATTCCTGCTTTCAACAAAGGGCAATCAGTTGGTGAGGATAAGCAGAGATGGCAAACTTCATTATAGCCTGGGAACACACCGACTTTCAACAAGTTTATCTTAATGGTTGGAAGTGGAGTCATGAGTTCATCAACTGTGGTAACAAACAAATCTTCTTCAATAGCATTGGTATTATGACCAAGTCTGGGCATAGGAGAAGAAATGACATTTGGCTTCTCGGGCGCATCAAACTCAATTTCTTTTGCTTCAATGAGGTCTTGTATTTTCTTCTTCAAGGCCCAACAATTATTAGTATCGTGACCAGGACTTTCAGAGTGATATACGCAACGGGCATTGAGATGATAATAAGGGGATGTTGTATTGGGGTTTTTCAGAGCTTCTTTCAAGGTTACTAAGTTGGATCTTAGAAGATCCGGTAATACTTGAGACAGAGTCATGTTAATTCTGGTGAATTGCCGGATTGGCCTTTCCACCCTTGGTTGCTTACTTCTTTGTTGATCATATGTAGGCTTGGGAATCATAACGACCCCCACCATTGGTCGACGTTCGGCCCTATCTTGGTTCCTTTACAGATATACAACAACTACCTCTTTCTTCCTGATGAAAGGCTTCCTTACAGCTATAGAAGAAGATGAATCCTTCTGAATCTTTCCATTTTTTATGCCAACTTCCACCCTCTCTCCGGTTAATATTAGTTCAGTAAAGCCTGCAGATGAACTTCCGATTAAATGGTTGAAGAAGGGGCCATATAAGGTGCCTAAGAACATGTCCACCAATTCCCTTTCAGACAGAGGGGGTTGAACTCTTCCAGCTAAATCTCTCCATTTTTGTGCGTAATCCTTGAAACCTTCATTGGAAGCCATGGCCATACTCTGGAGTTGAGTACGGGTAGGCGCCAAATCAACATTGTATTGATATTGCTTGTAGAAAGTTGCGGCAAGATATTCCCAGTTATGGACGTTGGCTCTTTCTAGTTGTTAAAACCAGTCGAGTTGTGTTTCAGACAGACTGTCTTGGAAAAAGTGCACCCATAAGTCTTTATCAGCGGTATGAGGTTGGATTTTTCTCACATATGACCGGAGATGCATTTTAGGGCATGACACTCCATCATATTTTGCAAACATAGGCACTTTGAATTTTGGAGGAATCACAATCCCCGACACTAGTCCCAATTCTTCAAAATCTAAGCCTGACACCTTTTGTATTTCCATCGCGCTCAGCCGCTCTTCGAGATGCCTATACTTGTCATCAGCTGGAGGATAATGTTCCTCAGAGTAGTCTTCCTCTTCCTCTTCTTTCGATTCTGACGGGACAGCTGTTTCCTTGGCTTTCCCCTCTCCTTCACCAGACGTTGTTGCAAAATTCAAAGTCCTTCTTGTCTGCCCATGAAATCTTCTCCCCATGTTCAAGACTATGGTGACTTTCTTTGTTTTCTTTTTCCTCTCTTCAGCTAGTAGAGTCTTCAATTCTTCTTTCCCCTTGGCTAGGGTCATGAGCAATTGTTGAAACTGCGTATTCTGAGCTTGGAGATCTTTCGTTGTTTGCTCGATATCCATCTTACTGAAATAAACAGTAGAGAGATGAGGAGACTTGTTGCAAAAAATCTGTTTATGTTATGATGAATGATATATGCATATGCAATGTTTTCAAGGATTTCAAAGAGTCAAATTTGTTTTAGACAAAAAGGAAACACACGTTATATTAATAAGATAAAGATTGAGTACATCAATGCCCCTTGGACAAAATAATACAAAAACTCTAAGATAAAAAGTAGTGCGCATCCTCTTTGGTGCAATGTAGGCATTCAGAGTCCGCTCCTCATGAAGTGGCCTAATGAGTTCCAAAACCTTCTTCTCGCTTGTGTAGAATTGGGCTTCGAAAGTATCTCATCTCCTTTGAGTTGTATCCAATCCATTTATAGGTCTTCAAGAGACGTGGGCATGTCAGGATGTAGGATATTGTATGGAACATCTCCCTCCTTGACAGGCTCAATGATTACCGGGAGAATGGAGGGGTAAGGCATCATAAGACTATAAGCACAAGTTCGTACCCATTTGAGGTAAGGATCAAGAGGGATGGAATTCTTGTGCCCCAAAGTCTTGCTATCCACCTTGTTTAGCATCCTCCAAGCTCGGATAAATCTCAGGCGAAGACCTTGATCATTGTAGTCGTAGTCGAATACCAAACCTTGAATCAGCATCTCGTGCGGGCCATCTCTTCGAGCGTAACCAAACTGTCTTAAGGCTAAACATGGGTTATAGGTGATGCCTCCCCTAATGCGAAGTAGAGGTACATCAGTGAATTCTCCACAATGGTCAACAATGATAACATTCTCTTTGTATCGGGAGCACCAATGAATGTCTGAATGTTTTTTGCGTCATTAACCTTTGTGACCACCTTGAACCTTGTTCATTCTTTAAGACTGATTGGGGATGATGAGAAATAAACCATCTTTCCAGGAGAGGGGTGCAACACATAAGGACACCCCTTTTCCTCATTGTGCGAGTGTGAAAATAGTGTAGGATATCCCCTAGCAATGTAGGCACTAGGTTGCATGGTATGAAGATTTTGACGGTGTTCACATCTATGAGTTGGTCAGGGTTTGGAAACAAACCATCCCATAGATGAGAAGAGCCACAATTTCCTCAAAGGCTTGCAAGTCTAAGGAATTCCAACAGCTTTGGGCTTTTACAAACAAGAACTTTTCTAAGAAACCTTTGACACCACTCCTAGTTTCCCAATGAGTTGTGACATCAAATGAGTTCAAGTGTAGATCTTAAGCAATCTCTTCTGGCTTTGGGTCTCTTTTCGTACTATTGAAAGGTAGTTGATTGAGAATGGGAATCCTCAAGAGTTGGGAGAATTCTTCCAAAGTAGGCACAAGTTGATAGTCGGGAAATGTGAAGCAATGGTGCAAAGGATCAAAGAACTGAACGAGCACCTTCATCATGTCCTCATCTGTGTTAGAAGTGACCAAGTTGAGTAGGCGACCATGTCTCTCGGTGAATGGAGAGTTCTCAGGAATCTCTGAAGCTAGCTCCTTAAGTTGTGGAGGAATTCTTACAAGGTTGACTTGAATAGTTTTCCTGCGAAGTGAATCCATATCCTACAAAACAAGAACAAAGATGAATCCCAGAATCCTTGAAATGGTTAGTGGATGTATATGATGTTCATGATGTCCATGATGTAATGTACAAGTATGCATATTCAAACAAAACAAACAAGTCCTTAGTTTAGGATTGCATGGAGTTTTATAGGTAAGTACCCTCTTAAAGTTTAGTTGGCTTAAACTTGTCCTAGTAATAATAACCGGGTTCTAAGGAGCTCAATATCACTGGATTGTTTCCTTGGTCATTGTTTCAGCTCAAGCCTCTTTAATAGCGACCAAAATATCCCAAGAAACCAAACCTCAATGAGTGTAGTATCGAGTATCTACCAACTTCGGACTGCACCAAAGCCGGTCATCTCACTACATCCTAAAGGCCAAGTTGGTCAAGTAAAGGTTCTAGAAGTTCATTAGTGCTTCGTGACATCATTTAGTGGCCCCGTATTCTCTTTGATTAACTCAAAGGCTATCGGTACCCATAAATATGTCGCAGTAACGTAGCTATTTCTTAGACCATGTCGGTATACCCCGCACAGTTTCCACAATGTATTGCTACTTACCTATAATGTATCCCAAATCCGGGTAGAGGATTCAAACCCAAACAAAGAACCATAATGTAAAGCATACAAATCATACAATGTAAGCAAATAAATGTGATCTATCCCTAAGGTAACCCCACTTTTAGAATTCTCCCCAGTAGAGTCGCCAATTCTGTGATACGGTGGGAGAACTGACTTGAAGGTTTTGCGTTTGATTGCAAATGTTACGGTTAGCAAGAGTCGCCACCGACTTTTCTTTTATCCCAAAGGAAAGGTGAAAAAGCACAGGAAAGACCTTTTAGATTGTTTCTTGAGTTTAGTGGGTAGATTATGAAAAGGGAAGGTATTTACACCCTTTTCATCCATGGTTTTCCATGGGCTCTTAGTTACTTGCTAGATCACTTGCTTTTGTTTGAAATTGTGCTTGGTGTGGTTTTTGAAATTATTTTGTAAAAGAGGCCATTGTTTAGGCAATCTTTGTAATGATTCTCGTTCGTAAGAATGTATACAAAGATGTTTGTCTTTTTGAAAATGTTTTCAATGTTTGTAAGATGTTTGAAAATGTGTGTGTTTGTTTTGAAAATAGCAAGGATATTTGTTTGAAATGGAGCAAGTAATTAAAAGTAATCTACCTACTCAAATGTCTTTCTTGTTCATTTTCTTTTCCTTTGATATTGTTGTCTTACCATTGATTTGGTAAGCAACCCTATCTTTGGATGTAATTGGGACGGGCGTGGGTCATCGTATAACCATGATTAGCAATGTTTGCAAAGTATCTTAGAATTTTTTGAGGGACTAAGATCATTTTATAAGGCAACTTTGAATAGCGTCATCGAGGGACTATGATCTTATATTTGTTTGTTTTGCTAAGATACCTCACATGCGTAATATGGCCATTTTTGTATAAGGCAACCAAGTGGAGTAGCCTTAGAGGTGTTTGTGTGCAAGTGTGTTATTTTCATGCTTGATTTTTGTCTTGGATTAGGGTTTTCTATTTGGTTGATTTTATCTTGCCATACAAACCCTAATTACTAGCATGTTATGTAAAAGCGATAAATTGCGAAATTTTAAGATTACTACGCTATTACAACATTTAGTGGGAGGGGATATACAATTGATGAATGGGGATTGAAATAATATAAACCTAATTAATCTATTACAACCAAATTGAATTTATACAAGTATTGGAATAAATAATGTACAAGATAATTTTAAATATGCAAAGATATGTAAA
The DNA here is from genome assembly GCA_948472305.1 of Vicia faba. Classification (NCBI taxonomy): domain Eukaryota; kingdom Viridiplantae; phylum Streptophyta; class Magnoliopsida; order Fabales; family Fabaceae; genus Vicia; species Vicia faba. The sequence continues at coordinate 1,708,696,089 of OX451737.1, read as the reverse complement.
TGCAAAAGAAGATTTTTGTTTTTGTTTCTTTTATGTAAAAAGTTTTAACCTAAGCCTAATAAATAAATCAAGATTCAACTTAAATTAATTAAGAAAGGAAATTGTTTTTTTTAAAAAAAGATTTTGATTAAACCCTAATTCTAATTTATTAAAAGGAAATAAATTTCTTTAAGTATTTTTGTATTTTTGTCTTGAAAATAATATATGGTATTTATGAAGTATTTTGGTCTTTTCATATGTTAAAATAAATATTTAATAAGTGTGAAGAAAAATAAATATTTAACTTAATTCTATTTTAATTTACAAGTTTATTTGATAAAAAATAAATAATATATAGTAAATAAAAATATTTTATGTGATAAAAATAAAATAAAACAAGTCAAAACTTAAATCTATCATTTTTATATTTTTTGTGATTTTTAATATTAAGAAAAATATATTTACTAAAATAAAATGAAATTAAAAAATAAATAATAAAAATATATGGGCCAGAGGTGTATACAAGTAAATGGGAGGCAGGAGGTTAGCAAAAACATAGGGCCCAATGTCCAGAAGCCCACGCTGCAAACAACAAAAAAAGTGGAAAAAATGGAAAATTACAAAAGGAAGCGCCAAGGCTCGAACCCATGACCTATGATGTTTTTGCGTGCTGCCTTACCACTGGGGTGGCTGTACATCCGTTAGTCTAAATGAAAGCACAAATACATAACACAAAACATTGCCTTGCCCTGTACTTCATCTTCAACCTCTAGCCAGCCGGACCCCTTGTAACTCTTTCATTTCTCAACAAAAATGGAAAATGATAACATGAACATTATAGCATTTTACTTCACGATTCTAACCATGTGCATAACTAAAACTATAAGTCCAAGATCAGAGAGAATTTTGTTTGCCCTAATTCTTAACTTAATTTTTTCAGAAACTTCAAAATCAAAATTCTCTAAACTCAGGCCAAATAAATGCAAGCTATGGATATGTACAGCTTCGTAGCAATGATGTCTACATTTTATATTTACAAATGGAAAGCTAACTATGGCTGTATTAAGAGTTAGAAAAACAGAAAAATCACCTTGAAAATGGAAATCGTGTTTTGAAAATGAGCTTGCTTTAGGATGATGTGATGATCAGGTTAGCTTCCTTGAACCTCTAGGAAGCTAATGTAATGCTTAGCTTGTCTTGAGGGTGGCTGGAATGGTCTGGAGAAGTCCACTTGTGTTACTCTGTTTTTGAACTTCAACAATGGGGAAGATGGAGTTACAATGATGTTTCAGGGTGTGGGATGGTTTACTTGTAAGGTAAGGAAGCTTAGTAAAGCAAAAGGCCTGAAAACGCACGAGTGAAATGGAAGATTCAGTTCACAAGTCAGAAATGGCAAGTTTGGAGGCTTGGTATGAAATTTCTGATTCTAGGCTGTTTCAAGTCTTGGGCATTCGTGGTTTTAGTTGCAAAATGATGGTTTTATATAGAGCAAAAGGTTGGAGGACTTGTGCTTGCTCAGAAGTACAAGATCACATGGCTTGCTACATTTCTTGTTTTTGAAGCAAGTGTGAGAGGTGACTTCTTAAGGAATGATTCTGATCTTGTAGGGTGGCTTGAAGCTTTAAACATTTTTTGTTCAGGTTTAAAGACTTGGTTTGTGCAGAAAGAACAAGTCCAAGGCTCAAGAAATGGAAAAATGCAAAAAGCATGCTTTTCCAAAATGGCAATGTTGCCTTTCTTCCAAAAATGGTTGTTTTCTTGTACAATGCATTGAATGGTTGGCTTTAGGGCATGAAACCTTGTGCAGTCCATTAATGGTGGAGTGACAAACGAGTTTGAGGCCTGAAAAGTGAAGATTGTACATCCAATTTGCAAATTTGAAAACTTGTTCTTCATGAAAATGACTTATAATCAAAGTGATAAAACCCTAACTTCATCTCTTTGATTCTCCCTACTCAAGAATGATCTCAAGGAGTTCTTGGAAATTTTGGAAAGCTTGTAATGTGCTCTACAACTTATCTTTGAAATTCTTTTGAAAAATCCTCTTGGAACTAGGTGAAAAGTTGCCATGAAGTTAGGTAAAAAAACCTGCCTAACTAGGGCAAAATTTCACTAAGTTATTTTAGTTCATGAGCATGTATTCACAAAATTATATCTTGAGATCCAAGCATCTTTAGGAGAAATTGTATGAAGAAAAGTTGTTTATTTCATGGTTATCTACAACTTTCATGTTTGGGACTTCCTTTGAATTATCTTGTATCATGGTTAAAATTTGGCCCAAAGTTGAGAAAAAATAAGAAATTTTCTATACTTAGAAAAATTTCTAAGTTAAGAAAATTTCAAATTTTAAAACAAAATCTTCAATCCTTGATTTCTTGCTGAACAAGTTTCACATTTTGACATGTTTTGATGAATTTTGATCCTTGGCACTTGAATTTGACCAAAAAGTCAAAGTTTGACTTTTCAGTATACAATTTACTTTTGATCAGTTGACTAAAAAATTCATCTGTCAATCCAATGAATTTGTAATGTTTGGAATCATGTCATTAGGTCAAGATGATGCAATTGAACTCTTGAAATCATGCTTCAAACCAATTGATCATTTGCTAGGTCAAAAATCAGAAATTGTCTTTTCTCAATCAAAACCCTAATTTTGACCATTTTGCCCTTTTGATGATTTGATCAAATTTCTTGAGGAATTGTGGTCCAAACTTGATCAAATGATACATATGAGTCTAATATGTCTATGTGGATAAAAAATCATGAAGTTTGATTGTAAATTGGCCATGGTTGACTTTTCCCCCAATACAACTGATTTTTAGGTCAACTGTCCAATTGACTGATAAAAAATATGATTCAAGGCTTGAAACTTGGCATGAGTAATCTTGGGGGTCCATAATTGTCCTTGAAAGTCATATGAAACATTGATGGTCCAAAAATACTTGTGCAAACTCAAACCCTAATTTTGGTCATCAGTGCATGAGGAAGTGTCTTGAGCTGGTCAAACCCTAATCCAGTCTTGAGTCCAAGAGATCTTGTGAGGAAATCCTTGATAAGTGAGAGGGAAAATTTTGGGGTACAACAGGTTAGATTGGCGAGTTTTTCCATTCGTGACTCGAAGGTGGAAGATGATTGAACACTAGAGTGCCCAGAAATTTGCACTCGGTGATGTGATGGTTGAGGGAATGGGCTTAAAGATGCCATTTGGAGAGATAATAGAAAGTTGTTGGAGATGGGATTGTAGATGCCATCCGGAAGTGATTGCTGAGCTGTGTTTATAGTCTGAAACTGAATGAGTATCAAAATGGCGTCTGTGTCTGGAGCGTATCCAAACTGTATCTTGAAAAGTTGACTCTGAATGAGTATCAGAATGGCATCCATGTCTGGAGTGTATCCGAATTGTATCTTGAAAAGTTGACTCTGAATGAGTATCAGAATGACATTCATGTATGAAGCATATCTGAACTGTATCTGAGAAGCTGGATCTGAATGAGTATCAGAATGACATCCGTGTCTAGAGCGTATCTGAACTATATCAAAAGTTGAGTCTGAATGAGTATCAGAATGGCATTCGTGTCTGGAGCGTACCCCAACCGTATCTGAGAAGTTGAATGAGTTTCAGGATGGCATCCGTGTCTGGAGCGTATCTGAACTGTATCTGAAGACTTTGAACATTGTTAATGGTAGTTGTCCATTAATCTTATCCTAAGAAAGATAAAATGTTAGCTAATATGCAATGCTATGTTGTATGAAATGCATAGTATAATGCATTCGTGTTATCAATGTTTATAATATATGGATGTAATGTATGCGCATGTGAGCTAATCTATTATGCTGTTTGTTGGATTTGGGGAGAATAAATCCCTGACCACTGCTGAGGATATGTAATTGTTCATGTTGTGAAGTTGAAGTGTTGATGATTTTCCACTTAGAGAAATGAATTATGTTGTAAGGGGAATGCCGTGTATTGCTTGAAAAATCCTACTTGGGGAATCCGGAGAAATTTGGTGACTTTTACTGGGGATTGATAGCCGGAAGCTTTGTTCTGCTGAGGATTAAACTGCATACTGCAGGGACTTATGGAAATAGCATGGAGAGAGTTTCATACCTCTTAAAGCCATCAATGATTATCTTTCTATTTTGTTTATTTGTAAACAGTAATTATATTCAAATGCACATGTTCAAAAATGAATCATTGGACGTTTTTGTAAAAAAAACAAATATAGTAAAGAAAAATAGATAGTTTTGCACTTTCAAAGGGATATTTTTGTATTGATTTTGAGTATGTATTTTTGTACAATGAAACAAACATTCTAATAAGAGAATGCTGTTGTAAAAAAAATGAAAAATTTGATACAAAGAAAAGGTAGCTATGTGCAATAATCCCATGGGGTTCCCATTCTGCTATAGCCTTCGTATCTCCGAGCATCTTGTCTATTCGTTGCCTCGTCTGAAGATGATTGAATTGATCAGAACCTCTGAGTCTGCAGGTTGTCCGTAAGGTGATCCAACAGGACATAGTCATACGCTTTAATTCCCTAACTTTTTCCTGGACCGCCCTTTCGGGTTTTTAGTCCACCGGGAAACCCTTTTTTGCCCAAGTTGCCCTTTCGGGTTTTCAACTTGCCGGGTGTACAAATTTTTTTAGTTTTATCCATAATTTTTTCCCGAACCTTTTTGGTTTGCCGGGATGCCCTTGTTTTGCCTAGGTTTGTTAACCTAGCGGGTCTCTAATGCGTAGTATCTTTTGACTATGTCTGCATTCGCATGGTGCGGCAGGTCGTCGCCATCCATGGTGGTCAAGATCATCACGCCACCAGAGAATATGTTTTTGATTACAAATGGTCCTTCGTAGGTAGGAGTCCATTTGCCCCTGGGATCACCTTGCGGAAGTATGATACGCTTGATCACCAGATCCCCAACTTGATACACTTGGCATCTGACCTTTTTGTTGAAAGCCTTGATCATCCGTTTTTGATACATTTGACCATGGAAGACAACACTAAGCCTTTTCTCATCAATCAAGTTTAGTTGATCAAGTCGAGTCTGGATCCAATCGTCTTCATTCAGCCCAGCATCCTTCATAATTCTTAGAGAGGGAATCTGGACCTCAATAGGCAAGACATCCTCCATGCCATATACCAGAGAATAGGGTGTTGCCCCGGTCGATGTGCGAGCTGTAGTACGATACCTGTGGAGAGCGAATGGTAATATCTCATTCCAGTCTTTATATGTGATTGTCATTTTCTGTATGATCTTTTTAATGTTCTTATTCCCGGCTTCGACAACACCATTCATCTTCGGTCGGTAAGGGGAAGAATTGTGATGCTGGATCTTGAATTGCTCGCTGTGATCGGTGGATCTGGAACTGACTGTTTAACGCTGGTTCGCGAAATGTCGCGGAAGCAAGAGTCGCCACCGTCTTTTATTTTCTCCAAATGGAAAGGACAAAAGCACAGAATAATTCCTTAAAGAGATTGCTCTCGGTTCGGGAGGTAGATTATAGAAAGGGAAGGTGTTAGCACCCTTTCTATCCATGGTTATCCATGGGCTCTTAGATACTTGCTCATTTGTTTTCAAAAATGGTTTGTTTGCTTTTCAACTATGGGTTTTAAAAAAGTTTCTTTGAAAATTCCAGTTCGACTCTTGTGTCAGTCCTCAAGAGTGTTTGAAAAGTTGTTTTGAAAGCTTTTTGCAAAGTGTCGGTGTGAAAAGAAGTTTTTGATTCGTTTTGAATTAGAGCAAGTATCTAGAGTTGTCTACCTACCCTAAGGAATTCGTCTGTGTAAATGTCCTTTAAAGTAGTGCCATCCCACCATTGAGAGGTAGGTAGCACCACCGTTGGAGGTATTCGGGTCAATTCGAAGGTTCGGGACATGGTGATCACCAGAGCAATTAGAAGACACCTTAGAAGCTACCCTCATGCCAGGTTCCCGGATCATGAGGACTTATTAAGACATCCTCTACTCGACGATCACCTTTCGAGGCAAGGCAACAGTGAGGCGTACCCTAGGGGTGGTGTGTGCGATTTGTGTGTCATTTTCGTTTGCATTTATCTTGTCATGTTTATTGGTGTTCTACGCTTGATTTTATTTATGTCCATACAGTCTTTCATGCTTTGTTTAATAGTTTAAAAATATTTCCGGGAAAAGTAAACCTAAAGCTATTACAAATGGCGCGGGTCCACATCGCCAAAATTAACCGGACCCGATTTGACAGAAAAGTAAATAAAGAAAATAAAGTGCGAGAAGTAATTACAAGGCTTTGGGAACGGTACATAATTATTCAAGCAAAATAAAATAAATATGCGAAATTAAACAAAACTAAGAACGTGGGCGTTGGACCCTTTTGCAAAAAAATTAAATTAATGACAAATTAATTAATTAAAAAGAAAGCAAGAAATTGTTTTTTTTTGTGGGTATTGTTGTGTATTTTTAGGATTTTAATGAAAAGAGAATTAATTAAAATTAAAATTGAATGCAAACCCTAATTCTAGTGGCTTTTAAATTTATTATGAGAATATTGAAATTTAACCTAAATTAAACCTAATTTTTTATGTGCAATTTTAATTATGAAAATAAAAATAAATAATATTATGGTGAAAAAGACAATTAAAAAAGGAAGAAAACATTAATTAAACCTATTTCTACATTTTTTAGATTTTTGATTAAAAGAATTAAAATTAAACCCTAATTTATACTAAATTTAATTATATGCAATTTGTTTATGAAAATAATTAAAATAAAATTATTTATTATGTTTTTTATCTTTTCTGATTTTTATGAGGTTTTTTGTATTTTTGTAAAAAAATAATTAATTAAATTAAAACAATAAAGAAAATAAAACAATAATTGAAAAAATAAAATATGAAGAAAATTGCAAACCAAGGGGGGTTCAGGCCCCAATTGTGAGGTGTGATTATGAAATTCTGGCCCAACAAGCTTCAGGTCCATTGACCTTTTTTGAGTAGCGTGTAGTGCGTTGACTAGGGCTTAGCGTGTTCATCAATCTTGAGCCTTTGATTTGATTCTGATGGACGTGTGGGTGGATAGATCTGGAGGACGTATGGTGTGTCTTGGCATGGGCGCTGCATGGGAATTGTTATTGCAAAATAATATGAGAAATTATACAGACCTGGGGCTCGAACCCAGGTCTTGGACGTTAATACACTCCTCGCTTGCCAACTGAACCAAACAACGCATTTGTTATATAATCAACAAACAAATAATATAATAGAAAGTGGATCAACGCTTGGAAACGCGCGCGAACTTTTGAACAAGCCAATCACTTGTTGCCACGACTCCATCGTCTTCACCATCCCTGTAATACAAAAGACAAAAGCAACGGTTTTACACGCGTGGGTTTAGAGGGCTTTAAAGAAAATAGCGATTAGCTCTCCTTGGCACATAAATTCAGCGCGATGGGTGGTTCTTCTTCGTCTCCATGCGCTGAATTGAATGGTGGTGGTCACAAGCCTTAATTTTTCCTTGGGTGAAAAACCCCAATTCAAAACTCTGAAAACCCTAAAAGTCAAACATGGCATAATCGTATATAGCGCACAAAAAAGCAATTGGATATGTTGGTTAGCATCAAAACATCATAATGAACATGAATCAATGAATAAATTTCACAAATAATGCTTAAATCATGATGCACGATTGTCAATTTTTCTCTGTACAGTTCATGCTCGATATACCAGTTCTTGGAGTTTGAATGGATGATTCTGATTGGAATGTGACCAGTGATCCTTGAGGAAGCTATTGAAACTAATTTCGTGCCTTGAATCCACCTGTAACAATGATTTCAGTTTTTAGTTCTTTTGAGAATTTTTCAAGTTTGTAGAGAGCTTTTCTGCGCAGCTTTGTGTCTATCGTGATTAGGTTTATGATCAGGCATATGTAGTGAAGGCATTAGGTTAACAAAATTCAATCAAATCCAATGCAATAATGATTTTTGGAAATTTGATTTTAAGGATCTTTTTTCATATCTTTTTCATGTGTTCTTGTGTCAATTATGATCCAATCACCCCAAATCTTTCCTAATTTGCATTTGCACGAAATATTGAGTCTAAAACATGTATAAAAAGATTGGTTAGGTTAAGTTAGATATTTTTCACATATTTAAATGATTTAAATGAATTAATATAAATAATAATTCAAATAAATAAATAAAAAATGAGAAAATACTTCCCTTTGGGCCAAGTGGTCGTGCACATGCTTAGAATGATGAATCATGGAAGAAAAATGGGCCCATTAGCAATTTTAGACCATTTGAATCAATGTTGACTTTTCAAAATATCCAAATATTTCCCAACTTCCACAAGGCATAACTTGCTCAATTTTTAAGATTTTCTCATGTTCTTGGACATTTTGGAGAGGTCTTTGAGTCCTCTAACCAATGCCTTTGGTCCCATGTCATTTTGATTTACCAATCTCAAGTTATGGCCTTTGACTTAAAGTCCCTTTTTGTTGACTTTTGAAAATGACCTATAATGTTGAAATTGATAACTTTTTGTGAGAGCATTTCTTGGGCTTGAAGTATGAATATGAGTTGTAGGAAATGTCTTTCTCTTCAAAATGAGCTTTGGATGGAATTTTTCTGATAATCCATGTGAAAGTTATGCCCTGGTCAATTTCAGTTGACTTTTTCAACTGTCCAAATAAGGAAACTTTTGCATCTTGATGATTTTCTGAGCCAAATTTTGAGAATCATGATCAAGCATTGATCAAATGATGTTTGTGGCTTCAAAATGATATGTTGACCAAAAATTTGAACTTTTGACTGCCAAATGACCATTTTGCCCCTACAGTTGACTGTAGTGCAATTTAGGGTTTTGACTGTGCAATTTTGAGCTGAATGCCTTGAAACTTGATATGAGGATACTTGACCATATTTGTAGGCATATGAGACTTGATTGGGCCTTTGAAAACTTCCTTTTCTTGATCAGAACACAAACCCTAGTTTTGACTGTATAGGAGACAGTTGGACTGTGCAACCCTTGGGGAATTTTGTGACTTGGCTTGGCAATTTGTTGAAGAATATGGGAGGGCAAATTTTGGGGTACAACACTCGCATAAGGTGGTGATCATAATATTGTTCAAGTTTGTACCATTATTTGTAATGATCCTCTCCGGGATACCGTAAAGACATATGAGATTTTGCTTGATGAACCGGGCGACAACATTCTTGGTAACGGAAGCGAAGGAAGCTGCCTCCACCCACTTTGTAAAATAGTCAATGGCCACCAAGATGAAGCGATGTCCATTGGAGGCTGTTGGTTTGATTTCCCCAATCATATTGATCCCCCACATAGCAAAGGGCCAAGGAGCCGTCAAGACATTCAGAGGAACTGGAGGTACGTGCACCTTGTCAGCATAAATCTGACACTTATGGCAAGTTCGAGAGTGTTGATAGCAATATGCTTCCATGGTAGACCAGTAATAGCCTGCCCATAAGATTTTCTTTTCCATCGTATGCCCACTGGAATGTGTGCCAAAAGTGCCTTCATGTAACTCAGCCATGATCCTTTCAACTTCAACCTTTTCTATGCACCAAAGTAATAGAGAGTCATTGTTGCGTTTGTAACGAATGCCATTACTAAGGAAGAATTTAGCAGAGAATCTCCTTAAGAACTTATTATCATTTACTGAAGCTCCTTTTGGATATTCTTGAGCCTCGAGATACCTCTTGACTTCGTGAAACCAAGGCTGGTCCACTACTTCTTCAGTATTAACCTCGTGACATTGTGCTGGTTCATCCCTTCGTTCAATGGTTATCTGGGGAGCCTCGTTATCCCATTTAAGTTTAAACATAAATGACATTGTGGCTAGTGCATCTGCTAGCTGATTTTCTTCTCGCAGGAAGTGCTCGAAGGTAATCTTCTCAAAATATGGGAGCAACGTCAAAACATGTTCTTTTTAAGGGATAAGGTTAGGGTGTTTGGTATCCCATTCCCCTTTGATCTGGCTGATAACCAAAGTTAAATCTCCAAATACACTTAAGGATTTGATCCCCAAGTCTATGGCAGCTTTGAGACCAAAGATGCACGATTCGTATTCCGCCATGTTATTTGTACAATTGAAGCAGAGCCTTGCAGTAAAGGGAGTATGACACCCTTCAGGAGATATGAGTACAACACAAATACCATTGTTGAGTGTGTTATATGCCCCATCAAAAACCAGAGTCCATCAGGATCCTTGTTCAGGCCCGTCATATGGCCTGAATTCTTCACAGTTATCTACCGTCATGATGTCCTCATCTGGGAATTCGAACTTCATGGACTGGTAGTCTTTCACAGCTTGGTGATCAAGGTGATCAGATAGTACACTACCCTTTATTGCTTTCTGGGTAGTATACTGTATGCCATATTCTGTCAGGATCATCTGCCATCTCTCTATTCTCCCAGGGAGAGCAGGTTTCTCGAAGATGTATTTTATTGGATCCATTTTAGAAATCAACAAGGTAATATGGGTCAGCATATACTGTCTTAGCCGGCGAGCAGCCCATGCCAGAGCGCAACAAGTTTTCTCGAGTAGTGAATATCTTATTACACAGTCGGTAAACTTTTTGCTCAGGTAATAAATAGCATGCTCTTTTCGACCAAACTTGTCATGCTTCCCCAACACACACCCCATTGAATTTTCCAAAACGGTCAGATACATGATCAATGGTCTTCCCTCGACTGGTGGCATCAAAATAGGAGGCTCTTGCAGGCACTCTTTGATCTTGTCGAAAGCGGTTTGGCATTCGTTATTCCATTTGACTACTTGACCTTTCTTTAGTAACTTGAAGATTGGTTCACAAGTAGCTGTCAGGTGAGAAATGAATCTGGCAATGTAGTTTAAACGTCCCAAGAATCCTCTGACTTCCTTCTCAGTACGAGGAGCAGGCATCTCTTGTATCGCTTTCACTTTGGCAGGATCTACTTCAATATCCTTATTGCTGACGACAAAACCTAGGAGCTTACCAGACCTTACTCTAAACATGCATTTATTTAGGTCCAACCTCATCTTATATATCTTTAGCCTATCAAACAGCTTTTGTAAATGATCAAGATGCTCTTCTTCTGTTTGAGATCTAGCTATCATGTCGTCCACATAGACCTCTATTTCGTGATGTATCATTTCGTGAAATAGAGCTACCATGGCACGCTGATAGGTTGCCCCCGCATTCTTCAGTCCAAATGGCATAACCTTGTAGCAGAATGTCCCCCATTGTGTGACAAAAGTTGTTTTTTCCATGTCTTCAAGCACCATTTTGATTTGGTTGTAGCCTGAGAAACCGTCCATGAAGGAAAACACTTTATGCTCTGCCGTATTTTCAACTAGGATGTCAATGTGGGGATGTGGGAAACTATCTTTAGGGCTTACCCTATTCAAATCTCTGTAGTCCATGCACATTCGTACCTTGTCGTCCTTTTTGGGTACGGGAACAACGTTTGCCACCCATTGTGGATAAGAGGTGACAGCCAAGAATCCAGCATTGAATTGTTTCATGACTTCTGCCTTAATCTTCTCTGACATATCTGGTCGCATTCGCCGGACCTTTTGTTTTACTGGTGGGTAGTCCTCTTTTATAGGTAGACGATGTACTACAATATCTGCATCAAGTCCTGACATATCTTTATACGACTAGGAAAAGACCTCAACATACTCGTGTAGCAACTGAATCAGACGCTCTTTTACACTTGGTTCTAGGTTGACACCCACCTTAACCTCTCTTTTGTCTTCTTCGGTACCTAGGTTGATTGTATCCACTGGTTCCTCGTGGGGCTGAATGGTTCTCTCTTCTTGTTGTAGTAATCTGGCAAGTTCCCCTGGTACTTCATAATCTTCCTCACCTCCATCTTCAGCTTGGTAGATTAGATTTTCAGAGTCACAGAAGGCCATAGCAGAACCGTTACCCATGGGATCCCAAATGGATGTAGACCTGCATTGTGAGTGTGAGTGTGTGTAAGGGTATAGTTATCTTTAAAAGAAATAAAAATGTAAAAAGAAAAATAATGAGCACAAAGTTTGTATGCAGAAACGTCCATGATTCATTGATGTCATATGGAAATGAGATAATAACCCTTACAAATGGACCATTGTGCCTCGGGTAAGACACAAGGTTTTAAGAGTCTGAATTGTTTTAATATTACAGATTCAATAAAATGTAAAGACAAATTATTGTGGGATAAAAGTGATCGGGATAAAATCTCTAGCCTCCCAGTTGCCGAGCCCTCCTCTAACAGTTGGGAAGATCTAATCCTCCAGGTTGTAGCCATCTTCATCATCCTCTACTGCGTTGACTTCATGGTTGCTGATCTTCAAGGGTGGTCCTCCAGCATGAGCGTGGCGTACAACCTTCTGGGCACTTGAAGTGAAACCCAGGCCAAACTTATCGGATTTGTATGGGATATCTGGGAGTTGTCCCCAAATAGTGCACCCACCTTCTTCTATCACTTCCTTGGCGTCCTTCAAAGATGACATCCTGAGTGGAGGCCTAGTAATATTAGGAACTTGAGACACAACCTAGGTTACTGCCACATCTTGCGGTACTTCTTCGAAATGTTGGAATGGAGTTTCAATAAATTCACCATCTAATTCCACATATCTGAAGGAATTGAGATGGCTGATCATATACTCTTCTTCTCCATGAACAGTGATAATTTTCCCTTGAATCAGATATTTCAGCATTTGGTGCAGCTTAGAAGTGACAGCGCCGACATTATGAACCCATGGTCAACCTAGCAAGCATGAATATGAAGGGCAAATATCCATTACATAAAAGGTTGAATCAAATGTTTGGGTTCCAACCTTTATGGGGATGTCTACTTCCCCATGCACCATCCTTTTTGAGCCGTCAAAGGCCCTCACTACTATGTTGCTTGGTTTCAATGTCAATCCCTCATAGTCAAGCCTATCAAGAGCCTTTTTAGGCAAAAAATTCAGAGACGAATCGGTGTCAACCAACACATGAGCCAGAGTTGTTCCCCTGCATTCCACTGAGACATGTAATGCCTCATTATGCTTCCTCCCTCTTGGCGTTAAATCAACATCCAAAAAAACTAAACCATTATGTGCAGTCAAGCTAGCTACGCAGTCTTGGAACTGATCGGCAGATGTTTCTTGGGGTACATGGGCAGTTTTCAGGAATTTTACCAAGGCTTTTGCATGAGCCTTAGAACATAGTAGTAAAGCCAACATGGAAATTTTAGATGGAGTTTGCCACAGTTGCTCAACTACATTGTAGTCACTTCTTTTTATGATCTTTAGAATTTCGTCCATCTCTTTCCGGGAGGTCTCAGGGATAGCCAATGATTGTGTCTTTGTCTTGACAGACTCAACCAAAACACCTTTTCCTCGAGTCTCGGTTAACTCGGTAGAATGAGTGTCAGTAGGAGTGATAACAGGAGTTGTAACATCTTTATCAGTTGGAGTATCAGTGGAGATGATCGTAGGACTGGGAATAGCCTTTGGAGGAGCAACAATAGCAGGAATGATTACGGGTCCAGAAATAGCTTTTGGAGGAGCTATCTCTGGAGAGAAAATCCTTCCGCTTCGAGTGATCTTGCTAGTCCCTGCAATATTACTGATATCAGAGTCAATCTTCTCAGAACTTAAATCTTTGGTGGCTGACCAATCTTGCTTGATACCGTGGTAGTAGACAGCCCCTCCATAATTCCATGGTACGGTTTTGTCTGACAAATACGGGACTGGTCCAGGCATTGTAATTATCAAAGGAGCTACTTTTGGAACTGATGTAATTCTAACGGGTCTTCTAGTGGAGACCCTGGAAGAATTATCGGAAATGGTCACGATGGAAACATCATTATAAGAAACAGGTGGAACATAAGTCTTTTTGAACCGAATTTCCTTGTTATCTATTAGGCACTTAATGTCCGCTTTCAACAAAGGACAACTGGTTGGTGAGGACAAACAGGAATAACAACTTTCATCACAGCCCGGGAAAACACCAGCATTCAACAAGTTCTCTTTGATAGTCAGGAGTGGGGTCATAAGTTCATCAACCAAAGTAACAAACATATCTTCCTCAATAGCATTGGTATTATGGCCATGTTTGGGCATAGGGGCAGAAATGACATTGGGCTTTTCTGGCGCATCAAATTCAATCTCTTTGGCTTCAAGGAGGTCTTGTACTTTGTTCTTTAGAGCCCAACAATTATTAGTGTCGTGGCGAGGACTTTCAGAGTGGTATACACAGCGGGAATTGGGATGATAGTGAGGAGATGTTGTGTTAGGGTTCTTTGGAGCTTCTTTCAAAGTCACTAGATTTGACCTTAACAAATGTGGCAATACTTGAGATAGTGTCATAATAATTCTGTTGAATTGTCTGACTGGTCTTTCCATTCTTGGCTGGATGTTTCTTTACAGATCAGGCACAGGTTTAGGAATCATAACAGCCCCCACCATTGGACAACGTTTGGCCCTATCTTGATTTCTCTGAGGATATACAACAACCACTTCTTTCTTTCCGATGAATGACTTCCTTACAGCAGCAGAGGATACATCTTTCTGAATCTTCCCATTCTTTATCCCGACTTCCACCCTTTCTCTGGTCAATATCAATTCAGTAAAACCTGTCGATGAACTCCCAATTAAGTGATTGAAGAAAGGTTCAGACAAGGTGCGCAAAAACATGTCCACCAATTCTCTTTCAGATAGGGGAGGTTGAACTCTTCCGGCCAAGTCCCTTCATTTTTGCGCATAGTCCTTGAAGCCTTCATTTGAGACCATGTCCATACTCTGGAGTTGAGTACGGGTAGGCGCAAGATCAACGTTGTATTGGTATTGTTTGTAAAAGGCTGTAGCAATATCTTCCCAGTTATGAATATTGGATCTTTCTAACTGATAAAACCAATCAAGTTTAGTTCCAAACAGACTGTCTTGGAAGAAGTGTACCCATAGATCCTTGTCAGTGGTATGGGGTTGGATTTTCCTCACATAGGACCGGAGATGCATTTTAGGGCATGAAACTCCTTCATATTTAGAGAACACAAGTGCTTTGAATTTTGGAGGAATGACAATTCCTAATACCAGTCCCAACTCCTCAAAGTCCAAGCCAGACACTTTTTGGATTTCCATTGCACTCAACCATTCTTCTAGATGTTTATACTTGTCGTCGGCTGAAGGGTATTGTTCTTCAGAATAGTCTTCTTCTTCCTCTTCCTCTTCTGATTCTAATTGGACCATTGTTTCCTTGCCCTTCCTATCTCGGTTGTCTCTCTCACTGGATGTTGTTGCAAAGTCTAAGGCCCTTCTTGTCTGTCCTTGGAATCTTCTCCCCATGTTTAGAACTCCGGTTATCTTCTTCGTCTTATTTTTCTTCTCATCAACCAGCAAGGTCTTCAACTCTTCTTGTCCTTTGGCCAGAGTTAAGAACAACTGTTGAAACTGGGCATTCTGAGCTTGGAGGTCCTTCACTGTTTGCTCGAGATCCATCTTACTGAAATAATCAGTAGAGAGATGAGCAGACTTATTGCAAGAAACCTGCTTATGTTATGATGAATGGTAAATGCATATGCAATGATTTCAAGGATCTTAAAGATTCAAATTCGTTTTAGACAAAAAGGAAACACTCATTATATTAATAGATTAAAGCTCGAGTACAATAATGCCTCCTTGGGCAAAGCAAATATAATAAATTCTAAGATAAAAAGGTAGTGTACATCCTCTTTGGTGCAATGTAGGCATTCAGAGTCTGCTCCTCATGAAGTAGCTTAGTGAGTTCCAAAACCTTCTTCTCGCTCGCATAGAATTGGGCTTTAAATGTATCTCGCTCCCCCTTGAGTTGTATCCAATCTATTTGTAGGTCTCCAAGAGAGGTGGGCATGTCAGGGTGTAGGATAGTGTAGGGAACATCTCCTTCCATGACAGGCTCAATGATTACCGAGAGAATGGAGGGATACAACATCATAAGACTCTGAGCACGAGTTCGTACCCATTTGAGGTAAGGCTCAAGAGGGATGGAATTTTTGTGCCCCAATTTCTTGCTATCTACTTTGTTCAACATCCTCCAAGCTTGGATAAATCTCTGGCGAAGACCCTGATCGTCGTTCTCGTAGTCAAATACCAAACCTTGAATGAGCATCTCATACGGACCATCCCTTCGGGCGTAACCAAACTGTCTTAAGGCTAAGCAGGGGTTGTAGGTGATACCTCCTCTAATGCCAAGTAAGGGGACATTAGGAAACTCTCCATAACGGTCGATGATGATAACATTCTCTATAGATCTGGAACACCAATTGATGTCTGAATGTTTGAGCGTCATCAACCTTTGTGACCACCTTGAACCTTGCTCATTCTTTAATACAGATTGGGGAAGATGCAAAATAAACCATCTTGCCAAGAGAGAAGTGCAACACATAAGGAAACCACTTTTCCTCATTGTGCGAGTGTGAAAAGAGTGTAGGATATCCCCTAGCAAAGTAGGCACCAGGTTGCAGGATATGAAGATTTTGACGGTGTTCACATCTATGAGTTGGTCAGGATTTGGAAACAAAACCATCCCATAGACGTGGAGAGCCACAATTTCCTTAAACTCTTGTAGATACAAATAATTCCAACAATTTTGGGCTTTCTCGAACAAGAACTTTGCTAGGAAACCTCTGACAGCGCTCCTTCTTTCCCAATGAATTATGACATCAAATGAGTGCAAGTGTAGAGCTTGAGCAATCTCTTCTAGCTTTGGGTCTCCTTCAGTACCGTTGAAAGGTAGTTGATTGAGAATGGGAGTCCTCAAGAGTTGGGAGAATTCTTCCAAAGTAGGCACAAGTTGATAGTCGGGAAATGTAAAGCAATGGTGTAGAGGATCAAAGAACTGAAAGAGCACCTTCATCATGTCCTCATCAGTGTTGGAGGTGACCAAGTTGAATAGGATACCACGCCTCTCGGTGAATGGAGAATTTTCAAGAATCCTTGAAGCTAGCTCCTTAAGTTAGGGAGGGATCCTTACAAGGTTGACTTGAATAGTTTTCCTGCGAAGAGAATCCATATCCTACAAAACAGAACAAAGATAAATCCCAAGATCCTTGAAATGGTTAGTGAATGTGTATGATGTTATGATGTTCATGATGTTATGTACAAATATGTATATACAAACAAAACAAACAATTCCTTAGGTTTAGGCTTGCATGGAGTCTCATAGGTAAGTACAGTCTTGAAGTTTAGTTGGCTCAAACCTGTCCTAGTAATAGTAACCGGGTTCTAAGGAGCTCAATATCACTGGTTTGTTTCCTTGGTCATTGTTTCAGCACAAGCCTCTTTAATGGCGACCGAAATATCTCAAGAAACCAAACCTCAATGAGTGCAGTATCGAGTATCTACCAACTTCGGACTGCACCAAAGCCAGACATCTCACTACATCCTAAAGGCCAAGTTGGTCAAGTAAAGGTTCTAAAAGTTCATTAGTGCTTCATGACATCACTCAGCGGCCCCGTATTCTCTTTGATTGACTCAAAGGCTACCGGTAACCATAAATATGTCGCACTAACGTAGCTATTGCTTAGACCATGTCGGTATACCCCATACAGTTTCCACAATGTATCGCTACTTACCTATAATGTATCTAAAATCCAGGTAGAGGATTCAAACCCAAACAAAGAACCATAATGTAAAGCATACAAGTCAAACAAGGAAAACAAGTAAATGTGATCTAGCCCTAAGGTAACCCCACTTTTAGAATTTTCCCTAGCAGAGTCGCCAGTTATGTGATACGGTGGGGGAACTGACTTGAATATTTTGCGTTTTATCGCAAATGTTGCCGTTAGCAGGAGTCGCCACCGACTTTTCTTTTATCCAAAAGGAAAGGTGAAAAAGCACAAGAAATACCTTTGAGATTATTTCTTGAGTTCGGGGGGTAGATTATGAAAAGGGAAGGTGTTAGCACCCTTTTCATCCATGGTTTTCCATGGGATCTTAGTTACTTGCTAGTTCACTTGCTTTTGTTTGAAATTGTGCTTTATTTGGTTTTTGAAAGTATTTTGTAAAGAGGCCATTGTTTAGGAAATCTTTGTAATGATTCTCGTTCGTAAGAATGTATACGAAGATGTTGATCTTTTGAAAATGTTTTCAAATTTGTAAGATGTTTGAAAGTGTGTGTGATTATTTTGAAAATAGCAAGGATGTTTGTTTGAAATTGAGAAAGTAATTAGGAGCATTCTACCTACTCAAAAGTCTTTCTTGTTCATTTTCTTTTCTTTTGACATTATTGTCTTACCATTGATTTGGTAAGCAACTCTATCTTTGGATGTAAACGGTATGGGCGTGGGTCATCGTATAACCATGATTAGCAATATTGCAAGGTATCTTAGCATTATTTTTGAGGGACTAAGATCATTTGTAAGGCAACTTAGATAGCGTCATCGAGGGACTATGATCTTGTATTTGCTTGTTTTTTCCCAGATACCTCACATGCGTAATATGGCCATTTTGTATAAGGCAACCAAGTGGAATAACCCTAGGGGTGCTTGTGTGCAAATGTATTGTTTTCATGCTTGTTTTTGTCTTGAATTAGGGTTTTCTAAGCATTGGTTTTAGTCTTTCCATACAAACCCTAATTACTAGCATGTTATATAAAAGCGACAAATTGCAAAATTTAAAGTTACTACACTATTACAACATTTGTGGGGAGGGGGTGTACAAATTGAACGAAGATTGCAAGAATTTAAACCCTAATTAGTCTATTACAACCATATTGAATTGGTATAAATATACAAGGGATTAAATAAATACAGAGTATAAAAATGAATAAATGTACAAGGATGTAAAATGTAAACAAAATGAATTTTTATTTGATTTTCATGAAAAAAGGAATTTTGTCTTAACCTAATTAAATAAAGAAAATAATTAATTAAGTTTGAATTTATTAAGAAAAGATTTTAAATGAAAACCTAGTTCAATTAATTAATCAAAAGAAAATAAATTTAAGAAAAATATTTTTGGTATTTTTATCTTAAAAAATATTTATAGCATTATAAAATATTTTTGGTCCTTTTTATATTAAAATAATATATTTAATGGGTGTAAAGAGAAAATAAATATTGACCTAGTTCTAATTTAATTTACAAGATTATTTAATAAAAATAAATGATATGTAGTTAAATATAAATATTTTGTGAGAAAAATAAAATAAAATAATTCAAAATATAAATCTATCATTTTTTGTATTTTTTTAATGATTTTTCAGTATTTAGAAAATATAGTTAAGAAAATAAAAATAAAATTAAAATAAAATAAAAAGAAAATAAATAAATTTGGACCACGGGTGCCAAAAGCCTGCAGGGGGTTAGTAAGCAAAAAATATAAAAGGAAAAGGCCCAACGAAGCCCAAGCGCCTGAAAAAAAATCAGAAAATGAAAAAATATGTAAAAAGAAAATGCAAAAGGGTACCACTGGGACTCGAACCCAGGTCCCAAAGGTTACAGGCGCGCGCTTCTACCAGTGGGGTGGCTATACATCCGTTAATACAAACAAAACAATAAATATGTAAGGCAAAACGCGCCCTGAAGACTTCATCTTCAACCTCCAGCCAGACCACTGTAACTTGCTCATTTCTCATCAAAAATGAAAACTGTAAACATGAAACTTGTAGCAAATTTTCTCACGATTTAAGAAATGTAAAGTATTAAAACTATGGATCAAAGATAAACATGAATTTTAATGGCCCTAATCTGAATCCTAAAAATTTCAAAAATTTCAGTTTCAAAATTCTCTAAGCTCAAGCAAAATTAATGGAAACTATGGACATGGTTAGCTTCAGGGAAATGATATATACATGTTTTGTTCACAAATAAACTATTGATGATGCCTGTATGAAGAGTTCCAATTTAAGAAAACTTACCTCAAAACTGGAAATCGTGTTTGGAGTTTGAGCTTGTTTCAAGTGATGGTGATGATCAGGTTAGCTTCCTTGAGGTCCTAGGAAGCTAATGCAATGGTTTGCTTGAGTTGAGAGTGGCTGAAATGACTTGGAGAAGTCAATGTGCAATGCTCTATTTTTGGTTATGGAGGATATGGTAAATGATGTTACAGTAGTGAAACAGGGACATGGATATGTTACACTTGATGTAAGGAAGCTTTAGAAACTAAAAGGCCAAGAAACGCACGAGGGAAATGTGAGTTTGATGTTCAAGGTCAGAAACTGTGCAACAATGGAGTTTTTGGGAAATTCTGATTTGAGAGAGTTTTAGTGTATTTCAGGGTGTTTTTGCTCGTCCTCTAGCTCATAAATAGTGACTCTATTTATAAGCAACAAGTTTGGAGACCTCTTGTTGATCAGAATTCAAAATCACAAGTTTATGCATAACATGTGATTTTTGAGAAATTCAAGTTTCAAAGCTTGTGTACTTGCTAAGATAGAGTGGTTATGCTTTAAACAAGCTTGCTTCTTACTTTGTGGATGGAGTGTGATCAGAGGGAACAAGTTAGAGGCTCAATGTGAACTTTATGCAAAAAGCTTGCTTTACAAGAATGGCAATGTTAACTTTGTGCCATTAACAGAAATGCAACTTGGATAATAGCTCAATTGCTTGGATCAAAGCCCTAAAATCTATGTAGACATTTAATTATGGAGTGAAAAACAAGTTTGAGGCCTGAAAAGCAAGGATTATGCAGCCTAGAATGAATTTGGTTCATGTGTTCATCAACAATGACTTGTAATTCAAGTGACAAAACCCTAACTTCACCTTTTCGATTCTCCCTACTAAAGAATGATCTCAAGGAGTTCTTGGACATTTTGGAAAGCTTGAAATGTGCTCTACAACCAATATTTGAATTGATTTTGAACATACCCCTTTGAACTATATGAAAAAGTGCCATGAAATTAGGTCAAAATCCTGGCCAAATTAGGGCAAAATTTCACTAAGTGTTTAGTTTCATGACCCTATGTTCATAAAATTATAACTTGAGATCCAAGAACTTTTGGAAGGAGTTGTATAAAGAAAAGTTGTAGATTTCATGGATATCTATAACTTTCATGTTGGAAGTTTCTCTTGAATCATCTTGCATCATGGTGAAAATTTTGCTCAAAGTTATGAAAAAACATGATATTTCCAACATTTAGAAAAATTTCTAAGTTTAGAAATTTTGACTTTTCAAAATGAAATCTTGAATTTTTGATTTCTTGATGAATAATTTTCATTTTGACACGTTTTGATGAATTATGATCTTTGGCACTTGAATTTGACCAAAAAGTCAAAGTTTGACTTTTCAGTATACAGTTGACTTTTGATTAGTTGACTGCAAAATTCATCTGTCAATCCAATGGACTTGCAATGTTTTGAACCACGTCATTAGGTTAAAATGATACAATTGGACTCTTGAGATCATGCCTTAAAATAATTGACCATTTTCTAGGTCAAAAACCAGAAATTGCCCTTTCCTAGTCAAAACCCTAATTTTGACCATTTTGCCCTTTTGGAGATTTGATCAACTTTCTTGAGGAGTTGTGGTCCAAATTTGATCAGATGATACATATGAGTTTATAATGTTGATATGGGTCAAAAATTATGAAGTTTGACTGTAAATTGGCCATAGTTGACTTTTCCCCCAATACAACTGATTTTTAGGTCAACTGCTCAATTGATTGGGCAAAAATGTGATCCAAGGCTTGAAACTTGTCATTAGTGATCTTGTGGATCCATAATGATCCATGAAAGTCATATGGGGCATTGGAAATTCAAATATCCTTGTGCAATCTCAAACCCTAATTTTGGTCATCAGTGCTTAAGGAGGTGTCTTGAGTTCATCAAACCCTAGTGCAGTCTTGAGCCCAAGGAGATCTTGTGAGCAAATTCTTGATAAGTGAGAGGGAAAATTTTTGGGCACAACACTTGGTCTTACCAAGATATGCCTGGTCTAGATACATATATTGTAGAGCACCGTTTACCGCTGAAGCCAGAGTGTCCACTAATCAAACAGAAGTTGAGAAGAACTCACCCAGATATGGCAGTGAAGATCAAAGAGGAGGTTCTAAAGAAGATTAATTCCGGTTTTCTTATGACATCAGTGTATCCTCAATGGATCGCCAATATTGTCCCAGTACCGAAAAAAGACGGAAAAGTTCGCATGTGCGTAGATTACATAGATCTAAATAAAGATAGTCCAAAAGATGATTTTCCATTGCCACACATTGATATGTTAGTGGATAGCACAACAAAATTCAAAGTATTCTCGTTCATGGACGGATTTTTCGGGTATAATAAAATAAGAATGGCTCCAGTGGACATGGAAAAAACAACGTTTATCATACCCTGGGGAACATTCTATTACAGAGTGATGCCCTTCGGGTTAAAGAACATTGGTGCAATGTACCAGAGGGCTATGACAACCCTATTCCATGATCTGATGCACAAGGAAATTGAGGTATATGTTGATGATATGATTGCTAAATCCCAGACTGAAGAAGGGCATGTAGAAGATTTATTGAAGTTGTTTCAGTGTTTGAGGAAGTATCATCTCCGCTTGAATCCAAATAAATGTACCTTCGGTGTTTAATCGGGGAAATTGTTGGGTTTCATTGTTATCCAGAAAGGAATTGAATTTGACCTTAAAGTTAAAGCAATTCAAGAGATGCCAGCGCCAAGAACTGAAAAGCAAGTCAGAGGGTTCCTCGGGCGTTTGAATTATATTTCCAGATTTATGTCCCACATGACTGCAACATGTGAACCGATCTTTAAGTTGTTAAAGAAAGATCAAGGTTGTGTGTGGACGGATGACTACCAAAGGTAATTTGAAAGTATTAAAGAATATCTGCTTGAACCTCCTATCTTGCTCCCTCCTGTCGAAGAAAGACCGTGGATTATGTATCTGACAGTGTTAGATAATTCCATGGATTGTATTCTGGGACAACAAGATGAAACATGGAAGAAAGAGTACACCATTTATTATCTCAGTAAAGAGTTTACTGATTATGAGTCACGGTATTCCATGCTAAAAAAGACATGTTGTGCTCTGGCCTGGGCGACAAAACGTTTGCGGCAATATATGTTGAATCACACTACTTGTTTGATCTCCAAATGGATCCAATCAAGTATATTTTTGAAAAGCCTGCTCTTACTGGGAGAATTGCCCGCTGGCAGATGCTGTTATCTGAATATGATATCGAATACCACACTCAAAAAGCTATTAAAAGCAGCGTGTTGGCAGATTATCTTGCTCACCGACCAGTTGATGATCATCAGTCTGTGAAGTATGATTTCCCCGATGAGAATGTGATGTTTCTGAAAGTAAAAGATTGCGATGAGCTATTGCCTGATGAAGGTCCTGATCCTGAATCTCGCTGGAAGATGATATTTGATGGAGCTGTGAATGCTTATGGTAAAGGAATTGGTGTTTTGATTGTCACTCCACATGGATCGCACATTCCTTTCACTGCAAGGTTGACATTTGATTGTACTAATAATATGGCAGAATATGAGGCTTGCATCATAGGTCTCGAAGAAGCTATTAACCTCAGAATTAAAATTCTAGACGTGTATGGTGATTCAGCTTTGGTAATAAACCAGATTAAAGGAGAATGGGATACTCGTCACCCCGACTTGATCCCTTACAGAGATTATGCTAGAAGATTGTTACCCTTCTTTAATAAAGTTGAATTCCATCACATTCCCAGAGACGAAAATCAAATGGCGGACGCTCTGGAAACTCTGGCTTCTATGTATCAAGTGAATACCTGGAATGATATACCTCGAATTATGGTTCAGCGACTGGATAGGCCCGCTCATGTGTTTACAACAAAAGAGGTAGCAGATGAGAAACCTTGGTATTATGATATCAAGCATTTTCTCCAAACTCAGGAATATCCAATTGGTGCATCGAATAAAGATAGAAAGACATTGAGAAGATTGGCGGGCAGTTTCTTCCTCAGTGAAAATGTGTTGTACAAGAGAAATTACGACATGGTCTTGCTCAGATGCGTGGATAGACACGAAGCAGAAATGTTGATGGATGGGGTTCATGAAGGCTCATTTGGCACACATACCAATGGACATTCGATGGCTAAAAATATGCTAAGGGCGGGTTACTATTGGCTGACAATGGAATCTGACTGCTACAGATTTTCCAAGAAGTGTCATAAATGTCAGATTTATGCGGACAAGATTCATGTGCCTCTGACACTTCTCAATGTTATTTCTTCCCCGTGGCCTTTCTCTATGTGGGGTATTGATATGATCAGGATGATAGAACCCAAAGCTTCGATTGGACACCATTTTATCTTGGTAGCAATTGATTACTTCACCAAATGGGTAAAAGCTGCTTCATTTCTAATGTTACTAAGCAGGTGGTTGTGCGCTTCATTAAGAATAATATCATATGTCGTTATGGTGTGCCGAGCAGAATTATCACCGACTATGGCTCGAATCTGAACAACAAGATGATGTCAGAACTTTTTGAAGAATTCAAGATTGTCCATCACAACTCATCTCCGTACAGGCCGAAGATGAATGGGGCTGTTCAAGCTGCTAATAAGAATATCAAGAAGATTATCCAGAAGATGGCAGTTACTTATAAAGATTGGCATGAAATGCTCCCTTTTGCTTTGCATGGATATCGAACATCTATCCGCACTTCAACAGGAGCAAACCCGTTCTCCCTTGTGTATGGAATGGAAGCGGTACTCCCAATTGAGGTTGAGATTCCCTCTTTGCGTGTGATAATGGAAACCAAGTTGTCAGAGGTTGAATGTGTCCAAAACAGGTTTGACCAATTGAATTTGATTGAAGAGAAGAGAATGACAAATTTGTGTCATGGGCAGTTATATCAGAAGAGAATGAAGAAAGCTTTTGATAAGAAGGTCAAACCTCGTGAATTCAGATAAGACGACCTCGTGCTCAGGAAGATTATGTCTTTTAACGCTGATTCTAGGGGCAAGTGGACTCCCAATTTTGAAGGCCCATATGTTGTCAAGAAAGCCTTCTCTGGCGGTGCATTAATTCTTGAAACTATGGATGGCAAGGAGTTCCCACATCCCATGAATGCTGATACAGTCAAGAAATACTTCGCCTTAAGAAATAAAAGAACAACTCGCTAAGTTGAAAACCCGAAAGGGCGGCTTAGGCAAAAAAGAGCGTCTCGGTAGGCCGAAAACCCGAAAGGGCGGTCTAGGCAAAAATTAGAGACATAAATAGAATAAAATTTCCTGCTAAGTTGAAAACCCGCAAGGGCAGCTTAGGCAAAAGTTAGGGACTTTCTTGGCAAGTAACTGCATCAGACAAGACTTGATCGATGAAGCAACAATCTTCTCGGATCCTCATCATACTTCAACGGAAGCTGCCGCTCATGATTTCAAAAGTTGTTTGAGGGGATATTGGTCATTATATCTCAATGTATCTTTTCCATTATAAATTACCATTTTCCAAACTTTGTAATCATCCATGGAGTCTCGCCATTTGCAGACTACCATTCTATCAATAAAATTTGAGCTTTTACCCAATTCTTTGTATTTCTTATTTTATTTAGCTTGCAAAGACTCCATTTATTATTGATAATAATTTTCAAAGCAAAAAGATTAAATAACAAAATTGTTTTTCAAAAAGAATTTACAATATACTTTTACTTTGGATTTTGTGATTCAAGAGAAAAACAAAAGTGGTGATCCCAGGAATGGACGAACTCCAGTTGTTTTGAGAAGTTTTTGTTTCCCTCAAAAAGTTTTACTTAGGATGTTTTCGTTGTATTGGGTTTGTGGCTCCAGTATCCCCAGTCAAGTTTTGGTTCATTTTTCTTATTTTATGAGTTTGCATGATATGAAGACTCAATCCAAGATTTCTCCAGTGAAGGTTTCACTTGTTTGATAGAAATCTTTTCTCCCCAGAGAAGTTGGTGCAATAATTACTCTCGAAGAACACGTATCTCCGGTTTCCCCAATGAAGAACGTATCTTGGTTTCCCCTCGATGATGTGGTGTTGACCTCCCTAATAAAGTCAGCATGAAGTCCCCGGTAGATGTCTTGATGATGAAGCTTTGTCTTCCTTAGTGAAGTTTGTATGTTTTTCCTCCTTCAAAGTGGGACTGAATTCCCCAGTGAATGTTTTGACGATTTGGTTTCCATCTTCATTATTCGAGATCAGTTTTGCAATCTCCAGTAGAAGTGCTACACATGAAAACATTTATTTCCCCGTTGAAGTCTGAGGGCTATTCCCTAGTGAAGCCTGGAGAATGACGTTATATCCTGGTATTTGTACTGTTTCGTCGCTATATTATGTTTCTCCCCAGTAAAGTGAAGCCATGCAGTAGGACTTTGTTTCCTCAGTTGGTGCTTATTTTTCTCTTGGGATGATCGCCTTGGATGTGATTTAGCTGAGTGTTGTTTGTGCCCAATTTGGTTTTGTTTGTTTATGCCTAGTATTAAAGGTTTGTTTTGTCAGCATATATATGATAACACTCATACATCCATACATATATCATGAATAGCTAAAATTGGAAAATTATTGCTCATTCACATTCGTTAATATTTTGTTGACATATTAACCTGTTTTGTAGAGTTGTGTTATCCTCTCCCCAATAGAGTGTCAGCCATAAGCAGAAAGTGTATATTCGTTAAATTTCCCCACTGAGTTATCCCTCGTAGAATATTTTTGCTTTAGCTTTCCTGCACAACTATTTATCTAGATGATTTGGGTTTCCCTCTTGAGTTTATTTCTCAAAGGATGTATTTTGGACGACTGTCTCATTCCAGTTTATTTCTGGTTTGAATCTTTGATCCTCGACAATATTATTACTTTTGATCTCCGCAAGCTTCGAGCCTTGGTTTGAGTGTGAATTTATTTTGCACGAGAGGACTTTATCTCCTCAGCAGGAATATGTTGGCATTTCCCCAGGAAGCCATTTTGTTTTCCCCAGGAAGCTATACCGCCTTCCCCGTGAAGTCATGATTCATTCCCCAGGAAGTCATAACATTTTCCCCAAGAAGTCATTTTACACCTCCATAAGAACAAGTAGAAGGTGTCTTTATTTGAGAAATTTGTATTCCCCGTAAAAGTAGACGTTATTTTTTTGCTATCTTCTCCATGAGTGGATAGTTTATAGTTCGTTGTCAGATTACTCCAGTGGATGGCAAGTCTTTCGATATCACATAAACAGTTCATTGTGAAAACTCTGCAAGCGGTAGTCTCTTTATTTGAGACAACTTATATATTACCCTTTCCAGGCAGAGTGCCTTGGTTAAAGAAGAAGTTAAGACCCATTCTAGGTGAAACGCCAGAATTTTGGGGAAAACTTGTTATCTATTTGCTACCTTCAGTGAATGTTGGTAGTTCATCGTTAGTGAACGGTGGTGCTATGATATATTTTCTCTCTACCTTCAGTGAAAGTTGGTAGGTCATCGACAATGAACGTCGATGATTGTTATCTTTTTTCTACCTTCAGTGAACGTTGATAGTTCACTGTCAGTGAACGGCAGTGCTATGATATTTATTTTCTATTTCTACCTTCAGTGAAAGTTGGTAGATCACCATCAGTGAAAGTTGCTGATTGTTATCTTTTTGCTACCTTCAGTGAACGTTGGTAGTTCATCGTCAATGAACGGAGGTGCTATGATATATTTTCTCTCTATCTTCAGCGAAAGTTGGTAGGTCATCGGCAGTGAACATCGATGATTGTTATCTTTTTGCTACCTTTAGTGAACGTTGGTAGTTCACTGTCAGTGAATGGCAGTGCTATGATATTTCTTTTCTCTCTACCTTCAGTGAAAGTTGGTCGGTCACCTTCAGTGAAAGTTGGTGATTGTTATCTTTTTGCTACCTTCAGCGAACGTTGGTAGTTCATCGTCAGTGAACAACGGTGTGTAGCGGTAGAAATGTTCAAGACTAAGCCATTGGATTGACTAGACTTTATACAAATCAAAATAAAAATCGCCACCGAGCTTTATTGTTTCCAAAGGAATGGTAAAAGAGCGAATAACCCAAAAAGAGGGGGAAAGATTCAAGGTAAGGGGTTGGTTATGCAAAGGGAAGGTATTAGCACCTTAAACATCTACGGTACTCCGCAGGAGCCTCTTTGTAAAATCTGTATATTTTGGCTATAAAAAATGTTGTATATATATATATATATATATATATATATATATATATATATATATATATATATATATATATATATATATATATATATATATATATATATATATATATATATATATATATATATATATATATATATATATATATATATATATATAATGGATGGTGGAGGTGAGGAAAGAAATATATTTATTTTATAATTTTTGCACCCGTCGCAGTTGCGAACCTTTAGTGCCTACGTACCACCTTTTCATGCAATAGGGGATCAGGGTACACGTAGTTCCTCTTTTAAAAAATTAAAACACAAATGGGTTGGTTAATTTTATAAGATAGAACATCATCGTCATTGTCTGTGTCGAAAACATACCTACTACCCACAATTATAAGAAAGGAGAATTTGCATCATCTCAAAGTGGAGGATATGGCTTGGATTCTAAAATCAACAATGCCTCACTTAACACCCAAGTGGAAAGTATCTCTCTTCACTACATATTATAGAAGTATAGTTGTTTGCATCACTACAAGGATTGAAAAGAGTTCAATCTTTTGAGAAAATTTTAAAGATAAAAGCCAAAGTGGCAAAATGGTTTGAAATGAGATTGATTGACTTTTAGTCTTCTCACAAAAAATGTCAAAGTATTATTAAGTTGATTGTAGTTTACTTATGAAAATGTTTGGAAAATGCATGGACATAAGTCCAAGTTTACTATGAAAGTGGTTCAAGTTCAAAAACAAGAAGAGTTTTCAAAAAAAAGGGGGAAGAAGATTTTTGAAATTAAAAGCTAGGGATAAGAACTATCTAACCAACAAGAAGCCAAAACTTGACATTATGAGCCAAGATAGAATTCTCATTCCTTGGATTTAAACCAATCAAGCAAAAAATACTAGACCTCTTGAGATAACCAAACTTCAAGTGTATTAGATCTTCACAAAAATTGGGCAGAGTAACAGTTCTATACGGGTGAATTCCAGATTACAAACAGAGGGTGTAATCACAAAAACCTGCACACAAAAATAAACAAGCAACCCAATATCTTGAGGTGAACCTCAAGAACTCTAGAAAAAATAATCAGATAAGGTCACAAAGTCTCCAAGATAGGCCAACATTTCTAATCCTAAGTCCAAGAAAAGTCCCATGCTCCACAATGCCAAGGATAGTAACCAAATAGTCCAAGTACCGTTAAAGATTTTTTAGGGTTTATGTTGATTATTAAGTATCTTAAGAAATAAAAAGAAAAGCTCAAGTAAGAAAAGTAAAAATGGCAAGATAGTAAATACTCCAATGAGCAAAGATGAAAATGGCATGAAATGTAAATGCTAAAATTAAATGGTACATAAAGCATAAAAAAGAATAAAAGCATAAGGTAAAACAAGTCAATAGTTAGTGGTTAGTTGGATGACCATCTTGAAGCTTGCATTTGGAACTCATTAGAGGATTGGTAGAACCAAAGCCTCCATACAACAAGTTGCATTTTCTTTTTCTCAAGTATATCATCCATTTGGAATTCTCACAAGTACCATTTAATGATCAACGATGTTTAAGTGATCCGCATTGACCAAAGGTGTTGTAGATCCATTAGAGGATTGGTAGAACCAAAGCCTCCCCACAATGAATCTCAAGGTTATTGGATCAAAGAGATCAAATTAACATACTTGGGCTTGCAATCATAAGTTTGGGCCACGGATGATCATTTATTCGAATCGGGACAAAATTTAGCGCTATGTTAAGCAATCGTAAGTGGACTTATATAGAAGTCACACCTATTTTGAGGACGGTCAATAGCAATCTATGCACCATTTGTTTTGAGACATGATATAGAGATCATGCTCCAACAACATCTAATGCAATAAGAAGGAGATGAGATGAAGAGGGATGGGAAAAAAAATATACAAACCACATTTGAATTAAATTTTAATCAAACTATTATTAAAATCATTCATCCATTTTTGTGGAGTTAAACTCAACACCATGGATCCAATGATGTTAATAAAGTTCATGATCCAAAATCTAACCCAAGATCAGCCAGAAAATAGTCACAAAATAATATCACATTTTAATATACACAAAAGGGTTTAAAAATAATGTTTAAAAATAGAAAATAAAGAGAAAAATATCAACTATGTTCAAATTAATCAAGAAATAAAAAGACCATAGAAAAATCAGAAAAAGGCTCAAATAATTTTACAAATTTTTTGGTAATTTTTTAAAGTCAGAAACAATTTTTAAAATTAAAATAAATGGGTAAAATAAACAAAAATGATAAAAAATAGTAAAGTCAGAAACAAAAATAAAATAAGGTCACCAATATTTGTCACAATACCATTGGATCATTCCATAATTTTTTCAGAATTTAAAAATGTATAAAAGTATTTTTAACATTTAAAACAAATCAAATAAAGTGTAAAATTTATAAAAAATACCAAACCACAAAATTAAATTATGAAAAAATAAAAATCAGAAAGAGAATAATCAAAAATATTTTTCATAATTGTTTCAGATTTTTTGGACTAAAAATGAATTTTCTATGATTTTTTTTAAATTTAAAACAATTAAAATATAAAAATCAGAAAAAGAAAATAAAAGTAAAATATGTGGACCATTGGATGAGAGTCAAAACGCGTTAGTAATCAAATCCAAGGGATCTGACGCGCTGTGCATATCATGGTCATTGGTGAATAATGTACATAATCATTAATTAAATCAGAATTTGAAAAATACAAATGGTGCGCCTTCATTGGTTGGAAGATGACACACTGGTCATCTTTAACCTCCAGCCATCACGAATTGCAGGTCTCTCAAACTGTAAAATCAGAAGCTCAGACTTATGTCATTCGCTTCGTCCCTTCAAGACGAAGACAACCACGCCCTCGCGCCAAATTTATATAAACTGTATCTCAAGCAATTTGGAAGGAAAGTTTTAAAAAGGGATTTGAAATTTCATGGTCAAAATGTGTTTCCAATAAAAGGTAAGGGTTGCAACTAGAACCAAAGTAATGAGAGCAACACAATGATATCAGAGTTTTGAAGAATTGATGAAGGAATCTACCTATTGAAGTTGAGTTGCAGAGCTTTGAAACTGGACTTCTATGGAGCAGTATAAGGCACGATTCTTGAATGTAATTATGTGGTTAGCTTCAGGGAAGATCAAGGGAGGTAAATGGATTGAAAAAATGGATTGAAAAAGGCTTGAACACAGATTTCGAAGTTGCAGAAAATTGGGTTATGGAGCAAGTTTGGCAGGGTGATTCTGGCTATCCAAGCTTGGGAAAATGAATGGGATAGTTCATGTATTTATAGGAGAAGCGAATGGGATCAAAAGGAAGAGTGAATGATGCATTTTGGAGGGAATTCGTGCAAACCTGATGCACAAGTGAAGTGTGATCCAAAATTCACCAAGACTCATCCAATTCTTGCATTTTGATGCACTAATCCACTTGGGAAAGTTAGCTAATCATGTTTAGACCCAAAACGCGTGCTAAATTGAGGTTTAGAGGTTGTAACATGAAATTCAAATTCTGAGTTGCAAGGAAACTTCAATTCCAAGTTACCATTTTTGAAACCATGGCATTCTCAGCTCAAGGGGTCTTAAGGCATGATTCTTGATGCTTTAGAAAGACGGGGTTACAAGCTTTGCAATGGAAAAAGAATGGAGTTAAATGGATTCTTGAGCTGAAAGTTACATTGAGTAAAAGTTGGAGAAAAAGGGTTGACTTTCCATACTTAGAAATATTTCAAATTCTTCATAAAAAATGACCTATAATGTCTTGCATCCAAACATGGCCTTCCACTTGGAATTTTCTCTTGATAAAAAAAAAGGCATGAAGTAGATCTCTTGAATGAAATTTTGAAACTTGAATCATTCAAAATATCCAAAATTTGAGCAAGTTATGACTTGTTGAAGTTGGCAAAAAGCATGAAATGACCTATAATTTTTTGCATCTTTAAGGCAATTTATATCCAGTTTCCCACTTTGAACATAAAATAAGGCATAAAGTCCACATCCTCAAGATCATTTTGGAAAAAGGACGGGCTCAAGGTGATAAAAATTGACCAAGTTATGATCATTTGAAGTCACACATGGAAAATTGTGGATTCATCTAGAGGACTTGTAATCTTTCTTCTTCACCAAGTTTCTTCCACATTAAAACTCCTTGGAACTTTTGAAGTGATTTGTTTATAACCCTTTGAAGAGAATAATGTCTTTGGAATCACTCAAAAATACCAAAAGGTGAGCAAGATATACTCCTTTGAAGTTCAAAACCCTAGCTCCTAGATCAAGAAAATGCTTTGAGGAACTTTGACAAGCTTGAACAAACTTCTTGTACCAACATTCTTGCTTTGTGAATAGAAGTTGTTGAGGATTATAATGAGGACTCATAGAAACCAAAACCACTTCCATATCTTGAAATTTGAGAGAAATATGCTCTTGTGACCAATAGGAACAAGGCCTTGTCCAAACATGACAACTTCTTCAATCAACCCTTGTACTTTTGGGTCAAATCTAATAACCTTGAAATGTGATGAAACAAAGCAACCTTGCCATGCCAATCCTTCCAAAACCAATCCAATGGTGAGGTTTGAACTTCTCAAGCTTTATTGACTAGGGTATGGAAATAAACTCATGAACCCATGAGGTAACTTGTTAAATCTCATTGCCCTTACCTACATGGATAACAAGCAAGACAAACCAACATTGCATTTTATTAGTTAAATGAAGAAATCAAAAATATATTTATGATCACAAAAGGAACATAATTCAAGGTGCTTGGTAATCCCTCAAAAAGGGGAAAACTCAAAGTAGGGAGGGGAACCAAGAATCCTAGTGTGATATTGTTGTGAATAAATCAACATGGTATGATGAAGGGATCGTAGGGGCAAAAATTGGGGTACAACAACTGCCCTTATTTAAGCTTCTTCTATCCGGAGATACGAAGGTTAAAAATCTTCGTGTCGACGCGATCGAAGATACTTAAATATAAAACAAACCCTATTTTTGGCCCTAAAATTCCATGCAAATGCTTATGATCATGATGTATATGAATAGGACCAAAGAGACGCAAAGCATCACTGGGGATGTAACAATAATAAAGAAACAAAGGAGCAACCCCACCAGGAAAATAAATCACTGGTGGATCAAAAGACCTGAATCAAAGAGGATGGTAGAATGGTCAAAGGATACACCAACTTCTACCGAAGGCGAAGCTACCAATGTTTACTGAAGGCAGAGAGAAAGATAACAAACATCGACGTTCACTGTTGATGTCCTACCAACTTTCACTGAAGGTAGAAAGAGAATATCATAGCACCGCCATTCACTGACGATGAACTACCAACGTTCACTGAGGGTAGAAAAAAGATAATAAACATCGATGTTCACTTCCTATGGTCTACCAACTTTCAATGAAGGTAGAAGGAGAATATCATATCACCGCCGTTCACTGACGATGAACTGCCAACGTTCACTGAGGGTAGCAAAAAGATAACAGACATCGAAGTTCACTGCCGATGGTCTACCAACTTTCACTGAAGGTTGAAGGATAAAATATCATAGCACCGTCGTTCACTGATGATGAACT
This sequence comes from Vicia faba, assembly GCA_948472305.1. Lineage (NCBI taxonomy): Eukaryota > Viridiplantae > Streptophyta > Magnoliopsida > Fabales > Fabaceae > Vicia > Vicia faba. Next base: position 1,708,662,512 of record OX451737.1, on the reverse strand, counting down.
ACCAACATTCATTGAGGGTAGCAAAAAGATAATAAACACCATCGTTCACTGCCGATGGTCTACAAACTTTCAGTGAAGGTAGAAGGAGAATATCATATCACCGCCGTTCACTGATGATGAACTACCAATGTTCACTGAGGGTAGCAAAAAGATAATAAACATCGACATTCACTGCCGATGGTCTACCAACTTTCAGTGAAGGTAGAAGGAGAAAATATCATAGCACCGCCGTTTACTGACGATGAACTACCAACGCTCACTGAGGGTAGAAAGAAGATAATAAACATCGACATTCACTACCGATGGTCTTCCAACTTTCACTGAAGGTAGAAGGAGAAAATATCATAGTACCGCCGTTCACTGACGATGAACTACTAACATTCAATGAGGGTAGCAAAAAGATAATAAACATCGACGTTCACTGCCGATGGTCTACCAACTTTCAATGAAGGTAGAAGGAGAAAATATCATAGCACCGCCGTTCACTGACGATGAACTACCAACGTTCACTGAGGGTAGCAAAAAGATAACAAGTTTCCCCAAGATTCTGGTGTTTCACCTAGAACGGGTCTCAACTTCTTCTTTAACTGAGGCACTCCTCCTGGAAAGGATAATATATAAGTTGTCTCAAATAAAGAGACTTGCTACTTGTTGTCACGGAGGATTATAAAAAGAGATGTCTTTTTTGGGAAGGAGGTATGACTTCCTGGGGAGATGCCATGATATTCTTGCTGAGGGGATAAAGTCTTCTCGTGCAAAATAAATGCACCAACCAAAATATGGAGTTTTTTAGAAATTCAAAGTAAATAATATTGCCGTGGAACCACAAATTCAAACCAGAAATAAACTGGAATGTAACAGTCAACCAGAATACATCCTTTGAGAAATAAACTCAAGAGGGAAAACCAAATCCATCCAAACAAGGAGCTGTACCAGAAGGCTAAAGAAAAAATCTTCCATGAGGGACAACTCAGTGGGGGACATTGAAAGAATATACGCTTTCTGCTTAGGACCAACACTCTATTGAAGAGAGGACAACGTAAATCTGCAAAAAAGGGTAATATGTCAACAAAAATATTAACAAATGTCAATGAACAATGACTTGCCAATTTTAGCTATGCATGATGTATGCATGAATGTATGAGTGTTATCGTGCGTATGCTGACACAACAGATATACAACATTGGGAATAACCAGGCAAAACTGCCTCGGGAACTAACAACACTCGGCTAAAATTCATCCAGGATGATCATTCCAAGAAAGGTAAAGGCCAGCTGAGGAAACAAAACCTACTGCCTGCTTTAACTTTACTGAGGAGAGACATGATCCGGAGGTAGATAAATCAAAGTAATGAAATAGTACGGATACAGGGATAGAACATCCTTCTTCAGGCTTCACCTGAGAAACAAGTGTTTTTCAAAAGTAACATTCCTACTGGAGATTACAAAACCAGTCTCAAGCAAAGAAGACTGACACCAAAACATCCAAACATTCATTGTGGAGTTACTTTCCAAGAAAGTCCTAAACTTTTGCCTAAGCTACCCTTGCGAGTTTTAAACTTAGCGGGAAATTTATTCTGTTTAGGTCTCTAATTTTTGCCTAGACCTCCCTTTCAGGTTTTTGGCCTACCGAGATGCTCCTTTTTTTGCCTAAGCCACCCTTTTGGGTTTTCAACTTAGCTAGTTGTTCTTTTATTTATTTAGGCGAAGTATTTCTTGACTGCATCAACATTCATGGGACGTGGGAACTCCTTTCTATCCATAGTTTCAAGAATTAATGCACTGCCAGAGAAGGCTTTCTTGACAACATATGGGCCTTCAAAATTGGGAGTCCACTTGCTCCTAAAATCAGTATTGAAAGACATGATCTTCCTGAGCACGAGGTCGCCTTCTCTGAATTCACGAGGTTTGACCTTTTTATCAAAAGATTTCTTCATTCTTCTCTGATATAACTGGCCATGACACAAAGCTGTCATTCTCTTTTCCTCAATCAAATTCAATTGGTCAAACCTGTTCTGGACCCATTCAGCCTCCGTCAACTTGGTTTCCATTATCACACGCAGCGAGGGAATCTCTACCTCGATAGGGAGTACAACTTCCATTCCATACACCATGGAGAACGAGGTTGCTCCTGTTGAAGTGCAGACAGATGTTCAATATCCATGTAGGGCAAAAGGGAGAATTTCATGCCAATCTTTATAAGTAACAACCATTTTCTGGATAATTCTCTTGATATTCTTATTAGCAGTTTCGACAACCCCATTCATCTTAGGCCTGTATGGAGATGAATTGTGATGGACAATCTTGAATTCTTCGCACAGTTCTGTCATCATGTTATTCAAATTCGAGCCGTTGTCAGTGATAATTCTGCTTGGCACACCACACCGACATATAAGGTTATTGTTAATGAAGTGCACAACCACATGCTTAGTAACATTGACATATGAAGCAGCCTCCACCCACTTGGTGAAGTAATCAATTGCTACCAAGATAAAACGGTGTCCATTCGAAGATTTGGGTTCTATCATCCCAATCATGTCAATACCCCATATAGAGAAAGGCCACGGGGAGGAAATCACATTGAGAAGTGTCAGAGGCACATGCACATTTTCTGCATAAATCTGGCATTCATGACACTTCTTTGCAAACTTATAACAATCAGATTCCATTGTCAACCAATAGTAACCTTCCCTTAGCATCTTTTTAGCCATCGAATGTCCATCGGCATGAGTGCCAAATGAACCTCCATGAACCTCATGCATCAACATGTTTGCTTCGTGTCTATCCACACATATGAGCAAGACCATGTCATAATTTCTCTTGTATAACACCTTTTCATTGAGGAAGAAACTGCCAGCTAATCTTCTCAGTGTCTTTCTATCTTTCTTCGATGCACTGATCGGGTATTATTGAGTCTGAAGAAAATGCTTGATATCATAATACCAAGGTTTTTCATCTGCTACCTCCTCTGTTGTAAACACATGAGCGGGCATATCTAGCCGTCAAACCGTAATTCGGGGTATATCATTCCAAGTATTCACTTGGTACATAGAAGCCAGAGTTGCCAGAGCATCCGCCATTTGATTTTCGTCTCTAGGGATGTGATGGAATTCAACTTTATTGAAGAATGGTAATAATCTTCTAGCATAATCTTTGTAATGGATCAAGTCGGGGTGACGAGTATCCCATTCTCCTTTAATCTGATTTATTACCAAAGCTGAATCACCATACACATCTAGATTTTTAGTTTTGAGATCAATAGCTTCTTCGAGACCCATGATGCAAGCCTCATATTCTGCCATATTATTAGTACAATCGAATGTTAACCTTATAGTAAAAGGAATGTGCGATCCATGAAGAGTGACAATCACAACACCAATTCCTTTACCATAAGCATTCATAGCTCCATCAAATATCATACTCCAACGAGACTCAGGGTCGGGACCTTCCTCAGGCAATGGCTCATCACAATCCTTCATTTTCAGGAACATCACATCCTCATCGGGGAATTCATATTCTACAGACTGGTGATCCTCCACTGGTTGGTGAGCAAGATAATCTGCCAACACACTACTTTTATTAGCCTTTTGAGTGCGGTATTCGATATCGTATTCAGATAACAACATCTTCCAGCGGGCAATTCTCCCAGTAAGAGTAGGATTTTCAAAAAGTACTTGATTGGATCCATTTTGGAGATCAACCAAGTAGTGTAGTTCAACATATACTACCGCAAATGCTTTGCCGCCTAAGCCAAAGCACAACATGTTTTTTCCAGCATGGAATACCGCGACTCACAATCAGTGAATTTTTTACTGAGATGATAAATGGTGAACTCCTTCTTCCCTGTTTCATCCTGTTGTCCCAGAATACAACCCATGGATTTATCTAGTACTGTCAGATACATAATCAATGGTTTTCCTTCTACAGAAGGGAGCAAGGTAGGAGGTTCAAGCAGATACTCTTTAATACTTTCAAATTCCCTTTGGAATTCATCCGTCCATACACAACCTTGATCTTTCTTCAACAACCTAAAGATTGGTTCACATGTTGCAGTCATGTGGGAGATGAATCTAGAAATATAATTCAAACGCCCGAGGAAACCTCTGACTTTCTTTTCAATTCTTGGTGCTGACATTCTTGAATTTCTATGACTTTATCAGGGTCAACTTTAATTCCTTTCTGGCTAACAAGGAAACCTAACAATTTCCCTGATCGAACACCGAAGGTGCATTTATTTGGATTCAAGCGGAGACGGTACTTCCTCAAACGCTGAAACAACTTCAACAAATCTTCTATATGCCCTTCTTCAGTCTGGGATTTAGAAATCACATCATCAACATACACTTCAATTTCCTTGTGCATCAGATCATGGAATAGGGTTGTCATAGCCCTCTAGTACGTCGCACCAGCGTTCTTCAACCCGAATGGCATCACTCTGTAACCGAATTTTCCCTAGGGTGTGATAAACGTTGTTTTTTCCATGTCCTCTGGAGCCATTCTTATTTGATTATACCCAGAAAATCCGTCCATGAACGAGAATACTTTGAATTTTGCTGTGCTATCCACTAACATGTCGATGTGAGGCAACGGAAAATCATCTTTTGGACTAGCTTTATTTAGATCACTATAATCTACGCACATGCGCACTTTTCCGTCTTTTTTCGGTACTGGGGCAATATTGGCAATCCATTGAGGATATACTGACGTCACAAGAAAACCAGCATTAATCTGCTTTAGAACCTCCTGTTTGATCTTTACTGCCATATCTGGGTGAGTTCTTCTCACCTTTTTTTTAATTGGCAGACACTCTGGCTTTAACGGAAAATGGTGATCTACGATATTTGTATCTAGACTAGGCATATCTTGTTAAGACCAAGCAAAAATATCCACATACTCTTTCAGCAACTTAATCAACCTGCTCTTCACATCAGGATGCAGCAATGCTCAAATCTTGACTTCTTTCGGATCTTCTTTTGAACCCAAATTGATCAATTCCAATGGCTCTTTATATGGCTGAATGATATTTTCCTCGTGCTCAAGCAACCGTGAGACCTCTTCTAGAATCTCATCATAAACTTCTTCTTCAGCCCCATACACATGACATTCAAAGTTAGGAGATGGTGTAGGGTCATTGTATTCAACGAGTTCTTTAATTAATCTGCACATATGATTTGTGATTGCATTTAGAAAATGACACATATAACAAGTGATCATGAAGATTAAATTTCAGTTATTATTTATTTTGAAAGGTTTTTTTTATTACCATTTTCCGAGAAAAAGCAGAAAAATAAAGACATAATTCGGGAAGCAAAGACAATTTTTATTATTGATCTTAAAAGTCACAGCAAACAGATAAGCCCTACAACATTAATACTTACACCTTGGGCAGAGTGAAAGCTTTTCAAAAGAAAGATTAACAAATCAAATTACTTTGAAACATGTATGCAAGAGGGAACATCAATGGTGATCCAATTTTGAACCCTGACTATGTGTCTCACATAATTCGACATTTCCTGCTCTGCTTCATCTTCTACAATGGCGTTAATCTTGGAAACAGTCAGATAAAGATAGCCTCCGCTATAGAAAATGTCTTGATTCCTGCCTGCAGCAGACTTAGGTTTCATGCCCTTTCCCGTGTCATTCTTTGAAGAGAACCCTAAGCCAGTTCTGTTCTTGTTCACAGGTGGATCCACAATTCGTCCCCAAGCTTCACTATGACCATTACGCACAACCTGCTACGCATCCTTCAGCGAAACCATGGAATTCTCATTTCCTCTTATGTTATCAATGGATAAGGCTTGGAACTGGGTTCCAACAGCAGCTTCATCCGCTTCTACAATACTGAAAGAGGAAAAATGAGATATCAACAATTCCTGCTCCCCATTTATGATCACCACCTGCGCTTCACGCACGAACTTTAGCTTCTGGTGTAAAGTTGTAGTGACAACCCCTGCTTCATGTATCCACGGCCGTCCTAGTAAAAAACTTTAAGTGGGAACAATGTCCATGACCTGGAAGGTTATCTGAAACAAATGTGGTCCTATATGGATAGGTAAATCCACTTCACCGATGACAGATTTCCTTGACCCATCAAACGCTTTCACAATGATGCCACTAGGGCGCATAGGCGCTCCTTGATATTTCAACTTCATGAGAGTACTCCTCGGTATAACATTCAACGCGGATCCATTATCAATCAGCACATTGGATAGGGAATCATTCTTGCAGTTCATAGAGATGTGGAGGGCCAAGTTGTGATTCCTCCCTTCATCTGGTAATTCATCATCGCAGAAACTCAAGTTATTACATGACGTAATGTTTCCTATTACACGGCTGAATTGATCTATTGGCATATCACTCTCCACAAAAGCTTGGTCTAGTACCCTCATCAAGGATTCTCTATGAGCAGAGGAGTTCATCAATAAAGCCAAGATAGATATTTTTGAAGGAGTCTACAGTAGCTGATCTATAATTCTGTAGTCGCTCATCTTAATTATCATCAAAATATCATCTACTTCTTTCTCTAACGTAGCTCCACTAGTCTCTCCCGTAGCCTTCTTAGGTTCATCATTCTCAGCAACTTTCTTTCCAACAACAACATCTCTTCGAACAACCGGCGCAAACACACGATCTCTACGGGTCACCCTGCTATTTTCAGCTATATTTCCAACATCAGGCATTGGCTGGATGGGAACTTCCACTCCATCTTCCAATATTGTAGCGTTGTATTTGTAAGGCACAACCTTATCTGATTTGTAGGGGATATGACCTGGAAAACTGATCACCAATGGGGTAACCGCCGGCTTGCTATGATACTCCACTTCAAAATGGGCGGGTGCACCAAAATAAGGCACAATGATGTTTACCCATTCTTCAATGCAATCAGTCATTAATAAGTCATTTCTGGAAAGCAAATCTTCGTCTGAAGAGAAATACTTATCTGCAGAGGCGTACTCTTCCTCTGACTCTTCTTCAGTCAAACAAACCTCAACCATATCAACTTCATGGTAATCGTCCCTCTGACCTGTGATCTTGATAGTTCCATTATCTAGTACCAACTGAACACCCTTCTTCATGATTAAACATCCTCGGGGGTCTCGACAGCAAACTACGCAAGATCCATATTGGTGTTCCACCTAACCAGTCGTATGGCAGAAGGTAGCATGCAACTGCACGAGGTCCTCATTCATATACTCTACATCAAAAATTCTGAATTCGCCAGGACATCTAGAAACCATGTTCACTTCCTCTTCGTACTCTGCCCTAGGCCTGATTATGTGGATGAGGCCCTCATCCATCATCTCCTGTAAATCTGCCTTTATCTTCTCACAACCCTGTATGTTTGTATTGCAAATAGCACAACCGGAATGCTCATGCGTATAGTAGCTAAATTCACAGAGGTCTGCATGCGTTTTCACCAAATCTCCTCTAACCAGATTAATATCAAAAATCCGGAAGTCGCCTGGACAACCGGCCACCATATTCACAGCATTTACTCCCCCCATGCTTGGGTAGAGGATTATCTTTCACATTAGGTCCCACGTCCTTGAAAGATAGAACACCAGACTTTACCAATTTTTGTACCTCAGTCTTCAAAGGATAACAATTCTCAACATTATTCCCTGGTGCTCCCTGATGAAAAGCACATGTTTGGTCTGCCTTGTAATACCAAGGCAATGGTGATGGTATGGCGGGAGGTGGTCGAGTCTAGACCAACTTCTTCTGAATCAATGCCGGTAGTAACACAGTATAACTCATGGGAATAGGGCCATAACTCTCCCTTCTCTGATTATACCCTTGATTCCCCTGCTGGGACGGTCTCTGATAAGCAACGGTAGTCAGAGCGATATTCATAATAGCAGTAACTAAGGCGACTTGCTGATGACGCTGATAATTCCTTCTAGGAGCGTTTACCCTCCTCTCTTTTATAACAGCATTTGCATCCCCTTATTTCTTCTTGGTAAACCCATAATATGGCTACTTCACACCTCCGGATCCTTCACTCTTTGTCAAACAACCTTCTCTTACAGCCTCTTCTAAGCGGATACCCATTCCTACCATCTCAGTAAAGTCACTTGGCACGCTTGCTACCATCCTCTCGTAGTAGAAAGCACCCAGCGTCTTTAAGAAAATCTTAGTCATCTCCTTATCTTCCATGGGAGGAATCACTTGGGCGGATACCTCACGCCATCTCTGTGCATACTCTTTGAACGATTCCCTGTCTTTCTGAACCATGGCCCTAAGTTGATCACGGTCAGGCGCCATGTCCATGTTATACTTATATTGTTTGATGAATGCTTCTCCAAAATCATTAAAAGTATGGATATTAGCACTGTCCAAACTCATATACCACTTCAACGCAACACCAGTCAAACTATCCTGAAAAAAGTGAATCAGCAGACGCTGATCATCAGTATGGGTATACATTCTTCTCACGTACATCACCAGATGAGCACGAGGGCAAGTGTTGCCCTTATACTTCTAAAACCCCGGGACCTTAAACTTAGCAGGTATCTTAACATTTGGGACCAAGCATAACTCATTCACATTCTGCCCAAATAGCTCTTTTCCCCTGAGGGCCTTCATCTCTCTTTGCATCTTGTCAAACTGCTCTTGAAAATCATCCATTCTGTCATAAAGACCCAAGTCTTTACTCGGCGGAGGGAAAGGATGACACGCATCATCATTAACAAACAGAACCATATTCACTGAAGGAGGCGCAACAAGAGCAGCATGCACCACAGGAGGTGCTGGAGTAACAATAGTCTGAACCACTGGAGTATCTTGAGGCCCAAGATTGAAACCTTCAGGTGCAAAATTCTCTGGAATTCCCCATGGATAACCTTGAGGCATACGGTTTTGAACAACAGCTGGAGTAACAGACGTAGGAACAATCGGAGCTTCAGTATTTGCCCTTGTTGGTTGAGGTTGAACACTCGGTGGCTGATTCTGAGCAGCCACTAGAGCTTCCATCAGAGTAGTCAGATTGGCCATGTCGGCCTTCAAAGCAGAAACTTCCTCGCACAGCTCGCGATTCTCTTGTTCTAAGTTGTCCATCTTCTTTTTGAAATTTGCCCGAGTGTTGTAGTGATGAGTTAGCTTGCTGAACGAAGTAAAGAAGTTTGGTAAGACACCTGGATATGCATAACAAATGCAAGAAATATGTACAATATGATGTATGATATGTAATGCACATGATTATTTTTACTTTGTTATTTAATATTTCAAGGGATTTAAAGTTTATAGACATATTGCAAACATCAAAGTAATCGCGCTTTTGAAATACTGAATTTTTTAATTATAATAACTCCAAAATGGATTACAAGTTTCAATGATCCCAAGTACAAGATGAAAATAAAATCTAAAATCCCGAGAAAAAGAACTGATGGAGATCACTCTATACGCTGTCTCTTCCCCGTGAGCCTGGAAATCTGAGCCTTCAACCTCTGGTTTTCTTCCGTATATATGATGGCAATCTCCTTCCAATCATTTGAATCAGGAAGTGAGTGATCAGCACCTGATTGAGTCCCAGGAGAAAATAAATCCCCTTGCCTCTCCATAGACTCTACCACTCGACTCTCAAGGATCTCAATCAAGTCGTCTTTCTCCTCCAGGTCTGCTCTGTAAGAACTCTCTAAAGTTTGGAATTTGTTCTTCCAAGCATCCATTTCCTGTTGCATCCTAACCAAAGCAAGTTGCATCTCTTCCAGATCATCTAATAAGGGAGGAGTGGTCTTCACAAATAGATCAGGCATGGGTGTCTCTCGGGTATACGGCATCTTTAACTGAATGGCTCTCGATCAGATCCATTGAAGATATGGCTCCAAAGAAACAACACCCCTAGGTCCCAAATCCTTCCTACTCTTCTTATGAATGTGATGCCAGGCCTTCGCAATCTGCTCCCTAGCTTCCTTATATTCTTCTCCTTCCTCCAAAAAGAAACTACTCAAATGAATACTATTCGGTTTATCCCTCATTGGATAACCAAGTTGTCGTCGTGCAAGAACAAGGTTATAGTTAATTCCTCCCTTTGTACCAAGAAGAGGTACATTGGGGAAACTACCACAACCGTCAATAATCTCTATATCCTGGTAAACTCGATAATACCAATCAATATCCGAGTGAGTAAGTGCCATGATCTTAGAAGCCCAACAGGGTTCCTTCTTGACATCCCCAAAAGCATCAGACTGAGGCATATGAGAGATAAACCACCGGTACAACAGAGGCGTGCAACAAATAATCATCCCCCCATGAGAAGAATTCTGAAGATGGATAGAGTAATAAGCATCACCCAACAATGTAGGAACTGGGTTTCCAATCATGAAGATCCTGATAGCATTAATGTCGACAAACTTGTCCACATTAGGAAATAAGAACAACCCGTAAGCAAGTAGAGCAAAGATGGCCTCGAAAGCGAATGTACTCTTTATTCTAGCAAAGTAACGAGCTTTCTCCAATAAGAACCGAGCTGATAATCCTCTAATCCCCCCTTTAGTAGTCATATGGGCTTCTACCTCAAACTTCCCCAGGTGAATCAAAACAACAATCTCATGTGGTTTTGGCTCACCCTCCAAACAAGTAAAAGGAACACGATCGGTAACAGGTAAATCCAATAGATAAGAATACTCCTCCAGTGTAGGCATCAACTGATAGTCGGGAAAAGTAAAGCAATGATACATTGGATCATATAACTGGACCAAGGTCGAGAGAATACCCTCCTTTATCTTCAGCTTCATGAGAGGAATAATGGATCCATACTTCTTTCGAAAGTCTACAGAACACTCGATCTCGAGAATTAGACTGATCAACTCATCTATCTTGGGATCCTTGAAACTGTATTTCCAGGTCTTTCTCTTTCTAGAATCCATGGTTAAAAGTACCTGAGATATTCACAAATAGTCAACCTTTAAATCCCTTGACATATGGTTTCTTCAAAAGATGCTTATGAGTGCATGGATGCATGATGCAACAATCACACACAAGATAACACATATAAGGTTCATAGGTTCAACGTCACGAGTATGAGGTCGAAGGTACTACCCATAAGGTGTTGGTCTAAAAAGTTATCACCTGTCGAACAAGGTTCTAGAGGTTCCCAGAGTCTACATCCTTCCTTCGGATATTACCAACTTCTTGATTAACTGGGTAATTTGTAATATTCTTAAGAAAGACTCGTCTGAGTGTAGTATCGCATGACAAATATTTCCGGATTACTCCATCATAGATTCCGCACTACACCTAAAATGCCAAGATGGGTTTGGTATTCTACGGTCCTCAATTTTAGCAGGCTCCCAGGTCGAAAGTAGTACGTCTTCCCGATTACTCGGTAAACGACACTACAGTCAAAGGGGCCTCCACTGAGTGGGGGATCTCATGCCTCCTTTTTTGGTATTACTCCCTCAAAGTTAACATGACTATACCGCCCGTTCTATCTTAAAGTTTGCCCAAGTCCGGGTATAAGACTTATGAGTAATTACCAAGCACCCTAAAAACCAAGAAAATCCAGACAAACATATATACAACATATAACACACAAAAATAGCAATATCATATATGTTGTACCCCAAAATTTGCCCTCTCATATCTCTCAAAATATTGCAAGAAAAATCTCCAAGTTGCTCAAGGTTGCTCAAGAGTTGGACAGACAAGCTATCTCCTAAGGCAGTCAACCCCAAATTAGGGTTTTGTGTGGCATCAATATTTTTGAATTCAAATGACCTCAAGTGCTCCCCAATTTCCTAATATTTTCTCAAGATCATCCATATCAAATTTCAAGCCTTGCAGAGGAAGTTTGCTCAGTCAAATGCTCAAAGGGTCCAAAAATCGACTGTGTTAGGGCAAAAGTCAACTGTGACCCAAATACAGTCAAACTTCAAGATTTTTTGTCAACATTCTCATTTTGAAGGATATTTCATCATTTTATCAAGGGTTGATCATGATTCATCAAGGATTGCTCAAAATTCATCAAGACTCAAAAGTTGCTAAATTAGGGTTTTGTAGGAAAAGTCAACTCAACTTTGACCATGCATAACTTTCTCATAACTTATGATAAATGACCCATCCAAAGCTCATTTTGAATAGGATGTAATTTACTACAATACATATTCATACACCAAGATCAAAAAATGCACTCACAAGAAGTTATAAATTTGGACATTATAGGTCATTTTTGAAAGTCAACAAAAACACATTTGTTTCCAAAGATTATAACTTGAGCATGGAATATCAAAATGAGATGAGACCAAAAGGGTTGGTTATAGGACATCTCAATATTTCTAAAAAGTCCAATAACACCTCCAAAAGTTCAAAATTGAAGAAGTTATGCATTGTTGAAGTTGGACTTTTTTGCAAAATTGGCAAAAGTCAATTATCCCCAAAACTCCAAATTTTGTCAAATGGGACCATTCTTTTCCACTTGATTTGAGCTTACATCATTGTCCACGTGTCCTAGCTTCAGCCATGAGCCCATATTTAATTTTTATTATTTTATTTGATTTTTTATTGATTTTATTCATTTTTAATCAAATTAAATCATATAAAATCCAAAGCTTTGATTACATGAGATTTTTTGGCTGTTTCAGGTTGTAATTATCATCATTAACATCATCAAATTTGTATCAAGCAAAACCATGTGCAAAAAGATTGAGATTTGGCAGATTTGGCAAGTTTCTAAAGAGTGAATCAAATCAAATCCCAAAGCATCGATGGGAGAAGATTCAAGCCATAATTCTTACCCTAACACACTATGCAATACATAAGGAGGCCAAAGCAATCGAAACAAGGGTTGCAGGCTATAGAAAGAGGCAATACAAAGTTTGAAAAAAGTGACCAAAAGCTTGAAATCGAATCCATAGCTAGAGACATTTTCAGAAGCTGAGACCGGTCCCAAACGCTTCCTGGGTGTTCACTTAGTCTACCTAGATCAAGAGCAAACATTCTCAGACCACCTAACACGCTGTAAGTCCCTCGTTACCTAGCTCTGTTCTTGGATCCGATTTGGTCTATTCTGGCATTATTTGCATGAAATAATTGCATATTCATGACCCTCGTGTCATTTGCAAACCTTTGGCAATAATCAATTTGGTTTTTAGGCGCTGTAACCCCAAAACACCATAGCAATGGTTGCATTTTTGTTTTTAGGAATTCTTATTTCAGGTGAAATTGGTCCATATAATGGGCATGGTTGCACTCAGGAGAAGGAGACGAACACAACCATGCCCTTGAAGGTCATTCTTATTGCATGGGATTGATTTTTGGATCGAGCCGCGTTTTTAGCTGCGAATTCAAATCCGCAGGTAAAATTACAGTAGTGGAAGGACAGGGACGAGTGTGTGTCAGCTTCCGGTTGACCCATTCAAATGTTTTTCGCGCATTTTTATTTTTCTGATCAATAATGTTTGTTTTGTTTTATTATTATTATGTTGTATATTACTAACAAACAAAGCCAAGCAGCCTAGTGGCAAGCGTGCATATCCAATATCCTACAGGACCTGGGTTCGAATCCCAGGTCCCCCACTTTCCTTCATAATTTTATTTTTCAGGTAATTCAGTGCATATGCCTTGCTATAACGTACCATGCACCATCAAGTATCCAATGGCCAGATGGCCAAAGGCCAAATCTGGTGGCCAAGATCTGAAGGACCACCACGGAGTCAAGTCCACACATGCACACCAAGTCCAAAAAAGTCAACAGGGCCAGCGTTTTTTGGGCCACAGAATTGCTGTTCAAACACCCTATTTCAGGCCCAACCCCTCTTCTCTTATTTTATTTATTTTGTTTATTTTAATTGTTTTATTTTATTTTTTTTAAATTTACTAACCAATCAAAAAATTCTTTTCTTTATAAAATAAAATCACAAAAATATTTTCTTTATCAAATCAAATTTTAACTTTTATTTTATTAATAAACACTAATTAAATTAATTTAGGTATTAATTAGAATAACTTTAAACTATTTTTTGCAAAATAATTAAAATTAAATTAGACTTAATTAGGTTTTTACTAATTCAATTAATTTTATTTTTCTTTCTTAAAATAACAAAAACCCAAAAATAAATTATTTTCTTAATTAATTAATTTATTAACTTAGTAATTAATTTAGGATAATTTCTTTCTTAAAATAAAAACAACCAAAAAATGTCTTCTTAAAAGGGTCAAAACCCTAATTGCGCTCGATTTAATTTCCCGCATGCGATTTATTTATTTTTATCATATTAATGTACTTTCCTCCGGTTTGTAATAGTAAATAGGACTTGTATCGCTTTATTTATTTTTAAGGGGTTTGTCTTTGGCGATGTAAATACCCGACGCCTTGTAATTTAATTTCCGCACCTTTATTTTCCCAAATTATAACTGTTAGATGTTTGATAATAGGGATGCATGACAAGACTGAATGTTTTAACCTAAAATCAACTTAGATCACCCTTAACATGTACAAAGATAAAACTAACTGAAAACGACACACTCGCACATGCGCACTCTTAGGGTACACCCCACTTGGTTGCCTTCGTACGCGGTCAGTGAGTATAGGTCACTTTAGAGGTCGCCCTCTTGTCTAAACGATCATAGTCGCCTCGAAACGTTTGCCTCGGATATTGTTACCTCAAAACAAATGATCTAAGACATTAGGGTTACCGCTAAGGCGTCCTAACATTGCTTTAGTGACCGTAAGTCCCTCATTCGAATTGACCCTTAAACTCCAACAATGGTGCTACCTACTCATCAATAGTAGGATAGCATTGTCTAAAGGAAATTAGCATAGAACGATTCCTTTTTCGAGTAGGTAGATGGTTCTTAGATACTTGCTCTTTCAAAAAACAAAAAAAAACTTTTCACACTTACACTTTTCGAATAAATTTTCAAAAACACTTCATACACTCTTGAGGACAGAAGCAAGAGTTAAATAAAAGTTTTCAAACAAAAACTTTTTCAAACCCACAAGCATAAAGAAAGCAATTTTGAAAACAAATGAGCAAGTACCTAAGAGCCCGTGGATAACCACGGATAGAAAGGGTGCTAATACCTTCCCTTTCTATAATCTACCCCCCGAACCCGAGAAATATCTCGAAAAAGGAATTTTTCTGTGCTTTTTTCCTTTCCTTGTTGGATAAAATAAAAGTCGGTGGCGACTCTTCCTTACCGTGACATTTTGCAAACACAAACGCAAAATGCAAACCAGCATTCCAAAAAAAAAACAGTCAGTTCTTCCCACCGTACTGACAGAACTGACGACTCTGCTGGGGACATTTTATAAGTGGGGTGTACCTTAGGAATAGTTCATATTGTTTTCAATTGATTGACTTGTATGCTTTATCTTTGTGGGTTGAATCGGAGTTACTATAGATCCTAACCCGGATCTGGGGGAAACCCTTTAGGTAAGTAGCAATAAACTGTGAGGGAACTGTACGACGTAGACCGATACGGTTGAAGCAGTAGCTATGTTGGTGTGGCACTTTAGATTGTACCGATATCCCTTGTGGCACAACGAGGAGAATATGGGTCTTCTAAGGGGTCATTAAGCACCAACTGATCTTAGAACCTTTAAATTGACCAACTTGGCCATAGAACAGTAGCAGTATGCTACACTCATTGAGACTAAACTCTCGCGATGATTCCGGCCATAAGAAAAGGTTGCTAAACTGGAATTATGACCGATCGAGGGTAGTCAGTGATATTGAGATCCTCTAGAACCTGGTTACTATTTTTAGGACATGTTTGAACCAACTGAACTGAAAGAGGGTAGTACCTAGACTCCTTGCCAGCTTGAAATCTAAGGGATCTCTGTGTGACTTATATGCCTTTACCATGTTTACTATTTATGGATACTTGTGGTGTGTTTTCTATCATGACATCATGACATCATAACATTGCATGCATCTTGCATTGGACTAACCTATTTCAAAGACAGGAGGGATTCATCTTTGTTCTGTTTTGTAGGTCATGACACCCATGCGTAGAAACACCATTTGGATCAACTTTGTCTAGGTTCCCGCTCAGCTTAAGGAATTGGTTGCAAAGGTTTCAGATACTACCTCCTTTATCAGAAGACATAGTCACCTCTTGGGTTTGGTCACTTCCAAATTGGACGAGCAGATGATGAGTGTCTTAGTCCAGTTCTTTGATCCACTGTATCATTGCTTTACTTTTCCGGACTACCAGTTGGTCCCTACCTTGGAAGAGTTCTCTGACCTGCTTGGTATCTCTATTCTGGAGCAGACCCGGTTCACAGGTTGGGAGAAGATCCTCAGGCCAAAAGAGATTGCTTCAGCCCTCCATTTGACAAAGGCTGAAGTAATGTCTAATTGGGAAACTCGTAGTGGATCAAAGGGCTTTTTGACTAAATTCTTGGTTGGTAAAGCTAATCAGTTCTGGGACAGTCTAGACTTCCAGGCATTTGAAGACATTCGGGCTCTTCTCATATATAGTTTGGTGTTGTTCCCTAACTCAGATGCTTTCATCGACGTGAATGCCGTGAAGATTTTCATATCCGGTAATCCAGTACCCACTCTCTTGGGTGACATTTTGCATTCTCTTTATGCCCGTACTGCTCGGAAGCGGGGAACCCTTATGAGCTGTGCACCGTTGCTGGCGAGGTGGTTTATTTCTCACCTCCCCAAACCAGTTTTGAAGAACAAAGAAGGCATGGGCTGGGCCTATAGGATTATGTCTCTCTCTCGTAATGACATCATTTGGACTATTAAGGGTATGGACGAGGTGGCCATTATTGATCGCTGTGGGGAATACCCCAATGTTCCACTGATAGGAACCAATGGAGGAATCACTTATAATCCGTGCTTGGCCTTACGTCAGTTTGGGCGAGCTAGAAGGGAAGGACCTATGAGTTTCTAATGCCTAGTATTGTCTTTGATTTCCAAGGGGATAGTGACGAACAACGCCGCAGATTCATAAGAGCTTGGGATAGAGTACACATGTTTGATCCGCACGAGCTGGGTGCAAAGACTTCTCTTCCGATGGAGCCATATCTCCGATGGGTTCGTATCCGTGCCCAAAAGCTGGGAATGCTGTACGAAGCCGTCTTGCCTATCATTGTTGAGGTTGCTGATGAGGAAGGGGTTCCTCCTACCATTCTCCATCCGTACATGCCTACTGACATTGGGGCACTAAAGAGATCATGGATGCAACTGAGAGAAGAGCGGGATACTTACCGAGAAAAGTATCACGAGTAAGAGCAGAAGATTCAGAAGTTGACAAGGCAGCTGGAGAACGAGCAGATCCTCAATGACTATGTCCGCGCCGACAAGAAATGACCATGGGAGCACTGATTGTCTTTTTGATTATTTCTAGTTTTGATTTACTTTTTCAGTTTTTCTTTCTTGTAATGCCTTAAAGGAATCTGTTGAACAATTGAATTTCAAGTTTATATAATAAAAGTGTGTTTCGTTTTGTTTATGAATTTGAATCCCTAAAAGTCTTTGAAATCATTATCATGCGCATATTATTCCCATGCACCTCATAACAGGTACCCTTACAGGTTTCTCATCTTCTTCGCTATTTATTTCAGCATCATGTCTTCTGAACCATCAACTGAACAAGCAATCGAGGCTCTACAGGCTCAAAACGCCCAGTTCCAGGAATTGTTCATGAATCTGGCTAAGGGTCAACAAGATCTGAAGGCCATTATCTTGAAAGATAAGAAGAAGAAGACGATCCTATTTAATATGGGTCACAGATTCAGAAATGATTTGCGAGAAGAGGTTGATTTGACCCCCTCATCTGGAGGGAAAGATAATCAGGAAGAAAGGAGGGCTCCTAGCCCTGTGGTTTCAGACAACGAGATCGACTTTGACGAAGACCAGTATCCTCCGGCTGAGGATAGATACAAGCAACTGGAAGACCGGTTGAGTGCGATGGAAGTTCAGAAGGTGCCTGGTCTGGACTTTGGAGATCTGGGTCTGTCATCTAGGGTGGTAATTCCCCATAAGTTCAAAGCACCAGCCTTTTCTAAGTACGACGGGGTTTCTTGTCCAAAACTGCACCTCCGTTCGTATGTTAGAAAGATTCAGCCATACACCGCTGACAAGAATCTCTGGATCCACTTCTTTCAAGACAGTCTCTCAGGGACTCAACTTGAATGGTTTTACCAGCTAGAAGGAGCCACTATCCGTAATTGGGAAGATTTGGCTACTGCTTTCTATAAGCAATACCAATACAATGCCGACCTCGCTCCCATGCGTACCCAACTCTAGGGTATGTCAATGGATCCAGGCGAAGGTTTCAAAGATTATGCTCAGAAGTGGAGGGACCTTGCTGGCAGAGTGAAACCACCCTTGGCAGATAGGGAGCTAGTGGATATGTTTATGGGGACATTGTCTGGTCCGTATTTCAACCATCTGATTGGAAGTTCTTCGTCCGGGTTTACAGAGCTGATTATGACCGGGGAAAGGATTGAGGCTGGTATCAAATCTAGTGCTGTTTACAGTTCAAAAAGCCAGAATAGACCTGAACGCCGCCAAGCTTTTAATGCGGTTGTTATTTCAAGACCTGCTGTTGCACCTCAGCACAATAATCAACCAAGGGCCGAGAGACCGCGAAGGCAATTCACTCAGCTCAACATGACTTTATCCCAAATTCTGCCGCAGTTATTGAAAACCAACTTGGTGATTCTGAAGGAGGCCCCAAAGACTCCCAACACTGCATCACCCATGTATGATCCGAATGGCCGCTGTGCTTTTCACTCTGGTAGCCCGGGGCATGACACGGATAACTGTTGGGTCTTAAAGAACAAAGTACAGGACTTGATTGATGTGAAGGAGATTGAGTTCGAAGCACCTGAAAGACCTAATGTTATGACTGCTCCTATGCCTAAGCATGGAGTGAATGCTATAGATGAAGACTCGTTTGTGGTTTCTATGAATGATATTGTTACTCCCTTGATGACCGTGAAGAAGAACCTTTTGTTAGCTGGTTTATTTCCGGGATGTGATGAAGGTTTCCGTATGTGTTCTGTCCTACCTACTGGTTGCCATCTTTTGAAGTCAGGTGTCCAACGCCTGATGGATAATAAAGAAATTCTGTTTGAGAAGACTGTTGTTCCTTTGGTTCCTACTGAAGAAGTTGCTATAATCACCATTTTCGACAATTCTTCCAAGGCTTCCTCGAGAAAGCCCGTTAGAATTACATATGTTCCAAGAATTTCACCATTGATCATCACTGTTCCAGGGCCTATCCCCTATACATCCAATAAAGTTGTCCCGTGGCATTATGGGGTTGACGTATATTATCACGGAGTTAAGCAAGACTTGAGTGCTGAAGAGTCTGATACTGACATCAGCAATATTGTTGGACCTGCCAAAGTCACCCGCAGCAGAAGATTTTCTCCCCTGAGATCTCTCCACCAACTATCTGGAAGCCTGTTGTTATTACACCTGCCAGTGTACCTGCTACTGTTCCTGTTCAAGTTCCCATTCTTACCCCTGTTGCCGAGTCATCTGACACTCGGGGCAAAGGGACCACTGATGAGCCTGCCCAGACGGAGGCACCGAAGAAGATCACTGTTGAAGCCTCTAGACAAGAGATGGAGGAAATTTTGAAGATTATCAAAAAGAGCGACTACAATATAGTCGATCAGCTGGGGAAAACCCCATCCAAAATCTCTATGTTGTCACTGTTGCTATGCTCAGAGGCCCATGCCAAGGCTCTGATTGCTTTCCCGAAGACTGCGCACGTGCCGCAAGAAACATCAGTTGATTAGTTTAAAGATTGCGTGGCTAGTCTGACTACTGATAATGGGTTTGGTTTCTCTGACGCTGACTTGACTGTTAAGGGGAAGAATCACAATGACGCCCTGCATGTCTCCATTGAATGTAGGGGCACTACTCTAGCTCATGTGTTGGTAGATACTGGATCTTCGTTGAATGTGTTACCGAAGAAGGCACTAGACCGGTTAGACTGTGAAGGGTTGGAGCTGAAACCAAGCAACATCGTAGTCAGGGCTTTTGATGGGTCCAAGATAACGGTACACGGAGAAGTGGATATTCCAATCAAGGTTGGTTCTCAGGTTTTCGCATCTACATTCTATGTGATGGACATACGTCCGTCTTATTCTTGTTTGTTGGGTCGCCCGTGGATCCACAAAGCTGGGGCAGTAACCTCAACGCTCCACCAGAAGCTAAAGTACCCAGTGAAGGGGAAAATTGTGGCAGTACAAGGAGAAGAGGAGTACATGGTGAGCCACCTCAACTCTTTTCGATATGTAGAGAATGATGAGGAGTTCATTGAGACCCCATTTCAGCATTTTGAAGAGGTTCCCCAGACGCTGGCATCAACTGAAACTGCTGTTGAAGATCCTCCAATGAAAATGGCTTCCTTCAAGGATGCCCGAGCTGCTGTCGAGAAAGAAGCTCAAAAGGCTGTTCGAAATGCACGGATCGGAAGACCTCCCATGTTTATCAGCAATTCTGGAGTGAATGCCATTGAAGACGATGTTGAAGAGTCTGAGTTCGACAGTTGGATCTATCCTACTATTGATTATGGACTAAGCAACTGGACAGCAAAGGACTTCATCCCAATTTATTTTGTTACCCAGTAATGAGACTTTTGTTTTGTATTTGTAACAGACAATGTTTTAAACTTTACAGCCCGGTGTCTTACCCGGGGCACCGTGGTTTCATTTGTGAGGGCTTTATGTGTGTCATCTACATATATCATTAATAAAAGCATTGGACGTTTCTTGCATTTCAAATTTTGTGCTCCTTGTTTTTTTATTATATATTGCAAAATAGCTATTTTACACACACTCACATATACAGGTCTACATCCACTATGGATCCCACTGATAACGACTCTGCTACTGCTAGTTATGACTTCGAAAGTCCGATCAACTTAGCCAAAGACAAAGGTGAAGATGATTGTGAAGTGCCTGGTGAACTTGCTAGACTGCTACTCCAGGAAGAGAGGGTTATTCAGCCGCATGAAGAGCCGGTGGAATCAGTAAATCTGGGTATAAAGCTAGACAAGAAAGAGGTTAAAATCGGTGCAAATCTGGAGCTTAGTGTGAAGCAACAGTTGATTCAGATGCTGCGAGACTATGTTGAGATCTTTGCCTGGTCTTATGAAGATATGCCTGGGTTGGATACCGATATTGTGGTTCATCGCCTGCCTACCAAGGAAGAATGTCCTCTAGTAAAACAGAAAGTCCGCCGAATGCGCCCAGAGATGTCTGAGAAAATCAAGGCTGGAGTTATGAAACAGTTTGATGCTGGTTTTCTAGTAGTTACCTCTTACCCACAGTGGGTGGCCAACGTGGTTCCAGTACCGAAGAAGGATGGTAAGGTTCGAATGTGTGTTGATTATAGGGATATGAACAGGACAATCCACAAGGATGATTTCCCTCTGCCTCATATTGACGTTCTAGTTGACAACACCGCTCAGCATAAGGTATTATCCTTTATGGATAGTTTCTCCGGTTATAATCAGATTAAAATGGCTCCCGAAGACATGGAGAAGACAACCTTTGTTACTCAATGGGGCACCTTTTGCTACAAGGTCATGCCTTTCGGATTGAAAAATGCTGGGGCAACATATCAGCGTGCCATGGTCGCCTTGTTCCATGACATGATCCATCATGAGATTGAGGTATACGTCGACGATATGATTGTGAGATCTCAAACTGAAGAAGAACATCTGGACCACCTTCAGAAGTTATTTGACAGGTTGAAGTTGTACAAGCTGAGGTTAAACCCGAACAAGTGCACCTTCGGGGTGAGATCTGGTAAACTGTCGGGTTTCATCATGTGATAAAGGTATTCAAGTGGATCCTGCCAAGGTGAAGGCTATACAGGAGATGCCAACTCACCAAACAGAAAAAGAAGTCATAGGCTTTTTGGGACGGTTGAATTACATTTCCCGATTCATCTCACACTTAACTGCTACTTGTGAGCCAATCTTCAAGCTACTGAAGAAAGATCAAGTGGTAAGTTGGAACGATGAATGTCAGGCCGCTTTCGAAAGGATTAAAGAATATCTCCAATAGCCACCCATTCTGATGCCTCCAGTTGAAGGGAGACCTCTGATCCTATACTTGACAGTACTCGATAACTCAATGGGGTGTGTGCTGGGTCAGCATAATGAGTCTGGCCGAAAAGAGCATGCTATTTATTACCTTAGCAAAATGTTTACCGACTACGAGACCCGATACTCGTTGCTCGAGAAAACTTGCTGCGCTTTGGCATGGGATGCTCGCCGGCTGAGACAGTATATGCTGACTCACACTACTTTATTGATATCAAAGATGGATCCAATCAAGTATATCTTCGAGAAGCCTGCCTTGTCCGGAAGAATAGCAAGATGGCAAATGATCTTGACTGAGTATGACATCCAGTATACGACCTAAAAGGCAATCAAGGGAAGTGTGTTGGCAGATCATTTGGCACATCAGGCAGTAGATGATTATCAGTCAATGAACTTTGAATTCCCGGACGAGAACATCATGTTGGTAACTGATTGTGAGACACCTGGACCGGATGAAGGACATGAGGAGGGATCCTGATGGTCTATGTACTTTGATGGAGCTTTAAATGCTTTGGGTAATGGCATTGGCGCCGTGATCATATCTCCTAAAGGCTCCCATACTCTGTTCACCGCCCGATTATGTTTCAACTGCACCAACAATATGGCGGAGTATGAAGCGTGCATTATGGGTCTTCGAGTAGCAATTGACCTAAGGATTAAGTTTCTAAGTGTCTTCGGAGATTCCTCTCTCGTAATCAGCCAGATCAAAGGCGAGTGGGATACGAAACACCCAAATCTTATTCCTTACAAGGAGTATGTATTGACGTTGCTTCCACATTTCTAGGAAATAACCTTTGAACACTTCCCTAGAGAGGAGAATCAGTTAGCGGACGCGCTGGCTACGATGTCTTCTATGTTCAAGGTCAATTGGAATAACGAGGCTCCCCGGATTATCATTGAAAGATTGGACGAACCTGCACATTGCTGTGACATTGATACTGAAGAGGTAACAGAAAAACCATGGTTTCATGAGGTGAAGAGGTATCTTGAAGCTCAGGAATACCCCGAGGGTGCATCTGTTAATGACAAGAAGTTTATGAGGAGGTTCGCGGAAAAATTCTTCATCAACAATGGCATTCTTTACAAGCGTAACCATGATTCAACCTTACTGTGATGTATGGATAAGAACGAAGCAGAAATGATCATGGAAGAGTTACATGAAGGTACTTTCGGAACTCACTCCAGTGGACACACCATGGCAAAGAAAATCCTTCGGGCAGGATATTATTGGTCCACAATGGAAGCCGACTGTTATCAACATTCTCGGACCTGTCACAAGTGCCAAGTCTATGCTGATAAGGTGCACATACCTCTAGTACCTCTGAACGTCTTGACAGCTCCGTGGCCTTTTGCAATGTGGGGCATTGACATGATTGGTGAGATCAGACCTACAGCATCTAACGGGCATCGTTTCATCCTGGTAGCTATTGATTACTTTACGAAGTAGGTTAAAGCAGCTTCCTTTGCTACAGTAACCAAGAACGTTGTGGCACGGTTCATTCGGCACAATCTGATTTGTCGATATGGTGTACCAGAGAGGATCATTACGGACAATGGTACAAATCTCAATAATAAGACGATCACCGAGCTCTGCAAGAAGTTCAAGATACAGCATCACAACTCTTCTCCCTACCGGCCGAAGATGAATGGGGCTGTGGAAGCCGGTAATAAGAACATTAAGAAGATTGTACAGAAGATGACGGTGACATACAAAGATTAGCACGAGATGTTACCATTTTCTCTTCATGGGTACCGTACCTCAGCACAGACGTCAACAGGGGCAACCCCCTATTCCTTGGTATATGGTATGGAGGCAGTCTTGCCCATCGAAGTTCAGATACCCTCTATTCGGATTATGAAGGATGCAGGTTTGAGCAAAGATGACTGGATTCAGACCCGGCTTGATCAGCTGAACTTAATTGACAAAAAGAGACTTACTGCTATTTGTCATGGTCAGACGTATCAAAAACGGATGATCAAGTCATTTAACAAGAAAGTTAGACGACAAGAGTATCAAGTTGGGGACCTGGTTATCAAGCGCATTATTCTACCTCAAGGTGATCCCAGGGGCAAATGGACCCCTACTTACGAAGGGCCATTTATGGTTAAGAACATTTTGTCAGGAGGAGCTATGATTCTAACCACCATGGATGGTGACGACCTTCCTCACCCCGTCAATGCAGACATAGTGAAAAAATACTACGCATAACCAAAGACCCGCCAGGTCGACTGGCCTAGGCAAAAATAAGGGCTTCCTGGCGAACCAAAAGGGTTCGGGCAAAAATAAGGGATGAAAATGAAAAATCTGTACACCCGGCAAGTTGAAAACCCGAAAGGGCGACTTGGGCAAAAAAGGGTATCCCGGTGGACTGAAAACCCAAAAGGGAAGTCCAGGAAAAAATTAGGGATCAAAGCGTAACACTGTGTCTCATTGGATCACCTTGCAACCAGACTTCGGTATCAGTTATCAAGCTCGGACGACACTAATCAATCTGACCTATCTTCAACCAAGTAGCAAAGTGATGAGATGCTCGAGGACATAAAGGCAATATCAGAGTTAGAACCCAGTGGGACTATTCACATAGCTGTTTTGTTTAGTTTTTCACAAATTGTGTAAATTCTATTATTCGGCGGCGTTCTCTTATTAGGACGTCAGCCTCTTGTACAAAAACGCCTATTTACAGGCCAAACTTCAAAATCAATACAATTCATCTTCAAATAAATTTCAAACTGTTTTTCCTTTTTCTGTTTTGTCTTGCAAAGAACGTCCAATGTTCAGTTTTTGATATATGCATTTGACATTAATTGCTGCTCATGAATATTTACTTGCAAAACAAAAGATGATTACTGGTAATATCAGAAACAGGGGCAGATGAGAAATGTCCAAACTGTACAGTTGCTCTATCCACCAGGTACAAGGTAGATTCAGCTGAAAAATATGGCTAAGGTACTTTCACTCCCCGCAAAGTAGAAAGAGACAGTAATGTTAACTCTCCCCAGCTGAGACTTGCAACTGCGAATGAATCGGTAATATTCTCCCCGAGCAGAGTTTATCTACCATCAACACTAAAAAGGCTTAATATCCCCGGCAGTCTTAATATTCCCCAACGGAGTATAAGAATATTCCCCAGTAGAGTACGCAATATCCCCAGTGGAGTTTGAAATTTTTCCCAGCGCAATTTGAAAAAGCTTCCCCAGTGGAGTTTGGAGAATCATCCCCAGTAGAGTTTGGAAGATTGTCCCCAGGAAGTTCAAAGGATTATCCCCATAAGAGTCTAAAAGGTTATCCCCAGTGAAGTTGCAACTGAAAGATCATCCCTAGCGGAGTTCTTTCCTTTCACAAACAGGAATTCAATCCCCAACAGGATGCAGTACCACCAGCAACGATAATTCATCCCCAGCGGAATTTTATCGGTGGAATCCTCAGCAGAACATCTCTTCTCCACAGAGTAATCTCCTCATCAGTTTATTCCCCAACAGAGTTATCCTCTCCTGCTGGTTTATTCTCACAATCATCTTCTTCGCTATTCCCCAGCGGAAACGAAGAATTCAACTCTTTTCTCCAACCAAACCATATAATAATTATGACTAGACAAAATCAAATTCACTTGATAACATAAGCACACTGAAAACAACCCCAGTCCAACTGGTGATTGTAACACATATACTGCTTCTCAACCCCTGGTCCCTAAGAATTTCCATGCATAATGCAGAGTCTTCTGAATGAAGTCCAATTGAGTGACTTGTACTATAAGCAACAAATAATAACAAAGACTTGGTCACCATATGATTCCATAACAACATCTTTGTTTCATAACTCAAAGCTTTTGCACCTCAATCTTTAAAGATATCTTGACTTGCAGAGCATACAATATAAATGCCTTAAAGAACTCTTGGGGATGGATGATGAGTCTCGAAATGGTGAAGAGGATCAAAACCATAGCTCAAAGCAATCTCTACTAAAAAATCGATATTGAAACTCTAATTCCTGAAGGTTCTCGATCCCTTGCCAAGTTATATTGTTAATGAATGTATGCAATGTTAAATGACCTAACAGAAGGTATGTATATGAGAAAAATGCAAAAATGCATAAGCCAGATAAAAGTGAAAGGGTAGGACAAATTTGGGGTATTACAAGCCCGTGTTCGAAGCTCAATATATCAACACCAAAGAGCTCCTTGGTGTGGTACTGTTAAGGAAGCTTTGGGGCTCTCAGGTAGATGTCTTTTTCATCTTTCTTGTGTTTATTTTTCATGTTTATTAATTTATGCTCGATTTTTGTCGCAGGGAGAATGTCGAGCCTTCAAGATAACGTAGTGAAGCTGGCCACGACAAACTGGGCAAAGCAGGCGAAGAAAGATCCCAAGAGTCACTTTTTCGAAGTGGTGATCCAGTCATAATCTAGATCGGGGACTTCCTTCTCTTTGCACACCAGCGAACATTTGCCATCGAAGCAGGCCACCCTAGCCAAGAAGCGGAACCGTATGAAAGGCTGTCAGATAGACCTTACCGAGGATATGTTTGAGCTGCCTCCTTGCTTTCTCAATAGGGGGTACTTCAAGGGGGTCAATCCCTGGCCGCACCTCGGGCAGAGTCGCTGCTCCTCGATGGTCCTGGTGCAACGACCAAAAGGAAACTTGTCGCCCAGTGTGATCGGTGGATCTGGAACTGACTGTTTTAAAGCTGGTTCGCGAAATGTCGCGGAAGCAAGAGTCGCCACCGTCTTTTATTTTCTCCAAATGGAAAGGACAAAAGCACAGAAAAATTCCTTAAAGAGATTGCTCTCGGTTCGGGAGGTAGGTTATAGAAAGGGAAGGTGTTAGCACCCTTTCTATCCATGGTTATCCATGGGCTCTTAGATACTTGCTCATTGTGTTTTCAAAAATGGTTTGTTTGCTTTTCAATTGTGGGTTTTAAAAAGTTTCTTTGAAAATTCCAGTTCGACTCTTGCATCGGTCCTCAAGAGTGTTTGAAAAATTGCTTTCGAAAGCTTTTTGAAAAGGTGTCGGTGTGAAAAGTATTTGATTTGTTTTGAAATTTAGAGCAAGTATCTAGAGTTGTCTACCTACCCTAAGGAATTCGTCTGTGTAAATGTCCTTTAAAGTAGTGCCATCCCACCATTGAGAGGTAGGTAGCATCACCGTTGGAGGTGTTCGGGTCAATTCGAGGTTCGGGACATGGTGATCACCAGAGCAATGGGAAGATACCTTAGAAGCTACCCTCATGCCAGGTTCCCGGATCATGAGGACTTACTAAGACATCCTCTACTCGACGATCACCTTTCGAAGGCAAGGCAACAGTGAGGCGTACCCTAGGGGTGGTGTGTGCGATTCGTGTGTCGTTTTCATTTGCATTTATCTTGTCATGTTATTGGTGTTCTACGCTTGCTTTTATCTTTGTCCATACATTCTTTCATGCATTTGATTAACAGTTAAAAGTTGCATGGAAAGTAAATTCTAAGCTATTACAAACGGCGCGGGTCCACATCGCCAAAAGTTTCTCGAACCCGATTTGACAGAAAATAAATAAACAAAGTAAATAAAGAATTAAAAGTGCGAGTAATTAAATACATGGCTTTGGGAGAGATACATAATTATTTAAGCGAAAATAAAAGAAATATGCGAATTAAGAATTAAACCGAAACGAGGGCGTTGGACCCTTTTGCAAAAATTAAATTAATGATGGAGTTAATTAAGTAAAAAAGAAAGAACTTGTTTTTGGTATTTTTTTAGTATTTTAGGATTTAATATGAAGAAGGAAAAATTAATTGAAATTAATAAGATGCAAACCCTAATTCTAGTTATTTTTTAATTTATTAAGAAATATTGAAATTTTTAACCTAAATTAAACCTAATTTTTACATGCAAATTTGATTATAAAAATAAATAAATAAAATATTTAATTATTTGAAAGAAAAAAAAATGAAAAGGATGAAAAATTCATTAAACCTAATTCTATGCCCATCTTAGATTTTTATTATGAAAACATTAACTTAAACCCTAATTTAAAGCTAAATAATTATTTGCATCTATTTACAAAAAGTATTAAAATAAAATATTTTTTTATCTTTTCTGATTTTTATGCCTTTTTTATATTTATGAAAATAAGTAATTAATTTAAGCAAATAATAATTAAAAGAAATAGAGTTAAATAAATAATAAATAATAAATAAAGAAAGTGAAAAATATACAAACCTAGGGGGGTGGTAGTCCCCAAAGTGGAGGTATGGCCCAAGAAATCTGAGCCCAATAACCTTCAGGTCCGCTGACTTTTCCAGACACCCTGTGGCACCTTCGACTAGGGTTTAGGGTATTCCTCCAATCTATGCCTTTGATTTGGTGCTCTGGGACGCGTGTACGCTTGGTTCTGAAGGTGTACCATGGTATTCAACATTGGCGCTGCATAGGAAGATTTATAGAAAAATAATATGGACATAGGTGAAGACCTGGGGCTCGAACCCAGGTCATGACTGTTACCAGCACTATCACTTGCCACTGGACCAACTCACACGCGTTTAATATATATTAACTAGTAAATATTATAAAAGAAAGTTGGTTAATGGCTTGGAAACGCGCGTGAAGATTTGAACGCTCCACTCACAAACAGCCACATAATCATCTTCCTCGTTGTGTTTCCTGAAACGAATTTAACAAACATTTAACGGGGGTTTTAAACCCCCTCAAAAGATGCTAATTTTAATAATAGCGATTAGGCCTGTGACAATCAGAAATTTGGCGCGATGGTCTCAATCTTTTCGTCCCAACCTGCTGATTTCATCCATGGCATTGTTATGTCTTAATTTTACAGTATTAGGAAACCCCTAATTTGGAGTCCAAGAAACCCTAACCTGCATCAATGGTAAAATCATGTACATCGCACAAAAACGCAATTAACTTGTATGGTTAGTTTCAGAATCTCATAATGAACATGAATCAAGCATTAAAAGTTACAAAGGATGCATGAATCGTGATGCACGATTATGAATTTTTCTTGGTACAGTTTGCACTCGTGTTACCAATTCTTGAGGTTCTGATGAGTATTCTTGATTGAGAATCGTTCAGTGGACCTTGAGGAAGCTAATGGAAGAAGTCTAGAGACCTGAATCGCCTTGCAGAGGTGTTTTCAGATTTTCATTTCTTGCCAATTTTTTCAAGTTTGATAATGGCTTTTCTGAGCAGCTGCGTGTGTATGAGCATTAGGGTTGTCTTTTGGCTTTTGTATTGAGTCCATTAGGTCAAGAAAAATAGAACAAATCCATTGCATTCATTGATTTTGAAAATTTGATTTTCAATATCTTTTTTTCAATCTTTTCCATGTGTTTTTTGTTCTCAATCATACCAATCAATCCAAATCTTTCCATGTTGGGATATGCACGAATTATTGATGATATAATGTGCACAAAAAGATTGAAAAAATTAGGTTAGACATTTTTCATATATTTAATTTGATTTAAATGAATTATTATAAATAAAAATTCAAATAAATAAATAAAAAATGAATAAAGACTTCCCTTTGGGCCAAGTGGTCGTGCACATGCCATGGATGATGATTTGTGGAAGAAAAATGGGCCCATTAGCAATTTTAGGTCATTTGCATCAATGTTGACTTTTCAAAATATCCAAAAATTTCCCAACTTCTACAAGGCATAACTTGCTCAATTTTTAAGCTTTTCTCATGTTCTTGGACATTTTGGAAAGGTCTTTGAGTCCTCTAACCAATGTCTTTGGTCCCATGTCATTTTGATTTACCAATATCAAGTTATGGCCTTTGACTTAAAGTCCCTTTTTGTTGACTTTTGAAAATGACCTATAATGTTGAAATTGATAACTTTTTGTGAGAACATTTCTTGGACTTGAAGTATGAAGATGAGTTGTAGGAAATGTCTTTCTCTTCAAAATGAGCTTTGGATGGAATTTTTCTGATAATCCATGTGAAAGTTATGCCCTGGTCAATTTCAGTTGACTTTTCCAACTGTCCAAATAAGGAAACTTTTGCATCTTGATGATTTCTGAGCCAAAATTTGAGAATCATGATCAAGCATTGATCAAATGATGTTTGTGGCTTCAAAATGATATGTTGACCAAAAATTTGAACTTTTGACTGTCAAATGACCATTTTGCCCCTACAGTTGACTGTAGTGCAATTAGGGTTTTTGACTGTGCAATTTTGTGCTGAAAGTCTTGAAACTTGATATGAGGATACTTGACCATCTTTGTAGGCATGTGAGACCTGATTGGACCTTAGAAACTTCATTTTCTTGATCAGAATCAAAACCCTAATTTTGACTGTATAGGAGATCTTTGACTGTGCAACCCTTGGGGAGATTTTGAAGCTTGACTTGGCAATTTCTTGAAGAATATGGGAGGGCAAATTTTGGGGTACAACACCCAGGATACTGCCACCTTAATGAGGATTATGGAACCGACGATGGTCTATGCTGACAAGGAGACTTGTGCTGCCAAAGAGATAAAGAGGGCGCTGGTAACCATTACAAATCTTGAGGCTAAATTGACCAAATTGGAAGCCGACTTCGACCATTATAAGGACCAATACAAGATCCAGATTGGGCTCATTACTGAAATGGTTAAGTACAGAGTGATGATGGCCACCCTGGCCACGGATATGGCCAACCTGACGGTCGCCTATGCCACCGTCAAGAATAGCCTCTCGGTCAAAGTTGTTGCTCTTAAGGTTATTGTGACACCTGCTAAGGACGAACCCGACGAGGTAAAGGAACTTAAGGTGTCGCATTGAGCTTGTTGCTTGCATCTAGGGTCTCAAGCAGGATTGTCTGGAGGCTATTGAGATGGGCTTTGCAAATGCAGTGGCCCAACTTAAGGCGGTAAATCCTGGGCTAAAGCTTTCTATCGATGGGGTTGGGTTTCTGAATAGCGTTGTTGATAGCCAGATAGTTGTCCCCAAGATCCTTAATTTTGGTGGGGAAGAATACGTAGGGAAGAGGTAGTTCACTAGATATCAGCATATAACCGAGGAGTTATCGAGCTTTATCTTTTCTTTTTCCGTGTTAATTTGGACTGTACGCCGTTATTTTTGCAATTTCAGGATAATGTGTTTTTCTTGGTCATTGTAATATTTTTACAATACCGGTCCTTACAGTCATTTAAATTGCATTTCTTCATGTTTGTGTTTGCTTTTACAACTTTTGTTAAGCTATGTATGTCTGTATGCTTGTCAGCTTGAGACGTTTCTTTTTATTATTTCTGCTAAGCATTTTTCGGTGGTTTTACTCGACGATGTTATTTTTCGAGAATGTGGGAAATTCGTTGAATGACCAAGGTTGATTTTTGGGAAGAAAGCAAAGCTTAGGTCTTGTTCAAGATCTGAGCTCAGCGGTGTGAACTTCCCATCACGAGTTAGGTGTTCTATCATCGTGGTACAATGACGGTGGAGCTCGTTTGAGTTTTCCCCTTCAGGTCAAGAATCTGCTTGTTAAAGAGTGGAAACTTGCATTTTTTTCTCAAATTTGAGGGGTTATGCTTGTACCTGAGCACACACCTATGGTCGGGAAATGTTGTGTTCTTCGTCTGGCAGAGCACGTATGTAATATGGTGGGAAAACTGACTTGTTTTGCGTTCGATCACAAATATTACGGATAGTAAGAGTCGCCATCGACTTTTCTTTTATCCAATAAGGAAAGGGTGAAAAGAACAGGAAAAACCTTGATAGATTTTGAGTTCCGAGGGTAGGTTATGAAAAGGGAAGGTGTTAGCACCCTTTTCATTCATAGTTATCTACGGGCTCTTAATAGCTTAGCTCACCTTTTTTTAAAATTTCTTTGTGTTGCGTGTTTGAAAATATTTTGAAAAGTTGACAATGTAAGGCAAACTTTGTAATGACTCTAGTATCATTAAGAGTGTATATAAAGCGTTTGTTTGGAAAATATTTTGAAAGTGCTTGTGAGAAATGTTTTTGTTTTGAAGAGCTTTGTGAGCAAGCGATTACGAGTATCTACCCTACTCAAGATCGTTATTGTAATTTCCTCCTCCTTTAGATAGTATTATCCTACCATTAGTTAGTAGGAAACCCTATCGTTGGATGTGAAGGGACAAGAGAGGGTCATTGTACGGTCATCGAAGGAAACTGGTAAAGACGCTTTAGCAATTTTTGTAAGGGACTGTCATCGTTTTATTCATAGCCAACTTGAAGGACTAGATCATTTCCGAAAGGCAACATCGAAAGGGTCATCGAGAGACTATGATCTTTTTGTATGATGACTTGATCGAGGGTTTTTCCTAAGGCGTTCCCACGTTCGAGGGACATGACCGTTTATTTTCTGAAGCAACAAGGGAGGTTACCTTAGAGGTGCGAGTGTGCGAGGTGTGTTGTTTCAGTTATTTTATCTTTGAGACTAGGGTTTTCTATCGTCAAGTTTTTATCTTTCCATGCAAACCCTAATTACTAAGCAGTAAACATAAAATAATATAAAATGGTAAAGTGCGGAAAATAAAGGCAGAAATTAAACCCTAGACTACTACATCACTTTGGGGCAGTTACATAATAGTAGACCGGAAAATAAAACTCTAAGCTATTACATTTTGAAGCAACTACATGATAATGGAAAAGAAAACGGAAAATAAAGCTAGCTATTGCGCATGCAGTCGATCTAAAAAAATGTGAAAATAGAAAAGAAAAGATTTTTGGTAATTTTTTTATGAAAATATGATTTGTGATTAATTAATTAAATAGACCTAAAACCTAATTAATTTTAATGAAAAAGTCAATCAATTTAATTAAAAAAACCTAAGAATCTAGTTAATTTTAATTAAGAAAGTTAATTAGTTAAATTAATTAATTAAAAAAAGGTAATTAAAACTAAATCTAATTAATTTTAACCTAAAGTTAATACTGTTTGTATTTTAATTCAATAAAAAAATGAGTAAAGGAAAATATAAGAAGAAAAAAGGAATTGGGCCAGAATTAGCAAAAGAAGGAGGTGCTGAATAAAAAGAAATAGTTCAGGCCCATTAGTGCCAGCGCGGGATCCAGTGTGGTCGCTCCATAAGGTTCACCATGTGCTCACGCGTCTTAAAACGTTGGATCAGATCTGTAAAGATCTGATAGTGAGAAGCATGAGGTCACGCGGTTGATGTGCGGGACGCACTGCAAGAGATCTACAAAAATCAGAAGAAAAAAAGTGTGAAACACAAAAGGCAGAGATCGAACCCACGCCTTTAAAGGGAAATGCCTTAACGCACGCTGTCTTGCCATTAGGGTGACAATAGATCCAATATTATTGGTGAAACGAATTAAACATATAATGAACCCACATCACTGGACCAGAGAAGCGTCAGATCCCTAGCTCTGGTCATCTTCTCTTATGACTTTTTTTCTTGACCTGAAACACAACAAATTCCAGAGGTTCCGAGGGACCTTACCCCTTACATCGAGCCTTGTGATTTCAATGGGAGTGTTATATTGGGCTAAAATGTGTTGGATTGTGAGCTACAACGAAAATAACTCAAATCGTTATGAACGTGACAAGCTTCAATACCATTATGGGGATCATGCTTTGGGTTATTCCTGCATTATCAAACCTCATAAAAACGTTAGTAAAGTCAGCATGCATAAAAACACGAAGGAAACAGAACTATGAGTTTGAAAAAAAATCAAGCAATTGGAGATGAACGCGTGCACGTTTTCTGTGCTTTGTAGCATAAAGTTTGATCCATCCTTACCCTTTACCTCTTTAGGGATCGATTGGCAGTGTTGGTATGCCTCCAAGGTGGCTACAACTAAGGTTTACAAGTTGCCTTAGTTCTTTAGTATTTTTGGAATTTTGGAGAGGGGATTTGGCATGGATGTTTGTGTAAGGGTTTGTCTGAATGAATGAGATATATAGAAGAGAATTAGGTCAACCAAAGAATGCGCTTGGACCTTTGTAAGAAGCATTGGTCTTATCTTATTTATTTTGAATTTAAAATGAATAAAAATAAAAATAAATAAAATAAAAAGGTCAAGGGGTGTATGAATAACATCTGAGTTTCATTATAAGTTGCACAATACGTTTGTACCTTGAAATAATAACCCAATAGCCCAAAATTCCAAGTTTGATCACTTTTGGTTTCATGCATTTCCTCAAAATTTCCCAACTTGCACCAATCAAAACTCTCTCAATTTTTATCATTTGAAAGTGATCTAGGACTTTTTGGAAATCTTAACATGTCATCTACAATCTTTATTTTAATCATTTTTCCATTTGAAGATTTTATCTTGATGTAAGTTGCCTTGACAAAAAGTGTCTTTTTGTTGACTTTTGAAATGACCTATAATGTATTGGCCCATATCTCACAAATGAAGCATTTTTAGGACTTGAGCTTAGAGAAAAAGATGTATAGAATTGAATTTCCTTCAAAATGAGCTTTGGTTGTGGAAACTATGATAAAGCATGTGAAAGTTATGCTTGGTCAAAGTTCAGTTGACTTCTCCTTAAGAAAACCCTAATTTGGCAACTTTTGACTTTTGATGAATCTTGAGTTTTCTTGATGAATCATGATCAATTCTTGATCAAATGATGAATATAACTTCAAAACCTTGATGTTGACCAAAAATCTTGAGGTTTGACTATATGTTGACCACAATTAACTTTTTGTCCAATTCAGTTGATTTCCAGTCATCTGAGTCATTGACTGAGCAAACTTGTGATACAAGGCATGAAACTTGGTATGAGCATTCTTGAAGACATGTAAGAAATCATGACATCCACTTGAAGCCTTAGAAACCAAATCTTCCTTGAGAAATGTGAAACCCTAGTTGTAAGTCCATTGCTTAGGATGAGAATTTGTCTGATCAATTCTTGAGTAACCTTGAGAAAATGAAAACCTTAGGAGCATGAGGAGATGTCTTGAAGAAAAATGGGAGGGAAAGTTTTAGGGTAAAACAAGTGCCCCTGTTCAATCTTGTTAAACCTGGAGAGTTAGATTGGCATGTCCGCCATTCGTGATATGAAGGTGGAAGAGGATTGAACACTTAAGAGCCCAGAAATTTGCACTCGCATGTGCAAGAAGTAACATTGTTTGTTGATAATATTGCTTGAGTGGGCTTAAATATGACATTCAGAGATGTGATAGAATGTCATTGGATATGGGCTTACAGATGCCATCCGAAGTAACCGTTGATAGGAGCATCATAATGAGTCTACATTTGATTGTATCTGAAGAATGCTTTTCAGAATGACTCTCTGGGGAAAGTGCTTAAGTAACTGCTTGTCAGATTTAATATCTGAGGGAAATGCTTGTCACATTTAGTCTCTGAGGGAAGTGCTTTGGTCATATAGATAGTCGCCCCGTCTTGTTTCGGGAATTGATCCACAATTTGCTTTCGTTGGTAAACTTGTCTTGTTTCGGGAATTTACACCACTTGGTCACATAGATAGTTACCCTGTCCTATTTCTAGAATTAATTTTTGCTTGGTCATGCAGATAGTCGCCCCATCCTATTTCAGGAATTAATCTTGGACCTACTTTTTGTTGGTAAACCTGTCCTGTTTCGGGAATTCATATTGTTTGGTCGTATAGATAGTTGCTTTGTCTTGTTTCAGGAATTAATTTGTGACCTGGTCATATAGATAGTTGCCCTGTCCTATTTTGGGAATTAATCTTCGACCTGATCATATAGATAGTTTCTCCGTCCTGTTTCGGGAGTTAATCTTTAACCTGTTTGAAAATTGCTGATGATATTCGTCTATTTGTAGACTTTACCTGAAAAGATAAAGTTAGTCTTTATGCAATGTCATGATGTATGTAATGCATTATGTAATGATGTTCTTAAAGTAAATGAGAGTTTCATATGCATTTCGTATGTATATGCTATGATATTTTATAAATGATGTATGGATGTAAGATGCGGTAACAATTACTTCGTATAACATATTTGGCTGGGGAAAATAAATCCCTGGCCGTTGCTGGGGATGAAGAATATGACTCTTCAATTTTGTTTAGAACACCCTTGCTAGGGATTCCTACTTTCTGTTTTGAGGATACTCTACTGGGAATGTTTGACTTCTTCTTGGGGATAGAAGAGTTCAGGAGCATTGGTCGTTCATCGCTCTACTGGGAAATTTAGTTCTTATATACTCTGGCTGGGGATAAAATAGATGGATATTCCTCTGACGCGATATATGACCAGGTTTCCGATATGGATACCAACTCTTCTAGGGAGGACAAAGTTAAATGATATTTGGCCCGGTTTCAGATTTCGTAGCAACTCTCTGGGGATAGCAACCTTGACTATACTTTGCTGGAGAAGAAAATTCTACTGGGGATTTACAGTAATCAGAGAAATGAACTTTGTTGGGGAAATAAACCCTGCTAGGGAAATAAACCCTGTTGAGGAAATAAACCCTGCTGGAGAAGATAATTCTGTAGGGGATTTTGCAGCGTTGGAAAAATAAACCCAGTTGGAGAATTAAATTCCTGTGAACTGTGTTGAGGAAATAATCTCTGATGAGGATTGGAATTCCGTTGGTTGTGCTGAAGAAGTTTTTATCGTATGCTGGGGAGATGATCAAACTTCCTTATCTGCTAGGGGACATACTTGAGGAGATGATCATGTTAACTGCTGGAAGATGCCCCAATTTCTGGCTAAAGGCATATTAGACTCGCTGGGGAATGCATCTTTGTCGGGGATGAGCTTGTGAAGGTAACTCCACGGGGATTTCTGTGTGGGGAATTGTGGACGACTTGAATGCTATCCCAACTCCTAGAGTCTTTAGTAAATGCTTATTCCTATTTTTATGCATATATTTGTTAACAATAATCGTATTCATATGCATATGTTCATTAAATTTAGTCGATGGACGTTTTTGCAAACAAAACAGAGAAAGTAAAACATATTTGAATTTTGAATGGTATTTGTATTGATAATTTTCCTATAAACAGTCGGTTTTGTATAAGGAGACATAAATCCTAGTAAGAGGAAATCGTCGAAAACTGAAATGAGTACAAAGTAAAACAGAAAAACAAGTTATGTGGAAACAATCCCATCGATTTTTAACTCTGTTATTACCTCTATGTCTTCAAGCATCTCATCCCTTGCTATCGGAAGAAGTTGACTGAATTGATCTGTACTATTCGAAATTGACGTTGGTAATGAAGCTGACTATAAGTAGATGGGTGATCCAACGGGACATGGTCGTACGCTTTGATCCCTAACTTTTTCTTGGACCTCCCTTTCGGGTTTTCAGTCCACTGAGATACCCTTTTTTTCCCAGGCCACATTTTCAGGTTTTCGACTTGCCGGGTGTACAAATTATATATATATCCCTAATTTTTTCCTGAACCCTTTTGGTTCGCCGGGATGCCCTTATTTTTTCCTAGGCTAGTCAACTTAGCGTGTCTCTTTCATGTGTAGTATCTTTTGACTATGTCTATGTTTACAGGGTGCAAAAAATCTTCACCGTTCATGGTGGTAAGTATCATAGCGCTGCCAGAAAATATCTTCTTGATTGGCCCTTTGTAGGTGGGAGTCCATTTGCCCTTAGGATCACCTTGTGATAGGACGATGCAATTTATTACCAAGTCACCAGCCTGATATACCCGATGTTTGATTTTCTTATTGAAGGCTTTGATCATACGCTTCTGGTACATCTGACCATGACAAACAGTCGTGACTCTTTTCTCGTCAATCAGATTTATCTGGTCCAGCCTAGTCTGAATCCACTCGTCTTCGTCTAAATCTTCATCTTTCATAATCCTCATAGAAGGAATCTGGACTTTGATAGGTAGAACAACTTTCATACTGTAGACTAGAGAGAATGGGGTTGCCCCAGTGGATGTGCATACTAAAGTGCAATAGCCATGAAGAGCAAACAATAACATCTCATACCAATATTTGTATGTCACTGAAATATTTTGTATAATATTCTTGATGTTCTTATTGACGGCTTTCACTGCTGCGTCATTCATCTTTGGTCGGTACGAAGAAGAATTGTGGTGATTGATCTTAAACTGCATGCAGAGTTCCATGATCATAGTGTTATTATGATTGATACCATTGTCTGTGATAATCCTTTTGGGGATGCCATACCGGTAAATAAGGTTATGCTTAATGAACTGGGCCATAACATTATTGGTAACGGAGGTAAATGAGGCGGCTTCAACCCACTTCATGAAGTAATCAATGGTAACCAGGATGAAATGATGTCCTTTAGAAGTTGTAGGCTTAATCTCTCCAATCATATAAATGCCCCACATTGAAAATGGCCAAGGAGCAGTCAAGACATCAAAGGGACCAGTGGCACATGCACTTTGTCAGCATATATCTTGCATTTTTGACAGGTTCTGGAACGATGATGGCAATCATTTCCATAGTCAACCAATAATAACCTGCTCTCAGAATCTTCTTAGGCATTGTATGCCCACTGGAATGAGTACCGAAAACTCATTCGTGCATTTCTTCCATAATTCTCCCAGCTTTATTCTTGTCCATACAACGAAGCAGAGTCGAATCATGGTTGCATTTTTACAAAATTTCGTTGCTCGGGAAGAACTTGGCAGAGAAGCTTCGTAGGAATTTCTTGTCGTTGAGAGATGCCCCCTTGGGATACTCTTGAGCTTTGAGGTATCTCTTCACTTCATAAAACCAAGGTTTTTCTTCTACTCTGCGAGTATCAACTTCATAGCAGTGTGCTGGTTCGTCAAGCCTTTCAATGGTAATTAGAGGATCCTTGTTGTCCCATCTGACTTTGAACATAGATGATATTCTAGCCAATACGTCTGCCAACTGGTACTCTTCTCGTGGAATATGTTCAAAAGTGATTTACTTGAAGTACGTAATTAATGTCAGCACATGATCTCGATAAGGAATGAGATTCAGATGTTTCGTATCCCACTCTCCCTTAATATGACTGATTACCAGGGCTGAGTACCCATATAAATTCAAGAACTTGATTCTCATGTCAATAGCAGCTTTAATACCCATGATGCACGCTTCGTATTCGACCATGTTGTTAGTACATTCAAAGCATAATCTGGAGGTAAATGGTGTATGGAAACCCTTGGAAGAGATAATCACAACACCAATTCCATTGCCAAGCCTGTTAGAAGCTCCATCAAAAACCATAGTCCATCGAGATCCTGGCTTATGTCCTTCATACGGTCCAGGTTCTTCTTAATCTATAACTAGTATAATGTTCTCATTCGGGACCTCGAAATTCATAGGCTGGTAGTCGTCTACCGCTTAATTAGCCAAATGATCTTCCAATACACTTATTTTGATTGCTTTCAGAGTAGTGTACTGAATATCGTATTTCATTAAGACCATTTGCCATCTGGCTATTCTTCCGAAGAGAGCGGGTTTCTTGAATATGTACTTTATCAGATCCATTTTAGAGATCAACAAAGTATTATGAGTCAACATATATTGTCTAAGTCGACGAGTAGCCCATGCCAAAGCGCAACAAGTTTTCTCGAGCAATGAGTATCTTGTTTCATAGTCGGTAAACTTTTTGCTAAGGTAGTATATTGCATGCTCTTTTCGATTAGACTCGTCATGTTGCCCCAGTAAACACCCTACTGAGTTCTCTAGCACTGTTAGGTACATGATCAGAGGTCTTCCTTCAACTTGTGGCCTCATAATCAGAGTTTCTTAGAGGTACTCCTTGATTTTGTCACAAGTGATCTGGCAATCGTCGTTCCATTTCACTACTTGATCTTTCTTCAACAACTTGAATATTGGCTCACAAGTAGTGGTCAGATGGGAAATAAATTTGGCGATGTAGTTAAGTCTTCCCAAGAACCCTCTAACTTCCTTCTCTATATGGGGAGCGTAAATTTATTGAATGGCTTTGACCTTGGCGGTATCAACTTCAATATCTTTACCGCTGACAATGAAACCCAGGAGCTTACCGACCCCAAAAGTGCACTTGTTCGGATTCAACCTCAGCTTGTACTTCTTCAGTCTCTCAAACAACTTGTGTAGATGGTCAAGATGTTCTTCTTAATTATGAGACCTGGCTATCATGTCATCAACGTAAACCTCTATCTCATGATGAA
Organism: Vicia faba; assembly: GCA_948472305.1. Classification (NCBI taxonomy): domain Eukaryota; kingdom Viridiplantae; phylum Streptophyta; class Magnoliopsida; order Fabales; family Fabaceae; genus Vicia; species Vicia faba. Next base: position 1,708,622,474 of record OX451737.1, on the reverse strand, counting down.
GCATGCCGTGGAACAAAGCTACCATAGCACGTTGATAAGTTGCACCAGTGTTCTTCAAACCAAAAGGCATAACCTTGTAACAAAAAAATGTCCCATTGTGTGACTATGGTAGTTTTCTCCATGTCTTCAGGTGCCATCTTGATCTGGTTATACCAAGAAAAACCATCCATGAAGGAGAATACTTTGTGTTGAGCGGTGTTGTCAACCAGAACATCAATATGTGGTAGCGGAAAGTCATCTTTGGGGATTGCCCTGTTCAGATCCCTGTAGACTACACACATATGCACTTTGCCATCCTTTTTAGGTACTGGAACACATTTGAAACCCACTGAGGATAGGACATAACAACTAAGAAACGTGCGTTGAACTGCTTCATAACCCCAGCCTTGATAATTTCTTACATTTCGGAACACATACGACAAACCTTTTGCTTTATTGGAGAACAACCCTCTTTCATCATCAGCAGATTACATAGCCAAAATTTCCCATCACGAGTTAGGTGTTCTACCATCGTGGTACAATGACGGTGGAGCTCGTTTGAGTTTTCCCCTTAGGGTCAAGAATCTGTTTGTTAAAGAGTGGAACTTACCTTTTTTTCTTAAATTTGAGGGGTTATGCTTGTACCTGAGCACGCACCTATGGTTCGGAAATGTTGTGTTCTTCGTCTGACAGAACACATCTGTAATATGATGGGAGAACTGAATTGGTTTTGCGTTTGATTGAAAATATTGCGGATAGTAAGAGTCGCCAACGACTTTTATTTTATCCAATAAGGAAAGGGTGAAAAGAACAGGAAAGACCTTGATAGATTTTGAGTTTGGGGGGTAGGTTATGAAAAGGGAAGGTGTTAGCACCCTTTTCATCCGTATTTATCTACTGGCTCTTAATCTCTTAGCTCCCTTTTTTAAAAAATTACTTTGTGTTGCGTGTTTGAAAATATTTTGAAAAGTTTTCAATGTAAGGGGAACTTTGTAATGACTCTTGTATCATTAAGAGTGTATATAAAGCGTTGTTTGGAAAATATTTTGAAAGTGTTTGTGAGAAATGTTTTTGTTTTGAAGAGCTTTGTGAGAAAGCGATTACGAGTATCTACCCTACTCAAGATCGTTCTTGTACTTTCCTCCTCCTTTAGATAGTATTATCCTACCATTAGTTAGTAGGAAGCCCTATCATTGAATGTGAAGGGACAGGAGAGGGTCATCGTGAGGTCATCGAAGGAAACTGGTAAGGACGCTTTAGCAATTTTTGTAAGGGACTGTCATCGTTTTATCCGTAGGCAACTTGAAGGACTAGATCATTTCCGAAAGGCAACATCGAAAGGGTCATCGAGAGACTATGATCTTTTTGTATGATGACTTGATCGAGGGTCTTTGCTAAGGCGTCCCCACGTTCGAGGGACATGACTGTTTATTTTCCGAAGCAACAAGGGAGGTTACCCTAGAGGTGCGGGTGAGTGAGGTGTGTTGTTCCAGTTATTTTATCTTTGAGATTAGGGTTTTCTATCGTAAATTTTTTATCTTTCCATGCAAACCCTAATTAATAAGCAGTAAACATAAAATAATATAAAGTGGTAAAGTGCGGAAAATAAAGTCAGAAAGTAAACCCTAGACTATTACATCACTTTGGGGCAGTTACATAGTAGTAGAGCGGAAAATAAAATTCTACGCTATTACATTTTGAAGCAATTACATGATAATGGAAAAGAAAGCGGAAAATAAAGCTAGCTATTGCGCATACAATCGATCTAAAAAATGTGAAAATAGAAAAGAAAACATTTTTGGTAATTTCTTTTATGAAAAAATGATTTGTGATTAATTAATTAAATAGACCTAAAACCTAATTAATTTTAATGAAAAAGTCAATTAATTTAATTAAAAAAACCCTAAGAATCTAGTTAATTTTAATTAAGAAACTTAATTAGTTAAATTAATTAATTAAAAAAGGTAATTAAAACTAAGCCTAATTAATTTTAACCTAAAGCTAAAATTGTTTGTATTTTAATTTAATAAATAAATGAGTAAAAGAAAAGAAAATAAAATATAAGAAGAAAAAAGGAATTGAGCCAAGATTAGCAAAAAAAAAAAGGAGGTGCTGAATAGCAAATATAGTCCAAGCCCATTAGTGCCAGCGCTGGATCCAGTGTCGTTGCTCTAGGAGGTTCATCATGTGCTCGCGCGTCTTGAAACATTGGAACAAATATGTGAAGATCTGATGGTGAGAAGCATCAGGGCGTGCGGTTGATGTGTGGGACGCGCTGCATGAGATCTGCAAAAATCAGAAAAACTGTGTAAAACACAAAAGGCAGGGATCGAACCCACGCCTTTAAAGGGTAATACCTTAACGCACGCTGTCTTTCCACTGGGGTAATCATACATCCGGTATTATTGGTGAAACAAATTAAACATATAATGAACCCACATCACTGGACTAGAGAAGCGTCGAAGCCCTAGCTCCGATCGTCTTCTCTGGTGACTCTTTTTCTTGACCTGCAAAACAACAAATATCAGAGGTTCCCAGGGACCCTACCCCCCTAAATCGAGCCTTGTGATTTCAATGGGAGTGTTATCTTGGGCTAAAACATGTTGGATTGTGAGCTGCACCAAAAATAACTCAAATCGGTATGAACATGGAAAGATTCGATTTAGCAATTATGGGGATCATGCTTTGGGTTATTCCTGCACTATCAAACCCCATAAACATGTTAGTAAAGTCAGCATGCATAAAAACATGAAGGAAACATAATTATGAGTTTGAAAAAACAAATCAAGCAATCCGAGATGTATGCGTGCATGTTTTATGTGCTTTGGATCATCAAGTTTGATCCATCCTTACCCTATACCTCTTCAGGGATCGATTGACAATGCTGGTATGCCTCGAAGGTGGCTGCAACTAGGGTTTACAAGTTACCTTAGTTCTTTGATATTTTTGGAATTTTGGAGAGGGTTTTTTGGCACGGATGTTCATGTAAGTTTTTTCTGAATGAATGAGATATATAGAAGAGAATCAGGTCAACCAAAGAATGGGCTTGGACCTTTGTAAGAAGCATTGGTCTTATCTTATTTATTTTGAAATGAAAATGAATAAAAATAAAAATAAATAAAATAAAAAGGTCAAGGGGTGTATGAATAAGATATTAGGTTCATTATAAGTTTCCCAATACATTTGGACCTTGAAACAATTACCCAATAACTCAAAATTCCAAGTTTGATCACTTTTAGTTTCACGCATTTCCTCAAAATTTCCCAACTTGCACCAATCAAAACACTCTCAATTTTTATCATTTGAAAGTGATCTTGGACTTTTCGGAAAGCTCAAGATGTCATCTACAATCTCTATTTTGATCATTTTCCCATTTGAAGACTTTATCTTGATGTAAGTTGCCTTGACGAAAAGTGTCTTTTTGTTGATTTTTGAAATGACCTATAATGTATTGGCCCATATCTCTCAAATGAAGCATTTTTTGGACTTTAGATTAGAGAGACGAAGTTGTATAGAATTGAATTTTCTTCAAAATTAGATTGGTTGAGTAAAATATGATGAAGCATGTGAAAGTTATGCTTTGTCAAAGTTCAATTGACTTCTCCTTAAGAAAATCCTAATTTGGCAACTTTTGACTTTTGATGAATCTTGAGATTTCTTGATGAATCATGATCAACCCTTGATCAAATGATGAATATCACTTTAAAACCTTGATGTTGACCAATAATATTAAGGTTTGACTATATGTTGACCACATTTGACTTTTTGTCCAATATAGTTGATTTCCAGTCATCTGAGCCATTGAATGAGCAAACTTGTGATGCAAGACATGGAACTTGGTATGAGCATTCTTGAAGACATGTAAGAAACCATGACATGCACTTGAGGCCTTAGAAACCCAATATTCCATGAGAAAAGTGAAACCCTAGGTCTAAGTCCATTGCTTAGGAGGAGAATTTGTCTGATCAATTCTTGAGTAACCTTGAGCAAATGAAAACCCTAGGAGCATGAGGAGATGCCTTGAAGAAAAAATGGAGGGAAAATTTTACGGTACAACAATGTCGATTATAGATCTTAATTGTAATATTGTTTCAAATTTTTGGCGTTTCATGGTCGAGCAAGTTATTCCTCATTAAGATGTTCGAGGTAGTATGCCCCATTTTTCGTTTTTGCTTGGACACGATATGGGCCTTCCTAATTTGCAGCGAGTTTGCCTTCGCGGGAATATTTGTGATTTCTTCTTAAGACTAGGTTGTCGACTTTAAATTCTCGCTGTATGACTTTGGTGTAATGACATATGGTGATTTTTTGTTTTAGAAAGACTTCTCGAAGGGTTACTCGTGATCGAACTTCTTCGACAAGGTCGAACGCTTCTCTTAGTACCTCGTGATTCAACTCCTTGTCGAGAGGGGCTTCGATCCACCAGGAAGGCTCTTTGATTTCGACTGGGATCATTGTCTCGATTCAGTTTTCTAGTGATAATGGGGTTTCCCTGGTAGTCGAGTGAGGGGTTGTTTGGTAGGCCCGAAGCATGTTGTGTAGCTCCTCGATCCATTTCTTTTTGGTTTCATATAACCTTCGTTTGAGGCCTCGTTGTATCACCCTGTTTGCGGCTTCCTCTTACCAATTTATTTGTGGATGCTCGACGAATGCTAAGTGTTGGATGGTGCCTATCATGGAAATAAATTCTTGAAAATTCATGTTCGTGAATTGTATCCCATTATTGGTGACGATTGCTTGGGGTATGCCGAATTGGGCAAGTATGTTTTGCTTGTAGAAACAGAGTATGTTTTGTGTCGTAATTTTGGAAAGGGCCTCTAATTCTATCCAATTTGTAAAATAATACACGCCCACTATCATGTACTTTTTTATTTGAGCCCATGATAAATGGTCTGAGGATGTCCATGCCCCACCATGAAAAGTGCCATGGGGACGAAAGAGTCTTGAGCTCGTTTGGCAGCGCTAAGTGCATGTCCTATGGTGTTGGCATTTGTCTCATTTCTTTAGGTGCTCTTTTGCATCGTGATGCATTGTAGGTCAATAATATTATGCTCTCAGAGCCTTTAGGACGAGGTATCTTCCTCCAAGGTGTTTAACGTTGATCTCTTCATGCATCTCGCGTAGGATGAGAGGGACCTTGGGTACTTCGAAACATTTGAGGATGGGGATGGAGAATCTCCGTCGGTATAATTTGTCTTCGAACAAGACGTAAGAGCAGGCTCTGCCACTCTTTTTTCTTTTCCTCCTCCTTTAGATAGTATTATCCTACCATTAGTTAGTAGGAAGCCCTATCGTTGAATGTGAAGGGACAAGAGAGGGTCATCGTACGGTCATCGAAGGACATTGGTAAGGACGCTTTAGCAATTTTCGTAAGGGACCTTCATCATTTTATTCGTAGTCAACTTGAAGGACTAGATCATTTCTGAAAGGCAACATCGAAAGGGTCATCGAGAGACTATGATCTTTTTGTATGATGACTTGATCGAGGGTCTTTGCTAAGGCGTCCTCGTGTTCGAGGGACATGGCTGTTTATTTTCCGAAGTAACAAGGGAGGTTACTCTAGAGGTGCAAGTGAGTGAGGTGTGTTTTTCCAGTTATTTTATCTTTGAGATTAGGGTTTTCTATCGTCAAGTTTTTATCTTTTCATGCAAACCCTAATTAATAAGCAGTAAACATAAAATAATATAAAGTGGTAAAGTGCAGAAAATAAAGGTAGAAAGTAAACCCTAGACTATTACATCACTTTGGGGCAGTTACATAATAGTAGAGCGGAAAATAAAATTCTACGCTATTACATTTTGAAGCAATTACATGATAATGGAAAAGAAAGCGGAAAATAAAGCTAGCTATTGCGCATACAGTCGATCTAAAAAATGTGAAAATAGAAAATAAAAGAATTTTGGTAATTTTTTTATGAAAAAATGATTTGTGATTAATTAATTAAATAGACCTAAAACCTTATCAATTTTAATGAAAAAGTCAATTAATTTAATTAAAAAAAACCCTAAGAATGTAGTTAATTTTAATTAAGAAAGTTAATTAGTTAAGTTAATTAATTAAAAAAAGGTAATTAAAACTAAACCTAAAACTAATATTGTTTGTATTTTAATTCAATAAAAAAATGAATAAAATAAAATAAAATAAAATAAAATATAAGAAGAAAAAAGGAATTGAGCCAGAATTAGCAAAAAAAAAGGAGGTGCTGAATAGAAAATATAGTCCAAGCCCACTAGTACCAGCGCTGGATCCAGTGTGGTCGCTCTAGGAGGTTCACCATGTGCTCGTGCATCTTGAAACATTGGATCAGATCAGTGAAGATCTAATGGTGAGAAGCATCAGGGCGCGCGATTGATGTGTGGGATGCGCTGCATGAGATCTGCAAAAACCAGAAAAAATGTGTAAAACACAAAAGGTAGGAATCGAACGTACACCTTTAAAGGGTAATGCCTTAACGCATGCAGCCTTGCCACTGGGGTGATCATACATCCGGTATTATTGGTGAAATGAATTAAACATATAACGAAACCACATCACTCGACCGGAGAAGCATCGGAGCCCTAGCTCCGGTCGTCTTCTCTGGTGACTCTTTTTCTTGACCTGTAAAACAACAAATATCAGAGGTTCCCAGGGACCCTACCCCCCTAAATTGAGCCTTGTGAATCCAATGGGAGTGTTATCTTGGGCTAAAACGCGTTGAATTGTGAGCTACAACGAAAATAACTTAAATCTGTATGAACATGGCAAGCTTCGATTTTGCCATTATGGGGATCATGCTTTGGGTTATTCCTGCACTATCAAACCTTATAAACACGTTAGTAAAGTCAGCATGCATAAAAGCATGAATGAAACAAAACTATGAGTTTGAGAAAAAAAATCAAGCAATCGGAGATGTATGCGTGTAGGTTTTATATGCTTTAGATCATCAAGTTTGATCCATCCTTACCCTATACCTCTCCAGGGATCGATTGGCAGTGCTGGTATGCCTCGAAGGTGGCTACAACTAGGGTTTACAAGTTGCCTTAGTTCTTTGATATTTTTGGAATTTTGGAGAGGGTTTTTTGGCACGGATGTTCATGTAAGGGTTTGTCTGAATGAATGAGATATATAGAAGATAATTAGGTCAACCAAAGAATGGGCTTGGACCTTTGTAAGAAGCATTAGTCTTATCTTATTTATTTTGAATTTAAAATGAATAAAAATCAAAATAAAGATAATAAAAAGGTCAAGGGGTGTATGAATAAGATCTGAGGTTCATTATAAGTTTCCCAATACGTTTGGACCTTGAAACAATAATCCAATAGCCCAAAATTCCAAGTTTGATCACTTTCAGTTTTATGCATTTCCTCCAAATTTCCCAACTTGCACCAATCAAAACTCTCTCAATTTTTATCATTTGAAAGTGATCTTTGACTTTTTGAAAAGCTCAATATGTCATCTACAATATCTATTTTGATCATTTTCCATTTGAATACTTTATCTTTATGTAAGTTGCCTTGACAAAAAGTGTCTTTTTGTTGACTTTTGAAATGACCTATAATGTATTGGCCCATATCTCTCAAATGAAGCATTTTTTGGACTTGAGCTTAGAGAGACAACATTGTATAAAATTGAATTTCCTTCAAAATGAGATTTGGTTGAGGAAAATATGATGAAGCATGTGAAAGTTATGCTTTGTCAAAGTTCATTTGACTTCTCCTTAAGGAAACCCTAATTTGGCAACTTTTGACTTTTGATGAATCTTGAGTTTTCTTGATGAATCATGATCAACCCTTGATCAAATGATGAATATCAATTCAAAACCTTGATGTTGACCAAAATGTCAAGGTTTGACTATATGTTGATCACATTTGAATTTTTGTCCAATATAGTTAATTTCTAGTCATCTGAGCCATTGACTGAGCAAACTTGTGATGCAAGGCATGAAACATGGTATGAGCATTCTTGAAGACATGTAAGAAACAATGACATCCACTTGAGGCCTTAGAAACCCAATCTTCCTTGAGAAAAGTGAAACCCTAGGTCTAAGTCCATTGCTTAGGAGGAGAATTTGTCTGATCAATTCTTGAGTAACCTTGAGCAAATGAAAACCCTAGGAGCATGAGGAGATGTCTTGAAGAAAAATGAGTGGGAAAATTTTGGGGTACAACAATGTCGATTGTAAATCTTAACTGTAATATTGTTTCAAATTTTTGGTGTTCCATGGTCGAGTAAGTTCTTCCCCGTTAAGATGTTCGTGGTAGTATGCCCCATTTTACGTTTTTACTTGGACACGATATGGGCCTTCCTAATTTGCAGCGAGTTTTACTTCGCGGGAATCTTTGTGATTTCTTTTTAAGACTAGGTTTTCGACTTCGAATTCTCGCCGTATGACTTTGGTATAATGACATATGGTGATTTTTTGTTTTAGAAAGAGTTCTCGAAGGGTTGCTCATGATCGAACTTCTTCGAGAAGGTCGAGCTCTTCTCTTAGTACCTCGTGATTCACCTTCTCGTCAAGAGGGGTTTCGATCCACCAGGAAGGCTCTCTGATTTCGACTGGGATCACTGTCTCGGTTTGGTTCACTAGTGAGAATGGGGTTTCCCTGGTAGTCTAGTGAGGGGTTTTTTGGTAGGCCCAGGGAAAATTGGGTAGCTCCTCGATTCATTTCTTTTTGGTTTCTTCTAGCCTTCGTTTGAGGCCTCATTGTATCACCCTGTTTGCAGCTTCGACTTGCCAATTTATTTGTGGATGCTCGACGAATGCAAAGTGTTAGATGGTTCCCAGCTTGGAAAAAAATTCTTGAAAATTCATGTTCGTGAGTTGTGTCCCGTTATCAGCGACGAGTGCTTGGGGTATGCCGAATTGGGCAAGTATGTTTTGCTTGTAGAAACAAAGTATGTTTTGTGTCATAATTTTGGCAAGGGCCTCTACTTCTATCCAATTTGTAAAATAATCCACACCCACTATCATGTACTTTTTTATTTGAGCCCACGATAAATGGTCTAAGGATGTCCATGCCCCACCATGCAAAGTGCCACGGGGACGAAAGAGTCTTGAGCTCGTTTGGCGGCGCTAAGTGCATGTCCTTATGGTGTTGGCATTTGTCTCATTTATTTAAGTGCTCTTTTGCATCGTGAAGCATGGTAGGTCAATATATTCTGCTCGAAGAGCCTTTTAGACGAGGTATCTTCCTCCAAGGTGTTTAACGTTGATCTCTTCATACATCTCGCGTAGGATGTGAGGGACCTTGGGTACTTCGACACATTTGAGGAGGGGGTGGAGAATCTCCGTCGGTATAATTTGTCTTCGACCAAAACGTAAGAGCAGGCTCTGTGTCTAACCACACTAGCTTTTTTCTGGCCGGATGACAATTCCCCCTTTGTAAGGTAGTTGTATACCGGGGTCATTAATACAAAAATTTTCGTCTTTGACAATATTGAAAAGTGTTGCAAGAACTGAAAAAAAACATTGCCTAAAAGAATATAAGACGTTTTCCAGGCGTCCTCTGTTCGAGCGTTGTCTATCATTTAAGGACACATTTTTTATCGCTTTTTGGGCAAACTTTCTTAAAATGTCCCCTAAACTATAGAAAAGGGGGACATTTTTCCGTGGCATCTTAAGCAATGCTTTTAAGGTGTTGTTAAAATTACAACGACTGGAAATCGTTTCCTAAAAGTGGTAGAGCGAGACACTCTGCGGGGACACTTTTCAAATGTTGTCATATCTGGCAACAATTATCGATTGTCCCTTAAAACTGAAATAGTGAGAACACTCGGTCAATGTATCTATTAAGTTACACGAAATAGATTTTACCATATTTTTCATAAAAAAATAATTAAAACAAGAATTGTACCAAATATAAATTGCTTATACCCAAAAGTTGTGTTAATAAAATCATCAAACATTAACTCAAATAAACAAATGTCTAACATTACTTAATACTATAAGTTTAATAGTTAGAAGTATAAGACTAGAAAAATGACAAAACACATGATTTCTTTAAGTTTGTTACTTAAGTAAAAGCCTAAAACAACATCTTCCAACTCATTTAAGTTTGTTGAACTCATGATCATCTCCGTCATCTTCTTCATCTCCTATGTCGTTCTATTGAAGTTCATCATGTACCTTGTACTCATTACTTGTGTCATCCTCTTAAAATTCCTCACTTACGTCTTCGTCCTCTAAATCATCTTTATTATACCTTATTGCATAAAACATAGATTACACATAGCTCAAATAGAAGAGCACCATTATGGCACAGGCAATAGTTACCTAAGGTCTGCATCATAACTAACATACTTCATTAAATAGCATTGCCACTTTATAATACATACTGCTAGGTGCACAATGCAATTCTATAGCCTAAATAGGTGCATAAAACTATATCACCGATTCGCAACAGCCAACGCTTTCAAGGGTCCCCGTGAATCTTTCATACCAATTAAGACTGCAGCAAGTAAAGCAGGCAGTGACAAGGCTTGAATCTAACCAAATCAAGCAGAAGACAGTCAATGCGTATAAAATCACAACAGAAATTACCTGCAGGTACTGCATGTGCATTCTTTGGGCCAGTAAAAGCTGAAAGTGTCGTACAACATCATCATCAAGCCACATGCAAACCCAATAAAAAGCAGGATTTTAACACATTCATTGATAGGAAACAAATAATAATATTGAAAAAAAATAAGAGTCAAATGAAATAAACAAAACTTGTTTAACAAGGGAAGTAACAATTATATTGGACGTAAGAAGGAATAGAAACATGAACCTTAAACTCATCTAAATCACAAACAACCGTAGCAGGACGTAAACCAACAACAAACAATCAGACTCATGAGCGGATCATATAACCAATAATAGTACAAATAGAAATCCAACAATATCCAAAAACTTAGACAAAGTTTTAAAGAATCTCACCCTATCTATAATCTCAAAAATTCTTTAAGTTCATCCTTTTTATCTCCAGGGACATTTTTTAAATATTGTAAAAAAAATATGTTTTGAGAATTTTTTTCAAAAAAATGTGTTCAGAGGGATGTTTGCCGCCTAAATTTTTATCAATGTTAACTTTTTAGGCAACATTTAATAAATGTAAATCATTTATCAAACATATTGTAACAATTAGAAAACGTCCCGAATGCTCTCTCTAAGGGGACAATCACCCAACGTTGCAAAACCAGTATCATAAGGACGATTTAAAAACGTACCCAAAAAGAGTTTATGGGACATTTATAAGTTGTTGCAAAAATATTACTAGGCATCAAGTGTAAATCATTGCCGGAAGTATTTTTTTTGGTAACAATTTTCACATGTTGTATACAAAAGTGTTGCTAGAGACAACAAATGTTGTAGTGCTTTCAACAGTTGTTGTCGTCGATAGCATTTACATCCAGAGTCGTGGAGGATTTTTCGATGCTTGGCTGAGGAAGTATCTTCTAGATGACGGACTTGTTTCCTCCTTTCCTCTTTGTGCTTGCAAGTTTTGACAGAATGTCTACTCGGGTGTTTTGTTCGCAGGGAACATGTTTCACCTCCACAAATTCAAATTTTGTCATTTTTCTTGGACCAAGGTCAAGTACTCAGAGAGGTTATCGTTTTTGACTTGATATTCTCCCCGTACTTGAGAGGCGACGAGCTGGGAATCCGTGAAGATTTTTACTTCTTCGAACCCTAAGTCTTCAGCCAAATGTAGCCCTGCGAGGAAGGCTTCGTATTCTTCCTGATTGTTAGAGGTTGGAAAAGATAAGGTGAGGGAGACTTCGATCATGACTCCTTCCTCGTTCTCCAGGATGATGCCTGCTCCGCTCCCTGTCGAGCTAGATGCCTCATCCACAAAGATGGTCCATTTGTGCGTCCCGCATGTCGGAGAAGCTGGTGAGATCATTTCTGCCACGAAGTCGACTAGTAATTGGACTCTAAGGTATTTTCTGCTTTTGTACCTGATGTCGAACTCATATAGTTCTAATGACCATTTGAGCATCATGCCCGCCATGTCTGGACGACCAAGCAGTTGTTTCATAGGTTGATATGTCCGTATCATGATCGTGTGGGCTAGGAAGTAGTGCCTTAACCTCCTCGCCACGCTGATGAGGACCAACGCCACTTTCTCGATTTGCTGATATCTATGTTCTGAGCCTTGTAAGTTCTTGCTCGTAAAGTATATGGGCTTCTGCCTTTCAGGGGTTTCCCGAGTGAGAGATGCGCTGACAGCTTCGGCTGCTACGGCGAGATAAAGGTAGAAATTTTCTTTATTTTCTGGTCACGAGAGGACTGGTGATTGTGAAAGGGCTTGCTTGAGGTAAAGAAGGGCTTGGTCGCACTCCTTGGTCCACTCAAAAGTTGCTTCCTTGCAAAGAAGTTTGAAAAGGGATAGTGCGTGTTAGGTAGATTTTGCCACGATGTGAGACAACGAGGTGAGCATCCCGTTCAGAGACTGAATTTATTTCCTCGAGTTCGGTGTTGGGAATTCGGAGAACGCGTTGCATTTGTCTGGGTTTGATTCCTTGTTCTGTCAGATAGAAGCCAAGGACTTTACTTGCTCGTACACCGAAGGTGTACTTCTTCGGATTGAATTGCATTTTTCATTTTCTTGCCTGGTAGAAGACCCTCTTTAAATGGAGCGTATGGTCAGACTCCTCTTGGGATTTTACGATCATGTCATCCATATAAACTTCTAGCATGTCTCCAATATCTCCTCAGAAGACTCTGTTCATCATTCTCTGGTACGTAACACTGACGTTTTTCAAGCCAAATGGCATTATATTATCGTAGTAGTCACCCTACTCGATCATGAAAGTCGTGTACTTTTTGTGGCCTTTTGCCATGGGGATCTGGTTGTATCCAAAATATGCATCCGTAAAAGACAACAATTTAAAACCAGCAGAATTATCAACTAATTTATCTATGTTAGGCAAGAGATAAGCATCTTTAGGGAAAGCCTTATTAAGATAGGAATACTCAACACACATTCTCCATTTTCCATTTGATTTTTTGACGAGTACAATATTTGACAGCCAGGTTGTATACTGCAATTCACATATAAAATTTGCCTCTAGGAGGTCATTTATAGCTTTTTCAATAGCCTCCTTTTTTTTCGGAGACTACTTGCGCCTACGTTGGGCTACATCCTTAAGGGCATAATCTATGGTCACCTTGTGACAAACCACTTCTGTGTCCAACCTGGGCATCTCAGAGGCGCTCCACGCGAACAGATCAATGTTCCCTCTTAGGCATACTTTCAGTTGCTTCCTCGCAAGGTCGGTGAGGCCTGTGCCAATTTTTACTCTCATGTTAGATTGTTTCCAAGGAGGATGAACTCAAACTCTCTGTCTAGAATTAGGCGTAGAGGATGGGCAAGCTCTTTGCTGCTGGATGGCGTTGAGGAAATTTCCATAGTCAGTCAGGCCTCCTTTTCTTTTTTCTTCTGAGTGGCGTGAATGTTGAGGTCGATCGATTCGGTGTGGGGCAGTGGCTTCAGATCTTCTGAGTTATTGGTTCGAGAAGCTTTGTTTCCCGTTGTAATACGGTGGGAGAACTGACTTTTGGTTTTACATTTTATCGCAAATGTTGCGAATAGCAAGAGTCGCCACCGACTTTTATTTTATCCAATAAAGGAAAGAGTGAAAAGAACAGGAAAGACCTTTGAGAATTTTTCTAAGTAAGGGGGATAGGTTATGAAAAGGGAAATATTAGCACCCTTTTCATTCGTAGTTATCTACAGGTTCTTAATTGCTAGCTCACTTTGAAATTGCTTCGTGTTTGTGTGTTTGAGAAATATTTTGAAAATGCCTAAGTGCGGCAAACTTTGTAATGATTCTCGTATTGTTGAGAACGTATACAAAGTGTTTGTTTTGAAAATATTTTAGAAAAGAGCGTATGGGTTAAAAATGTTTTTGTTTGTGAGCAAGCAACTATGAGCTATCTACCTAATCAAAAATTATTTCGCGTTATTTTCCTCTTCCTTTAGATAGTGCTATCCTACCAATAGTTAGTAGAAAGCCCTATCATCGGATGTTTGAGGGACAAACGTGGGTCATCGTACAGTCATAGAAGGCAACTCGTAGGACGCTTTAGCAATTTTCATAAGGGACTAAGATCATTTACTGAAGGCAGCATGGAAGGGTCATCGAGAGACTACGATCTTTTAATCGAGGGTCTTTGCTAAAGCGTCCCACATCCGAGGGACATGACTGTTCTTATCTGAGAAACAAGTGGGGGTCACCCTAGAGGTGCGAGTGTGTAAAATGTGTTGAGATTCAGTTAATTTATCTTGGATTTATGGTTATCTAGTGTTTGCTTTCAGTCTTTGCCATACAATCCTATTAAACTAGCAATAATACGAAAAATGATAAACGACGGAAAAATAAATCTAGACTATTACAGAGTTTCGGGGAAGGGGGTTACAAGCCATAAAAATGGGGGAAAGAGTAAAGTAAACCCTAATTTATCTATTACATCCCTTAACAGTTACATACTTATAATAATGCGGAAAATAAATAAGCGCGCGGAGATGGTGAAAAAGGGGAAGATATTTAAAACCTAAAAAAAAATCTAAGCCTTGAGGAAAATATTTTTGGTGTTTTGTTTAGAAAAATATTTTATAGTGTAAAATAATAATAAATCCTAATTCTAATTAAGTTACAAATTAATTAATAAAATAAAAACAAAATGTGATTAAATTAAATCAATTTTTATTTATTAAAAATTAAATTAATTAATCAAAAACCTAAATCTATTTTTTTAATGATTTTGTGATTTTTTCTGATTTAAATAAAACACATTTAAAAAAGAATACTTAATTAAAACACAAAAAAAGAAATGAAATGGGCCTGCTGAAAATAAGTAAATTGAGGGGATGAGAAAAGCAAAAATTCCTAAGCCCATTGACAAGGCCCATAATCTGCACTGGATCCAGTGAGGATGACTCCCTGGGGTGCATCGTGGGGAGGCCATCAACAGCGTTGGATCTGGCTTGATGAGCATTTGATGATGAGGGATTGGAGATGCATGGTGAGTGCACGGACCTGAAATAGGAAAATATTGAAAAATAACATGCCAGGGGCGGGGATCGAACCTATTCCCTGGCACACTAACACCTTAACAGACACACGCTTACCGCTGGGGCGGCCATTACACATGTTATGTAAATCAAACAAAAAACATTATATTTTGAAATGAAAACTAATGTCAGCCAAACAAAAGAAAAGCACCCACGGTGAGACCCTAAGTTTTTGAATCAGAGAATGAAGAGGAGCCACGCAAGCCCCTGACTGTTCAGGCCACCATACATGGAGGGGAAACACCATCTTCTCTGATGATGTGTTTTTTGAATACCTGCAAAACAAAAACAACAACTAGAATCCTTGGACCTACCCCCCTCTAAATTGTATGAAGCAAGTTCACCCATGACGTTAGTTTGGCCTAAAACCCAGTGTTTACAGGGATACAAGCAACATATCCCTCAAAACCCTAACGATGGCATCTATCTCAGGGGACGTTTAACCTCACATGTGATCATGTCAACCTATTCTACATGATCTAACAAACACATTTTGACAGAGAGATCATGTTAAAAGCACATGAAAATTAAAATTCAAAACAAAACTCCTTACCTCACCGGTGGGATCGTAAGGATGGTATTTGAACGTGCTTTGGCTTGAATGAGGACCTGGTTTGACTCCTGGTACCTTCAGGAAGGCGACTGAATACCCAAAATTGGTTGAAGCTTTCCGAAAACAAGAGTTTGTATTTGCCCTAATTCTTGAAATTTTTTGAGATTTTTTGTTCTTTGGAGGCAGCTTGTGCGTGTTTTTTTTTTGTAATCTGATGCTTGTGTATATATGAGAGATCACATTAGGTTAACATTTGTGGCATAAATCAAATGGCATTATGGAGTTTCAATTTTGCTTCAAAAGTTCCCAAAAGAAGAGGTTTTCTTCCCTTCTTGGCTTTGCATGGTTTTTGGTAATTTTCCATGGGCTTTTTGAGCTTCACATTTGGTCCAATACAAAGACGTGCACGCCTAGTTCATAGTCTTGTATTTATTTTGAATTAATTTTGATTTAAACTAAATAAAATCAAAATAAATAAAATAAAAGACTAAAATAATGCATGGATGCACTTCGGGGTCTTTAAACATGTTATGAACATATTTGAATTCCAAAACTTAGGCTCAATAGCCCAAAATCACAAATTTGCTCAATTGAGATTTCATGCATTTCTCAAAAATTGCCCAACTTGTGCAACTCATAGCTTGCTCAATTTTCATCTTTTGAAGGTGATATTGGACTTTTTGGAAAGATCAAGATGTCCTCTACAATTTCTCGTTTTATAATTTTTGCATTTGGAGATTTATCTCGATGTAAGTTGCCTTGACAAAAAGTGTCTTTTTGTTGACTTTTGAAATGACCTATAATGTATTAGCTCATATCTTTCAAATGAAGCACTTTTTGGACTTGAGCATAAATACAAAGTTGTAGAGAATTAAATTTCCTTAATATTAGCTTTGGTTGGGTAAAAGTTGATGAAGCATGTGAACGTTGTGCTTGGTCAAAGTTCAGTTGATTTCTCCTAAGGAAATCCTAATTTGGCAATTTTTATCCTTTGATGATTTAAGGGCTTTCCTTGAGGAATCATGACCAACCCTTGATCAAAATGATAAATATCACTTTAAAATGTTGATGTTGACCAAAAATATTGAAGTTTTACTGTATGTTGACCATAGTTGACTTTTTACCCAATACAGTTGATTTCCAATCATTTGAGCCATTGACTGAGCAAACTTGTGATGCAAGACTTGAAACTTTACATGAGAATTGTTGAAGACCTATGATGAACCATGAAAACCATTTCATACTTTTTAAAACCATTCTTCCTTGTGCAAGATGAAACCCTAGTTGTGGATCCATTGCTTAGGAGGAGGTTTGACTGGTCAACCCTTGAGCAACTTTGAGTACTTGAGACCTTTGTGAGCATGTCTTGAAGAAAAATGGGAGGGAAAATTTTGGGGTACAACAGCTGCCCATGTTCAATCTTCTTAAACCTGAAGAGTTATATTGGCATGCTCTTCATTCGTGACTTGAAGGGGCTTAAAGATGGGCTTATAGATGCCATCCAAAGTAACCATTGATAGAAATTAGACTAAGTCTTCGCCCGACTTCAACTGGAAGGAGTATCAGAATAAATCTGCACTCAACTTAATCTGAGCCAGAAGATGTCTTCGCCTGTATTCAACTAGAAGAAGTATCAAAATAAATCTATGCACGATTTAATCTGAGTCAGAAGATGCCTATGCCCGACTTTAACCGGAAGAAGTATCATAATAAATCTACGCCTGATTTAATTTGAGCCAGAAGATGTCAATGACCATCTTTAACTGGAAGAAGTATCAGAATAAACCTATGCTCGATTTAATCTGAGCCAGAAGATGTCTATGTCCGTCTTTAACTGGAAGAAGTATCAGAGTAAATCTACACTTGATTTAATCTGAGCTATAAGACGTCTACGCCCGTTTTCAACTGGAAGAAGTATCTCAATAAATCTACGCTCGATTTAATCTGAGCTAGAAGGTGTCTGCGACCGTCTTCAACTGGAAGAAGTACCATAATAAATCTATGCTCAATTTAATTTAAGCCAAAAGATGTTGTGATGCGGTGGGAGAACTGACTTGAGGTTTTGCGTTTGTGTTTGCAAATGTTTCGGTTTAGCAAGAGTCGCCACAGACTTTTTATTTTATCCAAAGGAAAGGTCAAAAAGCACAGGAAAGACCTTTGAGATGTTTTCTTGGGTTCGGGGGGTAGATTATGAAAAGGGAAGGTGCAAGCACCCTTTTCATTCATGGTTATCCATGGGCTCTTAGTTACTTGTTTAGATCACTTGCTTTTTCTTTTCAATTGTTTGAAATGGTGCTTTGTGTGTGTGGTTTTGAAAATGTTTTGAAAAGAGGCCTTGTCTAGGAAACCTTTATAATTATTCTTGTTTGAATGTATACAAAAGTGTATTGTCTTTTGAAAAGATGTTTCAATGTTTGAATGTTTGAAAGTTTGTTTTGGGAAATGTTTTTAAATTGTGTTGTGAGGTGTGTTTGAAAATAGCAAGGATGTTTTTGCAAGTTTTAATCAAGTAACTAAGAGTTGTCTACCCTATCTACTCAAGAGTCTTTCCTACATATTTTTAACCCTTTTGACAGTGTTGTTTTACCATTGCATTTGGTAAACAACCTTGTATTTGGATGTTAAACGGGACATGCGCGGGTCATCGTATTGACCATGATAGCAATTATGCTAAGTATCTTTAGCAAATTTTTTGAGGGACTAGATCATTTTGTATAGGCAACCAAGATAGCGTCATCGAGGGACTATGATCTTTTTGGTTTGTTTTTGTTTTGCCAAGATACTCAACATGCATACCATGGCCATTTTAAAGGCAACAAGTGGGTGAAACCCTAGGGGTGCATGTGTGCATTGTGTTATCATTTTCATGCATTTTATGTCTTGTATTAGGTCTAACTATTTGTTTTGATTTTGGATATTGCATACAAACCCTAATCTCTATCATGGCATATTTGAAAGCATAAAATGCGTAAAGTAAACCTAAGCTATTACAACATTCATATGGGGAGGGGGATACAATTTTGAATAGGGGATTATTTTGCAAGAAATGAAAACCCTAAGTTATTACAACTAAATTGAATTTCTTTGTACAAATGATGAATAAGCAATATTTAAATAGACAATTAAATAAATATGCAAAAAATGTTTTTGTTTATTTTTATGTGTGTAAAAATATAATATTTAATGTATAAAAAAAAAGAAAATAAAAAGTTATTTTTGTTAAGGGTGGGAACCCTAATTTGTTTTAAGAAAGTATATGTATATTAATTATATTATTTATGTACAATAAAATAATAAAATATACACAAATGTCAAAAAAATATAAATATATTAGAAAAAATATTATTTTTATTAAGGGTGGAAACCCTAGTTTTTTTTGTTTTAAGACAATATATATTATACTATTTATTTATGTACAAGAAAATAAATTTAAATATATACAAAAATATTAAGAAATAAAACATGTTAGAAAATATTATTTTACATGTATAAATAATAAAAATAAAAATATATAATACTTTTATAATATTTACAAGTTTTTATTAAAGAAAATAAAGAGTATGTTATTTAATAATTATTTTTATGTTAGAAAAATAATAAAAAAATGCAAAATAAAATATGAAAATTTATGAAAATGTTTTTTGGTAATTTTTTATATTTAGAAAAAATAAAATAAAATAAAATCAGAAATGTAAATAAAAATAGAAAAAGTATAAAAGAATAATGAAATGGGCCAGGGGGTGCAAATAACAGAAATGGGGGTGTCAAAAGCAAGCCAAGGCCAAGCCCAACCCAAACTGATCTTCATCTTCAACCTTTGAACAAAAACGTGCGCCCTGCAACTCCAACACTGTTCTCTCTATTCTTTGCATGAAATCAAAAACTCAAAACATGAAACTTATAGAGCATTAAACCACGATTCTAACCATATAAAGAACTTAATCTAACTCTCAAAGGCCAGAGAGAATTTCTCTAGCCCTAATTTCTAACCTAACTTTTTCAGGAAGTTCATCAATCAAATTCTCTCAGCACACTTAACTTAAATGGAATCTATGCATATGTACAGCTTAAGGGCTATGAGTACTACATTTTTTATTCACAAACCTAAGCCTAATGATTCCTAAATAGAGAGATAGAAAGTTGGAAAATACCTGCTTCAGTTGAACACGAGTATGGCAATGTGGAGGTTTTCAATTAGGCCTGAGATGTTTGTGAGCTTTCCTGAACTTCCTTTGACCTTCCCCAATGCTTTGTTTGCTTTGAGTTTGCTTGAATAAGCCTGTAGAAGTCAACCTGCACAAGCTGAAATCAGAAATGGTGAAGCTTGCAAATGGAGTTACAGTTAATGGTCAATGGTTGGGATAATTTAGGTAGGTTATATGGAAGGTATTGGAACTGGTTTGGGACAAAACGCACGAGTGGTTTGTGAGATGTCAGTGAAACTGCAGAGAGTTCCCTGTTTTGCAAGTGTTTGGTGTTTTGATGTTCAAGGGTGTTTGAGGGATGGATGGCTCGTGTTTCTAGCTCAAGGCAATGTGCAAAACTTGTTTCAAATGCTTACCAGAGTTGGTTATATCAGATACTCAAGATATGTGATTTTGGCAAGTTGACTTGTTTTGAAAGAAAAGTGTGAAGTGATACAAGATAGGCCTGTACAGGCTATCTCCAAGCATGCACAAGATTGTTGTACCTTTGCCTAAGTTTATGGAACTTGTTTGCTGCAAAGAGAGAGGTCAAAGGCTCAAGGGAAGAAAGTTGACATAAAGCCAACTTTATGAAAATGGAAATGCTACCTTTTTGCCATTTTAAGATTAATTCAATATGTAAACCTCTATTGATCAGAATAATGCCTTAAACCAATGAGTTTACATTCAATTTTTGAGTGTGGAAGGGTTTAAAGACCTGTGAGCAAGTACAAGTGAGGCTGGATAGAGTTTGCAACTTGTGCCAACATGAAAATGCCATGGATCAAAAGTGAGTTTTTTCCAAATTCAAACCTTCGATTCTATCTAACCATAAATGATTTTGGAGAGTTCTTGGACATTTTGGAAAGCTTGTAACATTTTCTACAATCCATGTTTGAAATGCATTTTGATATTCCAAGTGGAACTATGTGAAAAATGGTCATGAAGATAGGCCAAAATCCTGCCTAAAATAGGGCAAAATTTCACTAAGTTAAAAGTTTCATGTACCCTTGTTCCAAAAATCATTACTTGAGATCCAAACTTATTTTGGGAAAACTTTGTGAATAAAAGTTGTATATTTTGCGGAGGACTATAACTTTCATGTTGGAATTTTTGTTTTAATCCAATTGCATCATGGTGAAAATGTTGGGCAAAGTTGGGAAAAAATAAGAAAATTTCATAACTTTGAAAAATTCTAAGTTATGAAATTTTTCAATCTTAAACCCTAATTTGCAAAATTAGGTTTCTTGATGAACAAGTTTCATGTTTTGACACATATTTATGAAAAATGACCCTTGGCACTTGATTTTGACCAAAAAGTCAAAGCTTGACTTTTTAGTGTACAATCAATTTTTGATCAGTTGATTGGAAAATTCATCTGTCAATCCAATGCATTTGAGATCTTTTGAACCTTGTGATTAGGTCAAGATGATGCCATTGAGTCCTTGAATCCATACTTGAACCCAATTTGCCATTGGCTAGGTGAAAAACCAGAAATTGCCCTTATACAGTCAAAACCCTAAAAATGACCATTTTGCCCTTTTGATGATCTGATCAAATTTCTTGAGGAGTTGTGATCCAAATTTGATCAAATGGTTCATATGAGTTTATAATGTTGATGTGGATAAAATATTATGAGGTTTGACTGTAAATTGGCCACAATTGACTTTTTCCCCAATACAACTGATTTTTAGGTCAACTGTCCAATTGACTGGGCAAAAACTTGATTCAATGCTTGAAACTTGGTAGAGGCAATCTTATAAGTCCAACATGAAGTGTAAAAGTCACTTTGAGCATTGAAAGTCCAAAAATCCCTGTGCAAACTCAAACCCTAATTTCAGGTCAATAGTGCAAGGAGATGTCTTGAACAGAGCAAACCCTGATTCTGTCTGGAATTCAAAGAGTCTTGTGAGGGGAAATCTTGATAAAATGAGAGGGAAATTTTTTGGGTACAACATCTGCCCCTGTTCAATCTTCTTGAACCTGAAGAGTTAGATTGGCGAGTTTTCCTTTCGTGACTTGAAGGTAAAAGATGATTGGACACTAGAGTGCTTGTAAATTTGCACTCGTCAAAATGTAGCTGAGGAAATGGGCTTAAAGATGCCATTTGGAGATGGTAGAATCTTGCTGGAGATGGGCTTAAATATGCCATCCAAGAAGTGTTTGTTGGATATCAGGAGAATGAACATCATAATGGTATCCGTGTCTGAAACGTATCTAAGTTGTATCCAGAGATTGGATTTGTATGAGCAATGGAATGGCGTCCGTGTCTGGAGCATATCCGAGCTGTAACTGTATCTTGATTCTTGAATGAATAACAGAATGACTTCCGTGTCTGGAGTGTATATGTATTGTATCTGAAGTTGAGATCTGTATGAGTAGAAGAATGACTTCCGTGTCTGGAGTGTATCCGTACTGTAACTGGGATCTGGAAAAGTGACAGGATGACTTCCGTGTCTAGAGTGCATCTGAACCTGAAGTTGATAGTTGAATCTGAATGAGAGATAGAATGGCTTCTGTGTCTGAAGCGTATCTAGTCTGTATCTGATTGTTGAAGTCTAAATGAGTAATAAAATGACTTCCATGTCTTGGAGTGTATCCGTACTGTATCTGAAATCTTTGAATAGTTGTTAAGGGTAGCTTTTAATCTTATCCTGAAAAGGGTAAAATGTTAGTTGAAACACAAAGTTATGTTGCATGACATGTATGATGCAATAAAACGCGTTCTATCAACATTTATGAGATATGAATGCAATGTATGCGCATGTAAGCTGATTAGTTGTCTTGCTGAGGAAAATAAATCCTTGATAGCTAGATATAATGAAATCTTTGACTGCTGCCGGGGAAAATAAATCCTGGACCGATGCCAGGAATTCAAAATCTTTGATTGTTGAAAATGAGAAATCCTTAGATCACTGTTGGGGATAGAAAATCTTTGGCAACTTGTGGGGGTTAACAAAAACTTTGACAACTTCTGTGGGGATGTGAGAATCCTTCACGACTCCATGGGGATATAGGGATCTTTCAAGTCCTTTGAAGTTGGAACATGGTAGATATTCTGTTGTAAGAATAATGCCGAGTGTTGCTTGAGAAACCTGCTTGGGGAGTCCCGAGAAACTTGATGACTGTGGATGGGGATTGAGAATCTTCAATCTATTGGGAAAATAACTCTGTGGGGAGAAAGTTTATTCTGTTGGAGAGTTTTCAAGAGCTTGGGTTTTATGCCAATCTATTGAGGGATCATCCGAAGCTGCGGTCTGGTTAGCTGATAACTTGCAGGGGAGTTTTCTGGTTTTAAGACAACTCTCCGGGGAATTGGAGGAAACTGGATGGTCTTCCACCGGAGTTTAAGGGTTGAAATTTTGGACTTTGTTGGGGAAGAAAGTTTCATCTTCGCTGAGGATCTACAGCTCAAAGTTTTCTGGCTCCGCTGGGGATTGGGAGTTTGGAAACTTAGTTCTGGTGGGGGGTTTTGAATTTTAACTCCGCGGGGGATATGTATTTCAAGGTTTTGGCTCCACTGGGGACCTCGATGATGCACTGCAGGGGATTTCACTTGGAATAGCCTAAAGACATTTTCCTATCCTTTCAACCTATCAGTAATTATTCTTTCACATTTTGTTCATTTGTAACTGGTGATTATATTCAAATGCATATGCTCCCTTAATAAATCGTTGGACGTTTTCAAATAAAACACAAGTGTAAAAAAAGGAAAAGACAAATAGTTTTCTGCACTTTGAAGTATATTTGTATTAAATTTGTGTAAGTATTTTGTACAAAGGAGACAGATATCCTAGTAAGAGAATGTTGTCGTAAAAATTGAGAAAAATTTATACAAAGAAAGATGGCTATGTGTAAAATTCCATGGGGTTCCCATTCTGATATAGCCTTCATAACTCTGGATATCTTGTCCATTCGTTGCTTCGTCCGATGATGATTGGATTGATTAGAAGCCTGGAGCTTGTCTGGTGAAGAGATTATCCTTAAAGTGATCCAACGAGACATAGTCATACGCTTTAATTCCCTAACTTTTGCCTTGACCGCCCTTTCGGGTTTTCGATCCACCGGGAAATCCTTTTTTGCCCAAGTCACCCTTTCGGGTTTTCAACTTGCCGGGTGTACAAATTTTTTTGTTTATCCCTAATTTTTGCCTGAACCACCCTTTCGGGTTTTCGATTCACCAGGATGCCCATTTTTGCCCAAGTCGCCCTTTCGGGTTTTCAACTTGTCGGGTCGTTTATGCGTAGTATCTTTTGACTATGTCTGCATTCGCAGGGTTCGGCAGGTCATCACCATCCATGGTGGTCAGGATCATTGCCCCACCAGAAAAGATGTTTTTGATCACAAATGGTCCTTCGTAAGTAGGAGTCCACTTGCCCCTGGGATCACTTTACGGTAAGATGACCCGCTTGATTACAAGGTCTCCGACTTGATATACTTGTCTTCTGACTTTCTTGTTGAAGGCCTTGATCATACGTTTCTGATACGCCTGACCATGGCAAACAATAGTAAGTCGCTTTTAGTCAATCAAGTTAAGTTGATCAAGCCGGGTCTGAATCCAATCGTCTTCACTCAAACCAGCATCTTTCATGATTCTCAAGGAGGGAATCTGAACCTCGATAGGTAAAACAACTTCCATGTCGTATACCAAAGAATATGGTGTTTCCCCTGTTGATGTGCGCGCCATGGTACGGTACCCGCGGAGAGCAAACGGTAACATCTCATGCCAGTCCTTGTAGGTGACTGTCATCTTTTGAATGATTTTCTTGATATTTTTGTTTGCAGCTTCGACAACACCATTCATCTTAGGCCGATAGGGAGATGAATTGTGATGTTGAATCTTGAACTTCTCGCACAGAGCGGTGATCATAGTATTGTTCAAATTTGTACCGTTGTCAGTGATGATCTTGTCGGGGATACCATACCGGAAAATGAGGTTCTGCTTGATTAAGCGGGAAACCACATTCTTTGTAACGGATGCGAAAGACGCTACTTCGACCCACTTGGTAAAGTAATCAATGGCCACCAGGATGAAACAATGTCCATTGGATGCTGTAGGCTTGATCTCTCCAATCATGTCGATTCCCCACATAGCGAAGGGCCAAGGAGCTGTTAAGACATTTAGAGGGACTGGAGGTATATGTACCTTGTCAGCATAGATTTGGCATTTGTGACAAGTACGAGAATGTTGATGATAGTCAGCTTCCATGGTAGACCAGTAATAGCCTGCCCTTAGAATCTTCTTAGCCATCGTATGACCGCTTGAGTGGGTACCAAAGGTGCCATTATGTAGTTCAGTCATAATCTGCTCAGCTTCAACCTTGTCCACACAACGGAGCAGGACACAATCAAGATTGCGCTTGTATAGGATACCATTGCTCAGAAAGAACTTGGCTGCGAACCTCCTTAAGAACTTTTTGTCGTTGACTGAAGCTCCTTCAGGGTATTCTTTGGCTTCGAGATACCTTTTGACGTCATGAAACCAAGGTCGGTCCACTACTTCTTCGGTATTAATCTCGTGACAATGTGCAGGTTCGTCCATTTGCTCAATGGTGATTTGAGGAGCCTCATTATCCCAGTTAAGTTTAAACATGGATGACATTGTAGCTAGCGCATCTGCTAGTTGATTCTCTTCTCGCGGGAAGTGCTCGAAGGTGATCTGCTCGAAATGTGGTAACAATGTCAGGACATGTTCTTTGTAAGGGATGAGGTTAGGGTGTTTGGTATCCCACTCTCCTTTGATTTTACTGATAACCGAAGCTGAGTCCCCAAATACAATCAAAGATTGGATTCCCAAGTCAATAGCAGCCTTGAGACCAAAGATACAAGCTTCATACTCGGCCATGTTGTTCGTGCAGCTGAAGCAGAGTCTAGCAGTGAAAGGTGTGTGGCAACCTTATGGAGAGATAAGTACCGCGCCGATACCGTTTCCAAGTGCATTGGAGGCACCATCAAAGTACAGAGTCCATCGGGATCCTTGTTCAGGTCCGTCATACGGTCTGTTTTCTTCAATGTTGCTAAAAGTCATGATATCCTCGTTGGGAAAGTCGAACCTCATGGATTGGTAATCTTCGACAGATTGATGGGCCAGATGATCGGCTAGCACACTCCCCTTTATAGCTTTTTAGGTTGTGTACTGTATATCATATTCGGTGAGGATCATCTGCCATCTAGCGATTCTTCTGGATAGAGCAGGCGTCTCGAAGATGTACTTGATCGGATCCATCTTAGAGATCAGTAAAGTGGTATGCGTCAACATATACTGCCTTAGCCGACGAGCAGCCCATACCAAAGCGCAGCAAGTTTTCTCGAGCAGTGAGTAGCGAGTCTCACAGTCGGTAAACGTTTTGCTAAGGTAATAAATGGCATGCTCTTTTCGGCCAGACTCGTCATGTTGGCCCAGTACGCACCCCATTGAATTCTCCAGGACAGTCAGATACATGATTAACGGTCTTCCTTCGACAGGTGGCATCAGGATAAGAGGTTCCAACAAATACTCCTTGATTTTATCGAAAGAAACTTGACAGTCATCATTCCATTTAACCACCTGATCTTTCTTCAACAACTTGAAGATTGGTTCACAGGTAGATGTTAGGTGAGAGATGAACCTTGCAATGTAGTTTAGGCGTCCTAAGAAACCTCTGACCTCCTTCTCAGTGCGAGGGGCAGGCATTTCTTGTATAGCTTTAACTTTGGCAGGATCAACCTCGATGCCTTTGTTACTCACGATGAATCCCAAGAGCTTACTGTACCTGACTCCGAAGGTGCATTTGTTAGGGTTCAGTCTGAGCTTGTACTCTTTCAATCTGACAAACAACTTTTGCAGATGGTCGAGGTGTTCTTATTCTGTATGTGAACGGGCTATCATATCGTCTACATAGACTTCAATCTCATGATGTATCATGTCATGAAACAAAGCTACCATGGCGCGCTGATAGGTTGCCCCAACATTCTTCAGTCCAAACGACATCACTTTATAGCAGAAGGTACCCCACTGCACAACAAAAGTAGTCTTCTCCATGTCTTCGGGGGCCATTTTGATCTGGTTGTACCCTGAAAATCCATCCATGAAAGAAAATACCTTGTGTTGAGCTGTGTTGTCAACCAAAATGTCAATGTGCGGTAGTGGAAAGTCATCTTTAGGGCTAGCCCTGTTTAAGTCTCTATAATCCATGCACATTCTGACTTTGCCATCCTTCTTAGGCACATGCACAATGTTAGCAACCCATTATGGATAGGAAGTAACAGCAAGAAAGCCAGCATTGAACTGCTTGATCACTTCAGCTTTAATCTTTTCGGACATGTCAGGCCTCATCCTGCGGACTTTCTGTTTAATTGGTGGGCTGTCTTCTCTTGTAGGGAGACGGTGAACCATAATATCTGTATCTAGTCCCGGCATGTCTTCGTAGGACCAGGCGAAGATCTCAACATATCCATTTAACAGCTGAACTAAACGCTCCTTGACATTTGGTTCTAAGTTGGCACCCACTTTAACTTCTTTTCTGTCTTCCTCTGTTCCCAAGTTGATAGTCTCTAACAACTCCTCGTGAGGTAGAATAACCCTTTCTTCCTGTTGCAGCAGCCTAGCCAACTCTCCAAGCACTTCACAATCTTCATCACCTTCGTATTCGGCATGATTGACCAGATCTTCAGAATCACTGAAGGCCATAGCAGAATTGTTACCCATGGAATCCGGAATGGAAGGGTACCTGCATTTGTGAGTGTGGGTGTGTGTAAGGGATATCCACCTTTAAACAAATAAAATGTAAAAATAAAGACAATGAACACAAAAGTTTATATATGAAAACTTCCATGATTCATTAAAAATGGCATATAAAGATGAAAGATCAAGCCCTTACAAATGGACCTATATGCCTCGGGTAAGGCATAAGGCAAAAAGTGTACGAATTGTTTAATAATTATTATAAACCAACAAAAAATGTTCAAAAGATAAATTACTGATTGATGAAAGTAATGGGAACAAAGTCTTTCGCCTCCCAGTTATTCAACCCTCCTTCAATAGTTGGAAAGATCCAGTCTTCAAAATCGCTCTCATCTTCACCATCCTCCAAAGCATGAACTCCATGGTGGGTGATCTTCAATGGTGGCCCTCCAGCCCGGGAGCGGCGCACAGCCTTCTGACTAGCAGCAGTGAAACCCAAACCGAACTTATCTGTCTTGTAAGGAAAATCTGGCAGTTGACCCCATAATGTGCTTCCTCCTTCCTTAATCACAGCCTTCGCATCTTTAAGGGATGACATCCGGGACACAATTTTGGTAATGATGGGCACAGAAGTCATTGTCTTGGCTACCGCAACTTAAGAAGAAACCTCTTCAAAGTGCTGAAAGGGGGTCTCGATGAATTCACCATCTAATTCAACATAGCGGAATGAATTCAAATGGCTTATCATATACTCCTCCTCACCACAAACTGTCACAATTTTCCCCTGGACAGGGTATTTAAGCTTATGATGTAGGATATATTTGACAGCTCCAGCATGATGAATCCAGGGCCTTCCTAACAAGCGAGAGTAGGAGGGACGGATGTCCATGACATAAAATATGGAGTTGAAAGTTTCCGTACCCACTTTAATCGGGATGTCCACCTCCCCGTGGACCATCTGTTTAGAACCATCGAAGGCTCTGTCAATGATGTTGCTGGGCTTCAAAATTAGACCTTCACAATCTAGTTTGTCCAATGCTTTCTTAGGCAAGACATTTTAAGACGACCCAGTATCAACCAGAACGTGAGCAAGAGTAGTCCCTCTGCATTCCACCGAGACATGCAGCGTGTCATTATGCTTTCTACCCTTAGATGTTAAATCCGCATCGGAGAAGCCAAGACCGTTGTCGGCTGTTAAGCTGGCTACACACTCCTGGAACTGGTCTGCGGAGGTTTCCTGAGGCACATGGACCGTCTTCAAGAACTTGATCAAAGCTTTGGCATGAGCTTCAGAACAGAGTAACAAGGACAACATAGATATTTTTGAAGGGGTTTGCCCCAGTTGTTCTACGACATCATAGTCGCTTTTCTTAATTATCTTTAAAATCTCCTCCATTTCCTTTTGAGTGGACTCGGGGATGACCAAAGGCTGAGCCCTCGTCCTAACGGGCGCTTCTTAGATCCCCTTACCTTTATCAGTAGCAACAGTAGAGGGTTCAACCACGGGAGTAACAATTTATTCAATCACTGGAGTTCGCACAGAGATGTTGACCGACACAAGAGTAACCTTGGGAGCATTTGAGGGTCCAAAGATTGCCCTTGGAGGAGCAATCTCCGGAGAGAAGATTCTTCCTCTGCGAGTGATCTTACTCGTCCCCGCAATATTTCCTATGTTAGGAGTCTCTTCAACGAACTTTCTTCAACTGATTCAATCTGCTTAACACCGTGGTAGAAGATCTCTCCTCCATAATTCCACGATATTGTCTTGTTGGACTTGTATGGGATAGGCCCCGACATAGTTATTTTCAGAGGTACAATCTTTGGATCGGGTGTAATCTTAACAGCTCTTTTGGAGACCTTGGAAAGATTGTCGGAAATGGTAATTATAGCAACATCATTGATAGGAATTGGAGTAACAGGAGTAACAGGAGCTTTCTCAAAGAGGATTTCTTGATTATCCATTAGGCGTTGGATGCCTAACTTCAATAACGGACAGTCGGATTACAAGGACGAACAAAGGTAACAATCTTTTTCACAGCCTGGGAAAATCTCGGCTTTCAACAGATTCATCTTGATCATTGGTAATGGAGTCATTAAGTCATCAACAACAGCAACATAAAGATCTTCTTCAATAGCATGGACATTATGACCATGTTTTGGCATTGGAGCGGATATCACATTAGGTTTCTCAGGGGCGTCAAACTCGACCTCTTTGGCATCTATTAAATCCTGGATCTTATTTTTGAGGGCCCAACAATTGTTGGTGTCGTGCCCCACGCTATTTGAATGATAGGTACACTTTTCATTTGAATGGTAGTAGGGAGAAGAGGTATTCAGATTCTTTGGCGCTTCTTTCAAGTTTGTAAGGTTTAACTTCAACAGATGAGGGAGAACCTGAGCAGGTGTCATATTGATCCAGATGAATTTCCGTGCAGGCCTTTCAACCCTTGTTTGATTGGTTCTGGGTTGGCTGTTTCGAGGTTGATCCACTGCAGAATTCTGAATCATCACAGCCCCCACCGCTGGCCGGCGCTCGACTGTTCTTTGACTTCTCTTGGAGTAAACAGCTGAGACTTCTTTCTTGGCTGGAAAGGTCTTCTTGATAGCAGCGGAAGCAGATGCATCCTTTTGAATTTTACCGCTCTTGATTCCAGCTTCAACTCTTTCACCAGTCAGAATTAACTCGGTGAACCCCGCAGACGAACTCCCTATCAGGTGATTAAAGAATGGACCTGATAGCATCCCTAAAAACATATCAACAAGCTCTCTTTCCGACAATGGTGGTTGCACCCTTCCAGCCAAGTCCCTCCACTTCTGGGCATACTCCTTAAAGCCTTCATTAGAGACCATACCCATACTCTATAATTGAGTACGAGTAGGTGCTAAGTCTGCATTATATTGATATTATTTGTAGAAGGCAGCAACCAAATCCTCCCAATTGTGCACATCAGATCTTTCAAGATGGTAGAACCAATCTAATTGCGTACCCGACAAACTATCTTGAAAAAAGTGGACCCATAGATCCTTATCAGAAGAATGAGGTTGGATCTTTCTGACGTAAGACCGTAGTTGCATCTTCGGACAAGACAAACCATCGTATTTAGCAAATGTAGGCACCTTGAATTTGGGGGGAATCACAATCCCAACAACCAACCCTAGCTCCTCGAAATCCAGCCCAAGCACTCTTTGTACCTCCATAGCTGCCAGACGCTCTTCCAGATTCTTGTACTTATCGTCTGCAGGAGGGTACTGCTGCTCACAGTAATCTTCATCCTCTTCTTCTTCTTCTTCTTCTTCTTCCTCAGACTCGGAGGGCACCACAACTCCCTTTTCCTTACCAACCCCTTCATCAGATGTTGAGGGGAAATCCAGGACCCTTCTAGCTTGATTCTCAAATCTTCTTCCCAAAGTAGCTACACCCACTCTTTTCTTTTTCTTTTTATCCTTTTCTTTTTCCTTTTCCTTTTCCAACAGTGCTTTAAGATCCTCCTGAACCTTTGCCAAGGTCATGAGTAGTTGTTGGAACTATGAATTCTGCGCTTGTAGGTATTTGACCGTCTGCTCTATATCTATCTTGCTGAAATAAATAGCAGAAAGATAAGGAAACCTGGTGTGAAGACCTTCTTATGCATATGATGAATGATATGTATTCATGTAATGCATTCAAGGATTCATAAATTCAAATTTGTCGCAAACAAAAAGAAAACACGTCATATTAATAAGAAGAATTTGTTAGTACATAAATGCCCCATGGGCAAAATATTAGAAAATTCTAATGTAAAAAGACGTTGCGCATCCTCTTCGGTGCGATGTAGGTGTTGAGAGTCTTCTCTTCGTGGAGTTGACGAGTAAGTTCCAAAACCTTCTTCTCACTGGCGTAGAAGCTGGCTTCAAAAGTGTTCCGTTCTTCCTTGAGCTGTATCCAACTCTTTTTCAAATCTTCCAATGATGTTGGCATGTCAGGATGTAGGAGGGTGTATGGAACCTCTCCTTCCATAACAGGCTCTTTGATCATAGGTAGAATGTAGGGGTAAGACATCATAAGATTCTGGGCGTGGGTTCGTACCCACTTGAGGTAAGGCTCAAGGGGGATTGTGTACTAGTGTCTTACTGTCCACCTTATTGGGCATCCTCCAAGCTCGGATGAACCTTTGTCGAAGTCCTTGAGCATCGTTGTCGAATTCAAAAACCAAGTCTGGAATCAACATGTCATGAGGGCCATCCCTTCGGGCATACCCAAATTGTCTCAGAGCCAAGCATGGGTTGTAGGTAATGTCTCCCCTAATGCCAAGTAGTGAGACATTAGGGAATTCCCCATAACGATCAATGATGGTGACATTTTCTATGGACCGAGAATACCAATGAACATCAGAATGTGTAAGAGTCATCAACCGTTGTGACCACCTCAAGCCTTGCTCATTCTTCAAGACTGATTGGGGAATGTGAGAAATAAACCACCTTGCTAGAAGAGGAGTACAACACATGAGAACACCTCTTTTCCTCATTGTTCGTGTGTGAAATGAGTGGAGGATATCCCCAAGCAATGTAGGCACAGGATTCCGAGATAT
Source organism: Vicia faba (assembly GCA_948472305.1). Taxonomy (NCBI): domain Eukaryota; kingdom Viridiplantae; phylum Streptophyta; class Magnoliopsida; order Fabales; family Fabaceae; genus Vicia; species Vicia faba. The sequence goes on along the minus strand of OX451737.1, from coordinate 1,708,590,489 downwards.
GGAAATCTTGACATTGTTCACATCTATAAGCTGATCGGGGTTTGGGAACAAGACCAATCCATAGATGAGAAGTGCTACAATCTCCTCAAAAGCTTGCAGATCTAGAGAATTCCAGCAGTCGTGTGCCTTCTCAAACAGAAACTTTACCAAGAAACCCTTGACACCACTTATGGTTTCCCAATGACCTTTGATATCAGATGGTTGCAAGTGTAAGGCTTGAGCAACATCTTCAGGCTTTGGTTCTATTTCCGTACCGTTGTAGGGTAGTTGATAGAGAATAGGAGTCCTCAGGAGTTAAGAAAATTCCTCCAAAGTAGGCACTAGTTGGTAATCAGGAAATGTAAAGCAATGGTGTAGGGGGTCAAAGAACTGGAAGAGAACTTTCACCATATCTTCTTCAATGTTGGAGTTGACCAAGTTGAGAAGTCTACCATGTATTTCAGTGAAGGGAGAATTCTCTGGAATCTTGGAAGCAAACTCATTGAGTAGAGGAGGAATTCTCACAAGGTTGACCTGGATTGTTTTTCTGCGGAGTGATTCTATAACCTACAAAACAGGAACAAAGATGAAGATCCAAACCCTTGAAATGGTTAGTGGATGCATATGATGTTTCATGATGTTTATGATGTATGCACAAGCATATGTACAAGCAAGTCACACAAGTTCCTAGTTTCAGGCTTGCATGGGGTTTCAAAGGTAAGTACCCTCTTGAAGTTACTTGGCTCAACCTGTCCTATAAATTGTAACCGGGTTCTAAGGAGCTCAGTATCACTGGATTATTTTCTGTGTTCATTGTTTCAGTTTAGCCACTTAACTGGCGACCGAAATATTCCAAGAAAACAACCCTCAATGAGTGTAGTATCGAGTATCTACCAACTTTGGACTGCACCAAAGCTGGTTATCTCACTACCCCTAATAAGGCCAAGATGGTCAACTAAAGGTTCTAAAAGTCCATTAATGTTTCATGACATCACTCAGCGGCCCCGTATTCTCTTTGATTGACTCAAAGGCTTCCGGTACCCACAAATATGTCGCACCAATATAGCTATTGCTTCAACCATGTCGGTATAACCCGCACAGTTTCCACAACATATTGCTATTTACCTATGAATGTTTCCCAAAATCCGGGTAGAGGATTTCAAACCCAAAAAATAGAACTAAGTGTAAAGCAATCAAAGCAAACAAGGTAAGCATGTAAAGGTGATCTAAACCCTAAGGTAACCCCACTTTTATTTATTTCCCCAGTAGAGTCTCCAGTTCTGTGATGCGGTGGGAAAACTGACTTGAGGTTTTGCGTTTGTGTTCGCAAATGTTTCGGTTTAGCAAGAGTCACCACCGACTTTTTATTTTATCCAAAGGAAAGGTCAAAAAGCACAGGAAAGACCTTTGAGATGTTTTCTTGGGTTCGGGGGGTAGATTATGAAAAGGGAAGGTGCAAACACCCTTTTCATCCATGGTTATCCATGGGCTCTTAGTTACTTGTTTAGATCACTTCTTTTGATTTTCAATTGTTTGAAATGGTGCTTTGTGTGTGTGGTTTTCAAAATGTTTTGAAAAGAGGCCTTGTCTAGGCAAACTTTGTAATGATTATTGTTTGAATGTATACAAAAGTGTATTGTCTTTTTAAAAGGTGTTTCAATGTTTGAATGTTTGAAAGTTTGTTTTGGGAAATGTTTTGAAATTGTGTTGTGAGGTGTGTTTGAAAATAGCAAGGATGTTTTTGCAAGTTTTGATCAAGTAACTAAGAGTTGTCTACCCTATCTACTCAAGAGTCTTTCCTACACATTTTTAACCCTATTGACAATGTTGTTTTACCATTGCATTTGGTAAACAACCTTGTATTTGGATGTTAAACGGGACAGGCGCGGGTCATCGTATTGACCATGATAGCAATTGTGCTAAGTATCTTTAGCAAATTTTTTGAGGGACTAGATCATTTTGTATAGGCAACCAAGATAGCGTCATCGAGGGACTATGATCTTTTTGTTTTGTTTTTGTTTTACCAAGATACTCAACATGCATACCATGGCCATTTTAAAGGCAACAAGTGGGTGAAACCTTAGGGGTGCATGTGTGTATTGTGTTATCATTTTCATGCATTTTATGTCTTGTATTAGGTCTAACTGTTTGTTTTGATTTTGGATATTGCATACAAACTCTAATCTCTATCATAGCATATTTGAAAGCATAAAGTGCGTAAAATAAACCTAAGCTATTACAACATTGATATGGGGAGGGGGATACAATTTTGAATAGAGGATTATTTTGCAAGAAATTAAAATCCTAAGTTATTACAACCAAATTGAATTTCTTTGTACAAATGATGAATAAGCAATATTTAATAGACAATTAAATAAATATGCAATATATTATAAATATGCAAAAAATGTTTTTGTTTATTTTTATGTGTGTAAAAATATAATATTTAATGTATAAAAAAAAAGAAAATAAAAAGTTATTTTTGTTAAGGGTGGGAACCCTAATTTGTTTTAAGAAAGTATATGTATATTAATTATATTATTTATGTACAATAAAATAATAAAATATACACAAATGTCAAAAAATATAAATATATTAGAAAAAATATTATTTTTATTAAGGGTGGAAACCCTAGTTTTTTTGTTTTAAGACAATATATATTATACTATTTATTTATGTACAAGAAAATAAATTTAAATATATACAAAAATATTAAGAAATAAAACATGTGAGAAAATATTATTTTACATGTATAAATAATAAAAATAAAAATAAATAATATTTTTATAATATTTACAAGTTTTTATTAAAGAAAATAAAGAGTATGTTATTTAATAATTATTTTTATGTTAGAAAAATAATAAAAAAATGCAAAATAAAATATGAAAATTTATGAAAATGTTTTTTGGTAATTTTTTATGTTTAGAAAAAATAAAATAAAATCAGAAATGTAAATAAAAATAGAAAAAGTATAAAAGAATAATGAAATGGGCCAGGGGGTGCAATTAATAGAAATGGGGGTGTCAAAAGAAAGCCAAGGCCAAGCCCATCCCAAACTGATCTTCATCTTCAACCTTTGAACAAAAACGCGCACCCTGCAACTCCAACACTGTTCTCTCTATTCTTTGCATGAACTCAAAAACTCAAAACATGAAACTTATAGAGCATTAAACCACAATTCTAACCATATAAAGAACTTAATCTAACTCTCAAAGACCAGAGAGAATTTCTCTGGCCCTAATTTCTAACCTAACTTTTTCAGGAAGTTCATCAATCAAATTCTCTCAGCACACTTAACTTAAATAGAATCTATGCATATGTACAGCTTAAGGGCTATGAGTACTACATTTTTTATTCACAAACCTAAGCCTAATGATTCCTAAATAGAGAGATAGAAAGTTGGAAAATACCTGCTTCAGTTGAACACGAGTATGGCAATGTGGAGGTTTTCAATGAGGCCTGAGATGTTTGTGAGCTTGCCTGAACTTCCTCTCACCTTCCCCAATGCTTTGTTTGCTTTGAGCTTGTTTGAATAAGCCTGTAGAAGTCAACCTGCACAAGCTGAAATCAGAAATGGTGAAGCTTGCAAATGGAGTTACAATTAATGGCCAATGGTTGGGATAGTTTAGGTAGGTTATATGGAAGGTATTGGAACTGGTTTGGGATAAAACGCACGAGTGGTTTGTGAGATGGAAGTGAAACTGCAGAGAGTGCCTTGTTTTGCAAGTTTTTGGTGTTTTGATGTTCAAGGGTGTTTGAGGGATGGATGGATCATGTTTCTGGCTCAAGACAATGTGCAAAACTTATTTCAAATGCTTACCAGAGTTGGTTATATCAGATACTCAAGATATGTGATTTTGGCAAGTTGACTTGTTTTGAAAGAAAAGTGTGAAGTGATACAAGATAGGCCTGTACAGGCTATCTCCAAGCATGAACAAGATTGTTTTACCTTTGCCTAAGTTTATGGAACTTGTTTGCTGCAAAGAGAGAGGTCCAAGGCTCAAGGGAAGCAAGTTGACATAAAGCCAACTTTATGAAAATGGAAATGCTACCTTTTTACCATTTTAAGATTAATTCAATGTGCAAACCTCTATTGATCAAAATAATGCCTTAAACCAATGAGTTTGCATTAAATTTTTAAGTGTGGAAGGGTTTAAAGACCTGTGAGCAAGTACAAGTGAGGCTGGATAGAGTTTGCAACTTGTGCCAACATGAAAATGCCATGGATCAAAAGTGAGTTTTTTCCAAATTCAAACCTTTGATTCTCTCTAACCATAAATGATTTTAGAGAGTTATTGGACATTTTGGAAAGCTTATAACATGTTCTAAAATCCATATTTGAAATGAATTTTGATATTCCAAGTGGAACTATGTGAAAAATGGTCATGAAGATAGGTCAAAATCCTGCCTAAAATAGGGAAAACTTTCACTAAGTTAAAAGTTTCATGTACCCTTGTTCCAAAAATCATAACTTGAGATCCAAGCTTCTTTTTGGAAAACTTTGTGAATAAAAGTTGTATATTTTGTGGAGGGCTACAACTTTTATGTTGGAAGTTTTGTTTGAATCCAATTGCATCATGGTGAAAATGTTGGGCAAAGTTGGGAAAAAATAAGAAAATTTCATAACTTAGAAAAATTCTAAGTTATGAAAATTTTCAATCTTAAACCCTAATTTGCAAAATTAGGTTTCTTGATGAACAAGTTTCATGTTTTGACACATCTTGATGAAAATTACCCTTGGCACTTGATTTTGACCAAAAAGTCAAAGCTTGACTTTTCAGTGTATAGTCAATTTTTGATCAGTTGATTGGAAAATTCATTTGTCAATCCAATGCATTTGAGATCTTTTGAACCTTGTGATTAGGTCATGATGATATCATTGAGTCCTTTAATCCATAATTGAACCCAATTTGCCATTGGCTAGGTGAAAAACCAGAAATTGCCCTTATACAGTCAAAACCCTAAAAATGACCATTTTGCCCTTTTGATGATCTGATCAAATTTCTTGAGGAGTTGTGATCCAAACTTGATCAAATGGTTCATATGCGTTTATAATGTTGATGTGGATAAAAATTTATGAGGTTTTACTGTAAATTGGCCACAATTGACTCTTTCCCCAATACAACTGATTTCTAGGTCAACTGTCTAATTGATTGGGCAAAAACTTGATTCAAGGCTTGAAACTTGGTAGAGGCAATCTTATAAGTCCAACATGAAGTGTGAAAGTCACTTTGAGCATTGAAAGTCCAAAAATCCCTGTGCAAACTCAAACCCTAATTTCAGGTCAACAGTGCAAGGAGATGTCTTGAACAGAGCAAACCTTGATTCTATCTGGAATTCAAAGAGTCTCGTGAGGGGAAATCTTGATAAAATGAGAGGGAAAATTTTGGGGTACAACAGATGTCCATGCTCGTCTTCAACTAGAAGAAGTATCAGAATAAATCTATGTCTGATTTAATCTGAGCCAGAAGATGTCTACGACCGTCTTCAACTGGAAGAAGTATCAGAATAAATATACGCTCGATTTAATCTAAGTAAGAAGATTTCTAAGTCCGTCTTCAACTGGAAGAAGTATCAGAATAAATCTACGCTTGATTTAATCTAATCCAAAAGATGTCCATACTCGTCTTAAACTGGAAGAAGTATCAGAATAAATCTTCTCGATTTAATTTGAGCCAGAAGATGTCTACGTCTGTCTTCAACTGGAAGAAGTATCAGAATAAATCTACGCTTGATTTAATCTAATCCAGAAGATGTCTACGACCATTTTCAATTGGAAGAAGTATCAGAATAAATCTACGCTCCATTTAATCTGATCCAGAAGATGTCTACGATTATCTTCAAGTGGAAGAAGTATCAGAATAAATCTACGCTCGATTTAATCTGAGCCAGAAGATGTCTACGACTGTCTTTAACTGGAAGAAGTATTAGAATAAATATATGCTCGATTTAATCTGAGCCAGAAGATATCTACGCCTGACTTTAGCAGGAGGAAGATGTCTCTTTGAGAATGAACTTCTGAGGAAATTGCTTAAGTAGCTATTTGTGAGATGTAGCCTTTGAGAAGACTGTCTGGTCATATGAGTAGTTGATGATGTTTGTCTGTTGATTGATCTTTCCTGAAAAGGTAAAGGGTTAGCTATATGCAATGTCATGATGTATGAAATGCATTGTGTAATGATATTCTCAAAATAAATGAGAGTGTGTTATATGTGTTTTGTATGCATATGCTATGTTGTTCGTAAATGATGTATGAATGTGAAATGTTGTCGAAATGTATCTGTAAACTCGTGTAGAATATTTGTCTGGGGAAAATAAATCCCTGACTATTGCTGGGGATGAAGAATATTTGTATCTTCGATCTTGATGGGTATTCACGTTTTCTGTTTGAGGAAACTCTGCTGGAGGATGTTGATTCCTGTTTGGGGAGAAGAGTCCAAAAAGAGTGGTTACTCATTGCTCTACTGGGGAATTTAGTTCTTATATACCCTGACTGGGAACAAGAGATGGGCTAGATGCTGACTCGTCTGAGAGAATAAGGTCGAATAATACTTAATCCAGTTTCAGATTCAGTAGCAACTCTTTCGGGATAACAACCTAGACTGCCCTTTGTTAGAGATGTGAATCTTGTCGGTGATTTGTAGTGGAAACAACCTCGAGTTGGGGAGACTGTAATCTGTTGGGGAAATAAACCATGTTGGGTGAATAAACCCTATTAGATAAATAAACCATGTTGGGGAAATAAACCTTGTTGATGGAGGAATATTCTGCTGTGGAAAAAACCTTGCTAAGGAAATGAGCTCTGCTAGAGAAAAGAAATCTGCAGAGAGTTTTACATTTCTGGAGGAATAAATTCAGTTGGGGTAGATATTTTCCATAAAATTCACTGATTGGGACCCCGTAGGTGGGAGATATTACCGGGAAAAAGATCATATTCTTTTATCCGTTGGGGTGATTTGCTGGTGAGTATGATTGGTGTATCCCATTTTGTGAGGGACATATCTCTGTTAAGATGACTCTGGGGATTTATGGACAACTTGAACCTTACCCCAACTCCTAGAGTCTTGAGTAAATGCTTATTCCTGTTTTTATGCATATATTTGTTATCAGTTAATCATATTCATATGTATATGTTCCTTCAATTTTAGTCATTGGACGTTTTTGCATACAAAACAGAAAAAGTAAAAACAAAAAGTTTGAATTTGAAGTTTGTATTTTTATTGATAGTTTGCCCACAGACAGGAGATTTGGTACAAAGAGACATAAATCCTAGTAAGAGGAAATTGTCGTGAAATGAAAAGAGTAAAAAGTGAAAACAAAACATATAGCTATGTGGAAATGATCTCGTCGGATTCCAACTCTGCTATTGCCCCTATATCTTAAAGCATTTCATCCCTTGCTGTCGAAAGAAGTTGATTGAAATGATATGCACCATTTGAACTTTACGTTGGCAATAAAGCTTGTTATAAGTGATACCACGAGACATAGTCATACGCCTTTAATCCCTAACTTTTGTCTGGACCGCCCTTTCGAGTTTTCAGTCCACCGGGATACCCTTTCTTACCCAAGCCGCCTTTTCAGGTTTTCGACTTACCGGGTGTACAATCTTTTATATATATATCCCTAATTTTTTCCCAAACCCTTTTGGTTTTCCGGGATGCCCTTATTTTTTCCTAGGCTAGTCAACCTAGTGGGTCGTTTTTATGCGTAGTATCTTTTGACTATGTCTGCATTCACAGGGTGCGGAAATCTTCATCGTCCATGGTGGTTAGTATCATGGCACCGCCAGAGAATATCTTCTTGACTACAAATGACCCTTCGTAGGTGGGAGTCCATTTGCCCATGGGATCACCTTGCGGTAGAATGATTCACTTTATTACTAAGTCACCAACCTGATATACCCGATGCTTGATTTTCTTGTTGAGTGCCTTAATCATACGCTTCTGATACATCTGACCGTGACAAATAGCCGCGATCCGCTTCTCATCGATTAGATTTAACTGATCCAACCTAGTGTGAATCCACTCGTCTTCGTCTAAATCTGCATCTTTCATGATTCTTAAAGAAGGAATCTGAACTTCGACATGTAGGACGGCTTCCATACCATAGACCAGAGAGAAAACAGGTTATCCCAGTTAATATTCAAGCTGAAGTGCGATAGCCGTGGAGAGAAAACGGTAACATCTCGTGCCAGTCTTTGTAAGTCATAACCATTTTTTGCAAGATCTTCTTTATGTTCTTATTGGCGGCTTCCACTGTGCCATTCATCTTTGGTCGATACGAAGAAGAGTTGTGGTGCTTGGTTTTGAACTGCATGTAGAGCTCAGTGATCATAGCGTTGTTGAGGTTGGTACCATTATCCGTGATGATTCTCTCGAGGATTCCATACCGACAGATAAATCTTGGTACAAATTCTCGACATACGGAACTTTCTCAATTAAAATTATATGTTAATCCATCAAGCGTTGAATGCCTTCCTTCAGTAACCCGCAACCATTGGGTTGGACTATACAGCAATAACATTCTTTAACACAACTCGAAAATAAATAGGCTTGTAACAAATTCTTTTTGATTGTCGAGAGCGGAGTAACCATATCATATACGGAGGTAACATAAAGAACGTCTTCAATAGCACTTATGCCATTGTCATGCTTCGACATAGGTGCAGTAATCACGTTTGGAGTCTCCAGAGGATCGAACTCAATTTCTTTATTATCAATTATATCCCAAATCTTACTTTTCAGGGCCCAGTAGTTGTTGGTGTCGTGACCAGGAGTTTTGAATGATAGGCGCACCTCACATTTGGATTATATTTTTGAGAGGATGTGTTGGGATTCTGAGGAGGATCCCGTAGTGAAATGAGTTCAGCCTTTAACAAATGTTGCAATGCCTGAGATAAAGGCATGCCAATCTTGGTTAATCGTCTTAACAGAGCGTCTGGCCTTTGTCGGTTTCCCTATTGTTGTTGTTGTTGAATAAACGTCGGATTAGAGAACAACACTGCTCCCACAGACTGATGGCGATCACTTTTACTACGCTCCTTCTGGATATAGACAACATTGACTTCTTTTTTACCACTGAACGGCTTCTTTAAAGCATTAGCATATGTAGCCATCAGAATCTTACCACTCTTAATACCACTTTCAACTCTTTCCCCAATCAGATTCAACTCCGTAAAACCAGACGACGAGCTTCCAATTAACAAATTAAAGAATGGGCTTGTCAACATGCCCATGAACATATCTACCAATTCCTGATCAGTCAAAGGAGGTTGCACCCTTCCAGCTAAATCCCTGCATTTTTGTGCATATTCCTTAAATCCTTAATTCGAGCATGTGATACAGTGGCAGAACCGACTGTTAATACTGGTTTGTGTTTTTTGTTTGCAAACGTCGCGTTAAGTAAGAGTCGCCACCGACTTTTCTTTTATCCAACAAAGGAAATGGTGAAAAGAACAGAAAAAGACCTTTTTCAAGATTTTCTGAGTAAGGGGGGTAGATTATGGAAAGGGAAGGTGTTAGAATCCTTTCCATCCGTGGTTTTCCACGGGCTTTTAGGTACTTGCTCATTTTGAAAATTGTTTTCGTGTTTGTGTATTTTGAAAGATTTTGTTTGCTTTATGGTAACTCTTGTATCAGTCCTCAAGAGTGTGATAAAGCGTTTTGAAAAGATTTTTGAAAGTGTGTAAGTGTAAAAGATCAGATTTGAGCAAGTACTTAAGAACAATCTACCTACTCGAAAAAGGGTGTTATTTTCCTCCTTTTCTTTAGATAGTGCTATCCTACTATTAGTGAGTTGGTAGCCCTATCATTGGATGTTGATGGACTATCAAAAGGGACGTTTATGGTCATTGAAGGCAACATGTAAGATACCTTAGCATTTTGAAGGGACTGTCGTCATATAGGCAACATCGAGGGACAAGATCATTTCTCGTAGGCAACTCGAGGGACATTAAGGGACCATGATCTTTTATGATGACTTTTAAACTGAGGGTCATTATTAAGATATCCCTACGTTCGAGGGACATGACCATTGTTTTCCGAGGCAACCAAGTGAGGTATACCCTAGGGGTGAAAGTGTGCTAAATATGTTCAATTTAATTATATTTATCTTGAAGTTAATGACCTAATGATTATTTGATTCTTGTCATGCACGCCTATTTTACTAACAATTTATATACAAGCATATAAGGAATATAAAATTGAGAAATAAAATTTCCTATGCTATTACAGGCTTCAGTGTAGATACATCAATAATGGAAGAAAAGTAAAATGCGAAAATTGAAAACCTTAATCAAACTATTACAAACCAGGCACAGTTATATAATAAAATAATCATATGAAAAATAATAGCACGCAAAAATAGAGACGAGAATAAGTTCTAAACCCTAAAAGTTTAATTGTTTATTAAAAATGTTTTGAAGTTTTTTTAAGAAAAAGATTTGGAATTTAATCTAATTCTCTAGTTAATTTTAAATTAAGGAAGAAACAAATTAAAGTTAATTAAATTAATTTGCAAAAATTAATTTTTATTAAAAAAATTCTAAATCCTATTTTTTGTGGTTTTTGATTTTATGATTTTGAAAAAAAAAAGAAAAAAAACTATTAACAAAATAAAAAAAGAATAGAGAAATTAGAAAAAATGGGCCTGAAGGGGTGAGAAACCCAGTTGGGGGGTGTATTGCTGAAATTTGTCAAGGCCAAAATCTTATTGGCCCATAACCTGCGTGTGATTTGGTGTGGCTGTGTTAGGGTGGTCCACCATGGTAAAGTATTTCCAGGGGCGCTGGATCTGGGGATGAATGATCCAATGGTATAGATGTGATAACCCATGATGCGCGTCTCGGGATGTAACATACTGGAATCTGCAAAAAACATCAAGAAAATAGAAAAGCACTAGACTTGGGATCGAACCCAGGTCCCTTCCTTCACGTATTCAAACCCTTACCAACCGTGCTGCCTGCTCATTCATGTACATAATAACAAAAAAACAATATAATGGAAAAGCAAGCAACAAGATCCAGTCAGCAAAACACGCGCGCTGTAGGATTTAGGTGGACTAATCAAAACGTGCAATCTTGCCACGCAAACTCCCAACGGAGTCCATACAAGTCAAAGACACCGGGGAAGATCTCCGATCGTCTTCTTTGGCCCTGCAAAAATTGGATCTACCAAAATACGCAGAATCTAAGCCCTAAATTTAGGCTACCCCCTATTTTGGGGTCTACGAGTTCAATAGTGATGGCCATTTGGCCTGAGGAAGCCTGTAACATCTTGTTCATGCATTGGCCGTTTCTAAGCCCTAACCATGGCAACCTGCATTCTAAGCCTCTAGCTTTTCATGAAGCACGTTACAACGATTCAAAACAGTCATATGAACACAAATGTATGCTTTGGATTCATTTAAATCGTGTGTGTTAAGAGATTAAAATACAAATTTTGTACCAAAAGGATGTGACTTGGTTGGCCGGTTTTAGGCTGCTTCAGTCGTGGATGAATGTTGATATGGCTTCCTAGGACCTTTAGGAGGGAGATTGGCTCTTTTGTTTTAATCAACAAAGGCTGGAACTAATGCTTTTGATTTTCATGATTTCTTTGAAATTTTGCACTTTCTCTAGGGTTCCTGTTAGGCTGGCTGCGCATGTGCATTATGTTTAGACTTGTTGTGTACATATAGTGAATCATATTAGGGTTACAAATAAAGAAAAAGATCCATGGCATTGAGTGCAAGATTTGTTCCAAATACCCACTTGAAAATCTTTCCTATCTTGGACATCCTTTCTCATCTTGGTTTGCACGTTTTTCTTTTGGTATGCTAGCATGTTTTGTCCCTCATTTGATAAGAAAAAGATTCACAATCAAATCTTTTATTATTTTTATTATTTACTTTATTTAATTTTAAATTTTAATGGTTAAAATATCAAAATAAATAGTATAAATAATAAAATAATGCATGCTGAGCTCAAGGTTCGTGGTCCATGTTAAGAACAAGTTCCAAGTATGAAAACATGGGCCCATTTGGAAAAAATTCAAGTTAGGTCAATATTGGCTTCATGCATTTTTTCCAAAAATTGGTCAACTTTAACAATGCATATCTCTCTCAATTGTAACCCTAAGAGGGTGTTCTTGAACTTTTTAGAGAGCTTAGGATGTTGTCTAAACAACCTTTTTGGTTTCATCTCAATTGGATCTTCCATGTTCATGTAAGGAGCTTTGACCCAAAAGGTGTTTTTGTTGACTTTTTGAAAGGACCTATAATGTATGAGCTTGTATCTCTTAATTGGGGCATTTCTTAAACTTGAGGGATGAATAGAAGTTGTAGGGAATTGAATTCTCTTCAAAATGAGCCTTTGTGGAAAACTTTCTGATAAAGTATGAGAAATTTATGCCTGGTCAAAGTTTGGTTGACTTTTCCTATGGAAACCATAATTTGCCATTTTTGACTTTTGATGAGTTAGGAGAATTTATTGAGGAATCATGATCAAACCTTGATCAAATGTTGGATAATACTTCAAAATGTTGAAGTTGACCAAAAAACTTGAAGTTTGACTGTATTTGGGCCACAGTTTACTTTTGACCTAGTATAGTTGATTTCCATGCATTTGAGCAGTTGACTGAGCAAACTTGTTTGTGGAAGGCATGAAATTTGGCTTGGATGATCTTAATGACACATTAGGAGAATGGAGAACATTCGGGATACTTGGGACTCACACATCTTGCTTAAAATTGAAACCCTAGTTTGAGGTTTATTGCCTTAGGGGGGAATTTGCCTAGTCAATTCTTAGTCATCCTTGGGCAAGTTAGGGACTTCTAGAGGCATGTCTTGAGTGGAATGAGAGGGAAAATTTTGGGGTACAAAATCTGCCCTTGTTCAATCTTCTTAAACCCGAGGATGTATATTGGTGGGTATGCCTTTCATGATCTGAAGGTGGAAGATGATTGAACACTAGAGTGCCCAGAAATTTGTACTCGTTTGAAATGATACTTGACTGTGTAGATAATATTGGGAATGCGCTTATAGATTCCATTTGGAGAAGATGACAGAAGATCGTTGGAGATGGGCTTAAAGATGCCATCCAGAACAATGTTGATTCATGAGATATTCCTTTGTGGGAATTCCTATGCCTGTCGTTGGGGAGGACTCTGCTGAGGAATATTGGTCTTTGTCTTGGGAAATAGAGTTTAGGAGCTTCAGTTGTCCATTACTCTACTGGGGAGTCATCTCTTGATTAAAGAGATAGAAGTGAACTACTATCTGGTCGGGATATAGGCTTCATAGTGACTTACTGAGGATAATAAGGCTGACTTCTATCTGGTCGTATTCCAGGCTTCAAAGTGACTTGTTAGGGAAATGAGATTAAACTGTTATCTGGTTGCACTCCAGGCTTCACAGTAAGTCAAACTGTTATCTGGTCGAATTCCAAGCTTCAGTGATTTGAACTATTATCTGGTCGTTTCCAGGCTTCGGTGATTTGAAGAAATTAATATGTTATCCGGTCGGATCCGGGCTTCAACTTGAATTTAAGGTATACTACTATCTGGTCGAGTCCAGGCTTCATAGTAATTGACAGAGTAAACTGCTATCTGGTCGGATTCCAGGATTCACGGTGTCTTAATTTGTTGATTGACTATTATCTGGTCAAATTCCAGGCTTCATCCCTGATGTTAACTGTTATCTGGTCGAGTCCAGGCTTCACAGTATGGTGAACTGCTATCTGGTCGGGTCCAGGCTTCACAGTAAGGTGAACTGCTATCTGGTCGGAAGCCAGGCTTTGCAGTTTCTTCAACTGGAATAGAAATCATATAGATCTTAGTATCTATCTAACTGAACCAGAGAAGGTCTTGAATTAACTTTAACTAGAATGGAAATCAGAAGAATCTTAGCATCGATTTAGTCGAACCAGATAAAAGTCTTGGAATATCTTCAACTGGAATAGAAATCAGAGAGATGTTAGTATCGATCTAACTAAACCAGAGAAGGTCTTGGATCAACTTTGACTGGAATGAAAATCAGAAAAATCTTAGTATCGATTCGACTAAACCAGATAAAAGTGTTGGAATATCTACAGTTGGAATAGAAATCAGAGAGACCTTAGTGTCGATCTAGCTGAACCAGAGAAGGTCTTGAATTAACTTTGACTGGAATGGAAATCAAAAGAATCTTAGTATCGATTCGACTGAACCAGACAAAACTCTTGGAATATCTTCAGTTGGAATAGAAATTAGAGAGATCTTAGTATCGATCTAACTGAACCAGAGAAGGTCTTTTGAGAATGTCATTCTGAGGAAGATTCTGAAATAGCCTTTCGTTAGACGTAGCTTTTGAGAAGACTACTAGGTCGCGTAAGTAGTCAACGATGTTTATTGATTTGATCTTTCCTGAAAAAGGTAAAGAGTTAGTCGTATGCAATGTCATGATGTATGAAATGCATTGTGATGATGTTCTCAAAATAAATGAGATTATGTTGTACGCGATGTGTATGTGCATGCCATGATGTATGAATATGGGATGTTGTTGCGATATTTCACAGTCTGGGAAAATAAATCCCTAACTGATGCTGGAGAGTATTGAAAGGCTGAATCCTTCATTTATGCTGGGGATGGAGATGATTTTCTGGGGATTTCCTCTTTCTGTTTGAGGATATTCTGTCGGGGATTGACTCTGTGGAGAGAGATCATGCTTTGTTGGAAGGTTTTTCTGATGTAGAGAAATAGACTCGGTTGGTGAATAAACTTCTGCAGTTAGAGAAATAAACTCTACCTGGGAGGAGGTTTTGTAAACTGTTTTGAAATTATAAAAATCGGCTGGGGAAAATAGATTTCAGCTCTCTGAAGGAACTTTGCTGGAGAAGGTAATTCCTGTTTGGGGAAGAAGTGATCAAATCTCTGGTTGTTTCTACTCTGTGGGGATAATAGACATCACAGGGTCATATGTAATGGTGACTTCGTCTCAAACTGTCTCTGCCCCTGTACTATGCTAGAAAGAGTAATTGTCGGGAATACAAATTGTTTTTTAGACTTTGCCCGGTTTCTCAAAATCATTAGTAACCCTCATTTTTTTATGCAAGTATTTGTAAACAGCAATCATATTCAAATGCATATGTCAAGAATAATCATTGGACTTTTTGCAAAACAAAACAGAAAAATAAAACAAATAGTTTTGTACTTTCAAGGAATGATTTGTATTGATTTTTTTGAAGTTTTCCTATAACATGAATTTTGTACAAAGAGGCTGACGTTCTAGTAGGAGAATGTCGTTGTAAGAAATGAAAATTAACACAAAATAGTGTACAAAGAGAAAACAGCTATGTGTAACAATTCCATTGAGTTTCAATTCTGCTATTGCCCCTATGTCCTTGAGCGTCTTATCACTTTGCTACTTGTCAGAAGCTGACTGGATTGATTGGTACTGTTTGAGCTTGATGGTTGATACTGAAGTCTAATCGCAAGGTGATCCAATGGGACATAGTTGTATGCTTCAAATCCCTAACTTTTTCCTGGACCTCCCTTTCGGGTTTTCAGTCCACTGGGATACCCTTTTTTGCCCAAGCCGCCTTTTCAGGTTTTCGACTTGCTGGGTGTACGAATTTTTTGTATTTATCCCTAATTTTTCCCCGAACCCTTTTGGTTCGCCGGGGTGCCCTTATTTTTTCCTAGGCCAGTCAACCTATCGGGTCTTTATTCATGCGTAGTATTTTTTCACTATGTCCGCATTAATAGGGTGAGGAAGGTCGTCCCTGTCCATGGTGGTCAGAATCATGGCTCCACCGGAAAATATGTTTTGATTACAAATGGCCCTTCGTACGTGGGAGTCCATTTTCCCCTGGGGTCACCTTATGGAAGTATGATGCGCTTGATTACCAGATCACCCACTTGATATACTTGACGTCTGACTTTTTTGTTGAAAGCCTTGATCATCCGCTTTTGATACATTTGACCATGACAGACAACAATAAGCCTTTTCTCATCAATCAGATTCAGTTGATCAAGTCGAGTCTGGATCCAATCATCTTCGTTCAAACCCGCATCCTTCATGATCCTTAAAGAAGGAATCTGGACCTCAATAGGTAGGACAACCTCCATGCCATATACCAGAGAATAAGGTGTTTCCCCTATTGACGTACGCGCTGAGGTGCGGTAACCATGAAGAGAAAATGGTAACATCTTATGTCAGTCTTTGTATGTCACCGTCATTTTCTGTATGATTTTCTTAATATTCTTGTTATCATCCTCTACAGTTCCATTCATCTCCGGTCGGTAAGGGGAAGAATTATGATGTTGGATCTTGAATTGTTTACAGAGTTCGGTGATCATTGTATTATTGAGATTTGTACCATTATCTGTAATGATTCTCTCTGGCACACCTTACCGATAAATCAGGTTATGCTTGATAAACCGCGCCACAACATTCTTGGTAACAATAGCGAAAGAGGCATCCTCGAACCACTTCGTGAAGTAATCAATGGTCACTAAGATGAAGCGATGCCCATTAGAAGCGATAGGCCTAATCTCTTCGATCATGCCAATTCCCCACATTGCAAAGGGCTAGGGAGCCGTCAAGACATTCAAGGGAACCTGGGGTACATGTACTTTATCAGCATAGATCTAGCATTTGTGACACGTTTGGGAATGCTGATAACAGTCTGCTTCTATAGTGGACCAATAGTATCCTGCCCGTAGGATCTTTTTAGCCATGGTGTGTCCACTAGAATGGGTGCCAAAGGTGCCTTGGTGTAAATCTGCCATAATCCTCTCTGCTTTGCTCTTGTCTACGCATCGAAGTAAAGTAGAGTCATGGTTGCGCTTATAGAGGATTCCATTCCTAAGGAAGAACTTTGCGGAGAACCTCCTCAGAAACTTCTTATCATTGACAGACGCCCCTTCAGGGTATTCTTGAGCCTCAAGATACCTTTTCACTTCATAAAACCAAGGTTTGTCTGCTACTTCTTCAGTGTCAATCTCATAGCAGTACGCTGGTTCATCCAACCTCTCAATAGTGATCCGAGGAGCCTCGTTGTCCCATCTGACCTTGAACATGGATGACATAGTAGCTAGCGCGTCCGCTAACTGGTTCTCTTCTCGTGGGAAATGTTCAAAGGTGACCTCTTCAAAGTGTGGAAGTAATGTCAGCACATGTTCTTTGTAAGGTATGAGATTAGGGTGCTTCGTGTCCCACTCGCCTTTGATTTGACTTATTACCAAGGTTGAATCCTCGAAAATGCTCAAGAACTTGATCCTCAGGTCAATAGCAGCTTTGAGACCCATGATGCATGCTTCATACCCCGCCATGTTGTTGGTACAATTAAAACATAATATGGAGGTGAAAGGAGTATGACAGCCCTCAGGAGATATGATTACAGCATCGATGCCATTTCCGAGTGCGTTGGAGGCTCCATCAAAAACCATAGTCCATCGGGATCCTTCCTCAGGTCCTTCATCCGGTCCAGGTTCTTCACAGTCAGTCACTAACATAATGTTTTCATCCGGGAACTCAAAATTCATGGACTGGTAGTCATCCACAGCCTGATGAGCCAAATGATCCACTAGTACACTTCCCTTGATTGCTTTCTGGGTCGTGTATTGGATGTCGTATTGGATCAAGATCATTTTCCATCTTGTTATTTTTCCGGAGAGAGCGGGCTTCTCGAAGATGTACTTGATCGGGTCCATCTTAGATATCAACAAAGTAGTGTGGGTCAACATATACTGTCTCAGTCGACGAGCAGCCCATGCCAAAGCGCAACAAGTTTTCTTGAGCAGTGAATATCTTGTTCCACAGTCGGTAAACTTTTTTGCTAAGGTAGTATATTCTCTTTTCGACCGGACTCGTCATGCTTCCCCAGCACACACCCCATTGAATTATCTAACATTGTTAAGTACATTATCAAAGGTCTTCCTTCAATCGGAGGCATCAGAATTGGAGGCTCTTAAAGGTATTCCTTGATTCTTTCGAAGGCAGTCTGGCACTCGTCATTCCACTTTACCACTTGATCTTTCTTCAGGAGTTTGAAGATTGGCTCACAAGTAGCAGTTAAATGGGAAATGAATCTGGCAGTGTAATTTAGGTGTCCCAAAAAGCCCCTAACCTCCTTCTCAGTGCGAGGAGCCGGCATCTCTTGTATAGCCTTCACCTTTGCAGGATCTACCTGAATGCCCTTGTCACTGACAATGAAACCTAGAAGTTTACCAGACCTTACCTCGAAGATGCACTTGTTTGGATTTAACCTCAGCTTATACGTCTTCAACCTATCAAACAACTTCTGTAGATGATCAAGGTGCTCTTCTTCAGTTTGAGACTTGGCTATCATGTCATCAACATAGACCTCTATCTCATGGTGAATCATGTCATGGAACAAAGCTACCATGGCTCGTTGATAGGTTGCCCCAACATTCTTCAATCCAAACGGCATCACTTTGTAACAGGAAGTGCCCCATTGTGTGACGAAGGTTGTCTTCTCCATGTCTTCGGGTGTCATCTTGATCTGATTGTAGCCAAAGAAACCGTCCATGAAGGAAAAGATCTTATGTTGTGCGGTGTTGTCAACCAGAACATCAATGTGGGGAAGCGGGAAGTCATCCTTGGGGCTTGCCCTATTCAAATCTCTACATTCCACGCACATCCGTACTTTACCGTCCTTTTTAGGCACCGGGACTACGTTAGAAACCCATTGGGGATAAGACGTGACAATTAGGAACCCAGCGTCGAACTGTTTCATAACCTCCGCTTTGATCTTCTCTGACATTTCAGAGCGTATACGACGGACCTTATTCTTTACGGGAGGGAAATCTTCTTTAGTTGGCAGACGATGAACCACAATATCCATGTCTAGTCCTGGCATGTCTTCATATGACCAAGAAAAGATCTCGACATAGTCATGCAACATTTGTATCAACCGCTGTTTGACACTAAGATCCAAATTTGCACCTACCTTGACTTCTTTTCTGTCCTCTTCTGTGCCCAAGTTTATTGTCCCAACTGGCTCTTCATGAGGTTGTATGGTCCTTTCTTCCTGCTGTAACAGCCTAGCAAGTTCTCTGGGTACCTCAAAATCTTCCTCACCTTCTTCCCCGGCTTGGTTGATCGGATTTTCAAAGTCATAACCGGAAATAGAATAACTGTTATCAATGGGATCCATAGTGGATATGGATCTGCAGTTTGATACGTGAGTGTGTGTAAGAGCATAGTTGTATAGGCAAAGTAAAAAGCAGAAAAGAAAAAACAGAGAGCGCAAAATTTGTATGCATAAATGTCCAATGTTTTATTAATGCCATATGAAATTGAAACATGATAACCATCACAAATAAACCATTGTGCCCCGGCTAAGACACATGGCCATAGAGTTTATATTGTTTATTACATATCCAAAAACAAGAAAGAGAATTACTTCTGAATAAAAGTAATTGGTACAAAGTCTTTTATTGTCCAGTTACTGAGTCCATCGTTGGTAGTAGGGAAGATCCATCTATCCATGTCATAGTCACCATCATTGTCTTCTAGAGCATTGACCCCATGATTGCTGATGCGTAGGGGAGGTCCTCCAACACGAACATGACGAACAACCCTTTGAGCCCCTGAAGAGAAACCCAAACTAAACTTGTCCGATTTGTATGGAATATCAGGGAGTTGGCCCCAAATGGTGCACCCACCTTCTTCAGTAACTGCTTTGGTGTCCTTGAGAGAATCCATCTTTAAGGGAGGTCTGGTGATCTTCGGCATATTGGTGACAGTTTCAGTTGCGATCGTAGTCTGAGGCACCTCTTCGAAGTTCTGGCACGAGGTTTCGATGAACTTGCCGTCCATTTCTACATACCTGAAGGAGTTCAGGTGGATTACCATGTATTCTTCTTTGCCATGTACCATGACTATCTTTCCTTTCACTGGGTATTTCATCATCTTATGCAGAGTGAACGTGATAGATCCCGCCCCATGGATCCAAGGGCGACCTAACAAACAAGAATAGGATGGTCTGATATTCATCACGTATAAGGTGGAGTCAAAAGTATGAGAACCAACTTTGATGGGGATGTCCACCTCCCCGTGCACCATTATTTTTGAACCATCGAAAGCCCTCACTACAATGTTGTTGAGCTTCAGAGTGAAACCTTCACAATCTAATCTGTCCAGAGCCTTCTTGGGCAGCATGTTCAATGATGAACCAATATATACTAGAACATGGGCCAAAGTAGTGCCCCTGTATTCAATGGAGACATGTAGCGCATCATTGTGTTTTCTTCCTCTAGGTGTCAGATCAACATCAGTAAAACCCAAACCGTCATCAGCTATTAAACTGGCCACACAATCTTCAAATTGGTCAGTGGAGGTTTCTTGTGGCACATGGGAAGTTTTAAGGAATTTCACCAAAGCCTTTGCATGAGCTTCGGAGCACAACAATAAGTCTAGCATAGAAATCTTGGAAGGAGTCTTCCCCAGCTGTTCGACCATATTGTAGTCGCTCTTCTTTATAATCTTCAAAATTTCTTCCATTTTCTTCTTGGGAGCCTCTAGGATAGATATTGAATGCGCCTTTCTCTGGACAGGCTCAACCAATACGTCTTTGCCTCGAGTCTCAGCCGACTCGGTGATAGGGGTGTCAACAGGGGTAATCACAGGAGTTGTAGTAGTAGTATCAGCAGGAACAATAGTAAGAATGATCACAGGACTAGTAATGACTTTTGGAGGAGAAATATCAGGGGAGAACACTCTTCCACTTCTTGTTATTTTGTTGGTTCCAACAATGTTACCAATGCCGGGATCGTCATTTTCGGAAACTTGGTCTTCAACAGCCAGCAGGTCTTGCTTGACACCGTGGTAGTAGACGTCAGCCCCATAGTTCCAAGGAACAACCTTGTCCGAGGAGTATGGGATTAGCCCTGGCATGGTGATGATCAGAGGAGCTAACTTCGAAGCAGATGTAATCCTGACGGGTCTTTTGGTGGAGACCCTGGGAGGATTGGCGGAAATGGTTATGATTGAAACATCCTTGCAAGAAACAGTCGGAATGGGAGTCTTCTTAAACAAAACCTCTCTATCATCCATCAGGCGCTAACACCTGCCCTCAACAAATGACAACTAGTCGGTAGAGATAAACATAAGTGAAAACCTTCACCATAGTCCTGAAATAAACCGGCTTTCAACAAGTTCCACTTAACGGTCATGAGAGGAGTAACAAGTTCCTCAACAGAAGTAACGAACATATCATCTTCAATTGCATTAACACCACGACCGTGCTTGGGCATAGGAGAAGTGATAACATTGGGAATCTCAGGAGCATCAAATTCAATCTCCTTTGCTTCAATCAGGTCTTGCACCTTGTTTTTCAAAGCCCAACAGTCGTTTGTATCATGACCTGGACTGTCTGAATGATAAGCACATCGAGCATTTGAGTTATAGCGAGGAGACACAGTGTTGAGATCCTTAGGAGCTTCCCGCAAAGTCACCATATTAGATTTCAGCAAGTGTGACAAGACTTGAGCCAGAGTCATGTTTATCCGGGTAAACTGCCTTACGGGTCTTTCTGCTCTAGGCTGATTATTCCTTTGTTGAGTAGGTGCAGGTTTAGAGATCATAACAGCCCCTACCGCTGGACGACGCTCGGTTCTGCTCTGATTCCATTGATTGTACACAACACTGACCTCTTTCTTCCCAGAAAATGGCTTCATTGCTGTACTGGAGGATGCATACTTTTGGATCTTACCACTCCTAATCCCAACTTCCACTCTTTCTCCCGTCAAGATCAATTCAATAAAGCTGGTTGAGGAGCTTCTAATCAGGTGATTGAAAAATGGTCCAGATAAGTTACCAAAAAACATATCCACTAACTCCCTATCCGACAGGGGAGGTTGGACTCTTCCTGCTAAGTCCCTCCACTTCTGAACATAGTCTTTAAAGCCCTCGCTCGAACCTATAGACATACTTTGGAGTTGTGTACGGGTGGGAGCAAGGTCTGCATTATACTGATACTGCTTGTAGAAAGAAGCAACCAGGTCTTCCCAATTACGAATGTTGGTCCTTTCCAACTGGTAGAACCATTCTAGTTGAGTTTCGAATAGACTATCCTGAAAGAAGTGGACCCATAAGTCCTTATCAGCAGTGTGAGGCTGAATCTTCCTCACATAAGATTAGAGGTGCATCTTGGGACATGAAACCCCATCATATTTGGAGAACACTGGCACCTTGAACTTCTACGATATGACAACCCCATAAACCAAACTCAGCTCTTCAAAATCCAGCCCAAGCACCTTCTAGATTACCATTGCACTCAGACGCTCTTCCAACTGTTTGTATTTTTAGTCGGTCGGAGGGTACTGCTATTCATCATAGTCAGTCTCATTATCAAATTCCCTTGGACCGGGGTTTTCCTCTCTTGTCTCCCCTTCTTGATTATCTCATTCTTTTGACGAAGATGTTAGCTCAACCACTTTCTTTAACGGTCCCTTGAATCTCCTTCCCAAATTTACCACACCAGATGTCTTCCTTGGCTTCTTAGTCTTCTCTTTAACAATCAGGGCTTTCAGCTCCTCTTGCCCCTTGGCCAGAGCCATGATCATCTGTTGAAACTGGGCATTCTGATTCTATAGATCCTTCACTGTTTTTCTAGAGCCATTGCTGAAATAAATAGCGAAGAAGATGAGAAACCTGCTTTGAAACCTGCTTATGCAATGATGTGTATGATATATGTATGCAATGTTTTCAAGGATTTCTAAGACTCAAATTTTCTTAAACAGAAAGAGAACAAATGTTAATTGTATTAAGAAGTTTTGTCGATCACAAAGATGCCTCTTGGGCTTACAAGGGATGTAACAAAGCAAAAATAACTCTGAAAGCAAAGAGACTCAAGCTTCCCACTGGCGCATCTTCTTTGGTGCTATGTAAGAATTTATACTCTTCTCCTCGTGAAGTAACTTGGTGAGCTCTAAAACCTTCTTCTCACTGGCGTAGAATTGGGTTTCGAAGGTATCCCGTTCTTCTTTGAGTTGGATCCAGGATTTCCGTAGCTCCTCAAAATCAGTTGGCATGTCAGGATGAAGCACGATGTAAGGAGTGTCTCCCTCAGAAATTGGCTCCATAATCACAAGTAATATGGCGGGGTAAGGCATCATAAGAAATTGAGCACGGGCTCGCACCCATTTGAGGTAAGGCTCAAGAGGGATGGAATTCTTGTGCCCCAGTATCTTGCTATTAACTCTATTTATCATGCCCCAAGCTCGAATGAACCTCTTACGATAACCCTGAATATCATTCTCATAGTCAAATTTGATTCCTTGGACGAGTGTTTCGTGAGGACCATCCCTTCTAGCATAACCAAACTGTTGCAACGCCAAACAAGTATTATAAGTGATTCCTCCCCTAATGCCTAAGAGAGGGACATTATGGAATTCCCCACATCGATCAATGATAGTGATGCTCTCCAAGGACCGAGAACACCAATGAATATCCGAATGTGTAAGGGACATCAACCTATGAGACCATCTCATACCCTGCTCATTTCTCAAAACAGATCGAGGTAGGTGCGAAATAAACCACCTAGCCAATAGAGGAGTGCAACACAGAAGGGTCCCTCTTCTCTTTAGAGTGCGAGTATGCAGAGAGTGTAGAATATCCCCAAGTAAAGTAGGCACCAGATTATGAGATAGAAAAACCTTAACCATATTCACATATATGAGTTGATCTGTGTTAGGAAATAGTACCATCTCATAGATGAGAAGGGCCAACACTTCTTCAAAATCTTGTAAATCCAGGTTATCCCAAAAATAGTGAGCTTTCTCAAATAGAAGCTTAACTGGAAATCCTTGGACACCTCTTCTGGTTTCCCAATTTGCCACTACATCAGACCGTTGTAAAGACAGAGCTTGAGCAATCTCTTCAGGCTTTGGGTCTCTTTCTATACCATTGAATGGTAGATGATTAAGGATATGTACCCCTAATAACTGAGAAAACTCCTCCATAGTAGGCACTAACTGGTAATCAGGAAAAGTGAAGTAGTGGTGTAACAGGTCAAAGAACTGAAAGAGCACCTTTAACATTTCTTCATCAGAGTTTGAAGTGACCAGGTTGAGAAGTCGACCATGTTTTTCAATGAAGGGAGAGCTTTCAGGAATCCTTAATTCTAAGTCCTTGAGTTAAGGAGGTACTTTCACAAGGTTGACTTGGATAGTGTTCCTGTGAGCGAATGTAATGTCCTACAAAATAAGACAAAGATAAGCCCTAGAAAATACTTGAAAGGGTTAGTATGATATGACATGCTATGATGTCATGATTATGCTAAGAAATCACATATACAGCAAGCACAAGCAAATCACACCAAGACCTTAGGTTTAAGGCTTGCATGGGTTTTAAGGTGATACCCTCTTGAAGTTTGGATTGGTTCAACCTATAAATAGTAACCAGGTTCTAAGGGATCTCAATATCACTAATCTTTCCCACAAGTTTCGTTCGATAGGCAACTAACTTGTAACCAAACAAAACTCGAGAGTCAAATCTCAATGAGTGTAGCATCGAGTATCTACCGACTTTTGGAATACACCAAAGACGGCCATCTCATTACGTCCTAATGGCCAAGTTATTCAATTAAAGGTTCTAAGATCATTTGACACTTCATGACACCATGCAGCGGCCCCGTATTCTCCTTGATTAACTCAAGGGCTACCAGTACCAGCCAAAGTGTCGCATCAACATAACCGTCGCTTCAACCGTGTCGGTATACCCCGCACAGTTTCCATGATCTATTGCTACTTACCTAAAAGGTTTCCCCAGATCCGGGTGTAGGATCTATAATAACCCAAACAATACCCTTAAAACTAAAGCAAACAGACAGACAAAGAAGAAAATGATCTAGACCCTAAGGTAAACCCCACTTTTTATATTTCCCCAACAGAGTCGCCAGTTCTGTGATACAGTGGCAGAACCGACTGTTAATACTGGTTTGCATTTTTTGTTTGCAAATGTCGCGGTAAGAAAGAGTCACCACCAACTTTTCTTTTATCCAACAAAGGAAAGGGTGAAAAGAACAGAAAAATACCTTTTTCGAGATTTTCTGAGTAAGGGGGGTAGATTATGGAAAGGGAAGGTGTTAGCATCCTTTCCATTTGTGGCTTTCCACGGGCTCTTAGGTACTTGCTCATTTTGAAAACTGTTTTCGTGTTTGTGTGTTTTAAAAGATTTTGTTTGCTTTATGGTAACTCTTGTATCAGTCCTCAAGAGTGTGATAAAGGGTTTTAAAAAGATTTTTGAAAGTGTGTAAGTGTAAAAGATCAGATTTGAGCAAGTACTTAAGAATAATCTACCTACTCGAAAAATGGTGTTCTTTTCCTCCTTTCCTTTAGATAGTGCTATCCTACTATTAGTGAGTAGGTAGTCCTATCGTTGGATGTTGAGGGACTATCGAAAGGGATATTTATGGTCATTGAAGGCAACAAGTAAGGATACCTTAGCATTTCGAAGGGACTGTCATCATATAGGCAACATCGAGGGACAAGATCATTTCTCGTAGGCAACTCGAGGGACATTAAGGGACCATGATCTTTTATGATGACTTTTAAATTGAGGGTCATTGCTAAGATATCCCTACGTTCGAGGGACATGACCATTGTTTTCCGAGGCAACCAAGTGAGGTATACCCTAGGGGTGCAAGTGTGCAAAATGTGTTCAATTCAATTATATTTATCTTGAAGTTAATGACCTAATGATTATTTGATTCTTGTCATGCACGCCTATTTTACTAAATATTTATATACAAGCATATAAGGAATATAAAAGCGAGAAATAAAAGTTCATACGCTATTACAGGGCTTTGGTGTAGATACATCAATAATGTACGAAAAGTAAAATGCGAAAATTGAAAACCCTAATCAAACTATTACAAACCGGGCGCAGTTACATAATAAAATAATCGTATGAAAAATAATAGCACGCAAAAATAGAGAAGAGAATAAGTTCTAAACCCTAAAAGTCTAATTGTTTATTAAAAATGTTTTGAAGTTTTTTTATGAAAAAGATTTGGAATTTAACCTAATTCTCTAGTTAATTTTAAATTAAGGAAAAAACAAATTAAAGTTAATTTAATTAATTTGCAAAAATTAATTTTATTAAAAAAATTCTAAATCCTATTTTTTGTGGTTTTTTTATTTTATGATTTCGAAAAAATAATAAATAAACAAAAAATATAAACAAAATAAAAAAAGAATAGAGAAATTATAAAAAATGGGCCTGAGGGGGTGAGAAACCCAGTTGGGGGTGTATTTCTGAAATTTGTCAAGGCCCAAATCTTATTGGCCCACAGCCTGCGTATGATTTGGTGTAGATGTGTTAGAGAGGTCCACCATGGTAAAGTATTTCCATGGGTGCTGGATCTGGGGATGAATGATCCAATGGTATAGATGTGATAGCTCATGATGCGCACCTGGGGATGTAACGTACTAGAATCTGCAGAAAACATCAAGAAAATAGAAAAGCGCTGAACCTGGGATCGAACCCAGGTCCATTCCTTCACGTATTCAAACCTTTTCCAACTGCGCTGCCTGCTCATTCATGTACATAATAACAAAAAAACAATATAATGGAAAATCAAGCAACAAGATCCAGTCAGCAAAACACGCGCACTGTAGAATTTAAGTGGACCAATCAAAACGTGCAATCTTTCCATGCAGACTCCCAACAGAGTCAATACAAGTCAAAGACGCCGGAGCAGAACTCCGGTCGTCTTGTCTAGCACTGCAAAAATTGGATCTACCAAAATATGCAGAATCAAAGCCCCAAATTCAGGCTACCCTCCCTATTTTGGGGTCTACAAGTTCAATGGTGATGGCCATTTGGCCTGAGGAGGCCTGTATCATCATGTTCGTGCATTGGCCATTTCCAAGCCCTAACCATGGCAACTTGCATTCTAAGCCTCTAGCTTTTCATGTAGCACGTTAGAACGATTCAAAACAATCATATAAACGCAAATGTATGCTTTGGATTCATTTAAATCACGCGTGTTAAGAGATTCAAATACAAATTTTTTACCAAAAGGATGTGACTTGGTTGGCCGACTTCAGGCTGCTTCAGTCGTGGATGAAGGTTGATATGGCTTCCTGGGACCTTTAGGAGCAATATTGACTCTTTTGTTTTGATCAACAAAGGCTGGAACTAATGCTTTTGATTTTCACGATTTCCTTGAAATTTTGCACTTTCTCTAGAGTTCCTGTTAGGCTGGCTGCGCATGTGCATTAGGTCTAGACTTGTTGTGTACATATAGTGAATTATCTTAGGGTTACAAATAAAGAAAAAGATCCATGGCATTGATTGCAAGATTTGTTCCAAATATCCACTTGAAAATGTTTCCTATCTTGGACATCCTTTCCTATCTTGGTTTGCACGTTTTTCTTTTGGTATGCCATCATGTTTTGTCCCTCATTTGATAAGAAAAAGATTCACAATCAAATCTTTTATTATTTTTATTATTTACTTTATTTAATTTTGCATTTTAATGGATAAAATGTCAAAATAAATAGTATAAATAGTAAAATAATGCATGACTGAGCTCAAGGGTCGTGGGCCATGTTAAGAACAAGTTCCAAGTATGAAAGCATGGGCCCATTTGGAAAAAATTCAAGTTAGGTCAATATTGGCTTCATGTATTTTTCCAAAAATTGGTCAACTTTAACAATGCACATCTCTCTCAATTTTAACCCTAAGAGGGTGTTCTTGGACTTTTTATAGATCTTAGGATGTCCTTTAAACAACCTTTTTGGATTTATATCAATTGGATCTTCCATGTTCATGTAAAGAGCATTGACCCAAAAGGTGTTTTTGTTGACTTTTTGAAAGGACCTATAATGTATGAGCTTGTATCTTTTGATTGGGGAATTTCTTGAACTTGAGGGCTGAAGAGAAGTTGTAGAGAACTGGATTCTCTTCAAAATGAGCCTTTGTGGAAAACTTTCTGATAAAGTATGAGAAAGTTATGCCTGGTCAAAGTTTGGTTGACTTTTCCTATAGAAACCCTAATTTGCCATTTTTGACTTTTGATGAGTTAAGAGCATTTCTTGAGGAATCATGATCAACCCTTGATAAAATGATGGATAATACTTCAAAATGTTGATGTTGACCAAAAATCTTGAAGTTTGACTGTATTTGGGACACAATTGACTTTTGACCCAATACTGTTGATTTCCAAGCATTTGAGCAGTTGACTGAGCAAACTTGTTTGTGCAAGGCATGAAAGTTGGCATGGATGATCTTGAGGACACATAAGGAAAATGGAGAATATTTGGGATCCTTGGGACTCACACATCTTGCTTAAAATTGAAACCCTAGTTTGAGGTTTATTGCCTTAGGAGGAGAATTTGCCTAGTCAATTCTTAGTCATCCCTAGGAAAGTTGGGGACCTCTAGAGGCATGTCTTGAGTGGAATGAGAGTGAAAATTTTGGGGTACAACAGAGCCCATGGACATGTTTTTCAGTTGCACTCGATTCGGTTCCAGGTCAGCATTATACTGATACTTCTTGTAGAAAGCAACAACCAAGTCTTCCTATGTGTGAATGTTGGTTCCTTCGAGCTGATAGAACCATTTAAGTTGAGTGTCGGCCAAACTCTCTTGAAATAAATGGACCCATAATTTCCAGTAAGCAGTATGAGACTGGATCTTTCGAACATAAGACCTCAAATAGAGTTTGGGATAAGATACCCCATCATATTTAGCAAAGACGGGACCTTGAACTTATGAGGGATGACCACCCTTGGGATCAGACACAATTCTCCAAAATCAAATCCAGGCACCTTCTGGATTTCCATAGCTTTGAGTCTATCTTCCAAATGCTTGTACTTGTCATCTGCAGGAGGATACTGTTCATTGGAGTAGTCTTCATATTTAGAACCCTGATTATTTCTTCCTCCAGGCTTGATGATTCTACCATCCTCTTCCTAGTTGTCATCTTCCTTAGAGTAGATATCATCCACTTGAATAGGTTGAGAAGGACCTTTGAACATTCTCCCCATATTGAGCATAACAACATGCTTCTTAGTCTTCTTTTTCTTGGCAATGAGCGTCATCAAATCTTTATGCCCCTGTGTCAGATTCAGAAGAGTCTCTTGAAATTGTGCATGTTGAGCCTGGAGATCCTTGACAGTTTGTTCAAGGGCCATCTCATACTGATATAAATAGTAAGTATATGAGAAAACTTGTATGAAAGACCTATTATGTAATGATGCATGATATGAAAATGCGGTGTTTTCAGGGACCTTAGGAGATTTAAATTTTCTAACCAAAAGGAAACAAAAAAAAAGATTTTATTAGTAAGTTCAAAATTATGATTTCCTTTTAGGCTTACAACGGAAACAACGGGGTCTCAAAGAGACAAAAATACAAACTCCTAAAACCTAAGACTCAAGTCTCCCATGGACGCTTCCTCTTCGTGTTGATTTATGCATTAAGACTCCGCTCCTCGTGAAGTTGCTTTGTGAGCTCCAACACTTTCTTCTCACTTGCATAGAATTGAGTCTCAAAGGTGTCCTATTCTTCATTAAGTTAAATCCAGGACTTCTGCAATTCTTCAAGGTCAGTGCATATGTCTGGATAGAGGATGGTGTGAGAAACATCTCCTTCGATAACAGGCTCCATGATCACTGGTAGGACAACTGGATATGGCATCACGGGGTTTTGAGCGCGAGCTCGTACTCACTTGAGATAGGGCTCCAGAGGGATGGATTTATTATGTCTAAAGCCTTAATGTCAATCTTTCTTACCATGCCCCAAGCGTGTATAAACCTTCAATGATAACCTTGAGGATCATTTTTGTAATCGAACATAATGCCCTGGATAAGTGTGTCATGAGGACCATCTCTTCGAGCATAACCAAATTGACGTAGAGCCAGAGAAGGGTTGTAAGTAATACCTCCCCTAATGCTAAGGAGTGGAACATTTTGGAATTCCCCACATCGGTTAATGATAGTGATATCCTCTTGAGGTCGAGAATACCAGTAGATGTTTGTAGGAGAAAGTGACATTATTCTTTGCGACCACGTCAAACCTTGTTCATTCTTTATTACCAAGCGGGGAAGGTGTGAAATAAACCACCTGGATAACAGAGGTATACAACACATGAGAGTTCCTCGCCTTTTCATAGTACGAGTGTGAAGAGAATGCAAAATATCTCTGAGCAAGGTAGGCACAAGATTACGAGCAAGAAATATTTTGATGGCGTTCACATATATGAGTTGGTATGGGTTAGGGAATAGTACCAACGCATAGATTAGAAGAGCCAAGATCTCCTCAAAATCCTGAAAACTCATAACATCCAGAAATAGTTGACACTTCTCTATCAGAAATTTAGCCAAAAAACCTTTGACTCCACTTCTTTTTTCCCAATTGGATATAATGTTGGACCGCTTCAGATGTAAGGCCGTTGCAATATCTTCTGGTTTCGGAGCTTCCTCTAAGCCGATGAAGGGTATCTGATCAAGAACAAGTAATCCTAGTAATTGAGAAAACTCCTCCATAGTGGGTACCAACTGATAATCCAGGAAGGTGAAACAATGATGTGCAGGGTCAAAGAACTGGAATAGTACACTCATCATGTCTATGTCAAAACCTGGGGTAACCAGACTGAGTAGTCGACCATGCCTTTTGATAAATGGAGAACTTTTAGGAACCCTTGAGACTAACTCCTTAAGTTGAGGAGGCACTCTTACAAAGTTAATCTGGATAGTATTTCTACGAGCGGAGGCCATAGCTTGCAAAACAGAACAAAGATAAATCCCTTGGTCCTTGAAATAGTTTGTGAAAATGATATGGTATAATGTTATTATGTTATGATGTCATGTTCGTACAATTAATCATACACAAACAAAACACACAAGGCCATAGGTTTAAGCTTGCATGGAGTTTGTAGGTAAGTACCCTCTTGAAGTTTTAGTTGGCTCAACCTATCCTAAAAGAAGTAACCGGGTTCTAGGAGTCTCAATATCACTGATCTTTCCCACATACATTGTTTCAGCATAAGCTTCTGATTTACGACTAAAATATCCCTAGAGTCTGATCTCAATGAGCGTAGAATCGAGTATCCAACTTTAGTCTGCACCAAAGCCGGCTATCTCGCTACCTTTTAATGGCTAAGTTATGTCAACTAAGGTTCTACCATCAGTTAGTGTTTTACGACACCATGCGGCAGCCCAACATTTTCCTTGACTTAACTCAAGGGACACCGGCACCAATCAATGTGTCACACTAACGTAGCCATCGCTTCAACTGTATCGGTATACACCGTACATTCTTCACGATCTATTGCTAGTTACCTAAAAGGCCCCAGATCCGAGTATAGGATCTTTACAAAAATAACCCTAGAAAAACCCTGAGATATAAAGCCTACAAATCAAGAAAAGCATTTACAATGTGATATAACTCTTAAGGTAACCCCACTTTTAGTTTTTCCCCAACAGAGTCGCCAGTTCTGTAATACGGTGGGCGAACTGACTTTTGGTTTTGCATTTTATCGCAAATGTTGCGGATAGCAAGAGTCGCCACCAACTTTTCTTTTATCTAATAAAGGAAAGGGTGAAAAGAACAGGAAAGACATTTTATAATTTTTCTAAGTAAGGTGGGTAGGTTATGAAAAGGAAAGGTATTAGCACCCTTTTCATCTATAGTTATCTACGGGCTCTTAATCGCTAGCTCACTTTGAAATTGTTTTGTGCTTGTGTGTTTGAGAAATATTTTGAAAATACCTAAGTGTGGAAAACTTTGTAATGATTCTTGTATTGTTGAGAACGTATACAAAGTGTTTGTTTTGAAAATATTTTAGAAAAGAGTATACGTGTGAAAAAATGTTTTTGTTTGTGAGCAAGCGACTACGAGCTATCTACCTACTCAAAAAGTCTTTCGCGTTATTTTCCTCTTCCTTTAGATAGTTCTATCCTACCATTAGTTAGTAGGAAGCCCTATTATTGGATGTTTGAGGGACAGACGTGGGTCATCGTACAGTCATAGAAGGCAACTCGTAGGACGCTTTAGTATTTTTCATAAGGGACTAAAATCATTTACTGAACGCAGCATCGAAGGGTCATCGAGGGACTACGATCTTTTAACCTAGGGTCTTTTCTAAAGCGTCCCATGTTCGAGGGACATGACTATTTTTATCCGATGCAACAAGTGAGGGTCACCCTAGAGGTGCGAGTGTGCAAAATGTGTTGAGATTCAGTTGATTTGTGTTGGATTTATGGTTATCTAGTGTTTTCTTTTAGTCTTTGTCATACAATCCTATTAAACTAGCAGTAATATGGAAAACGGTAAATGGTTGTGGAAAAATAAATCTAGACTATTACAGAGCTTTGAGGAAGGGGGTTACAAGCCATAAAAATGGGGGGGGGGGGGGGGAAGTAAAGTAAACCCTAATTTATCTATTACATCCCTTAACAGTTACATAATTATAATAATGCGAAAAATAAATAAGTGCGCTGAGATGGTGAAAAAGGGGAAGATATTTAAGACCTAAAAAAAAATCTAAGCGTTGAGGAAAATATTTTTGGTGTTTTGTTTAGAAAAATATTTTATAGTTTAAAATAATAATAAACCCTAATTCTAATTAAGTTACAAATTAATTTATAAAATAAAATCAAAGTTTGATGAAATTAAACCTATTTTCGTTTATTAAAAATTAAATTAATTAATAAAAAACCTAAATTTAATTTTTTAATGATTTTGTGATTTTTTCTGATTTAAATAAAATAGATTAAAAAAAGAATAATTAATTATAACACAAAAAAGAAATGAAATGAGCCTGCTGAAAACAAGTAAGTTGGGGGGATGAGAAAAGCAAAAATTCCTAAGGCCATTGACAAGGCCCAAAATCTGCGCTAGATCCAGTGAGGGTGGCTCCCTGGGGTGCATCGTGAGGAGGCCATCAGCAGCGTTGGATTTGGCTTGATGAGCATCTGATGATGAGGGATTGGAGATGCATGGTGCATGCACGGACCTAATTGGCATTGGATCTGAAATAAGAAATATTGAAAAATAACATGCTAGGAGTAGGGATCGAACCCATGCCCTGGCACACTAACACCTTAACACACACACACACACACACACACACACACTTACTGTTGGGGCAGCCATTACATCCAGTATGTAAATCAAACAAAAACATTATATTTTAAACTGAAAACTAATGTCCGCCAAACAAAAGAAACACGTGCGCAATGGGACCCTGAGTTTTTGAATCAGCGAATGAAGGGCACGCAAGCCCCTGGCTATTCACGCCACCATACACGGAGGGGAAACATCATCTTCTCTGATGATGTGTTTTATAAAAACCTGCAAAACAAAAACAACAACTTGAATCCTTGGACCTACCCCCCCTAAATCATATGCTGCGAGTTCACCCATGGCGTTAGTTTGGCCTGAAACCCAGTGTTTACAGGGATACAAGAAACTTGCCCCTCACAACCCTAATGATGACATCTATTGCAGGGGACATTTAACCTCACATGTGATCGTGTCAACCTGTTCTACATGATCAAACAAACACATTTGGACAAAGAGATCATGTTAAAAGCATATGAAAATTAAAATTCAAAACAAAACTCCTTACCTTACCGGTGGGATCGTAGGGACGATATTTGAACATGTTGTAGCTTGAATGAGGACCTGGTTTGACTCCTGGTACCTTCAAGAAGGCAACCCGAATGCCCAAAATTGGTTGAAGCTATCTGGAAACAAGAGTTTGTGTTTGCCCTAATTCTTGAAATTTTTTGAGAACTTTGTGTTCTTTGTAGGCAGCCTGCACATGTTTTTTTTTGTGATCTGATGCTTGTGTATATATGAGGGATCACATTAGGTTAACATTTGTGGCATAAATAAAATGGCATTATGGAGTTTCAATTTTGCTTCAAATTTTTTCCAAAAGAAGAGATTTTCTGCCCTTCTTAGCTTTGCACGTTTTTTGGTAATTGTCCATGGGATTTTTTAGCTTCACATTTGGTCCAATACAAAGACTTGCACGCCTAGTTCATAGTCTTGTATTTATTTTGAATTAATTTTTATTTTAACTAAGTAAAATCAAAATAAATAAAATAAAAGACTAAAACAATGCTTGGATGCACTTAGGGGTCTTTAAACATGTTATGAACACATTTGAATTCCAAAACTTAGGCCCAATAGCCCAAAATCACAAATTTGCTCAATTGAGATTTCATGCATTTCTCAAAAGTTTCCCAACTTGTGCAACTCATAATTTGCTCAATTTTCATCTTTTGAAGGTGATCTTTGACTTTTTGGAAATCTTAAGATGTCCTCTACAATTTCTCTTTTGGTCATTTTTTGCATTTGGAGACTTTATCTTGATGTAAGCTGCCTTGACAAAAAGTGTCTTTTGGTTGACTTTTGAAATGACTTGTAATGTATTATCTCATATCTTTCAAATGAAGCACTTTTGGACTTGAGAATAAATTCCAAGTTGTCGAGAGTTTAATTTCCTTCAAAATGAGATTTTGTTGGGGAAAAGTTGATGAAGCATGTGAAAGTTATGCTTGGTCAAAGTTCAGTTGATTTCTCCTAAGGAAACCCTAATTTGGCAATTTTTGACCTTTGATGATTTGATGGCTTTACTTGAGGAATCATGATCAACCCTTGATCAAAATGATGAATATCACTTCAAAATGTTGAATTTGACCAAAAATCTTGAAGGTTGACTATATGTTGACCATATTTGACTTTTTACCCAATACAATTGATTTTCAATCATCTGAGCCATTGACTGAGCAAACTTGTGATGCAAGACTTGAAACTTGACATGAGAATTGTTGAAGACCTATGATGAACCATGAAAACCATTTGAGACTTTTGAAAACCATTCTTCCTTGTGCAAGATGAAACCCTAGTCGTGGATCCATGTTTTAGGAGGAGGTTTGACTGGTCAACCCTTGAGCAGCTCTGAGTACTTGAGACCTTTGTGAGCATGTCTTGAAGAAAAATGGGAGGGAAAATCTTGGGGTACAACATCCGTTCAGGGTGGCTCATTGATGGTGTTCATTCCCTTGACTCCCTTCGAGGCTCCTCAAAACACCTACTCACAGCTTCTATGTCCCCATGGAGAGTGGTGACGAGTCCCTTTGAGGTGCAGTACTTCATATTCAGGTGCACAATAGAGGGCATACCTATTAATTCAGACATAGTTGGCCTTCCCAAGATGCACTGGTATAGAGATGGGCAATATATTACCAAGAACTGGGTTTTGACAGATCTGGCCGTTTCAACTGCTCCAAAGGTGACAATTAACTCGACGTAGCCCCATGCTTTTGTGATTGCATCGTTGGAGCCTTGTAGGTCCGAGCCTACATAGAACTTTAGATACGTCTCATCGAGCTATAACATGGAGAACAGTTGGGAGTACATGATGTCGGATGAGCTTCCTTGGTCGACCAAAATGCATCGGACATCGAAGTTGGCCATATATGCTCTCACGAGAAGATGGATGTTAGATTTGGGATATTCGTCAGGGAGTTCTTCATGGTAGAACATAATGGGGACAAATTTTCCCAAAATTTATTGAGGGTGGAGTTCATGTTTGGGCTTGTGTCGATTAGCTGCTCAAACTCCCTCTTTACCGAAACCACTATGATTTTGTTGAATTCTTCGCCTGATATGATTATGGTGGAGGGGAACTTGTCCCATGGGTTGTATGTGGGGAGGTTGAGGGGGAAAACGACCTTGTCAGGGATGTAGAAGTCCTTTGGTTGCGAGACACACATGGCAACCTGTAGGTTTGTATCATCGGAGGATGGTTTCTCCTCCTCGACCCTTTTTGATTTTGGGGAGTCATCACGAGGACCCTCTTTCTTCTTGATATACTGCTTTAGGTGCACATACCATACTAGGATATCGATTGCATCCTTGAGATGGATGCATTCTTTGGTCACATGCCCGAATTAGGATCTTTATTGCTGAGCACCTGTTATGAATGCATGTATGCATAAAGATGCATGAGTGCATAGGGATGCATAAGAGTATGCAAATGCTCTATTTAAACACTTCCAAGGAATATACAGACTTTGAATTTGCAAGTAAATACCATAGAAATGGAACACTAGCAAAAAGACTTATTAAAATGTAAATCAGAGAGATAACATCATGACTTTAGTATAATCAAAATTCATAGGAAAACTACAAGACATTGAATCCCATCAAAATAAATGATGGAGATCATAGAACAACAGTTGCACATCCTTCAAGGAACATCCTCAATTTCCACATTAGCAAGACCTCCCAAACCAAGGTGTTTCTTGCTCTACTCTAGAGCCTCTTTGAAAAGCTTTTGAGTTGCAGCATGTTTTGGCCTCTGAATCATATCTTGGATGAGCATATCCCTCTTACCGATAATAGCATCTAATTAACTACAATGGTGCTCCAAATGGTCATTTTCTTCTTAAAGTTTTTTGTAGTTAACCTCATCTTGGTGAGATTCAACTCTAAGTTCATAATCTGCAGCATGTGCTTTCTCTTTGAGTTTTAAAATCTATATTAGAGCCCTATTCACATGGAATTTGCGCCTAATGAGTTGGCCATCAACCTTATCTCTTTTAACAACATTCTTAAATTCAACTTCCTTGACCCAAATTTGATTCTTCAAGGTTTCAACCTAAGCTTCAAACTAGTCTTTCATTTCCTCATAAGATTTCAAAAGGGCTTCCCACTGCTTGTTTAACTTGAATATCTGCTTATGAGCTTTTGATTCACCTCTTAGAGCTTGTTGAACTCTTCAATAGGCACATAAGTGGGTTGAATAGGGGTTTCGGGAAACAAAGGTGATTCCACATGAAAAGGTAGGTGAACAATCTCAACTCTCTTCCTAACCCAATCAATATAGGGGCCTTCAGCCATCCTTCTGGGGTGAATTTAATTTCAGGCTTTACTAGCCTTCATCAGCAACTCAAGATTTTTAGTCACATTATAGAAAATCAACTCTTACACATCCTTATCATCGGGTTGGCCATGCATCACATAAACCAATTGACGTTTAGAAAGGACGAGATTATAGTTGATACCTCATCTTACTCCCATAAGAGGCATATTTGAGAACTCCCCACAAATATAGATAATCTCATCATAATCATAATTTCTAGAGAACCAAACAATATCATTGGAAGTGGGACCCATTAGTCTGTGGGACCACTTCATAGAATCCTAAATGTCCACAACAACTTATGTCTGAGAAAGATGACTCATAAGCCACAAATAGATAAGGGGAGCACAACAAAGAACAACTCCTCCTTTCTTGGCATTCCTCACATGTATTGAATGATAAACATCACCAAGCAGGGAGGGCACTAGATTCTTCAGCATAAAGATACGAATAACATTCATATCTACAAAATCTATAACATTTGGGAAGAGCACAATCCCATAAATGCAAAGGACCAAGATTGCGTTGAACACATCCCAACTAGCTGAATTAGCAAAGGCATGAGCCTTCTCAACTAGAAACTTCAAATTAAATTCAGAAAGGCCTCTCTTAACCTTAAGGTTGGCTTCCATAATAGCTTCACTCAAATAAAGAGCCTTTGCAATCTGGTGAAATTAAGGAACCAACGTCAAAGTGTTGAAAGGAACTCAATTTTTTATTGGAATCCCCAAGATATAAGAATATTCTTCCAAGGTGGGAGCAAGATGAGAGCTTGAAAATGCGAAACATCTCAGAGGAAGATCATAAAATTGAAGGATAGTATGAATAGCCCCCTTTCAAAAGGTGCATTAGGAGTTAGGATAATATCTAGAATCATCTCATACTCTTGCTTGACGACCTCTATGTTTTCTGGAGTGGAACTGGAAGCTAAGTCATGAAGAGACTTCAGAGAAAATGTCATGAACTTGTAACCAATGGTGCTTTTCTTTCCAGTGTATATCTCAAGAGGGAAGGCTCAACACAAGACTCAAAGACTGATACTCCCGGAAAATGCAAGACATATATGTCATGATAAACTCTAGGTAATGATGTGATGATATTCAATGCACATACACAAGATCAAAAGAATAGGATCAAAGGTCCTCAGAATCTAGGTAACTGTTGGAAGCAGTATAGCGGCAAGCAACAAAAGTTTTGGAAATATTTATCTGGGAATTTATCATGTCCATAGAGATTGGTGAATTGAATTGTCGTTCTACAAATCTCTTGTTAATGAGTTTGGGGATAAATGGGTTGAAAAGAAAATGTTATCAACAGAAAATAAATGTAAACAAAAGAAAAAAAACTAAGGATGAACTTATCAAGCCTGTATATAATCTACTCATCACAGACTTAAATCTATCGACCAATTACACTCAACCTAATAATACTCATCAATGTCACTTCGTATCACTCACAACATAAGTCATTTCTAACCCAAACTGAGAGACCGACTGTATCACCAAGGAAATGATATCTCTACCTCCTCAATAACACATAAGACAACTATGTAATTGCATTGACGATCTCTCAACATAACACAACCACACAAAGGCATTAAGCTCCAATACCAAGTAGATGTCAACTCTAAATCTATCTCTAGAGTTCAGAAACTAACATATAATCATCCTAGATAAGAATCTAAGTAATATATGTCTATAATAACTCAAATCCCTTGCAGAGAGCAAAAATCTAAGACAACAATCAACAAAGATTTATAAAGCAAATTTAATATAACTCCACGGGCGACAAATATACATAAGTTCAAAGTAAATATACATATAAAACCCAACAAAAGAGAAATACATAGAGAGGAGAAGAGATAAACCACAAATCTTCCAGTTTGTCAGCGCCGATCAATGAGAAATACACCTCCAATCATCCATAAGCAAAGCCCTAGTGTTGTTATCTAAGCTAATCCACTACAAAATTTGAGGTTGATGGAGTTGGGAGAACAAAACCTCACCCCTAAAAACATCTATAACAAAAATGACACAAAATGAAATATAAAGAATTTATGTTCCGCATGCATCGCCCGACGATATAAAGCTTTTCCCGATGATGGCTTCTATATACTTGGCCCAGATTGCGCCACGTCCTCAATTGAAAAAAATATCTAACATCGCCCGGTGACACAAAGCTTCGCCTGACGATGGTCCTTATTTTCGCCTGACAACCTATACGCGAAGCAAGGCAGAGGCAACATCAAAATTAGCTCTTCAAATTTTGCCCAACGACAGTCTTTTTCGCCTGACGATCCATGACAGTCCAGCAACTTCTGTTACTTTCCTGCATAACTTCCTCTGGCTCCAATCTTTGCCTTATTCCTTTATTGATCGAAAAATTCTTCTTGGAGATATATTACTCTTGCTCCAACAATGCTCAAATACCTACAAAACATATACAAAACTTAATCAAACGATACAATATGTACACAAAACGCAATTAAACATATTTATAACAAAAAGCGAGGAATTATTCAACGATATTAACAACAAAGAATCGATAAGTGCAACATAAAATATACAAAATAACTACACTTTTGCACTTATCAAACTCTCCCCAACTTGAATCATTGTTTGTCCTCAAACAAAATTAAATAACCCAAAGAACAAAGAATGATAAATAAAAGAATCATGAATTCACAAGTTTTTGAAAACAGAAAACAAATGCAATGGTTCAAATGAAAAATAGTACACACAAAGTAAACACTTACCCTTAAACTACGACTATAACATAAACACGAAACAAATGTTAAATACAAAAATCATGTCAAACATTCTAAGATAATACTAGTCCGCAAATGAATCACACCTAGCAAACACAATCATCGGTAGAAGAAAAACACACAAAATGGAATATTTTCACTCATCCAACAATCTTGCAAACAATAGACTAAATTATTCATTCATCCAAAAATTTACATTGAAAATATAAAATCAAGAATCTCAAGGGCTTTTCAAGGTTGTAATGTGGTTTGGTTAACAAACAAGTGATAAGTCTTAAAGCTAATCAAAACAAAAACTTACCTAAACCTAAGGGAGTAATTACTTTCACAAAGTATCAAACAATAGAATTTCAATCAAACGTCTTCTTTACCACAAGTTTCACACCAACACACATTACTTATTAACACAACATTATTCCATACTCTTTTTGTTTTTCTTTTTTCAAAGCTTTTTCATTTTTCATTTCTTTCTTTTTCTATCCTTTTCAACCTCATAGAAATCAACCAATAAATACACAATCATTTTTCTCCCCAACTTAAATTCAATCATACATTAAAGTGAATACTCCCTACTTTCTAAGGCAAGGTAAAAATTCAAACCAAAACAATGGTTGAGGATTCAAGAAAACAACTAATCAACATCCATGCAAAAAGGGAAACTAGACACTCATAAACAAGCATTTAGCAAATACATCATGGACATCGACAAAAAGCTCAAAGGGGTTACTAATGAACACACACTGACAAGGTGAATTGACTATTTGGATAGGTAGTTTTGCTCAAAATGAAACAAAATGACTTGATCCCTTTCTTACATTCATACAATCAACACAAAAAAACAAGATTAAGCATAATAAAATCTAGTTAAAACAAGAATTGTGGCCTCCAGCATATGAACAATGGAAAGCTACCTCACAAAAATGGTGGGAACTAAAGTGATTCATAAATGAACAAGTATAAAAAAAAATGAATGACATAAAATTGTAAAAAGTCTAAGTATCATAAATATTCTAAAGTACAGAAAGCAATAAACACATACCTTGAACATGTACAAAACTTTAACAAAATCATTACCATACATTCGCAAGTCGAAATAATCAAACTTGAGAAGTCACCTCAATATCCTACAAGTTACCGGACCAAAACTTGAGCCCAAACAACAACAAAATAATTAGAAAAATAATACTAAAGCTAATTACTAGATAACTACACAAAACATACAATATTTACAAAATTTTAACAAACTTCCTCAAGCTAAATATGAAAATCTTTCATAAAAACTCAACTGACACAACGAAACAAACGGGTGAAAGTGAATTAACAAATTGAAAATTGAAGATTTGAAATTTAAAAACTAATCCGAGTTCAACTTGTTAAAACACAAGTCACCATACTACCTAAACTAACACAAATAAAAATAATACAACATGCTTGTTTTATGTTGTAAGCTTGACACCTTTATTGTGCAAGCTAGTAACCTCCTCTCGTCATGCCATGTTATTGTCACACCGCGCAAACCTAAAGAAAGTATCCTAAAACCACACAACAAATGTTATGAAAACAAGACAATTCACAACAATACGTGAAAACACGTATATGCACAATACATGAAAACACGTATATTCACAACATATACATTAATTACAAAACTCAAAAACAAAATAATCATCGTAATGCAAAAACAAT
This sequence comes from Vicia faba, assembly GCA_948472305.1. NCBI lineage: Eukaryota > Viridiplantae > Streptophyta > Magnoliopsida > Fabales > Fabaceae > Vicia > Vicia faba. The sequence goes on along the minus strand of OX451737.1, from coordinate 1,708,549,184 downwards.
AGAACCAATCCTCGGCAACAACGCCATTTTTCTGGAAGCGGTATAGCGGCAAGAAACAAAAGTTTTGGAAATATTTATCTGGGAATTTATCGTGTCCACAGAGATTGGTGAATTGAATTGTCGTTCGACAAATATCTTGTTAATGAGTTTGGGGATATATGGGTTGAAAATAAAATGTTATCAACAGAAAATAAATGTAAACAAAAGAAAAAAAAACTAAGGAAGAACTTATCAAGCCTACATATAATCTACTCATCAGACTTAAATCTATCGACCAATTAAAATCAACCTAACAATACTCATCAATGTCACTATGTATCACTCACAACATAAGTCATTTCTAACCCAAATTGAGAGACCGACTGTATCACCATAGAAATGATCTCTCTACCTCCTCAACAACACGGAAGACAACTATATAATTACACTGATGATCTCTCAGTATAACACAACCACACAGAGGCATTAAGCTCCGATACCCAAGTGGATGTCAGCTATAAATATATCTCTAGAGTTCAGAAACTAACAGATAATCATCCTAGATAAGAATTTAAGCAGTATATGTCTATAACAACTCAAATCCCTAGCAAAGAGCAAAAATCTAAGACAACAATCAACAAAGATTTTTAAAGCAAGTTTAATATAACTCCATGGGAGACAAATATACATAAGTTCAAAGTAAATATACATACAAAACCTAACAAAAGAGAAATATATAGAGAGGAGTAGAGATAAACCACAAATCTTTCGGTCTGTCAGCATCGATCAATGAGAAATCCACCTCCAATCATCTATAAGAAAAGCCCTAGTGTTGTTATCTAAGCTAATCCACTACAAAAATGAGGTTGATGGAGTTGGGAGAACAAAAACTCACCCCCAAAAGCATCCATAACAAAAATGACACAAAATTAAATATAAAGAATTTTTGTTCTGCACACATCACCCATAGATATAAACCTTCTCCTGGTGATGGCTTCTATTTACTTGGCCCAGACTGCGCCACGTCCTCAACTGAAACAAATATCTAAGATCGCCCGGCGATAGAAAGCTTCACCCAAAGACGGTCCTTATTTTCTACTTGCGACCTAGACGTGAAGCAAGGAAGAGGCAACTTCAAAATTGGCTCTTCAAATTTCGCCCGACGATCCATGACAGTCCAATAACTTATGTTACTTTCCTGCATAACTTCCCCTGGCTCCAATCTTCACCTTATTCCTTTATTGATCCAAAAATTCATCTTAGAGCTTTATTCCTCTTGCTCCAACAATGCTCAAATACCTACAAAACATATACAAAACTTAATCATATGATACAATATGTACACAATGAAATTAAATGTATTTACAAAAAAAAGCAGGGAATTATTCAACGATATTGACAATAAAGAATCAATAAGTGCAACAAAAAGTATATACAAAATAACTACACTTTTGCACTTATCAGTAACCAATGCAATCCTCTGAATAAATATTGTGCAATATGAACAATCTGAATATCACATGATCAAATATCTGGAACCATTTCAGAACACAAGAATCAAGTACCATGAAGATCAGTATCAGTACCTATAAGAATGATTCCCAACCTATATCACATGTAAATTATGGCTTGGGTATGGTCAAAAAGGTCCACATAGTTGTTAGTCCATGTGAAAATACTATCATTGTAACATTGAAGGTGTATAATGATAACATCCCACAATGAACCTCGTCTGCGTGTGGCTCACATGACCGCACTTGTAGGATCTGCATCCAATATCTATCATGACTCCACTCTAATACTATGTTTTCCTAGGTGTTTCTCCCTGGCTTGGGTATTGTGCCTTTTACCTTATAGTAACATCCCACCCACCAAGAAAACATATAAAATCCAATATACAACACAACAAGAATATCCAACATAGTGGAAAGCAACAAATGCAATGCATGCAATAAATAAATAACAAGTAAAACATATAGATAAACACATGAAGAAAAGAGACAAATAAAGCTAGAATTGGCCCACTTAAAGCTAGTGTCCCCAGTGAAGTCGCCAAATTTCTGTAGCAGTAAAAATTGAGACTAAGTCATTAATTGACTTAACTCACAAAGTGAAAATCACCACTGAACATTATTATTCCAAAAGGAATGGAAAAAGATAGAATACAACCCAAAATAAAATAGAGATCAAGGTACGATGATTGGTTATACAAAGAGAATATATTAGCACCCTAAACACATGTTGTACTCAACATGATCCACTATGTTTATTCTAATCTAAAGGTGTGTTATCTAAATCTTACATGTTAAGGGAATGCATGGGAAAATTGTTAAAGAACAAAAAGAAATTTTTTATTATTATGCTCGCCTCGGTTTTACAACCTTGTGCCTACGTATCTCGAAAGAATTAGAGCACTATAGTTCTTCTGGAAACATTTAGTTTGTTGGTTGTTTTTAAATGAAAGACACGTTGTCGTATTCGAGTGGAAAACGTACTTACTACCCACAATTACAAGGAATGAGCATATGCATCATCTTTATGGAGTATTTTCTTAGATTTACATCAATAAGGCAATTTCTCAACATACAAGTGGAAAATGTCAGCACTTCACTACATATTATAGAATTATAGTAGTTTGCATCACTATAAGAACCAAAAAGAGTCTAATATTTTGAGAAAAGATTTTAAAGAGAAAAGTGCACAAAGGGCACAAAAATGATTTGAATTTTTTGAGTGTTTTAGGGTAGATAATAACAAATGGATCCCAATGTAAGGACACTCACTACCTTTGGTTGTGGATAATAGCAAATAGATCCCAATGTAAGGACACCTATTATTTATCCACTTATTTGCAAAAAGATTTTTCCATTTGAATCGCAATAAAGTCCGTAAATGTAAGAAAAAACAAGGTTCATAATGTACCGCCTCATTCCTTTCCATAAGACTCAACTGCATACAATTCACCTCTTTATTTGTTAAGTATTTTGAATTTTTGATAATAAAATGGTTTTTGTTTTATAAGATGCAAAAGAAAAGCAAAGGCAAAAGGGAAACTCAAGCCCTAGTTGTTGTCATGCGACGGGGGCACTAAAATTAGGATAAAGGGAGTTATACCTAATTGTTATCATGTTTGGATACAATCAACGCAAAATAATCAATCATGAATTAATCGTTTCATGGATTCCCTAAGGGAGCATGGAAAAACACACAATTAATAAAAAATAAAAGAAATTAATATTCTAATATTTTTGTCATTTTTGTTATGTAAAGAAATATGAAAACAAATCAAAACAATTATCAAAATAAAAAAAAAATAGAAGCCCAGGGGGTGCAAGCTAAGTCCAAGGGTATGGTCCAGTAATGATAGGCTCAAGGCCCAAACCTGAAACACTCCAACATCAATTTTTGTGTTCTCAAAGCAAGAGGCTTCCCAATAATGGTGGCAGCATGGACCTAAGCAGGGTTGTAAGCGGCAAGGCGCAGAGTTCAGGCGCTAAGGCCCAGTCAGTAGGGCCCAAGAGCCTTTTTTTGTCCCAAAGCAATTCAGGAAAGCCAAAAAAGCGGTCATGGGCCTCAGGGATTTAAACTCAAGCTGGGTCCATCGTATAATTGCTCAGATCCATAAACATAATCCACATCCAAGTCTATTCAATGTTTTTTATCATTAGATGTATAAAAATAATAATGATGATGAAAAAAAAAGTCAGAAGAGTAAAATGCATCATGTGACCCATGGGATAATTTTAAAACCCTTATCTCTTCCCTCCATCAGCTTCTTTCTCTCTCAGCCAACTTCAACGTTGCCAGAAATTGCTATGTCGCGCTGGAAGTGGCAGAGCTCTACCAATCTCCAAGATTCCTACATCATCTTATTCGCCTTGCTCTCTTCTCTCAGTTTACCTACCTACTTTATTCTAATTTCCACTCACCTTTTCTAAATCTAACAAACCCCATAAAACCCTAATGGATTTAAAACAAAATTAAATGTTCATGAAGAAACCTCTGAGCATGGTTATAAGGGGCTTTGATCTCACTCCACACGTTCTACACATTTGTGTTTAGAAGTAACAGAGGCGATAAAGAAAAATAAAGATTCAAATCTTACCAATCGGAGATGCTCCGACGGTGCTTCATAATCGCGGATAATAGAGACAAAAGTCTTCAAGAAGCAGGTCAAGGAATCTCTTCTCTCTTATGATATCTTTCCATTATCTTCTTCTGCATTTACGCATTTTCTGATGCTATGGAAATTCCGTGATGCGCAAGATTGTTGATTAAAGCATCAATGTCGTGTTACGGATTGATGATCTTGATGAATATGCGATGATGTCGATTGAATATGTGACTGATGCAAAGATTTGATAATTGAAGCAATGAGGCTACATCGTTGATGCTATTGCAAATCGAAGATGAAGAAGTAGTAATGAATTTATTGTTGAAGGTTGAAAATCTGATGAATGAAGGTGCTGATGAAGCGAATTATGGAACGAAGAATGATGAAGTTGCGATGAAGATGAATGAAGAAGAATTATGCAGTAAGGAGTTGTACCCCAATTTCCCCCCCTAAGATCCCTTCATCATATCATATCAATTCAATCATAATAAGATCACACATTAGGGTTTGGCTCTTCTCCCTATCTTTAGCTTTGCTCTAGAAGGAATCACCAAGCACCCTGACTTGTACTTTATGATCATCTATGTTTTGTATTTATTATCCTTTAACTAATAAATACAATGAGTGTTTTCCCCAATTGTTGATGATGTAGGTGAAAGCATAATACATTCCATCAAGATTGATCTATGGATTCATGAGTTCATTTATATGCCCTCCTCAACAAAGCTTCATTGAGATTCAAGCCTCATCATTAAATATGTTTGGAAATAATATCATGACAAAGTATTTCATGATTCATCATACCTCAAGTTGTCAAGATTTAGTTCAAAAATACAAGGGTTGATTGAAGAAGTTTGACTGAATTGGACAAGTCTTTGATTTCAATGATCACAGGTGCATATTCCCTTTAAATATCAAGATGTGGAAGTGGTTTTGGTTGTAATAGTATCTCATTATCATCCTCAACAACTTATAATCACATAAGAAAAGTATTTGTGCAAGAAGGTTGGTCAAAGTTGCAAAGGTTCCCCAAGGCATCTTCTGGCTTTAGGAGCTAGGGTTTTGAACTTCAGAAGGGTATATCTTGCTCATCTTTTGGTATTTTTAAATGATTACAAATACATATTTCTATTTAAAGGGTTATTAACAAATAAATTCAAAAGTTGAAAAGAAATTTTGTGTGGAAGAAACTTGATGATGAAGAAATATTACAAGTCCTCTAGATGGACCCTCAAATTCCTTTATGTGACATAAAATGACCATAACTTGATCAATTTTTATCACCTTAATCCCATTCTTTTTCCATAATGATCATAAAGATGTGAAATTCAACCTTTATTTATATGAAAAACTTTAAAATGAATGGAAGATTACCTAAGGATGCAAAATATTATAGGCCATTTCTTGAATTTTTTCCAACTTCAACAAGTCATAAATCTCTCAATTTTTGGAGATTTTGAATGTTTCAAGTTTAAAAATGCTATTCAAGAGGTCTACCTCATGCCATCTTTTTTTTTGTCAAGAGAAAATTTCAAGTGGAAAGCCATGTTTGGATGCAAGACATTATAAGTAATTTTTTGAAGAAAAACTTAGAAATTTTCTAAGTATGGAAAGTCAACCTCTTTTTCTCAACTTTGACTCATCACAACTTCTAGCTCGAACATCCATTTGGTCTCTTTCTTTGTACATTGTAAAGCTTGTAGCCTCCTCTTTCTAAAGCTTCAAGAATCATGACCTAAGACACCTTGAGCTGAGACTGCCATTGATTTGAGTTTGGCAACTTCAAACTAAATTTCTCACTAAGTCAGAATTTTGAAATCCATAATGTGGCTTCTAATCACAAGATTTGTGCGTGTTTTCGATTTAAACTTGATTAACAAACTTGCCAAAGGTGTTTAGCGCTTCAAAACGCAATGATTGGATGAGTTTTGATGAAAATGAAGTCACACTTCACTCGTGCTCGACCTCCACTCTATTTCCCTCCAAACTTCTTTGTTTTTTTTTTCAAATTTCATTGCCATTCGTTTTCCTATAAATAGAGGATCTTATTCCATTCATTTCCTCAAGCTTTGAGAGCCAAACACACCCTGTCAAAACCTCACACGAACTTCAAAATTTTGAAATCAGTTTCTGATATTTAAGCTTTCTCCTCCAAAATTCTTTGCATATTCATCATCCTTCATCATTATACAAACTCTCTAATACCTATACCAAGCAGAACGAGCCATAATTCAAGCTACAGAAGTCCAGTTTCAGAGCTTTATTCTTGAACTTCAAACATGTAGAATTCTCCACCATTTGGATCTAAATAAAGCACTAACTTACTCTACTCCTTCTCCTGATTCTTGTGCTTCTTACAATTTTTAAATCCATTGAGAAGTGAGATAGAAATCTCAACTGAAAGGTGCTCGCTATTTTCTGAGTTTTTGATCCATATCTCCTTGCACACTTTATATAAATTTGGCGCGATGGTGGTGTTAGGATCGTCTTGAAGAGACGAATCCAATGATACTAGTCTGTGATTCTAATTTTTCCATTTGAAGAAACTCATGAAATCTCCATTGCAGGGTGTCTGGAGGTTGAAGATGATGACATGTCTCGTCTTAACCAATGATAGCGCGCCAATTGTTTTATTTTTATTGGTTTCCCTTTTTATGATCCAATGCATTTTCAAATAAGGTCCATATCAAGCACAGTGCGTCTGGTCCACTTGATCAGCTTACTAACGCGTTTTGACTATGATCTGATGGTCCATATCTTTTTAGTTTTATTTTTATTTTCTGATTTTATATTTTAATTGTTTTAAATTTCAAAAAATCATAACTCTTTTATTTTTTATCCAAAAATTATGAAAAAAATATACAAAAATACTTTGAATTATTTCTGACCTTATGAATATTTTTTCATATTTTTATTTTGATATTTGGTATTTTTTTATAATTTTTTCCTTGTTTTCTTTTTTTAATTGTTTTAATAATACTTTCTGACATTTTTTAATTCTGAATTTTTTCATAAAAATCATTTTCATTATTTCTGACCTTCTGATTTTTTTTGTGGAATTTTATCTTAATTTTTTCTATTTTTGATCTTTTTTCCATTATTTGAACATTTAAATTAATTTAAAAATAGTTTCTGACTTTAGAAAATTACCAAAAATTTCATATAAATATTTGAGTTCATTCCTGATTTTTCTATGGTCTTACTTATTTTTTCTTGATTAATTTAAATATAGTTGTTATTTTTCTCTCTTATTTCCATTTTATAATCATTTTTAAAACCATTTTCTTTTATTTTTAAATGCAATTTTATTTTTGTATATATGCTTGCTGATCTTGGATTAAAATTTTGATCATGAACTTTATTAACAACATTGGATCCACAATGTTGAGTTTAACTCCATAAAAATGGATGAATGATTTTAATAATAGTTTGATTAAATTTTTAGTTCAAATATGGTTTATTCATTTTCCCTTCCCTCTTCTTCTTATCCCATTCTTATTGTACAAAGTGTTATTGGAGCATGATTTACATATCATGTCTCAAAATATTAAGTGCATAGATTTCTATTGACCGGCCTCAAAATAGGTGCGACTTCTATATAAGTCCACTTACGATTGCTTAACATAGTGCTAAATTTTGTCCTGATTTGAGAAAATGATCATTCGTGGCCCAAACCTATGTTTGCAAACCCAAGTATGTTAATTTGAACCCTTTGATCCAATAACCTTGAGATCCATTGTTAGGAGGCTTTGGTTCTACCAATCCTCTAATGGAACTTCATCAATTTTGGTCAAAGTGGATCACTTAAACATCATTGATAATTAAGTATTACTTTGAGATTCTTAAATGGATGATATACTTGGCAAAAAGCAAATGCAACTTGTTCTTGAGAGGCTTTGGTTCTACCAATCTTCTAATGAGTTCCAAATGCAATTTTCAAGATGGTCATCCAACTAACCACTAATTCCTAACAATTGACTTTATTTTATGTTTTTGTTTTATGTTTTTACTTTATGTACCATTTACTTTAGCATTTACATTTCATGTTATTTTTCATTTTTGCTCACTTGGGCATTTAATTTTATGTCTTTTTATTTTGCTCACTTGATCTTTTCATTTTATTTTTGAAGATACCTAATAACCAACTTAAACCCTAAAAAAATTTAATGTTACTTGGACTATTTGGTTACTATCCTTGGCATTATGGATACATGGACTTCTTGGACTTAGGATTAGAAGTCTTGGCCTTTCATGAGACCTTGTGACCTCAATTGTTATATTGTCTGGAGTTATTGGGGTTTTACCTCAAGACATTGGGTTGTTTATTTGTTTTCTTTGTGTGCAGATTATTGTGATTACATGCTTTTGTCTGTGATCAGGAATTCATATGTATACAGTCGTTACTCTGCCCAATTTTTGTGAAGACTTTACACAAATTGAAGCTTGGTATTCTTAAGAGGTTTATTAATTGTTTGCTTGGTTTCAAATCCAAAGGATGGAATTCTACATTGACTTATTATGTCAAGTGTTGGCTTCTTGTTGGTTAGATGGTCCTTTTCCCTAGCTTTTATCTTATGTTTTAGGATAGTCTCTTCATCTCCTCCAATCTTCTTTAATTTCAAAAATCTTCTCCCTCCTTTTGAAAACTTCTTCTTGTTCTAAAACTTGAATCACTTTCATAATAAACTTGGACTTATGTCCATGCATTTTCAAAAATTATTTCTTAAACAAATTTCAATCAACTTAACAATACTTTGACATTTTTTGTGAAAAGACTAAAAGTCAATAAATATCATTCAAACTATTTTTCCATTTTGGCTTTTATCTTTAAAAACTTTTCTCAAAAGATTGGACTCTTGTCAATACTTGGAGTGATGCAAACAACTATACTTCCATAATATGAAGTGAAGAGAGATATTTTCTACTTGGGTGTTAAGTGAGGTTTTGTTGATTTTAAAATTCAAGCCATATTCTCCACTTTGAGATGATGCAAAATCTCCTTTCTCATGATTGTGGGTAGTAAGTATGATTTCCACACGAACAATGACGACGATGTCTTATCTCATAAAACTAACCAACACGCATGTGTTTTAAATTTTTTTAAGAGGAACTACGTGTAACCTAATCCCCTATTGCATGGAAGGTGGTATGTAGGCACTAAAGGTTTGCAACCGCGGAGGGTGCAAAAATCATAAAAAAAATGTTTCTTTTCTCATCCCCGCAATCTATTTTTACACAACATTTTATAGCCAAAATGTACAGATTTTTACAAAGAGGTTCCTGCAAAGTACCGTAGATGTTTAGGGTGCTAATAATTTCCCTTTTCATAATCAACCCCCTTACCTAGAATCTTTCCCCCTTCTTTTGGGTTATTCACTCTTTTCCCATTCCTTTGTAAATAATAAAGCGCAGTGGGAATTTTTATTTTGATCTTTACAAGTCAAGCCAATCCAATGGCTTTGTCTTAGACATTTCTACCGCTACATAAAAAAAATGGTGGCTTCACTGGGGAAAGATTCACCTCTTGCTGGTCCATCCCTAAGTGGGTTGATCCTATCTTTGTCTATATTTGTATATGGGTTATTGTTTGTTATATGTTGTATATTTGTTTGTCTGGATTTTCCTGGTTTTCAGGGTGCTTGGTGATTTCTCATAAGTCCTATACCCAGACTTGGGAAAGCTTAAGATAGGACGGGCGATATAGTCATGTTAACTTTGAGGGAGTAATCCCAAAAAAGGAGGCATGAGATCCCTCACTCAGTGGATGCCCCTTTGACTGTAGTGTCATTTACCGAGTAATCAGGAAGAAGTACTGCTTTTGACCTGGGAGCCGGCTGAAACTGAGGACCGTAGAATACCTAACCCATATTGGCCTTTTAGGTGTAGTGAGGAAGCCTTAACGGAGTAATCCAGAAATAGTCGTCATGCGATACTACGTTCGGATGAGTTTTTCTTGAGAATATTACTAATTACCGAGTTAATCGAGAAGTTGGTAATATCCGAAGGAAGGATGTAGACTCTGGGAACCTCTAGAACCTTGTTCGACAAGTGATAAATTTTAGACCACACCTTATGGGTAGTACCTTCGGCCTCATGCTCGTGATGTTGAACCTATGAACCCTATGTTTATGATCTTGTGTGTGATTGTTGCATAATGCATTCGTGCACCCATGAGCATCTCTTAAAGAAATTTTAATTCAAGGGACTTAAAAGTTGACTCTTTGTGAATATCTCAAGTTCTTTTTGACTATGGATTCTTGAAAAAGAAAGACTGGAAAGTACAGTTACAAAAATCCCAAGATAGATGAGTTGATGAGTCTGATTCCCGAGATTGAGTGTCCTGCAGATTTCCGGAGGAAGTATGGGTCTATCATTTCTCTCATAAAGCTTAGGGTGCGGGAGGGTATTCTATCGACTTTGGTCCAGTTCTATGATCCGATGTATCAATGCTTTACTTTCCCTTATTATCAATTGATTCCTACATTAGAAGAGTATTCTTATCTGTTGGGTTTTCCTATTACCGATCGTGTTCCTTTTACTGGTTTAGAGGGTGAGCCAAAATCACATGAGATTGCTGCTTTGATCCATTTGGGGAAGTCTAAGGTTGAAGCCCACGTGACTACTAAAGGATGGATTAGAGGATTACCAGCTCAATTCTTATTGGATAAAGCTCACTACTTTTCTAGGATGAAGACTACAATTGCTTTTGAGGCCATCTTTGCTCTACTTGCTTACGGGTTGTTCTTATTTCCTAATATAGACAAATTTGTTAATATCAATGCCATCAGGATCTTTATGACAGGGAACCTAGTTCCTACATTATTGGGTGATGCTTATTACTCTATTCATATTCAGGATTCTTATCATGGAGGGATGGTCATCTGCTGCACGCCTTTGTTGTATTAGTGGTTTACTTCTCATTTACCTCGGTCTGATGCTTTCTGGGATGTCAGAAAGGAACCTTGTTGGGCTCCAAAGATCATGGAACTTACTCATTCAGATATTGTATGGTATCATCAGGCTTACCATGATGTAGAGATTGCCGACAGTTGTGGTAGTTTCCCCAATGTACCTCTTCTTGGTACAAAGGGAGGAACTAACTATAACCATGTTCTTGCACGACGACGACTTGGATATCTGATGAGGGATAAGCCAAATAGTATTTATTTGAGTAGTTTCTTCCTAAAAGAGGGAGAAGACCATAAGGAAGCTAGGTAGCAGATTGCAAAGTCCTGGCGACACATTCACAGGAAGAGTAGGAAGGAGTTGGGACCTAAGGGGCTGTTTCTTTGGAGCCTTATCTGCAGTGGGTGCAAGCAAGAGCTATTCAGTTGAAAATTTCATATTCTCGGGAAGCACCTATGCCTGATTTATTTGTGAAGTCCACTCCTCCCCTATTGGATGATGCGGAAGAACTCCAGCTTGCTTTAGTCAGGATGCAACAGGAAAAGGAAGCTTGGAAGAATAAGTGCCTGGCTCTAGAGACTTCTTATTGAGAAAACTTAAAAGAGAGAGACCACTTGATTATGATTATGGAGATTTAGGCTGTAGAGACGATGGAGGTAAGGGGATTTATTTTCCCCTAAACCTCAATCAGATCCTAGTTGCTCACTTCCTGATTCAGATGATTCGAAGGAGGCCTCCATCAGATATGCAGAAGAAAACTAGAGGTTGAAGGCTCAGATTTCCAGACTTACGGGGAAGTGTCAGCGTATAGAGTGATCTCCATCAGCTTTATTTCTTATGGTTTTAGACTTATTTTAATCTTGTACTTAGGATTATTGAAACTTGTACTAAAAAGTTGTAATCCATTTTGAAGTTATTATAATAAAATTTTCAGTATTTCGAATGTGTTATTACTTAGATATCTGCAAAATTGTCTATGAATCTTTAAGTCCATTGAAATATTAATAATAAAATAAGTCATGTGCATTGCACGTCATTTTACATCATACCTCCTACACTTCTCAATGTTATTTCTTCCCCATGGCCTTTCTCTATGTGAGGTATTGACATGATCGGAATGATTCAGCCAAAGGAGTCAAATGGGCATTGTTTTATCTTGGTGGCAATTGATTATTTCACCAAATGGGTGGAGGCAGCTTCATATGTTAATGTTACTAAACAGGTGGTAGTACGCTTCATCAAAAACAACCTCATATGTCGGTATGGTGTGCCAAGCAGGATCATCACTGACAACAATTCAAATCTGAATAACAAGATGATGTCCGAAATTTGTGAAGAGTTTAAGATTGTCCATCATAATTCATCTCCCTACAGACCAAAGATGAATGGAGTTGTGGAAGCGGCCAATAAGAATATCAAGAAGATTATCCAGAAAATAGTGGTTACTTATAAAGACTGGCATGAGATGCTCCCTTTTTCTCTGCATGGGTACCGAACATCTATACGCACTTCAACAGGGGCAACCCTGTTCTCTCTTGTATATGGCATGGAAGAAGTACTTCCCATTGAAGTTGAAATTCCCTCTTTGTGTGTAATAATGGAATCCAAGTTGTCAGAGGCTGAATGGGTCCAGAACAGGTTTGACTAGTTGAATTTAATAGAAGAGAAAAGAATGACGGCCTTGTGTCATGGCCAATTATACAAAAAGAGAATGAAGAAAGATTTTGATAAGAAGGTTAAACCTCATGAATTCATAGAAGGAGACCTCGTGCTCAGGAAGATCATGTCTTTTAACGCTGATTCTAGGGGCAAGTGGACTCCTAATTTTGAAGGCCCATATGTTGTCGAGAAAGCCTTCCCTGGAGGTGCACCGATTCATGAAACAATGGATGGCAAGGAGTTCCCACATCCCGCGAATGTTGATGTAGTCAAGAAATACTTTGCCTAGAAAAAATAAAAGAACAGCTCGCCAAGACGAAAACCTAAAAGGGGAGCTTAGGCAAAAAAGAGCGTCTCGGTAAGCTGAAAACCCGAAAGGGCGGTTGTTGTACCCCAAAATTTGCCCTCCCATATTCTTTAAGAAATTGCCAAGTCAAGCTTCAAAATTCCCCAAGGGTTGCACAGTGCAAAGGTCTCCTATACAGTCAAGGTTAGGGTTTGTGTTCTGGTCAAGAAAATGAAGTTTTCAAAGGTCCAATCAAGTATCACATGCCTACAAATAGGGTCAAGCATCCTCATATCAAGTTTCAAGGCTTTCAGCACAAAATTGCACAGTCAAAAACCCTAATTGCACTACAGTCAACTGTAGGGGCAAAATGGTCATTTGACAGTCAAAAGTTCAAATTTTTGGTCAACATATCATTTTGAAGCCACAAACATCATTTGATCAATGCTTGATCATGATTCTCAAAGCTTGGCTCAAAAATCATCAAGATGCAAAAGTTTCCTTATTTGGACAGCTGAAAAAGTCAACTGTAAATTGACCAGGGCATAACTTTCACATGGATTATCAGAAAAATTCCATCCAAAGCTCATTTTGAAGAGAAAGACATTTCCTACAACTCATCTTCATACTTCAAGTCCAAGAAATGCTCTCACAAAAAGTTATCATTTTCAACATTATAGGTCATTTTCAAAAGTCAACAAAAAGGGACTTTAAGTCAAAAGGCCATAACTTGAGATTGGTAAATCAAAATGACATGGGACCAAAGGCATTGGTTATAGGACTCAAAGACCTTTCCAAAATGTCCAAGAACATGAGCAAAGCTTAAAAATTGAGCAAGTTATGCTTTGTGGAAGTTGGGAAATTTTTGGATATTTTGAAAAGTCAACATTACTTCAAATGACCTAAAATTGCTAATGGGCCCATTTTTCTTCCATAATTCATCATCCATGACATGTGAACGACCACTTGGCCCAAAGGGAAGTTTTATTCATTTTTTATTTATTTATTTGAATTTTTATTAATAATAATTCATTTAAATCAAATTAAATACATGAAAAATGCTAACCTAAGTTTTCCAATCTTTTTGTACATGTTTTATCCTCAAGATTTCGTGCATATTCAAATAGGGAAAGATTTGGAGAGATTGGAGCTGATTTGTATCAAAAAGCACATGGAAAAAGATTGAAAAAATCTTAGAAAATCAAATTTCCAAAATCATGAATGCAAGAGATTTGGAGTGGTTTCTTTAACCTAATTCATTCAGTACATAAGCCAAAACATAAACCTAATCTCAGGAACCATGAAGCTGCGCTAGAAATTGATCATCAAACTTGAATTTTTTTGCAAGAAACTCAAATATGAAAACAGCTTTGCAAGGCGATTCAAGTCTCAAAACCTATCTCATTAGCTTCCTCAAGCATTACTGAACGTTTTCCAATCACAAACGCTCATCAAAACGCCCGGAATTGGTACAATAGAGTAAAACCGTTTCAAATAAAATTCACAATCGTGCATCTTCATTCATGCGTTTATTGCAAGTTTTAATATGTGATTTACATTCCTTATGTTATTCTGAAGCTAATCCATATATTTAATTGCATTTTTATGTGCTATACACGATTTCGCCATTGATGATTTTTAGGGTTTGCAGAGTTTCGAATTAGGGGTTTTAAGACAAAGCAAAATTAGAACACCACAGTGCCATGGTTGTGATCAGCGCATGTGGACGGAGACCATGGAACCCTCGCGCTCAATTTATGAGCGTCGTAGGGCTAATCGCTATTTTCTAGTAGCATGCCTAAGAAAATGCGTAAAAAACCGTTGCCATGTTTATTGTATTTTCAGGAAAACGAAAACAATGGAGAAGATGAACTCGTGGCTAGCCATGATTGGCTCTTTTGAAAATTCGCGCGCAGAGGCCCCACTAATGCTTGTTTCTTTTATAATGTTTATTAGTTATTAGATATTAACATGTGTAAACTGGCTCAGCTGGCAAGGCGTAGTGGTGTTAATCCTCATGACCTGGGTTCGAGCCCCAGGTCTACATTACGTCCATATTATTTTTCAATAAGAATTCACGTGCAGTTTCAATATCAAGGCACATCATGCACCTTCAAAAAATCAACGTCCACCTGTCCAGTTGCATCAAATCAAAGGTCCAGATCCCAGGCACATGGTGAGTCCCAGTCAACGCGCCACATGTTACTCAAAAAGTCCACCAGGCTTTGCTAAATGGGCCAGAATTCTTGGATTGAACCTCCACTTTGGGACTGATACCCCCTAGGTTTGCTTTGTTTAAATATTTTATTTTACATTATTTCTATTTCTATTTTAATTCTTGTATTTAATTAATTTATTATTTTCACAAGATATAAAAACATCAAAAATCAGAAAAAGGGAAAAAATAATAAATAATTTTTATTTTAGTATTTTTCATAAATAAATTTGCATGTGATTAAATTTAGTTTTTTAAATTAGGTTGTAATTTTAATTCTTTTCATAATAAAAATCTAAAAAAAACATAGAATTAGGTTTAATTAATAATTTTTCATCTTTTTATTTTTCTTTCATAAATAATTAAATAGTTAAATATTTATTTTTATAATTAAATTGCATGTAAAAATTAGGATTAATTTTAGGTTAAAAACTTCAATATTTTTTAATAAATTAAAAGCTACTAGAATTAGGGTTTACATCTTATTTTAATTTTAGTTAATTCTTTTTTTTTATATATTAAATCCTAGAACATTAAAAAATACCAAAAAAAACAAGTTCTTTCCTTCTTTTAATTTTAATTAATTCCTCATTAATTTTAATTTTGCAAAAGGGTCCAACGCCCTCGTTCTTAATTTCTTATTAATTCGCATATTTATTTTATTTCGTTTAAATAATTATGTACCTCTCCCGAAGCCATGTAAATTACTTCTCGCACTTTTAATTCTTTATTTGCTTTGTTTATTTATTTTCTGTCAAATCGGGTTCGAGAAACTTTTGGCGATGTGGACCCGCGCCTTTTGTAATAGCTTAGAATTTACTTTTTTTCCGCAATATTTTTAACTGTTAAATTAAAGCATTATGGACAAAATAAAAACAAGCGTAGAACACCAATAATATGACAAGATAAATAAATGAAAACGACACACAAATCGCACACACCACCCCTAGGGTACGCCTCACTGTTGCCTTGCCTCGAAAGGTGATCGTCGAGTAGAAGATGTTTTAGTAAGTCCTCATGATCCGGGAACCTGGCATGAGGGTAGCTTCTAAGGTGTCTTCCTATTGCTCCGGTGATCACCATGTCCCGAACCTCGAATTGACCCGAACACCTCCAACGGTGGTGCTACTTACCTCTCAATGGTGGGATGGCACTACTTTAAAGGACATTTACACAGACGAATTCCTTAGGGTAGGTAGGTTCTCGTAGATACTTGCTCTAATCTCAAAACAAATTCAAAAATACTTTTCACACCAACACATTTTCAAAAGCTTTCAAAAGCAACTTTTCAAACACTCTTGAGGACCGATACAAGAGTCGAACTGGAATTTTCAAAGAAACTTTTTAAAACCCACATTGAAAAGCAAACAAACCATTTTTGAAAACACAAATGAGCAAGTATCTAAGAGCCCATGGATAACCATGGATAGAAAGGGTGCTAACACCTTCCCTTTCTATAATCTACCTCCCGAACCGAGAGCAATCTCTTTAAGGAATTTTTCTGTGCTTTTGTCCTTTCCATTTGGAGAAAATAAAAGACGGTGGCGACTCTTGCTTCTGCGACATTTCGCGAACCAGCGTTAAATAGTCAGTTCCAGATCCACCGATCACAGAACTGGCGACTCTGCTGGGGACGTTATAAAGTGAGGTGTACCTTAGGGCTAGTTCATAACTGTGTTTTCAATTGTTTTCCTTGTATGCTTTAAATTGTGGGTTGCATCGGAGTTACATAGATCCTAACCCGGATCTGGGGATACCCTGTTTAGGTAGCATAAGCTGTGAGGGACCTGTCCGGCATAGACCGACACAGGTGAAGCAGTGGCTACGTTGGTGTGGCACCTTGGTCTGTACCGATATCCCTTGTGTCGCAACGAGGAGAATATGGGTCTTCTAAGGAGTCATTAAGCACCAACAACCTTAGAACCTTAATTGACACAACTTGGCCTTTAGAATTGTAGCAGTATGCTACGCCCATTGAGGCTAAACTCTCGTGATGTTTCTGGCCGCAAGAAAAGATTGCGATGCTGGAGTTATGACCGATTGAGGGTAGTCAATGATATTGGGATCCTCTAAGAACCCTGTTACTTTTGATTAGGACAGGTATGAACCAACAAACTGAAAGAGGGTAGTACCTAGACCTCATGCTGGCCTAAACTTTAGGGGCTTGCCTTGTGTGACTTGTGTGCCTTACCATGTTTGCCTTTGTATCTATATGTGGTGTGCTTTATCATAACATCATAGCATCATGAGCATTGCATGCATCCTGCATAAGGACTGACCATTTCAAAGACAAGAGGGTTTCACCTTTGCTCTGTTTTGTAGGACATCATGATGCCTGTGCGAAGGAATACTATTCGGTTCAACTTTGTTCGTTCACCTGAGTTGCTTGATGAGTTGGTTAGCAGAATTCCAAATACCACTTCCTTCATCCAGAGGCATGGTTCTCTTCTCAGTTTAGTCACTGCAAAGCAGGATCAACAGTTGATGAGTGTTCTGACCCAGTTCTATGACCCTCTGTACCAGTGCTTCACCTTTCAAGACTTCCAGCTGGTCCCTACCCTAGAAGAGTTCTCTGATTTGCTTGGTATCCCTATCTTGGATCAGACTCCCTTTACTGGTTGGGAAAAGACCCTCAGGCTTGAGGATGTTGCTGCAGCTCTTCCTTTGACCCATCAAGAGGTAACAGACAACTGGGTAACTAGAAGCGGAGTTAAGGGTTTCTTGGCCAAGTTTCTAATTGGTAAAGCTAACAGTTTCTGGAATGACCTGGACTTTAGGGCATATGAAGACATCTTGGCTCTCCTAATATATGGGTTAGTCCTGTTTCCTAATCCTGACAACTTCATCAATGTCACCGCCATAAGGATCTTTATGTCTCAGAATCCTGTGCCCACTCTCTTGGGTGACATCTTGCAACAGCTTCATGCCCGTACTACCCAAAGCGAGGAACCCTATGGTGTTGTATCCCTTTGTTGGTGAGGTGGTTTATTTCACACCTCCCCAAGTTCGTACTGAAGAACCAAGAAGGAAGAGGTTGGGCTCACAGGTTAATGTCTCTCACTGATAAAGACATCATTTGGACTTGCAGAGGCTTGGATGAGATAGCTATTATTGATCGATGCGGGGAATACCCTAATGTTCCTCTAATTGGTACCCAAGGAGGGATCTCTTACAATCCATGTCTAGCACTCCGTCAGTTTGGAAGAGCAAGAAGAGCAGGTCCCCATGAGATGTTGGTGCCTCACATCAGTTTTGAATTTCAGGTGGATAGTGACGAGCTGCGTCGTAGGTTCATCAAGGCTTGGGACAAGGTTCATAAAGCTGACCCACAAGAGTTAGGGCCAAAGACCTCTTTACCTATGGAAGCCTACTACAAATGGGTTCGCATCCGTGCTCAGAAGTTAGGTATGCCGTATGAAGCTGTCAGACCCGTCATTCTTGAGTCTCCTGACAAAGATGGTGTTCCTCCAACTGTCCTTCCTCCCCAGATACCTACTGATTATGAGACATTGAAGAGATCTTGGTCGCAACTACGGGAAGAGCGGGATTCTTACCAGGAAAAGTTCAACGAGCAGGAATCAAAGATCCAGAAGCTGACAAAGCAGTTGGAGAATGAGAGAGCTCTGAATGCCTACATCCATACTGAGAAGAGGAGACCATGGGATCAATAAGGAGCTCCCGATGTGCTTTTACAGTTTTATTTCCTTTTCAGTATTTCCTTTCATGTAACGCCTAAGGGCAACCTGTTGAATAATTTCAGTTTCAAAGTTGAATCTAATGAAGTGTGTTCCTTTTTGTTTACAAAGTTGATTCCCGATTGTCTTTGAAAACATAATTCATACGCATTTCATACATCATGTGCATAGCAGGTTTTTCCCCTTTTCAGGTTGCTTACAGTTCTTCGCTGTTTATTTCAGCATCATGAATCCCGACTCTTCATCAACTGAGACCTCCATCAAGGCTCTTCAGGCGCAGAATGCGCAATTTCAAGAATTAATCAAGGGTCTGGCCCAAGGCCAAGAGGAGCTGAAGGCTATGCTCCTGAAGAAGGAGAAGAAGAAGAAGAGAAGAACTGTTCTGTTCAACTCGGGCCGAAGGTTTGGTAATGCTCTGCAGCAGGAAGAGGCTGGTTCTTCTGTTGGCAAGAGTAGTCCTCAGGCAGAAGCAAGGGTTCCTAGTCCGGTAGTCTCCGACAACGAGACTGATTTTGATGAAGAGCAGTACCCTCCTGCAGAAGACAGATACAAGCAACTGGAGGATAGGTTGAAAGCTATGGAGATTCAACAGGTACCTGGGCTGGATTTTGGAGATCTGGGTTTGTCAACTGGTGTGATCATCCCTCACAAGTTCAAAGCACCATCCTTCTCTAAGTATGACGGGGCGTCTTGTCCCAAGCTGCATCTAAGGTCCTATGTTCGGAAAATGCAACCGTACTCTGCGGATAAGAATTTATGGATCCACTTCTTCCAGGAGAGTCTTTCAGGGACTCATCTCGAATGGTTCTATCAACTGGATGGGACCAAGGTTCGTAACTGGGAGGAGTTGGCTACTGCTTTCTACAAGCAGTATCAATATAATGCCGACCTTGCCCCTACACGTACCCAACTCCAGGGTATGTCGTTAGGTTCAAGCGAAGGTTTTAAGGAGTACGCTCAGAAGTGGAGAGACCTGGCTGGCAGGGTGCAGCCACCATTGACTGATCGGGAGTTGGTAGACATGTTCTTGGGGACTCTATCTGGGCCGTTTTTTAAACCACCTCATCGGGAATTCATCTTCAGGGTTCACTGATCTAATCTTGACTGGAGAAAGAATTGAGGTTGGGTTGAAGTCTGGAAAGATTCCGAAGGGTGCATCGTCTAGCTCGGAGAAGAAACCCTTCAAGAAGGAGGCCAGCGCGGTGTATGGGCCTAGAAGGCAGGATAAACCAGAGCGCCGTCAATCCGTCAGTGCATTAATGATTGCCAAGCCTGCAGCCGCTCCTTGGCAAGCTAACCAACCAAGGGCTGAGAGACCCAGAAGGGAATTCACCCGTTTGAGTATGACTTTGTCGCAGATCTTACCACAGTTGCTCTCAACCAATTTGGTAACCGTCAGAGAGGCTCTGAGGGTTGCAAATACTACATCTCCCAAGTACAACCCGAATGCTCGTTGTGCTTATCATTCTGATAGCCCGGGGCACGCCACTGATGACTGTTGGGCATTAAGGAACAAGCTGCAGGACCTTATTGACGCCAAGGAGGTACAGTTTGAGGCATCTGAGAAGCCTAATGTAGTGACAGCTCCCCTGCCTGCTCATGGAGTGAATGCTATTGGGGACGAAGAGAAAGTGGATGAAGCTGAGTTTGATAGCTGGATTTTCCCTGAAACCGACATTGGACTTAATAATTGGAGTGCAAAGGACAACCTGTCTGTTTCTCTTGTTACTAAGTAATGAATTCCTATGTTTTTGGTATTTGTAATAAACAATGATAAACTCTTTGGCCCGGTGTCTTACCCGAGGCACCGTGGTTTCATTTGTGAGGGCATATAAATTGTCATTTCATATATCATGAATGAAAATCTTGGACGTTTTCTCGCATTACAAATCTTGTGCTCCTTTTCTGTCTTTCTTTCCTTTACATATATTTCAAAGCAGCTGTATTTACACACACACTCACTCATACAGGTTTCAATCCACTCTGGATCCCACTGACAACAACCCTGCTACTGCCAGTTATGACTTCGAAAATCCGATCAACTTAGCCGAAGACGAAGGTGAAGATGATTGCGAAGTGCCTGGTGAGCTTGCAAGACTGTTGCTTCAGGAAGAGAGGGCAATTCAACCCCACGAAGAGCCAGTGGAAACAATAAACTTGGGTACTGAGGAAGACAGGAAAGAGGTAAAGATTGGTGCCAACCTAGAGCTCAGCGTGAAGCAACGGTTAACCAAGATGTTACATGACTATATGGAGATCTTTGCCTGGTCCTACGAAGACATGCCCGGGTTGGATACCGATATTGTGGTCCATCACTTGCCAACTAAAGAAGACTGCCCTCCAGTTAAGCAAAAGGTCCGTCGGATGCGTCCAGAGATGTCTGAAAAGATTAAAGCCGAGGTTATGAAACAGTTTGATGCTGGGTTCCTTGCAGTAACTTCTTACCCTCAGTGGGTTGCTAATATGGTGCCGGTACCTAAGAAGGACGGTAAGGTCAGAATGTGTGTCGACTACAGGGATCTGAACAGGGCCAGCCCTAAGGATGACTTCCCCTTACCTCACATCGATGTCCTTGTTGATAATACAGCTCAGCACAAGGTGTTCTCTTTCATGGATGGCTTTTCAGGTTACAATCAGATCAAGATGGCACCTGAAGACATGGAAAAGACTACATTTGTTACTCAGTGGGGCACCTTCTGCTACAAGGTCATGCCGTTCGGGTTGAAGAACGCTGGGGCAACCTACCAACGTGCCATGGTTGCTTTATTTCATGACATGATCCATCATGAGATAGAAGTGTATGTGGACGACATGATCGCTAGGTCCCAGACTGAGGAAGAGCACCTAGATCATCTGCAGAAGTTGTTTGACCGGTTGAAACTGTACAAGCTGAGATTGAACCCGAACAAGTGCACCTTCGGGGTAAGATCGGGAAAGTTGCTAGGCTTCGTGGTAAGTGACAAGGGTATTCAAGTGGACCCTGCTAAGGTCAAAGCTATTCAAGAGATGCCAGTTCCCAGGACAGAGAAGGAAGTCAGAGGCTTTTTAGGACGCCTGAATTACATTGCTCGATTCATCTCACATCTGACTGCTACCTGTGAGCCAATCTTCAAGCTGCTGAAGAAAGATCAGGTAGTACGTTGGAACGATGAATGTCAGGCTGCTTTTGACAGAATCAAAGAGTATCTCCAAGAACCACCTATCCTTATGCCACCGGTTGAAGGGAGACCTCTGATACTATATCTGACAGTGCTGGACAACTCAATGGGGTGTGTGCTGGGGCAGCATGACGAGTCTGGCCGAAAAGAGCATGCCATTTATTACCTTAGCAAAAAGTTTACCGACTGTGAGACCCGATACTCACTGCTCGAGAAAACTTGCTGCGCTTTGGTATGGGCTGCTCGCCGGCTGAGACAGTATATGCTGACTCACACTACCTTGTTGATCTCAAAAATGGATCCTATAAAGTACATATTCGAAAAGCCTGCTCTGTCTGGGAGAATTGCAAGATGGCAAATGATCTTGACGGAATACGACATTCAGTACACAACCCAGAAAGCCATCAAGGGAAGTGTATTGGCAGACCACTTGGCACATCAGGCCGTAGATGATTATCAATCAATGAACTTCGAGTTTCCGGATGAAAGCATTATGATAGTGACTGATTGTGAAGTACCTGGACCGGATGAAGGACCTGAACCAGGATCCCGATGGTCTATGCACTTTGACGGAGCCTCCAATGCTTTGGGAAACGGTATCGGCGCCATAATCATATCTCCACAAGGTACTCATACTCCACTCACTGCCCGGCTATGTTTCAACTGTACCAACAACATGGCGGAGTATGAGGCGTGCATCATGGGTCTTCAAGCTGCGATCGACCTAAGGATCAAGTTTCTGAGTGTCTTCGGAGATTCCGCTCTTGTGATCAATCAGATCAAAGGAGAGTGGGATACGAAACATCCAAACCTGATTCCTTACAGAGAATGTGTATTGACCCTGATCCCCCACTTCACGAAGATAACCTTTGAACACTTTCCGAGAGAAGAGAATCAGTTGGCGGACGCGTTAGCTACAATGTCTTCTATGTTTAAGGTCAAATGGGATAATGAGGCTCCCCGAATCATCATTTGGAAACTGGACGAACCGGCATACTGTTGCGATCTCGAAACTGAATTAGTAACTGAGAAGCCTTGGTACCATGAGGTGAAGAGATATTTGGAAACTCAGGAGTACCCGGAAGGTGCATCCATCAATGATAAGAAGTTCCTGAGAAGGTTCGCAGCCAAGTTCTTCCTTAGCAACGACATCTTGTACAAGCGAAACCATGATTCAACCTTACTGCGTTGTGTGGATAAAACTGAAGCAGAAAGGATCATGGAAGAGCTACATGAAGGGACCTTTGGTACACATTCCAGTGGACACACTATGGCTAAGAAAATCCTACGAGCAGGATATTACTGGTCCACAATGGAAGCTGACTGTTACCAACATTCCAGGACATGCCATAAGTGCCAGATTTATGCAGACAAGGTGCATATTCCTCCGGTTCCCCTGAACGTCCTGACTGCGCCTTGGCCGTTTGCAATGTGGGGCATAGACATGATTGGTGAGATTAAACCTACGACATCTAATGGGCATCGCTTCATCCTAGTGGCGATTGATTATTTTACGAAGTGGGTCGAGGCAGCATCCTATGCTACGGTAACCAAGACTGTTGTGGCACGGTTCATTCGGCATAATCTGATCAGTCGATACGGCGTCCCTGAGAGGATCATTACGGACAACGGTACCAATCTGAATAACAAGATGATTGCTGAGCTCTGCGAACAGTTCAAAATACAGCACCACAATTCTTCTCCTTACAGACCGAAGATGAATGGGGCTGTAGAAGCGGCAAATAAGAACATCAAGAAAATCGTGCAGAAGATGACAGTGACTTATAAAGATTGGCACGAGATGTTACCGTTCGCTCTACATGGGTACCGTACCTCAGCTAGGACGTCAACCGGGGCAACTCCTTTCTCTCTGGTTTATGGTATGCAGGCAGTCTTGCCGATCGAAGTACAAATACCCTCTCTCCGGATAATGAAGGATGCAAATCTGAACGAAGATGATTGGATCCAGACACGACTTGATCAGCTCAACCTCATTGATGAAAAAAGACTTGCTGCTATCTGTCATGGTCAGACGTATCAGAAACGGATGATCAGGGCGTTTAACAAAAAGGTCAGACCACAGGAATATCAAGTTGGGGATCTGGTAATCAAGAGAATCATCCTTCCTCAGAGTGATCCAAGGGGCAAATGGACCCCTACGTACGAAGGGCCATTTATGGTTAAGCATGTGTTCTCAGGAGGAGCCATGATCCTAACCAACATGGATGGTGACGACCTTCCTCACCCCGCCAATGCAGACATAGTAAAAAGATACTACGCATGAAAAAGACCCGCTAGGCTGACATGCCTAGGCAAAAATTAGGGCTTCCCGTCGAACCAAAAGGGTTCGGGCAAAATGAAGGGATGAAATAAAAAAAAATCTGTACACCCGGCAAGTCGAAAACCTGAAAAGGCGGCTTGGGCAAAAATTGGTATCCCGGTGGACTGAAAACCCGAAAGGGCGGTCCAGGCAAAAATTAGGGATAAAGCGTAATACTATGTCTCATTGATCACTTTGCATCCAGAATCCGGTATCTATATCAAGTTCAGACGACATCGATCAGTCAGCTTCACCTTCAACCAAGGTCATCAAGTGATGAGACGCTCGGAGTTATAAAGGCAATAGCAGAGTTGAAACCCAGTGGGATCATTCATTTCACACAGCTGTTTTATGTTCTTTTGTACAAAATTTGTATAAACTCTTTTGCTCGGCGGCGTTCTCTTACTAGGACGTCAGCCCCCTGTACATAAAACGCCTATTTTCAGGCCATTCAAAATCAATACAAATATACTTTTCAGTTAAATGTGCCAATTGTTTTTCTTTTTCTGTTTTGTCTTGCGAAGAACGTCCAAGGTTCAATTTGTGATATATGCATTGACAATAATTTGCTAACTCATAAATATTTGCATACGAAACAAAGGATTAATTACATGTGACACTAGAAACAGGGGCAATAAAGAGTTGTCTAAGCAATCTAATTGTTCTGTCCTCCAAGGTACCAAGGTAGGTTCAGCTAAAGAACATAACCAGTACATCTTAATTCCCCAGAGAGTAAGCCAGCAGGCAGCGCACTCTCCCCAAGAAAAGTTATCAAATCTTAAGGAAATTGAGTATCCTCCAGTAGATCTCAACATTCCCCAGCAGCATATATACATATATTCTTAACAAGCATCCCCGACAGTCTTGGTCTAAAGATTGTTCCCCGGCGGTATATCAACATTCAAAGGAATCACTTCCCCAGCATATCAAAACTTCCCCAAGAAAGTCCAATCCAGTTCCCCAGGAAGGTTGGAATCTATCTCCCCAAGCAGTAAGCTTATCCCCAGTAGATTCTGGAAGCTTATCCCTCGCAGAGCACGAACGCGTCGTCCGGCTTTATTTAAAGAGTTATTTCCTTAACAGGATATAACTAGGTTATCCTCAGCCAAAAGCCACAGAAAGAGCGTCCCCGGCGAAATCTCTTTACCCCCAGCGAAGTCTACTCACACTTCCAACACAACAAAGATATCCCCAGCAAGTTACCATCACAATTCAGCAGAGTATCTCTCTCCCCACAGAGTATCACTCCCCAGCATGGTCGCTAGAGTTTTTTCCTCCCCACAGAATCTTCCATTTGCCAAGTTTATTCCCCAACAGAGTTATCTTCTCCCAACCAGTATTCTTGCAGTTATCATCCCCAGCGGAAGCGAAAGCTTATTCTTCAATATCAGCCCAGGATATGATTTCCCGGCACCCGTCAAGGATTTACTTTCCTAGACAAAAACATACATTCGTAAACATCACATACATCATTATAGCATGCATATACGCATCATGAACATACAATATCACATATTCAGAGAGCATCTCGCATGTCATACCACATGACATCGCATACAACTAACGCTTGTCTTTTCAGGACAAAAGTACAAAATGATTACCATCAATGGTCGCAACCAAAGATCCGATTCCTGTATCTTACCAGGGTGCATCTGTTGATGACCAATTACCAGATCCGATTCCTGTATCTTACCAGGGTGTGTCTGAAGAGTTCGAGGATCCGATGCCTGAATCTTGCCAGGGTGTATCCGTTGAAGACTAACATTACCAGATCCGATTCCTGTATCTTGCCAGGGTGTGTCTGAAGAGTTCGAGGATCCGATACCTGAATCTTGCCAGGGTGTATCCATTGAAGACTAACATTACCAGATCCGATTCCTGTATCTTGCCAGGGTGTGTCTAAAGAGTTCGAGGATCCGATACCTGAATCTTGCCAGGGTGTATCCGTTGAAGACTAACATTACCAGATCCGATTCATGTATCTTGCCAGGGTGTGTCTGAAGAGTTCGAGGATCCGATGCCTGAATCTTGCCAGGGTGTATCCGTTGAAGACTAACATTACCAGATCCGATTCCTGTATCTTGCCAGGGTGTGTCTGAAGAGTTCGAGGATCCGATACCTGAATCTTGCCAGGGTGTATCCGTTGAAGACTAACATTACCAGATCCGATTCATGTATCTTGCCAGGGTGTGTCTGAAGAGTTCGAGGATCCGATACCTGAATCTTGCCAGGGTGTATCCGTTGAAAACTAACATTACCAGATCCGATTCCTGTATCTTGCCAGGGTGTGTCTGAAGAGTTCGAGGATCCGATGCCTGAATCTTGCCAGGGTGTATCCGTTGAAGACTAACATTACCAGATCCGATTCTTGTATCTTGCCAGGGTGTGTCTGAAGAGTTCGAGGATCCGATGCCTGAATCTTGCCAGGGTGTATCCGTTGAAGACTAACATTACCAGATCCGATTCCTGTATCTTGCCAGGGTGTGTCTGAAGAGTTCGAGGATCCGATACCTGAATCTTGCCAGGGTGTATCCGTTGAAGACTAGCATTACCAGATCCGATTCCTGTATCTTGCCAAGGTGTGTCTGAAGAGTTCGAGGATACGATACCTGAATCTTGCCAGGGTGTATCCGTTGAAGACTAGCATTACCAGACTCGATTCCTGTATCTCGCCAGGGCACGTCTGAAGAATTCAAAGATCTAATTCCTGTAACCAGTCAGGACATATCTATACAAAAGCATCTGAAAACCAGCTCCTGTAACATGTCAGGTACTCATTTTTTCTTTTGCAGGTATGCAGGTTCCCGCTAAGGAATCTCTTACGCAATCAACACCCAGATGGCATCTATAAGCCCATCATCCTATTCATCAATCTCCAAATGGCATCTGTAAGCCCATTCCCATCATCACTGCTACTATGTGAGCGCAAATTTCTGGGCACTCTAGTGTTCAATCATCTTCTACCCTCGGATTACGAAAGGCACGTCAGCCAATCTGCATCCTCAGGTCTAAGAAGATTGAACAGGGGCAACTGTTGTACCCCAAAATTTGCCCTCCCATATTCTTTAAGAAATTGCCAAGTCAAGCTTCAAAATTCCCCAAGGGTTGCACAGTGCAAAGGTCTCCTATACAGTCAAGGTTAGGGTTTGTGTTCTGGTCAAGAAAATGAAGTTTTCAAAGGTCAAATCAAGTCTCACATGCCTACAAATAGGGTCAAGCATCCTCATATCAAGTTTCAAGGCTTTCAGCACAAAATTGCACAGTCAAAAACCCTAATTGCACTACAGTCAACTGTAGGGGCAAAATGGTCATTTGACAGTCAAAAGTTCAAATTTTTGGTCAACATATCATTTTGAAGCCACAAACATCATTTGATCAATGCTTGATCATGATTCTCAAAGCTTGGCTCAAAAATCATCAAGATGCAAAAGTTTCCTTATTTGGACAGCTGAAAAAGTCAACTGTAAATTGACCAGGGCATAACTTTCACATGGATTATCAGAAAAATTCCATCCAAAGCTCATTTTGAAGAGAAAGACATTTCCTACAACTCATCTTCATACTTCAAGTCCAAGAAATGCTCTCACAAAAAGTTATCAATTTCAACATTATAGGTCATTTTCAAAAGTCAACAAAAAGGGACTTTAAGTCAAAAGGCCATAACTTGAGATTGGTAAATCAAAATGACATGGGACCACAGGCATTGGTTAGAGGACTCAAAGACCTTTCCAAAATGTCCAAGAACATGAGCAAAGCTTAAAAATTGAGCAAGTTATGCCTTGTGGAAGTTGGGAAACCTTTGGATATTTTGAAAAGTCAACATTACTTCAAATGACCTAAAATTGCTAATGGGCCCATTTTTCTTCCATAATTCATCATCCATGACATGTGCACGACCACTTGGCCCAAAGGGAAGTTTTATTCATTTTTTATTTATTTATTTGAATTTTTATTAATAATAATTCATTTAAATCAAATTAAATACATGAAAAATGCTAACCTAAGTTTTCCAATCTTTTTGTACATGTTTTATCCTCAAGATTTCGTGCATATTCAAATAGGGAAAGATTTGGAGAGATTGGAGCTGATTTGTATCAAAAAGCACATGGAAAAAGATTGAAAAAATCTTAGAAAATCAAATTTCCAAAATCATGAATGCAAGAGATTTGGAGTGGTTTCTTTAACCTAATTCATTCAGTACATAAGCCAAAACATAAACCTAATCTCAGGAACCATGAAGCTGCGCTAGAAATTGATCATCAAACTTGAAATTTTTTGCAAGAAACTCAAATCTGAAAACACCTTTGCAAGGCGATTCAAGTCTCAAAACCTATCTCATTAGCTTCCTCAAGCATTACTGAACGTTTTCCAATCACAAACGCTCATCAAAACGCCCGTAATTGGTACAATAGAGTAAAACCGTTTCAAATAAAATTCACAATCGTGCATCTTCATTCATGCGTTTATTGCAAGTTTTAATATGTGATTTACATTCCTTATGTTATTCTGAAGCTAACCCATATATTTAATTGCATTTTTATGTGCTATACACGATTTCGCCATTGATGATTTTTAGGGTTTGCAGAGTTTCGAATTAGGGGTTTTAAGACAAAGCAAAATTAGAACACCACAGCGCCATGGTTGTGATCAGCGCATGTGGACGGAGACCATGGAACCCTCACGCTCAATTTATGAGCGTCGTAGGGCTAATCGCTATTTTCTAGTAGCATGCCTAAGAAAATGCGTAAAAAACCGTTGCCATGTTTATTGTATTTTCAGGAAAACGAAAACAATGGAGAAGATGAACTCGTGGCTAGCCATGATTGGCTCTTTTGAAAATTCGCGCGCAGAGGCCCCACTAATGCTTGTTTCTTTTATAATGTTTATTAGTTATTAGATATTAACATGTGTAAACTGGCTCAGCTGGCAAGGCGTAGTGGTGTTAATCCTCATGACCTGGGTTCGAGCCCCAGGTCTACATTACGTCCATATTATTTTTCAATAAGAATTCACGTGCAGTTTCAATATAAAGGCACATCATGCACCTTCAAAAAATCAACGTCCACCTGTCCAGTTGCATCAAATCAAAGGTCCAGATCCCAGGAACATGGTGAGTCCCAGTCAACGCGCCACATGTTACTCAAAAAGTCCACCAGGCTTTGCTAAATGGGCCAGAATTCTTGGATTGAACCTCCACTTTGGGACTGATACCCCCTAGGTTTGCTTTGTTTAAATATTTTCTTTTACATTATTTCTATTTCTATTTTAATTCTTGTATTTAATTAATTTATTATTTTCACAAGATATAAAAACATCAAAAATCAGAAAAAGGGAAAAAACAATAAATAATTTTTATTTTAGTATTTTTCATAAATAAATTTGCATGTGATTAAATTTAGTTTTTTAAATTAGGTTGTAATTTTAATTCTTTTCATAATAAAAATCTAAAAAAAACATAGAATTAGGTTTAATTAATAATTTTTCATCTTTTTATTTTTCTTTCATAAATAATTAAATAGTTAAATATTTATTTTTATAATTAAATTGCATGTAAAAATTAGGATTAATTTTAGGTTAAAAACTTCAATATTTTTTAATAAATTAAAAGCCACTAGAATTAGGGTTTACATCTTATTTTAATTTTAGTTAATTCTTTTTTTTTATATATTAAATCCTAGAACATTAAAAAATACCAAAAAAACAAGTTCTTTCCTTCTTTTAATTTTAATTAATTCCTCATTAATTTTAATTTTGCAAAAGGGTCCAACGCCCTCGTTCTTAATTTCTTATTAATTCGCATATTTATTTTATTTCGTTTAAATAATTATGTACCTCTCCCGAAGCCATGTAAATTACTTCTCGCACTTTTAATTCTTTATTTGCTTTGTTTATTTATTTTCTGTCAAATCGGGTTCGAGAAACTTTTGGCGATGTGGACCCGCGCCTTTTGTAATAGCTTAGAATTTACTTTTTTTCCGCAATATTTTTAACTGTTAAATTAAAGCATTATGGACAAAATAAAAACAAGCGTAGAACACCAATAATATGACAAGATAAATAAATGAAAACGACACACAAATCGCACACACCACCCCTAGGGTACGCCTCAGTGTTGCCTTGCCTCGAAAGGTGATCGTCGAGTAGAAGATGTTTTAGTAAGTCCTCATGATCCGAGAACCTGACATGAGGGTAGCTTCTAAGGTGTCTTCCTATTGCTCCGGTGATCACCATGTCCCGAACCTCGAATTGACCCGAACACCTCCAACGGTGGTGCTACTTACCTCTCAATGGTGGGGTGGCACTACTTTAAAGGACATTTACACAGACGAATTCCTTAGGGTAGGTAGGTTCTCGTAGATACTTGCTCTAATCTCAAAACAAATTCAAAAATACTTTTCACACCAACACATTTTCAAAAGCTTTCAAAAGCAACTTTTCAAACACTCTTGAGGACCGATACAAGAGTCGAACTGGAATTTTCAAAGAAACTTTTTAAAACCCACATTGAAAAGCAAACAAACCATTTTTGAAAACACAAATGAGCAAGTATCTAAGAGCCCATGGATAACCATGGATAGAAAGGGTGCTAACACCTTCCCTTTCTATAATCTACCTCCCGAACCGAGAGCAATCTCTTTAAGGAATTTTTCTGTGCTTTTGTCCTTTCCATTTGGAGAAAATAAAAGACGGTGGCGACTCTTGCTTCTGCGACATTTCGCGAACCAGCGTTAAATAGTCAGTTCCAGATCCACCGATCACAGCGGTCTAGGAAAAAATTAGAGACATAAACAGAATAAATTTTCCCGGTAGGTTGAAAACCCGTAAGGGTGACCTGGGAAAAAGTTAGGGATTTTCTGGCAAGTAACTGCATCAGACAAGACTTGACCAATGGAGCAACAATCTGCTTGGATCTTACTACTCTTCGACCAAAGTTTCGGCTCAGGAATTCAAAGTTGTTAAGGAGAATAGTGGTCATTGAAATTCAATGTATCTTTTCCAAATATATATTACCGTGTTCCAAACTTTGTAATCATCTATGGAGTCTTTCCATTCGCATACTACCATTCTATTAATAAAGTTTGAGCCTTTTATCCAATTCTTTGCAATTCTTATTTTATTCAGCTTATAAAGATTTCATTTATTATCGATAGTAATGATCAAAGCAAACAGATTTAATAGCAAAATTATTTTTGAAAAGAATTTACAAATTGCTTTAAATTTTGTGATACAAGGAGAACAAAATTAGTAACTTCAGGTTTTCCTGGTTTGCATGATGTTAAGACTCTGTCCAAGATTCCTTAGTGAAGCCTTCACTCATTTAATAAAAGTCTTGTCTCCCCTTACATGCTGAGATTGGACTCATTTGCGAAACATCTTCTTTCAGTAGTACTAGCATATTGTTTGTTTGCTCGGCAGCTAGGCAAGGGCAATGTCTTATTAAAGAAGTGTTGAATTAGTTATCAACTTTTTGGGTTTTCTTCCGCCGAGTGCTGGATTGGATTTAAAATCCCCATAAGTTTCTTGCTGTAATGTTTGATTTCTTGATTTCCCCATGTGAAGTTGAGATAATGTATTTCTCTGAAATTGTTTCCCCCATGAGGTTTTCGTACTTTCTTCCAAGAGAAGTTGGTGCAATTATCACTCTTAGTATTGAAGAATGTATCTAGGTGTCCCCTCCGACGATAAAATATTACCCTCCCCAATGAAGTTAGTATGTCATCCCCAACTGTTGTCTCAATGAGGTGATATTGTTTTCCCGAAGGAAATCAACCATGGCAGAAGTGTGAACTTCGAACATTTTGTTTCCCCCGCTGAAGTCTGTGATATTCCCGGGTGAAACTTGGAGGAAGATATTATATCGCCATGTTTGTGTTAATTTGCTGCTATTGATCTTTTTATTTCCCATTGGATTTAAGCTATGAAATAGGAGTTTGTTTCCTCAGTTGGTGCTTACTATCTCATGGAATTTCCATCCCGAATTTGATTTAGCTAAGTATTGACGGTACCCACTTGTTTGTCGTATGTTTATCTCCAGTGTTATATGTCTGTTTTTTCAGCATATACATGGTAACATTCATACTTTTATACCAGCATTGTGCATAATCATTGCTCATTTGCAATTTTTTATATCTTGTTGGTATATTACCCTATTTTGTAAAAAAGTTGTTGTTACTCTTTCTCCATTAGAATTTCATCCTTAAGCAGAAAGTGTATATTCTTTCAATTTCCCCACCGAGTTATCCCTCATGGGAGAAGTTTGCTTTAGCCTTCCTATTTAACTCATTGTCCAGATAGAATTATGATTCCCTCTTGAGTTTATTTCTCAGAAGATGTCTTTTGACTGCTTCATTCCGGTTTATTTCGGGTTGGGATGGGCACCCTCAGCAATATTATTATTTGGGTTTCTGCAAGCTTTGAGCTTTGGTTTGAAATGTGCATTTATTTTGCACAAGAGGATTCTATCTCCTCAACAGGAATTATATTGGAATTTCTCCAGAAGTTCCATTTTCTTTCCCCAAGAAGCCATATTTTCTTTCTTCAAGAAATCTTTATTGCAATTCCTTCTCATAACAGCAAGTGGCAGGTCTCTTTATTTGAGCAACCTGTATTTCCCCCAGTGAATCTAATAGACTCCCAGAGAAGATTCATATTTTTTTACTCCAAGGAATGGTAGCCTTGTCATTATGGAAGGTAGTTCATTGTTGATATTTTGTTACTCCAATGAATGGTAGCCTTGTCATTATAGAAGGTAGTTCATTGTTGAGATGTTGTTACTCCAATGAATGGTAGCCTTGTAATTATGGAAGGTAGTTTGTTGTTGATATTTTGTCACTCCAATGAATGTTAGCCTTGTCATTATGGAAGGTAGTTCGTTATTGAGATGTTGTTACTCCAATGGATGATAGCCTTGTCATTATGGAAGGTAGTTCGTTGTTGAGATGTTGTTACTCCAATGAATGGTAGCCTTGTCATTATGGAAGGTAGTTTGTTGCTGAGATTTTGTTACTCCAATGGATGGTAGCCTTATCATTATGGAAGGTAGTCCTTGATCGCGACTTTATGAGTCTATCGGGTGTAGTGACTGCAAGTGCACAGTCTATCGCGTAGTTTTAAAAGATATCGAACCCACAAGGACTGGTGGTCAGAACTACTGTTATCTAAAGATTACTATGTAAAGCTAAGGCTAATTATAAATTTGAGTGTTTGGGTTTAATCGGGAATTAACTAGAATTTAATAATTAATGACGAGATACCGGTATGTATTTCGTTAACCTAAGGGATTCAGTACGTCATTCGCATTTTTTTTTAGTATTAAAACATAGTTTCGGTGAAATTATTCGTTTAAAAACCCTCATCTCAAACTTCCGTTCTATTGAATTAGATCATATCAGTTAAGCTCGAAATGAGTGCTTCCGCTGTTTCATTTAATTCTCAAAAGTATTTTCTGAAAACAAATAAGTTCCAATTAACGTTAAAGCGCTTCCGCTGTTTTTAAAATTAATGTTTCAATAACCATTATCCGGGTAAAACCTCAAACTTCCGTTCTATTGATTTTAACCTTAGATTGTTTCTTACTTCCATACAAAAACAATTAAATATTAAATTGGAAATTAAAACCAGAAAAGTACTTTTGTAAAAAATAATAATGCCAATTAATTACCAAATCCTTTTGGTCAAGTTTTACATACCGGTATAGGGAATCTAGCCAGACATAATATTATCGCAGAATATCATAAGATTTAAGTGTAAATTCAACATCTCATGCATAATAAGAAATAAATAAATTATGGTAATTAGAATAAGAACCTGAAAAGTGAATAAGAAAGCGGTTAATTCCAATAAAGTGTGTGTCCTCCCCAAGCCGACAGGATTGACTTGATGTAAGAATGGCTCGAATACAATTATAGTAAATCCTAAACAAATTCTGGAAGCCTTGAACCAAACTAATGTTGCAGTATTTCTCCGATATGGAAAAATACTGCTTTTAGCGGTAAGGTTTTATTGCCTACGGAATACTACGAAAAGTGAAAATCAATACTGGAAAATACTACAACGGAATACAATAAAATAATTGTTGAACAGAGTAAAAAATGAAATTGAAAACAATAATACTGCATAATACTAAAGTTCTTGAGAAAATATCAAAACGAGAGGGAGATGCCTTCAATTGTTGGTAACTGTTGGTTTTTATAGAGTCCATTTTTTGTTGAGGAAAAATATGTAACTTCCCATGATTTACGTTACTAAAACATGGAGAAAATCCCGGAATATGTGCTGAGTATGCTCTATTGACGAAAGATTCGTAACTTCCTGGATGATCATGGCGAGCATGTTGTGGTACGTGACGTGGATGACATAATTCAAGCATGTGCCGGTCGTAACGTGCATGTGCCGAGGGGAACAAAAACTTAGCTTGTGCCGGTCGTAACGACTTTGTGGCGGAAGACACGCTTCTCTGCTACAAAAGTGCATTTTTACTGGTTTAAAACCATTTCTTCTTCATTTTTACATTCTTCTTCTTCCTTTTCTTATTTATACCTTGCAAATGCTAAGTACCTGAAATATGATTCAAAAACTACAAAAAGGGATAAAATGTGACATAATAATTGAAGAATCGGAAATTTAATCTATGTAATTTGGACGAAAAATGCTATATCTTTTTGTGTTATCAAACTCCCCTAAGATTAAACCTTTCCTTGTCCTCAAGCAATAAAATAAGTATAAAAACTAATAAGGTACAAGTTAAATGCAATTTCATGACACAATTCGAATCATAAGAGGTTGCCTAAGTTTTTTTTTTGCGGAAACGTAAGCTCAATATGACACAAAAGATACGGTAATAATACCAAACATCCCCTATTATGCAGACCAATTCCAGTCAGGTCGTTATAGATCAACCTAATTCTTTTTGCTAAATTTTACCTGTTTTCGTTCTAGCGCAATCACATTAAGCCCTTTATCTTCACACTCACATAGTAGAGTAGCCGATTAGTGACTATAATCCTTTTAAGCATGAGGTTCTGGAACATGAATGCGGTAATCTCCTTTAATTTACCCAATTGCAAGTTGCAGGAGATTGGAACATAGTCCGCCCTACCAAGTTTAATACCAGACACCTTTGAACCAACTGACAACTGGTTTTTATGTTTTATCACGTAGGTACTACATCCGTTGGATTAAGCGACTGTGTGAGGATCGCCTAACTTAATTGGTGCATTCCCTATTTTCTTACAGTAAATCATATATCTTTCAAATACGCTGGATCATTCACTTATATTCATCGACTCCCTACGTAGTTTGTGTTTAAGACGGTGTTGACTGCTAGATAAACTACTCAGGGTTATTTTAAAGCTAAAGTTTAAGTTTTTGGTATAAAGGGTACTGAAATCGACCTAGCACAATATGGGGATTTATATTATTACGACGGTATCCATAATACTTTTGTTTCACTCAAAGCTTCTCATATATCTTTTGAAAAGCGAGCAAACTATATATTTTTCGAATGCGTCGGATTATGCAAGTAACTAACATAAATTTTTTTGTTATGGCTCAAGAAAGTGGGAAATTAGATAACAACGGAAAAATTGCATAAATGAAATTGAAAGTACAAAGATTATCTTGATTATAAGAAATAGAAATGAAAGATCTACCTAGGAAACAACAAATAGTTCTTAACTAACTAGCTCCCCTAAGCTTGAAACAAGAAATGTCCCAATGCTTAAAACAAGAAGGAAACGAGAAGAGAAGCAAAATAAATCTATTCTTTCTCATTTTCGCGTCCTCTTCCTCGTGCTCGTCCATGTGTACCCGGACGATGGGGCATGGCTACATGGTAAACATAATCTTGAAAATCATTCACTCGTATGGTCAATGCCGCCATATCCTCAGTTAATCTCGCAGCCCAACGCTCGTTTCTTTCATCGTATTCTTACTGCTGAGTTTTCATGGCCAGCATAAGTTGCATCATTGCATTCTGGTTATTTTGCATAGCCTGCATTCTCTCATTTTGTTCCATTATGGCAGCCATAATGTCATCATTCGAGGCCGGTTCTCTTTCTCTTCTTCTCCTAGGCCTAGCGGACGTGCTTGCCACATTTTTAGGAGGAGCTTGTTGTTCAGTGTCTCCTTGTTCCATTTTCCTGCTCCATTTCATCCGGTTGGACATTCCCCTGGTCGCTTCTCGCATTCTCTCCAGGTGCAGGAGCATCAAGGTCATAAAGCCACTTAGACAAATCTGTAACATTAGTAAGCGCAAAGTTTGGCAAAGTGATACTTGGAACTACCTTGCTATGCACCATTAGGTTGTATCTACCATCTCTTCTAACTTTAATCAAGCGGCCAGCCCGACAGTTGTCAATGTCAATGAACATGGGCGGTAGTGATGGCAAATTGGAAAGCTTGTCTTCGAGGTGAAGAACAAGTTCTATAGAGGTTACTATCCCTCCAATGCAGAAAGGCGTAGACTCTGACGCACAAGGACTGTATATGTGAAAGGAGGAAGGTGCTTACATTGGTCTTTTGGTTCGGTTTGAAGGTACAATGGAGGAGGAACAACTCTTTTGAATTAACTTTGTTGTTGATCATTCTTCTAAAAATGGTATTGGAAATGACACGATGGAAGTACCTTATTGCAGGATTATGGATGGATGAAGCATAAAGTCTTTCCAAGCTGTTCGGTTCTTCATTGGTAAGAACTTTCCAAAGCTTGAAACTTGTATACGCCCAATTAAGGTCTTCTAGAATGCAGTGGTCTACCATCCCTTTGGTAGTAAGGTGGAAGAAGGCACTTAGAGTGGATTGACTTACGGAATATTCAGTGTTGGACATTCTAAAAATGGTGGAGTCGGATAGGTGCTCGTTCTTGTCACACGACAGGTTGTATGAGAACGAGCTCAGAAATTCCAAGGTTAGCGACTTGTATGTTGGGAGGTTCTACATGCAGATGGATGTCAAATTGGAGTGATGGAGTAACACTGGACGCTATCGAGCAAGCCTAATTTTGGGAGGCACTCAGTATCCACATACTGCGTCGGTACGATGGAGCGTTGATAGAGCTTGAGGTACTGAGCCCTTTGGTGCTCCTCGGCTTCTCGGCTACAAAATATAATGCCGAAAAGATCAGGTTCAAGTCTGGAATTTCTTCGTGCCATTTTTGAAGTAAGGAAAGGAGAAGGGTGATTGTTTATGTGAGAAATTGGGGATTTTGGAATGAAAAAGGGTTTGGAGATGATTTATGTAGAGATATAATGGAGGTGATATGTGGGTTTTAATGGATTTTTATGGCAATGATACTGGGGAGAGATTTAGGCAATGGTTCAATGTATTGTGAGCAACGGTTGAAGAAGATGGAAGGGTAAAAAGGTTTAGCGAGGGTTTCTGTAATAATATAGGAACGCGTATGTATTATCAGTGTGTGGCGAGCGTCACACATATGTGCCGAGCGAAACAGGGCTATGTGAAGCGTGACGGGTGTTACGCTTGTGTGACGAGCATCACGGGTCTAAAAATGAATATTTTGCATATCCTATATTACAGTATACCTTTCCAATAATTCTTCATATATATATATATATATATATATATATACACACGTAGATATGATACTAATGCAGAATAAATGAAATAAATAAAACTCATAATAAAATTGAACTGGAGAAATAAATAAAAATTATACTGAATGATAAAGTTCCAAAAATACTGAAAAAAATAAAGTATCAATAAATAATGAAAATAAAACTTCTCTCCACACTTAAATAAAACATTGTCCTCAATGTTTAAATATGGAAATAAAATAAAACAGTATGTCAGGTGAATCAGCCACGGCGGTCCAGCAATGTAGAGAAAAGATGCTGATAAATGTAACCCATTTGTTTGACTACCGAATCCATAAAGGAATGGAATTCAATTCGAAAAATAACAAGCTTGTCCTTCAACATATCAATCTTTGGTTGAATGGCTATTAAAGCAGGATCAGGATGAAATACAGGAGGCGGAGAAACAACTGGAGAGTCGGGGAAGTTTGAGCCTATCTGTTTGGGGTATGGGAAATCATGGTAAAAGGGAGGGGTCTCAGGGTCAATATCCTCATCGGACAGGAAAGCATCTAGGTGGTCATAAATCAAAGGAGTCTCAATAGTGGATGGTGGTGACATGTGTGGTATGTCCCAATCATATAACCAGTTACTTCCGTTATGTATGCTTATCCTAGGGTCAGGTACGGTGAAAAGTGGCATTAACTGATTGTTAATGAGTTGGTTGAAGTTATCTGGCCCTAAATTCCCGATGATACCCCTATTGAAATAGAAATTAATATCCATAGGCTGGAATCTACCCTGAGGGACAAGGTCTAGCAGTTGTTGTCTCAATCTGATAGCATTAGTTATCATGGTCACTAAGCCACCTATAAGAATGGCTTCATGTACCACTCTCGCAAGACGGTGAAAATTTGCCAGCATAAATGTGGCTCCATTGATGGGGCGGTTTTGTGAGGCGCAAAGCATGATAAAAAGCTCATCTCTTGAAATAATGGTAATGTTTTCGGCTTTACCGAAAAGGGTGTGGGCTAGGATTTTGTGAAAGTATCTTAAAGCTGGGTTGTGGATGCTTTCAGAATGCATGTCCTCAGGCTCGGGGTTTCTAATTCCTGTAATGTCCCCAAAGAAATAATCTAGCTCTCCTACATTAAAAAGCTCTTCCTGGACTACGGTAAATCCATCCAGGCTATGTGGGAATCCTAGTCACTCTGCTAGCTCTCTATGGGTGAAGGTGTACTCTATACCAAAAAGTAGAAATCTAATCAATCCTCTATTGAATCTCAGACCGTGGTCAGGTTTGTAGACAAGGGAGCTTAAGAATTCTAAAGTTAGTCTATGGTAAGAACTAAATTTTCTCCTCATAGCAGATGTATCCCATCCTATTTGGCTCAATAAAAACAGAACATTATCCCGAATCCTTAAGGTGGTCATGGCTGGTCCGTCAGGGTAGGTACTTGATCCTATCTCCCTATCAGTAAGAGACTCAAACCTCCTCCACTGGTTCCTCCCTCTAAACACAAGGCCCACCGTATCAACTGGATTCATCTAGTTAGTATAACTAGCTAATCGG
Source organism: Vicia faba (assembly GCA_948472305.1). Taxonomy (NCBI): domain Eukaryota; kingdom Viridiplantae; phylum Streptophyta; class Magnoliopsida; order Fabales; family Fabaceae; genus Vicia; species Vicia faba. The sequence goes on along the minus strand of OX451737.1, from coordinate 1,708,509,747 downwards.
TAAGTTAGCCTGAAGTAGGTTGACAGTTAGCATTAAGTTAGTAGCAGGAAAAATTAAAGAAACAATACTGCATAGTTTAATAACGATAATAATCAAAGCAAGAAAAGAAAAGAAAATCAAAAGCAAATAAGCAAAGCAAAAAGAAAAGACTTAAAGTTGGGTTTTCTCCTAAGAAGCGCTTTATTTAAAGTCGTAAGCTCGATATTACATGGTGATTAGTCTTATGAATGGGGTGGCAGCGCATCTAGCCTAATTGTTGTGTAATATTCCTTGTTATATATGCTATGATAATGTTTTAAGTGTTATCCGTTTACAATGTGTAGCGGTAGAAATGTTAAAGACTAAGTCATTGGATTGACTAGACTTATACAGATCAAAATAAAATCGCCACCGCACTTTATTGTTTCCAAAGGGATGGGAAAAGAGAGAATGTCCCAAAAGAGGGGAGAAAGATTCTAGGTAAGGGGGTTGGTTATGCAAAGAGAAGGTATTAGCATCCTAAACATCTACGGTACTCCGGAGGAACCTCTTTGTAAAATGTGTATATTTTGGCTATAAAATGTTGTAGGTAAAATAGATGGTGGAGGAGAGAAAAGAAGTTTTTTTAATGATTTTTCACCCTCCACGGTTGTGAACCTTTAGTGCCTATGTACCACCTTTCGTGCAATAGGGGGTCAGGGTACACGTAGTTCATCTTTAAAAATTTAAAACACAAATGTGTTGGTTAAGTTTATGAGATGAGACATCATCGTCATTGTCCGTGTGGAAAACATACTTACTACCCACAATAATGATAAAGGAGAATTTGCATCATCTCAAATTGGAGGATATGGCTTGGATTTTAAAATCAACAATGCCTCACTCAACACCCAAGTGGAAAATATCTCACTTCACTATATATTGTAGAAGTATAGTTGTTTGCATCACTACAAGGATTGACAAGAGTCCAATCTTTTGAGAAAAAGTTTTAAAGTAAAAAATCCAAAGTGGAAAAATGGTTTGAAATGAGATTGATTGAACTTTATACTTCTCACAAAAAATGTCAAGGTATTATTAAGTTGATTGAAGTTTATTTATGAAAATGTTTTGAAAATGCATGGACCTAAGTCCAAGTTTATTATGAAAGTGGTTGAAGTTTAGAAACAAGAAGAGTTTTCAAAAGGAGGAGGAAGAGTTTTGAAATTAAAGAAGATGGGAGGAGAAGAAGAGACTATCCTAAAGCATAAGGTAAAAGCTAGGGATAAGAACCATATAAAAAACAAGAAGCAAATACTTGACATTATGAGTCAATATAGAATTCCCATTCCTTAGATTAAAACCAAACAAGCAAAGATACTAGACCTCTTGAGAGAACCAAACTCCAAATGTATTAAGTCTTCACAAAAATAGGGCAGAGTAAAGGCTGTATACGGGTGAGTTCCAAATTACAAACAAAGTATGTAATCACAATAACCTACACACAAAATAAACAAACAACCCAATGTCTTGAGGTAAACCTCAAGAACTCAATACAAAATATCAATTAAGGTCACAAGGTTTCTAATCCTAAGTCCAAGAAGTCCAATACCCCATAATGCCAAGGATAGTAACCAAATAGTCCAAGTGTCATTAAAGCTTTTTATGGTTCATGTTGATTATTAGGCGTCTTAAAAAAAGAAAAACTCAAGTGAGCAAAATAAAAATGGCACGAAATGTAATGCTTAAAGTAAATGGTACATTAAGCATAAAAAATAAAAGCATAAAGTAGAACAATTTAATAATTAGTGGCTAGTTGGATGACCATCTTGAAACTTGTATTTGGAACTCATTAGAGGATTGGTAGAACCAAAGAATCCACACAACAAGTTGCATTTGCTTTTTGTCAAGTATATCATCCATTTGGAATTCTCACAAATACCCTTTAATGATCAACGATGTTTAAGTGATATGCATTGACCAAAAGTGTTGTAGATCCATTATAGGATTGGTAGAACCAAAGCCTCCACACAATGAATCTCAAAGTTATTGGATCAAAGAGATCAAATTAACATACTTGGGCTTGCAAACATAGGTTTGGGCCACGAATGATCATTTATTCGAATCGGGACAAAATTTAGCACTATGTTAAGCAATCGTAAGTGGACTTATATAGAAGTTGCACCTATTTTGAGACCGATCAATAGCAATCTATGCACCATTAATTTTGAGACATGATATAGAGATCATGCTCCAATAACACTTAGTGCAATAAGAAAGGGATGGGATGAAGAGGGGTGGGAAAGAATAAAAACCATATTTGAATTAAATTTTAATCAAACTATTATTAAAACCATTCATCTATTTTTGTGGAGTTAAACTCAACACCATAGATCCATTGATGTTAACAAAGTTCATGATCAAAAATTCAACCCAATATCAGCCAGAAAATAATCACAAAATAATATTGCATTTAATATATACATTAAAAAAGGTTTTAAAAAGGAAATAAGAAAGAAAAATATCAACTATGTTCAAACTAATCAAGGAAAAATAAGAAGGATCATGGAAATATCAGAAATCGACTCAAATATTTTTATAAAATTTTTGGTAATTTTTTAAAGTCAGAAATTATTTTTAAGCTAATTATAATTGCTCAAACAAATATAAAATAGATAAAAAATAGTAAACATCAATATAAAATTCCATAAAATTTTCAAAAAGTCAGAAATATGTAAAATGATATTTATGAAATTTTTTAGAATTAAAAAAATGTTAGAAAGTATTTTTAAGATAATTAAAACAAAGCAAACAATGAAAAAATATTATAAAAAAAATCAAATGTCAAAATAAAAATGTGAAAAAATAGTCATGAGATTAGAAATAATTCAAAGTATTTTTGGGCCATCAAATCATAGTCAAAACACGGTAGTAAACTACTCAAATGGACCAGACGCGTTGTGCTTAATATGGACTTTAGTAAGATGCGCATATGATCAGAAAAAGGGAAACCAACGAAATTAAAACGTTTGGCACGCTATCATTGGTTGAGGCGAGACATGTCATCATCTTCAACCTCCATCCACCTTGCAATGGAGATTTTGTGAGATCTTTCAAATGGAAAAATTAGTATCTCTGACCAGTATCATTGGATTCGTCTCTTCAAGACGATCCTAACACCACCATCGCGCCAAATTTATATAAGGTATACAAAGAGATATGAATAAAAAACCCAAAAAATAGAGAGCACCTTCAATTTGAGATTTATCTCTTTAATTCTCAATGGATTTAAAAATTGTAAGAAGCACTAGAATCAGGAGAAGGAGTAGAACATGTTAGTGCTTTATTTGGATCCAAATGGTGGAGAATTCTACCTTTTCGAATTTCAAGAAAGAAGCTATGAAACTGGACTTCTGTAGCTTGAATTATAACTCATTTTGCTTGGTTTAAGTGCTGGAGAGTTTGTATGATGCTTAAGGAAGATGAATGTGCAAAGAATTTTGGAAGAAAAGGTCGGAATCTCATAAACTAATTTCAAAAATTTGAAGTTCGTGTGAGGTTTTAACCGAGTGTTTTTAGCTCTCAAAGCTTGAGGAAATGAATGGCGGATGACCTTCTATTTATAGGGAATCAAATGGAATGTTTAAACGTGTGAAATGATGAAGTTTGGAGGGAAATCGTGTGAACCTGATGCACGAGTAAAGTGTGATCTGATTTGCATCAAAACTCATCCAATCCTTGCGTTTTAAGGATCTAATCCACTTTGGCAACTTGGTTAAACATGTTTAGATCACAAACGCGTGCTAATTTGATGTTTAGAGGCCAAAACATGAATTTCAAATTCTGACTTATGAAGAAACTTTAGTTCCAAGTTACCAAGTTCAATCCAATGGCATTCCCAGCTCAAGAGGTCTTAAGGCATGATTCTTTATGCTTTAGAAAGATGAGGTTACAAGCTTTGCAATGGAAAAAGAATGGATTCAAATGGATGCTTGAGCTGAAAGGTGCATTGAGTCAAAGTTGGGGAAAAAGGTTGACTTTTCATACTTAGAAATATTTCAAATTTTTCTTCAAAAGTGACCTATAATGTTTTGCATCCAAACATGGCCTTCCACTTGGAATTTGCTCTTGACCAAAAAAGATGGCAGGAAATAGACCTCTTGAATGAAATTTTGAAACTTGAACCATTCAAAATCTCTAAAAATTGAGAGAGAGTTATGAATTTTTGAAGTTGGCAAAAAAAATCATGAAATGACCTATAATCTTTTGCATCCTTAGGGCATCTTACATCCATTTCCTCACTTTGCACATAAAATAAGGCATAAAGTTCACATCCTCAAGATTATTATGGAAAAAAAGTGAGCTCAAGGTGATAAAAATTCACCAAGTTATAATCATTTGAAGTCACGCATGGGAAAATGGGGGTTCATATGGAGGACTTGTACGCTTTCTTCATCATCAAGTTTCTTCCATATGAAAACTCCTTGAAAATTTTGAAGTGATTTTTTAATAACCCTTTAAAGAGAAGGATGTCTTTGGAATCACTGAAAAATACCAAAAGATGAGCAAGATATACTTCTTTGAAGTTCAAAACCCTAGCTCCTAGATCAAGAAAATGCTTTGAGGAACTTTGACAATTTTGAACAACCTTCTTGTACAAACACTTTTGCTCTGTAAATAGAAGTTGTTGAGGATGATAATGATAACTCATATCCACCAAAACCACTTCCATATCTTGAGAATTGATAGAAATATGCACTTGTGACCAAGGGGAACAAAGTCTTGTCCAAACATAACTACTTCTTCAATCAACCCCTTGTGCTTTTGAATCAATCTTGATAACTTTTAAATGTGGTGAACCAAGATAAACTTTGCCATTCCATTTCTTCTAAAACAACTTAAATGGTGAGATTTGGAGTTCTCAAGCTTTATTGACTAGGGCATGGAAATAAACTCATGAACCCATGGAGCAACTTGCTAAGCCTCATTGCCTTTACCTACATTATTAACAAGTAAGACAAACCAACATTGCATTTTATTAATTAAAATAAAATCAAGAAAAAATATTCATGATTACAAAAGAAAATAACTCAAGGTGCTTGGTGATTCCTCAAAGAGCAAAGCTAAAGATAGGGAGGAGAACCAAAAGCCCTAATGTGATCTTATTGTGATTGAATCAACATGGTATGATGAAGGGATCTTAGGGGTAAAAATTGGGGTACAATAGCTGCCCTTATTTAAGTTTCTTCTTTTTGGAGATACGAAAGTTAAAAATCTTCGTGTCGACACGATCGAAGATACTTAAATATAAAATAAACCATATTTTTGGCCCTAAGATGCCATGCAATGCTTATGAGCATGAATGCATATGAACAAAATAAAAGAGACGCAAAACACCACTGGGGATGTAACAAAGGAAATAAAGAAACAAAAGAGAAACCCGACCAGGAAAATAAATCACTGGTGGATCAAAAGACCCAACTTATAGAGGATGATAAAAATTCATAGGATACACCAACTTCTACTGAAGGCGAAACTACCAACATTCACTAAAGGTAGAAAGAGGAAAGAAATAACAACATTGACGTTTACTAACGGTGAGCTACCAACGTTTACTGAAGGTAGAGAGAAAGAATCATCGATGTTCACTGACGATGAATTACCAACTTTCACTTAAGGTAGAAGGAAAAGAAATATCATAGCATCTCCGTTCACTAACGATGAACTACCAACATTCACTGAAGGTAGTAAAAAGATAACAATCACCAACTTTCACTGATGGTGACCTGCCAACTTTCACTGAAGGTAGAGAGAGAATATATCATAGGATCTCCGTTCACTGACGATGAACTACCAACGTTCACTGAAGGTAGAAAAAAGATAACAATCAGCAACTTTCACTGAAGGTGACCTACCAACTTTCACTGAAGGTAGAGAGAGAATATATCATAACACCTCCGTTCACTGACGATGAACTACCAACGTTTACTGAAGGTAGCAAAAAGATAACAATCACCAACTTTCACTGAAGGTGACCTACCAACTTTCACTGAAGGTGGAGAGAGAATATATCATAGCACCTCCGTTCACTAACGATGAACTACCAACGTTCACTGAAGGTAGCAAAAAGATAACAATCAACAACATTCACTGATGGTGACCTACCAAATTTCACTGAGGGTAGAGAGAGAATATATCATAGCACTGCCGTTCACTAACGATGAACTACCAATGTTCACTGAAGGTAGCAAAAAGATGACAATCACTAACTTTCACTGATGGTGACCTACCAACTTTCACTGAAGGTAGAGAGAATATATCATACCACCGTCGTTCACTGATGATAAACTACCAACGTTCACTGAAGGTAGAAAAAAGATAACAATCACCAACTTTCACTAAAGGTGACCTACCAACTTTCATTGAAGGTAGAGAGAGAAGAAATATCATAGCACCGACGTTCACTAACGGTGAACTACCAACATTCACCGAGGGTAGCAAAAAAGATAACAAGTTTCCCCAAAATTATGGTGTTTCACCTAGAAAGGGTCTCAACTTCTTCTTTAACCAAGGCATCTTCCTGGAAAGGGTAATATATAAGCTATCTCAAATAAAAAGACTACCACTTGGGAAGATTTCACAACAAATTGTCTCTGCGATATTGAAAGACTTGCCATCCACGGGAGTAATTTGACAACGAACTGCAAAATATCCACTCATAGAGAAGATAACAAAAAAGGTAACGTCGACTTTTACAGGGAAGTATAAGTTTCTCAAATAAAGAGACCTGCTACTTGTTATTATAAGAAGGATTGTAAAAATGACTTTTTGGGGAAAGCAATATGACCTCTTGGGGAAGGAACCATGACTTCCTGGGGAATGAATCGTGACTTCTTGGGGAAATGCCAATATACTCCTGCTGAGGAGATAAAGTCTTCTCGTGCAAAATAAATGCACATTCTCAAACCAAAACTCGACGCTTGCAGAAATCTAAAGTAATAATATTGCTGAGGATCAAGGATTCAAACCAAAAATAAACTAGAATAAAAAGTTCTTCCAAAATACATTCTTTGAGAAATAAACTCAAGAGGGAAACCCAAATCATCCAAACAAAGAGCTGTGTAAGAAGGCTAAAGCAAAAATCTTCCACGAGGGATAACTCAGTGGGGAAATTGAAAGAATATACACTTTCTGCTTATGGCTGACACTCTATTGGGGAGAGGATAACACTGAAGAAGTGAAAAACACAAGAAGGGGGGGGGGGGGGGGTTGAATTGAAAACTTGAATCTAAAACAGCTTAATGACACAGTATTTTTATCCTGGTTCATTTAATCTCAAACTACTCCAGTCCACCCGTCAAGGTGATTTCGCCTCTCTCTAACGAGGTCTTAATCCACTAATCTCAACAAGATTACAAAAGCTACTTTAACAACTGTTAAAGTCTTCTTGAGTACAACCACAATCCGGTTAATCTCAAGGATCTCTTTTTCAATATGATTAAACAATATGTGTTGTTTGTTTTTCTAACAAAAACGGTTTATCACAAATGTGATAAATTACACAGGTTTATAGCTTAGAATAAAGAATGAATTTGCTTGCATCTTGAATATGCGTGAGTGGTGATCTAGCAAAATCATTGTGTTTACGTGCGTGCTTCATTTTGAAAGCTGACTTGTTTATATAGGCAGTGTAATGACGTTGATCATAAAGCATGTTTAATGTCATTAACACACTTTCCTTTTGGAGAAGATCCTGTCTGAAGGAAGCCGTTGGAATTGATGTTGTCTTGAATGTTCAGTAACGCTTCAGAATCTTTTCTCCTTACTGCTGATGACGCTTCATATGATTGATGACTTGAGTTGATATATTCTAGTTCAGAATCAAAGTTTACTTTGATTAAGCGCAGGTTCTGGTCATCAATCTTCAGCGTATGTTCTGATTCCTTCAGCGTGTAGCACTTATGGCTTATCTTATGATGCTAATTTGATCAGAACTTCTGCATACATAAAACATATTTTTAAGGTGCATATTTGTTCTTTGTATTTATTTATTCTTTGTATTTGTTATCATCAAAACTCTAACCAAGGGTTGTAGAATCAAACTATGTTATAACAATCTCCCCCTTTTTGATGTTGACAAAAACCAGATTTTTCAATTAAAAAATAAAGAATAAAAAGTTTAGAATTAAGAAGAAAAACTCCCCCTGAGTTGATTACTTCCCTTAAGTTCCTTGAGTCATTGAGCATTAGAGTTTAACTGCGTCTTTCATTAGACTTTGTACCTGTTCAAGCTTTTCAGAAGATAGAGGTTAAGTAGTCCAGAATGATTGAGACTTCTGTCTCAGTAAACCGTTATTGAAAATATCTTACTTTCTCCCCCCTTTTTGTCAGTTATCAAAAAGGAAATATAATCAGAGCCAAAATAGTTGATTTATGTTAAAAAGCAAGAAGAAATGATAAGTAGTCCAGAACATAAGTAATGTAAAACAAACGTTACAGATAAACAAATTTAAAACAGAAAAGAATCTAAGAGGGAGGAGGAAGGCGTGTGAACAAAGCTTCCAGCAAGCTCTTGATCTGGGTGTTAGATTCTTCTTGTTTTCCCAAAATGCTCTTGATTTCTTTGTTTATGTCCTCCTGCTTATCCAACCTTTCCGGGATAACAACATTTTCTCTCTTCAATTCTTTTAGAGTTTGTATGACACAGGAAGGAGCTGGAGATTCTTCAGTATCTGGATTCTTCTCAGAGCATTCTGCAACTTGATCACATTGAACCATTTCCTCTGCTGAGATCATCTCTTTTGGAGCAGCAGTCAGGGAGAGACCTTCTGATTCTGGTTGAACTTTATCTGAGGGATGATGTTCTGACCAGGGAGCATTATCCAGAGGGAGAATCTCCTTCTTGAGCAGATGGCTCAGAACTTGGTCTTCAAAAACCTTTATCATATCACTGAAATTCCGTTGAACTTGTTCATAGCTCTGTTATTTTAGCTTTAATGTTTCAGAACTTAGCCAGTTTCTGAAACTTGTCCATAGATAATCAGAAGCAGTAGGATTAGTCACCTCTAGACTAGCATTCTTCAAGGAGGTTATCCATTCATGTATTCCTGTTTCAAACATCAACAAACTTATACCAACATCTGGTGTGGTTTCAGTTGGTTTTGGTTTGGGAACATCAGTTTTGTGAGATATAACAGCTAGTCTTTCCAATGCAATTGGATCAATGACAAGTCTTACGTTGTCAGCTGGATTGCTCTTGGGTGAAGGAGTGGGAGAGTCAGATATGATGATTGGACTGGTTGGGGAATTTGGTGGTGTGGATTCCAGAGAAGAAGGAATTTGTGGAATGTCCAGGATGGTGAGAGGCATGCGAATGGCAAGTGGTTCAGTGATTCTTGGGATTGGGATTGTATCTGAATTTGAAGTAGGTTCTTCAAATTGGTTGGTTGAAATATTGTGAGGTTTTGGTTCATGGGTCTCATATGGTTGATTCTCAGATGTTTGAGCTTCTGGTTGTTCAGGTTGAGGTGATGGTGGATGAGGAATATCTTGTTGTGGAGAGAGGGGCAGTGGAATATCTTGTTGTGGAACATCGGTTGTAGTTTCAGAGTTTGGATTATCAGGGATTTGAGGATTTGTATTTTGTGGTGTGGGAGCTGAAATGTCTTGGTCAAAAGAGTTAATATCAGACAGAACTTTGGCAAGTTGTGGTTGAGTTTGTTCAGGATTTGGATTGATAGGAAGGGAGTGAGTTTCACTTAGACTTAGAGTTTATGATGGATCAAACCCTATGTCAAAGTCATCGGAAGTTTATTGGGTTGGATGTGCTGATTGGGTAGTTATGGTTTCAGATGTTGATATAGTTATTGATTCTAAAACAGTAACAGAGGAAGGATTACCTTTCTTTTTAGCAGCTTTTAGAATCCTCTGGGATGATCCTTCTGCTGCTGCCTTCCTTTTCTTGGTCTTCTTTAAAACAACTTCTGGATCAGCCTGATGCAAGTCCTGGATATTTATTTCTGGTGCAGTGCCATCTGCCTTACACGCATCCATATATCTGACAATTATCTCAGGCTTGGAGTCAATCTCAAAGAAAAGAGGAAAATCATCCAGAGGAATTCTTCTGGAAGTGATGGTTGCAAAAGAAGTAATGTTGGGTTCCTTCTTGATGTTCTCAATGATTTTCATCTTTTTCAGATTTTTTGCGTTTAGAGGCTTCCCAGCAGTTACTTCTAGTGAGCTAATTTCCTGTGCTTCAGTCAAATGCTCTATCAGAATATCCGATATGAGTCTTCCTAGGGGTATCCAGTCCCTTTTGGTACGCTCATCTTCTCTTGTTTCCTTTACACTGGTCTTCAGATGATTAAATATCAAGTGAGGGAGGTTTACCTTAGTCTTCTTGGAGATAAAGTAGATCAGAAACTGTTGATCAATGTTTATGTAATCAGGAGAGCTAGTTGGCTTCCTGTGGTTGATGCATCCCATAATTATTTTAGCCCAAATTCTGTGATGATCCTTCAGATCCCTAATCTTGCTGGAGGTTAGACCCAGAGTAAATATTTCCCTTGCAATAGAAGCAACATCAGAACATCTTTCAGCCATGTCAATACATCTGACACCTCCACCATTGTAACCGATAAGTCTTGAAATTAGGTCTTCTGTAATGAAAATCTTCTTCCCCATGACATACGAGGTAACTTGATGGTTTGAGGAGGAAGCATGTATCCAGAATTCTTTGACAAGAATTGGAAACGTTGGCCCTAAAAGACAGTCAAAATATCTGTTCCAACCTTGAGCATTGACATCTTCATAGAGATTGAAGTCGTTTTCTTGAAGGCTTTCAAAGTCAACAATTAGTTCTAAAAGAACTTCCAGATTGTCAATGGGAGTGAGTAGCGTTCTGTATGGTTCTTCGTACTGTTCCATAGAAGCAATTTCCTGAGTACTGATGTTTTCGACGCTTGAAGAAGCCATGTTCACACAAGAAATTTTGAGAAAGATGAAAGGGTTTTTGAAAGTATGAACTGAAAACAATAGAAGGTATTGAGAGAGTAAAAGTGAAAGAATGTAAATAGTGAAACTTGAGTTTAAATAGATTTTCTTGAAAGCATAAACAGTAAGAGAGAGAAACAATTAGTCATGATTATAAGCATTAATGACAACTGATTTTAGGGGATTCAGAAAGATATTGGAATGGTTACCCATGACGTGTGTCTTAATGCACCCAATCAGCGCTTTTGACCTTTCAGAAAAGTGAATGCGTGCTCAGCTTCAGAAGGTAGCTGATGAATGGATGACAACTGTTTGCTTACGTGAACAACACACTTCTATCCTTGAAATGAAACGCTCATATCTTCATGGATAGATTCTGATGCAATCTGTACTTCTAAAACTCTGAAGGCAGGTTGATCAGTAGTTCACAGAAAATAATTAAGTTCTGATGGTTAAGATATGTAAATAAAACAATTTATCTTGGGCAAAGCTTCATGCTGAGATGTTTCAGAATGAAGTTAAACCTATCTTTAGAAAGTGGTTTTGTAAAGACATCAGCCTATTGATGGTCTGTGTCAATGAATTTTAAGTTAAGAATCCCTTTATGAATATAGTCCCTAATAAAATGATGTTTTATTTCTATATGCTTAGCCCTAGAATGCAAAATAGGATTTTTACCGAGACAAATAGCAGAAGTATTGTCACAGAGGATAGGGATGTTACTCTCAAATATATTGAAGTCTTCAAGTTGACTTTTCATCTAGAGAATTTGTGTGCTACATCCAGTAGCTACTATGTATTCAGCTTCTGCTGTTGATAGTGCTATTGTGGATTGTCTTTTGCTGGACCATGAGATCAAATTTTCTCCCAGAAACTAGCAGCTTCCAGAAGTGCTTTTAATTTCTACTCTGTCTCCAGCATAGTCAGCATCACAGTATCCTACTAAGCTGTAATCACTTGATTTTCTATAAAACAAACCCAGATTAGCAGTACCTTACAAATACTTGAAAATTCGCTTAACTACTGTTAAGTGAGATTCTCTAGGATTTGATTAGAATCTAGCACAAATGCAAACACTGAATAGGATGTCAGGCCTTGAAGCCGTCAGATAGAGAAGAGAACCAATCATACCTCTGTAGACCTTGTGTTCTACCTTTTTACTTACCTCTTCCTTTTCCAGAATGCAAGTGGGATGCATTGGAATCTTTGAGGGCTTACATTATGAGAGATCAAATTTCTTCAGAAGTTCTCTGACATATTTGCTCTGATGAATGTAAGTTCCTTCTGGAGTTTGATTCATCTGAATGCCCAGAAAGAACTTGAGTTCCCCCATTAGGCTCATCTCAAACTCTTCCTGCATACATTTAGAAAATTTTCTTCCCATAGAGGGTTTAGTGGATCCAAATATGATGTCATCAACATAAATCTGACATACTAACATGTCATTCTTAACTGTCTTACAGAATAAGGTTGTGTCCACTTTCCCTCTGGTGAAATCCTTTTCTAACAGGAAGTTACTTAGTCTTTCATACCAAACTCTGGGAGCTTGTTTCAGACCATAGAGTGACTTCTTTAGTTTGAAAACATATTCTGGATTTTTGGAACTCTCAAAACCAGGAGGTTGGTGCACATATACCTCTTCATCTATATAGCCATTTAAGAATGCACTTTTGACATCCATCTGATACAGAGTGATGCCTTTATTAACAGCAAATGATATTAAAATTCTGATAGATTCTAACCTGGCGACTGGAGTAAAGGTTTCTGTATAGTCTATCCCATCTTGCTAACTATAACCTTGTGCCACCAGTCGTGCTTTGTTTCTGATGACTTCTCCTTGCTCGTTCAATTTTTTTCTAAACACCCATTTTGTACCAATGACGTTGAATCCTTTTGGTTTAGGAACCAGATCCCATACGTCATTTATGGTGAGTTGATTTAGTTCCTCTTGCATTGCTAGAATCCAGTCATTGTCCAGAAGTGCTTCATCAATTGTTGTTGGTTCAATTAGAGAAACTAGTCCCATGAGAGATTCTTCAGAGTTTCTGAATGTTGATCTTGTTCTGATTGTATCTTCCTTCTTTCCCAGTATTGTATCTTCTGGATGATCAATGCTGCTTCTGGATAGTCTTTTTTGGAGTTGATCAACATAAGGTGTTGGATTGCTTGCAGTGACTCTTTCTGCTGTTGAGGGAGTGTCTCTGTTGAGAACCTCTGATGAGTTATCTTCAGTACCTGTGAGTTCAACTTCCATACCTGCAAGGAATTCATTCTTCTTTGACTTTTGAGAGTCAAGCTTATCATCAAACCTAACACTGATTGACTCTTCAACAATCTGTGTTTCTGTATTGTATACTCTGTACCCTCTCGAGCGTTCAGAGTATCCTAACATAATTCACTTTTGTGCTTTAGAGTCAAACTTTTTCAAATAATTTTTTATATTCAAAATAAAACATGTGCATCCAAATGAGTGAAAATAAGAAATGTTGGGCTTTCTGTTCTTCCACAATTCATATGGAGTCTTTTCCAGAATAGGTCTTATGGAGATTCTATTCTGAATGTAACATGCTGTGTTTATTGCCTCTTCCCAGAAGATCTTAGAAACGTTAGTCTCGTTGATCATGGTTCTGGCCATTTCTGGCAATGTTCTATTCTTTCGTTCTACAACTCCATTTTGCTGGGGAGTTCTAGGACAAGAGAAATCATGCAGAATGCCTTTTTCATTAAAGAATAATTCAAAGTCTTTATTTTCAAATTCTCCACCATGATCACTTTTGACTTTGACAATTCTAAGATCCTTTTCATTTTGAACTTGGTTGCAGAAGGTAACAAACACATAGTGTGACTCGTCCTTGTGTCTTAAGAACTTTACCCATGTCCATCTGCTATAGTCATCTACGATTACTAACCCATACTTCTTGCCACTGACTGAAGAAGTTTTTACTGGTCCAAATAAGTCAATGTGCAGAAGTTCTAATGGCTTAGAGGTGGAAACAACATTTTTGGATTTGAAAGCAGGTTTTGCAAATTTGCCTTTCTGACATGCTTCACACAGAGCATCTGAATTGAACTTCAAGTTAGGAAGTCCTCTAACCAGATTGAGTTTGTTAATCTGAGATATTCTTCTCATACTAACATGTCCCAATCTTCTGTGTCAGATCCATTGCTCGTTGTTAACAGACAATAGACATTTTACATTCTGACTCTTTAGTTCAGAAAGTTTTATTTTATAAATGTTGTTTTTCCTCTTTCTATTAAATAGGATAGTCCCATCTTTCTGACTAACAACTTTGCATGAATTTTGATTGAAGATTATATCATAACCATTATCACTTAATTGACTTATGGATAACAGGTTATGCATTAATCCATCAACTAATAAAACATTACTTATAGAGGGAAGATTTCCATTACCTACTGTTCCAGAGCCAATGATCTTTCCTCTCTGATTGCCTCCAAAGCCCACGTGGCCTCCAGGCTTAAGTTCCAGGCTTTGGAACATATGCCTTCTTCCCGTCATGTGTCGTGAGCAGCCAGAGTACATGTACCATGATTGGTGTCTTAGCCTTGCTGCTAAAGATATTTGCCACATGTATGATTTTATCCTTAGGTACCGACATTTTCTTGGGTCCTGATTTGTTAGTTTTACCAAAATTCTGATTAAATTTTGGTTTGACAGAATAATCACTACTTGTGTATTTTATGTCATGTGTGTTCCCATATATAAAATGTGAATTAAGTGGTGTGCGTTTTATAACTAAGTCCATGACATTTTTTGGTGTAGGTACCTTACCTTGATATCCTATCCCTTTTCTGCCATTTCTGCTAACTCCATAGATCATTGAAGCCATTTTGCTTCTGTCTATGTTTTTAGCTAGAAACTTCTGAAAGCTGTGATCGTACTCTTTGATGATCTCATCAGCATTGCTGGGAGTTTCAGAGATTGTTTCCTTCTGAGAGTTTTGCAAATAATTTTCTAATTTTAAAATTTTTTCTCTTAACTCAGAATTCTCCAATCTGAGACTCTCAATCTTTTCAGAGTCAGAGGTAAGATTCCTTTTTCAGGTTTCTGAATTTGACTCTGATCTACTGATACCTTTCCAGAATTTCATTTAGGCTTTCAACAAGTTCATCCTTAGTAAAGTTTATGGTAAAGTCAGGGAATACCTCTTCAGTGTCTGATTCTGAATCTGAACCAGAAGCTTCACTGTCTTCTGATACGTTTGCCATGAGAGCTATGTTTGCTCTTTCATCATCTGATTTTGAGTCGGCTTCAGATGTGTCAGAATCATCCCATGTAGCCATGAGGCTTTTATTCTTTTCCTTGAGAAACTTCTTTTTGGGCTTTTCCTTCTAAAGCTTTAGGCAGTCACTTTTGTAGTGTCCTTGCTCATTACATTCATAGAAGATGATGTCCTTGTTGTTTGGCTTTCTATATCCTGAAGAACCTTCAGATCTGCGGTGTCCAGAACATGACTCAGACTTTCTGTATATGGAGGAGGATTCATTCTGATTCTCTGATCTTCTGGGATTTATGAACTTCCTTTGTCTCTGCTTCCACAGTTGGTTCACCCTTCTGGAGAGGAGAGACAATTCATCTTCTTCTGATGAGGATCCATCAGAAGTTTCTTCCACAGCCTGCAAAACTTTGGAGTCAGATTTTCTGTTAGACTTTAAAGCTAATGGCTTACCTTTCTTTTGAGGTTCGTCTTCTTCTAGCTCTATCTCGTGACTTCTGAGGGAGCTAACAAGTTCCTCCAGAGAGATTTTGTTGAGATCTTTGGCTAGCTTAAGTGCTGTGACCATTGGCCTCCATTGTTTGGGCAAGCTCCTGATGATCTTTTTAACGTGATCAACAGTAGAATACCCTTTGTCAAGAACTTTTAGTCCAACAACAAGAATTTGAAATCTTGAAAACATAGTTTCTATTGATTCACTATCTTCCATCTTGAATGCCTCATACTTCTGAATGAGTGCAAGGGCCTTGGTTTCTTTGACTTTAATGTTGCCTTCATGCGTCATTCTCAGAGAGTCAAACATATTCTTGGCAGTTTCTCTGTTTGATATTTTCTCATATTCTGAGTATGAGTTGGCGCTGAGGAGAATTGTTCTGGCCTTGTGATGGTTTCTAAATTCACGCTTTTGCTGATCAGACATCATTTTCCTGTCTATCTTCTGACCACGTCCATCCACAGGATGTGTGTATCCATCAGTCACCATGTCCCACAGATCAGCATCATGGGCCAGAAAGAAACTCTCAATTTTGTCTTTCCAGTAGTCAAAGTTTTCTCCATCAAAGACTGGAGGTTTACCACTGAATCTGTTCCTGTCTTCATTGTTGTCATTGTTGATGTTTTGGCTTGGTCCCACCATAGTGTTTTTCTGATGCTTGGATCTTGTACTGACACGGTTAAGTGTTTAAGCTCAGAACCAGGCGCTCTGATGCCAATTGAAGAAGTGAAAAACACAAGAAGGGGGGGTTGAATTGAAAACTTGAATCTAAAACAACTTAATGACACAATATTTTTATCCTAGTTCGTTTGATCTCAAACTACTCCAGTCCACCCGTCAAGGTGATTTCGCCTCTCTCCAACGAGGACTTAATCCACTAATCTCAACAAGATTACAAAAGCTACTTTAACAACTGTTAAAGTCTTATTGAGTACAACCACAATCCAGTTAATCTCAAGGATCTCTTTTTCAATATGATTAAACAATATGTGTTGTTTGTTTTTCTAACAAAAACGGTTTATCATAACTGTGATAAATTACACAGGTTTATAGCTTAGAATAAAGAATGAATTTGCTTGCAGCTTGAATATGCGTGAGTGGTGATCTAGAAAAATCGTTGTGTTTACGTGCGTGCTTCTTTTTGAAAGTTGACTTGTTTATATAGGCAGTGTAATGACGTTGATCATAAAGCATGTTTAATGTCATTAACAAACTTTCCTTTTGGAGAAGATCCTGTCTGAAGGAAGCTGTTGGAATCGATGCTGTCTTGAATGTTCAGTAACGCTTCAGAATCTTTTCTCCTTACTCCTGATGACGCTTCAGAAGATTGATGACTTGAGTTGATTTGATCAGCGTGTAACACTTATGGCTTATCTTCTGATGCTGATTTGATCAGAACTTCTGCATACATAAAACATATTTTGAAGGTGCATATTTGTTCTTTGTATTTATTTATTCTTTGTATTTGTTATCATCAAAACTCTAACCAAGGGTTGTAGAATCAAACTATGTTCTAACAAACACAACTCTGCAAAACAGGATAATATGTCAAAAAGATATTAATGGATACGAATGAGAAATGATTTGCTAATTTTAGCTATGCATGATGTATGTATGAATGTATGAGTGTTATCGTGCATATGCTGACAAGACATACATATAATACTGAGGATAAACAAAAAAAACCAACTCGGGCGCACACAACACTCGGCTAAATCACATCCAAGACGATCATTCCAAAAGAAAATAAGCACAAACTGAGGAAACAAAGTCCTACTGCATGGCTTAACTTTACTGGGGAGAAACATAACATAGCGATAAAATAGTACAGATACAGGGATATAACATCCTTCTCCAGGCTTCACCGGGGAATATCACTCAGACTTCAACGGGGAAATAAATGTTTTCATGTGTAGTACTTCTACTAGGGATTGCAAAACTGATCTCAAATAAGGCATATGGAAACCAAATTGTCAAAACATCCACTAAGGAATTCAGGCCAACTTTAAAGGAGAAAAATCATACAGACTTCACTAAGGGAGATAATGCTTCATCATCGAGACATCAACTAGGGACTTTGTGCTGACTTCATTGGGGAGGTCCACACCACATCATCGAGGGGAAACCAAGATACGTTCTTCTTTGGGGAAATCAGAGATACGTTCTTCTTTGAGAGTAATTATTGCACCAACTTCTCTGGGGAGAAAGGACTTCTATCAAATAAGCGAGGCCTTCACTGGAGAATCTTGGATTGAGTCTTCATATCATGCAAACTTATTCCACAAAAGATGCCCTGAGATAGCCTTCTTGGGAAATAACTACCAATTAAAATGCTAATTACTACCAAAAAGAACAACATTCTGCAAATGGTTTGATCTTAGCATACCAAGGGAACAAGACCTTTCGTCATATGTTGGAAGATTTTGCTGGGGAATATGGGATAGAGACTTCAGACCATGCAAACCCAAAATGAAAAATGAGCCAAGACTTGACTGGGGACACTGGGATCAAAAGCCCAATATTGCACCTTACGCCAATTAGTATCGTCTTCAATATACAAAAGTCACACGCATACCAGCGAAAATGTCCTGAGACAACCTTACCGGGGGAAACAAAACTTCCCAAAATTACTGGTGTTCATCCGTTCCTGGGATCACCACTTTTGTTTTCCTCTTGAATCACTAAATCTGGAGTAAAAGTAAGTTGTAAATTCTTTTTTGAAAAAAACAATTTTTTTATTTAATCCTTTTTGCTTTGAAAATTATTATCAATAATAAATGGAGTCTTTGTAAGCTGAATAAGAATAGGAACAACAAAGAATTGGGTAAAAGCTCAAATTTTATTGATGGAATGGTAGTCTGCGAATGGCGAGACTCCATGGATAATTACAAAGTTTGAAAAATGGTAATATATAATGGAAAAGATACATTGAAATACAATTACCATTATTCCCTCTAACAACTTTGAATTTCTGAGCAGCAGCTTCTGTTGAAGTATGGTGAGGATCCAAGGAGATTGTTGCTTTCATGATCAAGTCTTGTCTGATGTAGTTACTTGCCAAGAAAGTCCCTAACTTTTGCCTAAGCTGCCCTTGCGGGTTTTCAACTTAGCGGGAAATTTTATTCTGTTTATGTCTCTAATTTTTGCCTAGACCGCCCTTTCGGGTTTTTGTCCTACAGAGACGCTTTTTTTTGCCTAAGTCACCCTTTCGGGTTTTCAGCTTAGCGAGCTGTTCTTTTATTTCTTTAGACGAAGTATTTCTTGACTGCAACAACATTCATCGGACGTGGGAACTCCTCGCCACCCATAGTTTCAAGAATTAATGCACCGCCAAAGAAGGCTTTCTTGACAACATATGGGCCTTCAAAATTGGGAGTCCACTTTCCCCTAGAATCAGCGTAAAATACATGATCTTCCTGAGCACGAGGTCGCCTTCTCTGAATTCACGAGGTTTGACCATCTTATCAAAAGCTTTCTTCATCCTCTTTTGATATAACTTCCCATGATAAAAAGTTTTCATTCTCTTTTCTTTGATCCAATTCAATTGGTAAAACTTGTTCTGAACCCATTCAGCCTCTGACAACTTGGTTTCCATTATCACACACAAAGCGGGAATCTCAACCTCGATTGGGAGTACCACTTCCATTCCATACACAAGGGAGAACTGGGTTTCCCCTGTTGAAGTGCGGTCAGATGTCTGATATCCATGTAAAGCAAAAGGGAGCATTTGATGCCAATCTTTATAAGTAACAACCATCTTCTGGATGATCTTCTTGATATTCTTATTAGCAGCTTTAACAGCCCCATTCATCTTCGGCTTGTACGGAAATGAGTTGTTACAAACAATCTTGAATTCTTCATAAAGTTTTGTCATCATCTTGTTGTTCAGATTCGAGCCATTGTCGGTGATAATTCTGTTCGGCACACCATATCAACATATAATATTATTCTTAATGAAGCGCGCAACCACCTGCTTAGTAACATTAGCATATGAAGCAACTTCCACCCATTTGGTGAAGTAATCAATTGCTACCAAGATAAAATGGTGTCCATTTGAAGCTTTAGGTTCTATAATTCCAATCATGTCAATACCCCACATAGAGAAAGGCCACGGGGAAGAAATAACATTGAGAAGTGTCGGAGGCACGTGAATCTTGTTCGCATAAATCTGGCATTTATGGCACTTCTTTGCAAAATTGTAACAGTCAGAATCCATTATCAGCCAATAGTAACCTGCCCTTAACATCTTTTTAGCCATCGAATGTCCATTGGAATGAGTTCCAAATGAACCTTCATGAACCTCATGCATCAACATGTCTGCTTCGTGTCTATCCACACATCTGAGCAGGACCATGTCATAATTTCTCTTGTACAACACGTTTTCACTGAGGAAGAAACTACCAGCCAATCTTCTCAATGTCTTTCTATTTTTATTCGAAGCACCAATCGGGTATTCCCGAGTTTGAAGGAAATGCTTGATATCATAATACCAAGGTTTCTCATCTATTACCTCTTCTATTGTAAACACATGAGCGGGACTATCCAACTGCCAAACTATAATTCGAGGTATACCATTCCAAGTATTCACTTGATACATAGAAGCCAGATTTTCCAGAGCATCTTCCATTTGATTTTCATCTCTAGAGATGTGATGGAATTCAACTTTATTAAAGAAGGGTAACAATATTATAACATAGTCTTTGTAAGGGATCAAGCCGGGGTGACGAGTATCCCACTCTCCTTTAATCTGATTTATTACCAAAGCTGAATCGCCATACACATCTAGAATTTTAATTATGAGATCAATAGCTTCCTCGAGAACCATGATGCAAGCCTCATATTCTGCCATATTATTAGTACAATCAAATGTCAGCCTTGCAGTGAAAGGAATGTGCGATCCATGTGGAGTGACAATCACAACACCAATTACTTTACCATAAGCATTCACAGCTCCATTAAATATCATGCTCCAACGAGATTCTGGATCAGGACCTTCCTCAGGCAATGGTTCATCACAATCTTTCACTCTCAGAAACATCACATCCTCATCGGGGAAATCATACCTCACAGACTGATAATCATCGACTGGTTGGTGAGCAAGATAATCTACCAACACGCTATTTTTATAGCTTTTTAAGTGCGGTATTCAATATCATATTCAGATAACAACATCTGCTAGAAGGCAATTCTCCCAGTAAGAGCAAGCTTTTCAAAAATGTACTTGATTGGATCCATTTTGGAGATCAACTAAGTAGTGTGATTCAACATATACTGCCGCAAAATTTTTTCCGCCCAAGCTAGAGCACATCATGTATTTTCCAACATGGAATACCGTGATTCATAATCATTAAACTTTTTACTGAGATAATAAATGGCATACTCTTTCTTCCCTGTTTCATCTTGTTGTCCCAGAATACAACCCATAGAATTATCTAACACTGTCAGATACATAATCAATGGTCTTCCTTCAACAGGAGGGAGCAAGATAGGAGGTTCAAGAAAATATTCTTTAATACTTTCAAATTCCCTTTGGCAATCATCTATCCACACACAACCTTGATCTTTCTTTAACAACTTAAAGATTGGTTCACACGTTGCAGTCATGTGGGAAATGAATCTGGAAATATAATTCAAACGCCCGAGGAACCCTCTGACTTGATTTTCAGTTCTCGGCGCTGGTATCTCTTGAATTGCTTTGAATTTATCAGGGTCAAATTCAATCCCTTTCTGGCTAACAATGAAACCCAACAATTTCCTGGTCGAACACCGAAGGTACATTTATTTGGATTCAAGCGGAGACGATACTTCCTCAAACGCTGAAACAACTTCAATAAATCTTCTACATGCCCTTCTTCAGTCTGGGATTTAGCTATCATA
This sequence comes from Vicia faba, assembly GCA_948472305.1. Lineage (NCBI taxonomy): Eukaryota > Viridiplantae > Streptophyta > Magnoliopsida > Fabales > Fabaceae > Vicia > Vicia faba. The sequence continues at coordinate 1,708,488,192 of OX451737.1, read as the reverse complement.
TCATCAACATATACCTCAATTTCCTTGTGCATCAGATCATGGAATAAGGTTGTCATAGCCCTCTGGTACGTTGCACCAGTGTTCTTCAACCTGAAGGGCATCACTTTGTAACAGAATGTTCCCCAGGGTGTGATCAACGTTGTTTTTTCCATGTCCTCAGGATCCTTATTTGATTATACCTGGAAAATCCGTCCATGAACGAGAAAACTTTGAATTTTGTTGTGCTATCCACTAACATATCAATGTGTGGAAATGGAAAATCATCTTTTGGACTAGCTTTATTTAGATCTCTGTAATCTATGCACATGTGAAATTTTCCGTCTTTCTTCGTTACTGGGACAATATTGGCAATCCACTGAGGGTACACTGATGTCACGATAAAAACGACATTAATCTTCTTTAGAACTTCTTCTTTGATCTTCACTGTCATATTTGGGTGAGTTCTTTGCAACTTCTGTTTGATTGGCGGTCACTCTGGCTTCAGCAACAAACGATGCTCTACAATATCTGTATCTAGACCAGGCATATCTTGGTAAGACCAAGCAAAAATATCCACATACTCTTTCAACATCTCAATCAACCTGCTCTTCACATCAGAATGCAGCAATGCTCCAATCTTGACTTCCTTCGGATCTTCTTCTGAACCCAAATTGATTACTTCCAATGGCTCTTTATATGGATGAATGGCATTCTCCTCGCGCTCAAGAAACCACGAGACTTCTTCTGGAATCTCATTATAGTCTTCTTCTTCGGCCCCATACACATGACATTCATAGTTGGGAGAGGGTGCAGGGTCATTGTATTCAACGGTTTTTTTAATTAATCTGCACATATGATTTGTGATTGCTTTTAGAAACTGACACATATGACAAGTGATCATGAAGATTGAATTTCAATTATTATTTATTTTGTAAGGTTTTTTCTGATTACCATTTTCCAAGAAAAAAGAAAAAAATAAAAACACAATTTGGGAAACAAAGATAAATTTTATTATTGATTTTAAAAGTCACAGCAAACAGATAAGCCCATACAATATCAATACTTTCACCTTGGGCAGAGTGAAAGATTTTTTTCAAAAATATTAACAAACAAATTACTTTGAAACATGTATGCAAGAGGGAACATCAATGGTGATCTTGTTCTGAACCCTAACTTTGTGCGTCACATAATTCGGTATTTTTGGCTCTGCTTTATCTTCCACAATGGCATTAATCCCGAAAATAGTTGGATGAAGATAACCCCCACTACGAAAGATGTCTTGATACTTGCCTGCAGCATCCTTTGGCTTCATGCTCTTATCCTCATTATTCTTCACAGAGAACCCCAAGCCAACTCTATTCTTGTTCACAGGTGGGTCAACAATCTGTCCCCAAACGTTGTTATGGCCATTACTCACAACCTGTTGTGCATCCTTAAATGAAGCTATAAAGTTCTCATTTCCTCTTATGTTGTCAATGGATAAATCTTGGAACTAGGTTCCAACAGCAGATTCATCCGCCTCTACAATGCTGAAAGAGGACAAATGAGATATCAATAATGCATGTTCTCCATTTATAATTACCACTTTTCCTTCACGTACAAACTTCAGCTTCTGGTGTAAAGTCGAAGTTATAACCCCTGCCTCATGTATCCACGACCGTCCCAGCAAGAAACTATAAGCGGGTACAATATCCATGACCTGGAAAGTAATCTGAAACAAATGTGGGCCTATATGAATAGGCAAGTCCACTTCACCAATAACATATTTCCTTGATCCATCGAACGCTTTCACAATAATGCCACTTGGGCGCATGGGAGTTCCTTGATATTTCAACTTCATAAGTGTGCTCCTCGATATAACATTCAATGCAGATCCATTATCAATCAACACATTGGATAGTGAATCATTCTTGCAGTTCATAAAGATGTGGAGGGTTAGGTTGTGATTCCTTCCTTCATCGGGTAATTCATTGTTGCAGAAACTCAAGTTATTACATGAGGTAATGTTCCCTACCACACTGCTGAATTGGTCTACTGGCATATCACTCTCCATAAAAGCTTGGTCCAATACCCTCATCAAAGATTCTCTGTGAGTAGAGGAGTTCATCAATAAAGCCAAGATAGATATTTTTGAAGGAGTCTGCAGTAGCTGATCCACAATTCTATAGTCGCTCATCTTGATTATCTTTAAAATATCATCCGCTTCTTTTTCTAGCGTAGCTCCACTAGATTCACCCGTAGCCTTCCCGGGTTCAACATTTTCAACAATTTTCTTTCCAACGCTAACATCTCCACGAACAACTGGTGCAAATACACGACCACTGTGGGTAACTCTGCTAGTCTCAACAATATTTCCAACATTAGGCATTGGATGGATTGGAATTTCCATACCATCCTCTAATATTGTAACATTATATTTGTAGGGTACAACCTTATCTGACTTGTAGGGGACATGACCTGACAAACTAATTACCAATGGAGTAATAACTGGCTTGCTATGATATTCAACTTCAAAATAGGCGGGTGCACCAAAACAAGGCACAATAACATTTACTCTCTCTTTAACACAATCAGTCATTACAGAGTCATCTCTGGAAAATAAATCCTCATTTGAGGAGAAATACTCATCTGCAGAGGCATACTCATCATCCGACTCTTCTTCAGCAAAACAGACCTCAATCATATCAACTTTATGGTAATCATCCCTTTGACCGGTAACCTTGATGGTTCCATTATCCAACAACAATTGAACACCTTTCCTTACAATTGAACATCCTCAGGAGTCCCGACAGCAAATTCGGCAAAATCCATACTGATGTTCCACCTGACCAGCCATGTGGCAAAAAGTAGCGTGCACTTGTACAAGATCCTTATTCTTATGTTCCACATCAAATATTTTGTACTCTCCAGGACATCCAGAAACCATGTTTCCTTCCTCCTCATACTCCGCCCTATGCCTGATTATATGGATGAGGCCCTTATCCATTATCTCCTGCAAATCATCCTTTATCTTATCGCAACCCTATATATCTGTACTGTAAATAGCACAACCGGAATGGTCATCCGTATAGTAGCTAAATTCATAGAGGTCTGTATGGATTTTCACCAAATCTCCTCTAACCAAATTAACATCAAAAATTCGGAAGTCACCTGGACAACAGGCCACCATGTTCACAATATTTTCTCCTTCATGCTTTGGTAGAGGATTATATTTCACATTAGGGCCCACATCCTTGAAAGATAGTGTTTTACCCAAAAATTTTCCCTCTCATTTATCAAATATTTTCTCACAAAGATCTCCTTGGGTTCAAGACTGCACAAGGATTGATCAGCACAAGACACCTCCTTAAGCACTGATGACTGAAATTAGGGTTTGAGATTGTAGAAGTATAATTGAAATTTTAATGCCTCATATGAATTTCATGGATCATTATGTACTCCCAAGATTACTCATGTCAAGTTTCAAGCCTTGGATCACATTTTTGCTCAATCATTTGAACAGTTGACCTAAAAATCAATTGTATTGGGGAAAAAGTCAATTATGGCCAATTTACAGTCAAAATTCATAATTTTTTATCCACGTCAACATTATAAACTCATATGTATCATTTGATCAATTTTGGACCATAATTCCTCAAGAAACTTGATCAAATCATCAAAAGGGAAAAATGGTCAAAATTAGGGTTTTGATTGAGAAAGAGCAATTTCTGATTTTTGACCTAGCAAATGGTTAATTGGTTTGAGGCATGACCTCAAAATTTAAATTGCATCATTTTGAAATAATGGCATGACTCAAAACATTTCTCAAGATCAATTGATTGATAGTTGATTTTCAATCAACTGATCAAAAGTCAACTGTACACTGAAAAGTCAAACTTTGACTTTTTGGTCAAAATCAAGTGTCAAAGATCACAATTCATCAAAACATGTATAAATATGAAACTTTTTCATCAAGAAATAAAAAAGTCAAGATTTCGTTTTGAAAAGTCAAAGTTTTCAAACTTAGAAATTTTTCTAAGTGTTGAAAACTTCATATTTTTTCACAACTTTGAGCCAATTTTTCACCATGATGCAAGATGTTTCATAAGAAACTCTCAACATGAAAGCTGTAGATATCCATGAGATCTACAACATTGCTTCACACAACTTCTCCTAGAAATGCTTGGATTACAAGTTATTAATCCATGAAGTCATGGTCATGAAACTAAACACTTAGTGTAATTTTGAGCATTTTAGGTCAGGATTTTGACCTAACTTATGACCCAAGTTTCACATGGTTCCATTTAGATTTTGCAAAAGTGATTCAAAGAGGGGTTGTAGAGAACATTACAAGCTTTCCAAAATGTCTATGAACTCCTTGAGATCATTTGTGAGCAAGGAGAATCGAAGGTCAGAAGTTGGGGTTTCAAGTTGTTTTATAAGGCAAATTTTGTGATGAACAAAATTCAAATCTCAAACATATGTTGCACAATCTTGCTTTGCAGGCCTCTAAACCTCAAGATCTCTCCATAATCAGAAGATTACACTTACTTTTGAGCTATTATCCACTTGATTCAAGCTTTATCCAAGTTAATTTTCCATTAATGGCACAAAGGCATCATTGCCATTTACATAAAGCATGCTTTAGGCAAAGTCAACTTGCATTGAGCTTTGAACTTGTTCCTTCTGCACAAACTTCCTCTACAAAGTCAGATAAGCATGTTTAAAGTTGGTAACCACTCTAGATAAACTTGTACTATGCATGGAAACCTTGTTTGTCAACCTTACTTCAAAAACAAGCCAAGAAGCAAAAACATGTGATCTTGTACTTCTGACCACCTCAAGTATCCAAACATTTTCCATACATAAACATAAGTCATTTGCAAGAAAACACATGCATGCTCAAGCCCTGAAACCCCCTAAAGCACAGAACCACCAAAAACATCTCAAAACTTGCCATTTCTGAGTTTTGAATCCAATCTCTAAATTTGCTTGTACGTTTCTTGGCCTTTTACTTTCAAAAGTTTCTAAATAACATATACAAACAATTCCAACACCTGCAACACGACTGTAACACCTCCATCACCATCCACCATTTTCAAAAACAACACCTTGTACCTTGACTTCTCCAGAACTCCTCAGCCACTTTCAGCTCAAGCCAAGCATCACATTAGCTTCCTGGGAACTTGAGGAAGCTAACCTAATCACTGGAACCCATCAAAAACTGCTCAAACTCAACATGATACCCTCTTGCAAGGTGAGTTTTGTGACTTTTGAACTCTTCATACAAGCATCATTAATGGTTTATTTGTGAATAAGAAATTTAAATATCATTGTCCTGAAGCTAACCATATCCTTAGATTTCATTATTGTTGCTTGAGTAGTTAGAATTTTGAATCAGAACCTCTGAAAATAATTAGGTCAGGATTTGGTACTTTCAAAAATTATCATTCATCTTTGATTTATAGTTTATGATATTTATATGGTTGGATTCGTATGAAAAAATGGAACAACTTTCATGTTTGCATTTTCCATTTTTGTTGAGAAATGGTGAAATTACAGGTGGTCTGGCTGGAGGTTGAAGATGAAGTGTATTTATGACTTGTTTTATATTATATATTTATCATTTCAGTTATATTAACGGATGTATAGCTACCCCAGTGGTAAGGCAGCATGCTGGTAATCAAGAGGTCATGGGTTTGAACCTCAGCGCGCTACCTTTTGCATTTTTCTACATTTTTTGCCATTTCTCCTTTCAAGAAGCGTTTGGGCCAGCAAAACCTTGGGCCTGACTTTTTCTTAACATTACCTCCCAAATTCAATGTTAACCTCCCTGACTTTATTATTTTGATTTTATTTTTATTTCATATTTTATTATTATTATTATTATTATTATTATTATTATTATTATTATTATTATTTTCATTAATAAAAATCCAAAAATATTTATATTTTTATTACTTTATATTTATTTAGTTTATTATTATTTTTATAAAAACTAAAAGAACACGGAACATTTTTTATTTAATAAATTAATTTCTTTTCAATAAATATTTAGAGTAGGGTTTGACTATAATATTATTTTCTTGTAAATAAAATTAATTTAGGGCTCAGGTTTATTTAATTAATTAATTCTCATTTGTATTTTCATTAAGATAAAAACTTTCATAAGAAAAACCCTAAAAAATACATTTTTTTTAACTTAATCTTAATTTTCTTATTTTTAGTTAATTATTTTTATTTTTTAGTTAACTATGTCAAAAAACCCTTTTCATAAAATCAAATAAAAAAAATCACATTTCTTCTTACATTTTATATCCTTGCTTTTTTATCTTTATTTTTGTACATTTATTCAAATTCAATATGGTTGTAATAATTATTTAGATTTAATTTCTTGCAATTCCCCATTTGTAATTTGTACACCCTCTCCTCTAAATGATGTAATAGCTTAGTATTTTTATTTTCCGCAATTTAAATGCTTTATATACAAATGCTAGTAATTAGGGTTTTGTATGGAAAGATTAAAACCAACAAGTAGCAAACCTTAATCAAAGACAAATCAAGCATGTAAATCAATACACTTGCACACTTACACCCTTTGGGTAAACCCACTTTGTTGCCTTACAAAAATGCCCATATTATGCATGTGAGGTATCTTAGCAAAAACAAACAAAATACAAGATCATAGTCCCTCGATGACGCGATCCAGGTTGCCTTTTAAAATGAGCTTAGTTCCTAAAAATAATGCTAAGATATCTTACAATATTGCTAATCATGGTTATACGATAACCCACGCCCGTCCCTTTTACATCTAAAGATAGGGTTGCTTAACAAATCAATGGTAAGATAACAATGTCAAAGGAAAGAGAAAATGAACATGAAAGACTTTTGAGTAGGTAGAATGTTCCTAGTTACTTGCTCAATTTCAAAACAAAAACATCCTTGCTATTTTTCAAAACAAACACCAACACTTTCAAAAACATCTTTCAAACTTGAAAACATTTGAAAAAGATCAACACTTTTTATACATTCTTATGAACGAGAATCATTACAAAGTTTTCCTAAACGATGACACATTTTCAAAATACTTTCAAAAACCACACAAAGCATATTTTCAAACAAAAGCAAGTAATCTAGCAAGTAACTAAGAGCCCATGGAAAACCATGGATGAAAAGGGTGCTGGCACCTTCCCTTTTCATAATCTACCTCCCGAACTCAAGAAAACATCTCAAAGGTCTTTCCTGTTCTTTTCAGCCTTTCCTTTTGGATAAAATAAAAGTCGGTGGTGACTCTTACTAAACCGCAACATTTGCGGTAAAATGCAAAACACTCCAAGTCAGTTCTCCCACCGCGTTACAGAACTAGAGACTCTACTGGGGGTAATTTTAAAAGTGGGGTTACCTTAGGGCTAGTTCACATTTATTTGCTTTCATTGTTTGACTTGTATGCTTTACATTTTGGTTCTTTGTTTGGGTTTGAATCCTATACCTGGATTCGGGATACCTTATAGGTAAGTAGCAATACATTGTGGAAACTGTGCGGGGTATACCGACATGGTCTAAGCAATAGCTACGTTAGTGTGACATATTTGTTGTTACCGGTAGCCCTTGAGTAGTCAAGGAGAATATGGGGCCGCTGAGTGGTGTCATGAAGCACTAACTAACTTCTAGAACCTTTACTTGACCAACTTGTCCATTAGGACGTAGTGAGATGACCGACTTTGGTGCAGTCCGAAGTTGGTAGATACTCGATACTACACTCATTAAGGTTTGGTTTTTTGGGATATTTCGATTACTATTAAAGAGGCTTGTGCTGAAACAATTCCCGAGAAAACAAACTAGTGATATTGAGCTCCCTTAGAACCCGGTTACTATTATTAGGACAGGTTTGAGCCAACTAAACTTCAAGAGGGTACTTACCTCTGAGACTCCATGCAAGCCTAAACCTAAGGACTTGTTTGTTTTGTTTGTATATATTTACTTGTACATAACATCATAAACATCATACTCATACTCACTAAGAATTTCAAGGATTTTTGGATTTATCTTTGTTCTATTTTGTAGGACATGGATTTTATTCGCAGGAAAACCATTCAAGTCAATCTTATAAGGATCCCTCCTCAACTTAAAGAGCTAGCATCAAGGGTTCCTGAAAATTTTCCATTTATCGAAAGACATGGTCGCCTCCTAAACTTGGTTACCTCCAACACTGGTGAGGACATGGTGAAGGTGCTCTTCCAGTTCTTTGATCCTCTACACCATTGCTTCACATTTCCGGATTATCAACTTGTGCCAACTTTGGAAGAATTCTCCCGACTCTTGAGGATTACCATTCTCAATCAACTACCTTTCAACTGTACAGAAAGAGATCCAAAGCCAGAAGAGATTGCTCAAGCCTCACACCTGCAACCATCTGATATCATAACTAATTGGGAAACAAGGAGTGGTGTCAAAGGTTTCTTATCCAAGTTCTTGTTTGAGAAAGCCCAAAATTGTTGGAACACTTTAGACTTGCAAGATTTTGAGGAATTTGTGGCTCTCCTCATCTATGGGATGGTTTTGTTTCCAAACCCTGACCAACTCATAGATGTAAAATCCGTCAAAATCTTAATGTCTCGTAACCCGGTGCCTACTTTGTTAGGGGACATCCTACATTCTTTTCACACTCGCACTATGAGGAAAAAAGGTATCCTTATGTGTTGTACTCCTCTTTTGGCAAGATGGTTTATTTTGCATCTTCCCCAATCTGTATTGAAGAACAAGCAAGGTTCAAGGTGGTCACATATGTTGATGACGCTCAAACATTCAGACATTCATTGGTGTTCCCGATCTATAGAGAATGTTATTATCGTCGATCGTTGTGGAGAATTCCATAATGTCCCTTTACTTGGCATTAGAGGAGGTATCACCTACAACCCCTGTTTAGCCTTAAGACAATTTGGTTATGCCCGAAGAGATGGCCCACATGAGATGCTTATTCAAGGTTTGGTATTTAACTACGAGAATGACGATCAAGGTTACCGCAAGAGATTTATCCGAGCTTGGAGGATGTTGAACAAGGTAGATAGCAAGACATTAGGGCATAATAATTCCATCCCACTTAAGCCTTACCTCAAATGGGTACGAGCTCATGCTCAAAGTCTTATGATGCCTTACCCCTCCATTCTCCCGGTTATCAAAGAGCCTGTTGTGGAAGGAGATGTTCCCTGCACTATCCTTCATCCTGACATGTCCACCTCTCTTGAAGACTTGCAAAGGGATTAGATACAACTTAAGGGGGAGCGAGACACTTTCGAGGCCCAATTCTACGCCAGCGAGAAGAAGGTTTTGGAACTCACCAAGAAACTTCATGAGGAGCGGAGCCTGAATGCCTACATCGCACCAAAGAGGATGCGTACAACTTTTTTTATCTTAGAGTTTTTGTATTTCTTTGTAAATACAAAGAGGCATGATGTACTTAAACTTTGATTTATTAATATGACGTGTGTTCCTTTTTGGTCTAAAGAAAATTTAAATCTCTAATTTCCTTGAAATCATTGCATATGCATCTCCAATCATCATAACATAAGAAGGTTTCTTACCACAAGTCTCCTTATCTTTCTACTGTTTATTTCAGTAAGATGGATCTCGAGCAGACAGTAAAAGATATCCAGGCGTAGAATGCTCAGTTTCAACAAATGTTCTTGACTCTAGACAAAGGACAAGAGGATTTGAAAACTTTGTTGATCGAAGAAAAGAAGAAGAAATCAAAGAAAGCAACCGATGTTCGGAATCTAGGAAGAAGGTTCCCAGGGCCAGCCAGATGGACCCTAGACTCCATGATATCATCTGGTGAAAAGGATAATCAAGAAGGGAAAGGCAAGGAAGTGACTTCCCAGCCAGAATCTGAAGAGGGAGAAGAAGAGGATTACTCTGAAGAGAAGTATCCTCTGACCGATGATAAATACAAACATCTGGAAGAACTTCTAAGTGCAATGGAGATTCAGAAAGTTCCCGGGATAGACTTTAAAGAGCTGGGTTTGGTGTCTGGGATTGTTATTCCACCAAAATTCAAAGCACCAGTGTTTGCTAAGTACGATGGGGTTTCGTGTCCCAAGATGCACCTCCGATCTTATGTGAGGAAGATACAGCCTCACACTGCTGACAGAGATTTGTGGGTCCATTTCTTTCAAGACAGTGTATCCAGGACTCATCTGAATTGGTTTTATCAACTGGAAAGGGCCAATATTCATAATTGGGAAGACCTTGCCGCTGCTTTTTATAAACAGTATCAGTACAATGTAGACCTTGCCCCTACCCGTACTCAACTCCAGAGTATGGCTATGGTTTCAAGCGAAGGTTTCAAAGGCTACACTTAGAAATGGAGGGACTTGGCAGGAAGAGTCCAGCCTCCCCAGTATGATAGAGAGCTAGTAGACATGTTTTTGGGTACCCTGTCCGGTTCTTTCTTCAATTATCTAATTGGAAGCTCCTCGGCAGGCTTCACTGAATTAATCTTGACCGGGGAAAGAATGGAGGCTGGGATTAAGAGTGGGAAGATCCAAAAAAGACGCATCCTTCAGCGTTGTGAGAAAACCATTTATTGGAAAGAAAGAAGTTGGTGTTGTATACCCTCAAAGGAATCATGATAGAACTGAACGTCGTCCAATGGTAGGGGCCGTCATGATCCCTAAGCCCACACCTACTCAACAAAGAAGCAACCAGCCGAGAACAGAAAGACCAGTAAGACAATTTACCCGGATAAATATGACGTTATCTCAAGTCCTGCCACATTTATTGAGATATGATCTGGTAACTTTGAAGGAAGCCCCGAAGAATCCCAACACAACCTCTCCTCATTACCACCCTAATGCTCGTTGTGCTTACCATTTAGAAAGTCCAGGACATGATACCAACAACTATTGGGCTTTGAAAAACAAGGTGCAAGTCCTTCTCGAAGAAAAAGAAATTGAATTTGATGCTCCTGAAATCCCAAATGTTATCACCTCTCCTATTCCCAAGCATGTTCGAGATGTTAACGCTCTTGAAGATGATATGTTTGTTACTGTTGTTGATGAACTTGTTACTCCTCTCCTGACTGTCAAGAGGAACCTGTTGAAAGTTGGTTTATTTTCGGGTTGTGGCGAAGGCTTCCACCTCTATTTATCCCTACCAACTGGTTGTCATTTATTGAAAGCAGGTGTCCAATGCCTAATGGATGAAAAAGAGATTTTGTTTGAAAAGACTCTCATTCCAACCATTTCTTACAATGATATTTCAATAGTTAACCATTTCCGCCAATCCTTCTAGGGTCTCCACCAAAAGACCCGTTAGGATTACATCAGTTCCTAAAGTGACTCCACTAATAATTACTATGCCAGGGCCGATCCCGTTCTCCTCAGATAAAACTGTCCCATGGAACTATGGGGGCGACGTCTACTATCACGACGTCAAACAGGATTGGCTGGCTGGTGAAGACTCAATTTTTGAGAAGGCTGACCCCGAAATCAACAACATTGCGGGAACCAGCAAGATAACCCGAAGTGGAAGAGTACTCTCTCTCGAGATTGCTCCTCTGAAAACTGTTACCTATCCTGTGATCATCCCTGCTTCTATTCCCGTTGACACTACTACTACAATCCCTATGGTTACCCCTACTAACACTCCTACTGCCGAGTCGACCGAGACTCGGGGAAAAGGCATTATGTTTGAGCCTGTCCGGATGAAGGCGCAATCAGTATCTATCCTGGAAGCCGCCAAAAAGGAGATGGAAGAAATTCTAAAAATTATAAAGAGAAACGACTACAACATAGTCGAACAGCTAGGGCAGACTCCATAAAAAATCTCCATGTTGGCTCTACTGTTATGCTTTGAGGCTCATGCAAAGGCCTTGGTGAAATTTCTTAAAACTGCCCATGTACCACAAGAAACCTCTGTTGATCAGTTCCAAGACTGTGTGACCAGTTTGACCGCTGACAATAGTTTAGGATTTTCTGATGCTGACTTGACACCTAGAGAGAGGAAGCACAACGAGGCATTTCATGTCTCTGTCGAATGTCGGGGCACAACTCTGGCCCATGTCCTGGTTGATATTGGTTTGTCTTTAAATGTGTTGCCTAAGAAAGCTTTGGATAGACTCGACTATGAAGGTTTGACCTTAAAACCCAGCAACATAGTGGTAAGGGCCTTCAACGATTCAAAGAGAATGGTGCATGGGGAGGTGGACATCCCCATTAAAGTTGGAACTCAAACCTTTGATTCAACTTTCTACGTGATGGACATTCGCCCTTCCTATTCCTGTTTGTTGGGCCGACCATGGATTCACAATGCTGGTGCCGTCACTTCTACATTACATCAGATGCTGAAACACCCAACCAAAGGGAAATCATTATTGTCCATGGAGAGGAGGAATATATGGTCAGTCACTTGAACTCCTTCAGATACGTGGAATTGGATGGTGAATTCATTGAAACTCCATTTCAACATTTCGAGGAAGTCCCACAAACGGTGGCAATAACCAAGGCTGTTTCCCAAGTCCCAAAGATTACCAGACCTCCGCTAAAGATGTCTTCTCTGAAAGATGCCAAGGCAGTAATCGAAGAAGGTGGGTGTACTATTTGGGGCCAACTCCCGTATATCCCTTACAAATCTGACAAATTTGGTTGGGTTTCACTTCAGGAGCCCAGAAAGCTGTTCGTTGTGCTCGTGTCGGGGGACCACCTTTGAAGATCAGCAACCATGGAGTCAACGCAGTGGAGGATGATGATGACAACTACGACCTGGAGGAATGGATTTTCCCAACTATCAATGGAGGACTCAACAACTGGGAAGCTAAAGATTTTGTCCCAATTACTTTTATCCAACAGTAATTGTCTTTAAATTTTTGTCGGACCTGTAATAATTAAACAATTCAGACTTTTAAAACCTTGTGTCTTACCCGAGGCACAACAGTCCATTTGTAAGGTTTGTTACTTCATTTTCATATGTCATCAATGAATCATGGATGTTTTTGCATACAAACTTTTATGCTCTTTGTTTTTCTTTTTCTACATTTTTTATAAAAGATAGCTATACTCTTACACACACTCACATTCAAATGCAGATCTACATCCACTCAGGATCCCATAGGTAACGGTTCTACTATGGCATGTTGTTACTTTGAAAATCTAATCTACCAAGCCGAAGACGAAAGTGAGGAAGATTGTGAATTTCCAGGGGAACTAGCCAGATTACTACAACAAGAAGAAAGGACCATACAGCCCCATGAAGAACCAGTGGACACAGTTAACCTAGGTACCAAAGAGGACAAGAAAGAATTCAAGGTAGGAGCCAATCTGGAACCCAGTGTCAAGAAGCACTTAATTCAATTGCTACATGACTATGTTGAGGTCTTTGCCTAGTCGTACAAAGACATGCCAGGACTTGATGCTGATATCGTGGTCCATCGTCTACTGACAAAGGAAGATTGCCCTCCGGTAAAACAGAAAGTCTGTCGCATGCGGCCAGACATGTCAGAGAAGATCAAGGCTGAAGTCATAAAACAATTCAACACCAGATTTTTAGCCGTCACCTCCTATCCACAATGGGTCGCCAATGTTGTTCCAGTGCCTAAAAATGACGGCAAAGTATGCATGTGTGTGGATTACAGAGATTTGAATAGGGCAAGCCCTAAGGATGATTTCCCACTCCCACATATCGATATTTTGGTTGACAATACCGTAGAGCATAAAGTGTTCTCATTTATGGATGGTTTCTCAGGCTACAATCAAATCAAAATGGCCCCTGAGGACATGGAGAAAATGACCTTCGTTACACAATGGGGCACTTTCTGTTACAAGGTTATGCCATTCGGGTTGAAAAATGATGGGGCAACTTATCAACGTGCCATGGTAGCTCTATTTCACGACATGATCCATCACGAAATAGAGTTCTATGTCGATGACATGATAGCCAGATCTCAAACTGAAGAGGAACATCTTGACCATTTGCAGAAACTGTTTGAGAGACTAAATAAATACAAGTTGAAGTTGAACCCGAATAAATGCACATTTGGGGTGAGGTCCGATAAACTCCTAGGCTTCGTCGTCAGCGGTAAAGATCGAAGTGGACCCTGCCAAGGTAAAAGAAATACAAGAAATTCCTGCTCCTCGTAGTGAAAAGGAAGTCAAAGGATTCTTAGGACGGCTAAACTACATTGCCAGATTCATTTCTCACTTGACCGCTACTTGTGAACCAATCTTCAAATTACTGAAGAAAGATCAAGTAGTCAAATGGAATGATGAGTGCCAAGCTGCCTTTGACAAGATCAAAGAGTACCTACAAGAGCCTCTCGTTTTGATGCCGCCAGTTGAGGGAAGACCCTTGATCATGTATCTAATTGTCTTGGAAAATTCAATGGGGGTGTGTGCTGGGGCAGCATGACGAGTCTGGCCAAAAAGAGCATGCTATTTACTACCTGAGCAAAAAGTTTACCGACTGTGAAACAAGATATTCACTGCTCGAGAAAACTTGTTGCACTCTGGCATGGGCTACTCGCCGGCTAAGACAGTATATGCTGACCCATACTACCTTATTGATATCCAAGATGGATCCGATTAAATACATATTCGAGAAGCCAGCCCTCTCAGGGAGAATAGCAAGATGGCAGATGATCCTGACTGAATACGACATTCAGTACACTATCCAAAAAGCAATAAAGGGCAGTTTTCTAGCCGATCACCTTACTCATCAGGCTGTGGATGACTATCAGTTTATGAAATTTGAATTCCCAGACGAAGACATCATGATGGTAAACAACTGTGAAGAACTCAAACCATATGACAGACCTGAACAAAGATCCCGATGGACCTTGGTTTTTGACGGAGCCTCTAACCCACTCGGCAATGGCATAGGTGCTATACTCATATCTCCTAAAGGATGTCATACTCCCTTCACCGCAAGACTTTGCTTCAACTATACCAATAACATGGCAGAATACAAAGTGTGTATTTTTGGTATCAAAGTTGCCATAGAGTTGTAAATCAAGTCCTTAAGTGTATTTGGAGATTCAACCTTAGTCATCAGTCAGATCAAAGGAGAATGGGACACGAAGCACCCTAACCTCATCCCCTACAAAGAACATGTGTTGACATTAATCCCACATTTCAAGGAAATTACCTTTGAGCATTTTCCACGAGAGGAACATCAACTAGAAGACGCACTAGCCACCATGTCATTAATGTTTAAACTCAAGTGGGGTAACGAGGCTCCCCAGATCACCATTGAGCGGATGGAGGAACCAACTTACTATCACGAGATCGATATTGAAGAAGTAGTGGACCAGCTTTGGTTCCATGAAGTCAAGAGGTATCTCGAGGCTGAAGAGTATCCATAAGGAGCTTCAATCAATGATAAGAAGTTCTTGAGGAGATTCTCTTATAAGTTCTTCATCAGTGATGGCATTCTCTACAAACGCAACTGTTGCACCCCAAATTTTGCCCTCCTAATTTCTTCTATTTTGGCTTAGACTTTTGCATTCATCTGCATCTATTTCATTAGGTCACTAACATGGCATACATTTCATTTAATATAGCTCTGAGGTTCAAAATTCAGTGGTTGTGCGATACTAGGGTTTCACAGCGGTTAAGGCGCTCGTATTCAACAAAGAATGATTTCTTATTCAGGCAACGAGCTGTGGAATTAGGGTTTTGGTTCATTCTCATTTTTTGGACTTCCTCTCCCTCAAGCAGCAAGGCTATTACCTTCTGATAAATAATAGATTACAGGTTTTTCTTGTCAAGAACTCATGGGTGTGACTTAGCATACATGGTTTTCGAATCAAGACGTCTCCTCATACAAGTGTGCCTATCATTTGATCAGGATTAATGACTTTGACATGGCATTCATCCACTCTTCAATTAACCAATTCAGGTTTTGTCGAATCATGGTTTAGAGAATCATTGGTTGTGAAGCTTGGGTTTTCTTTTGGTTCGAGGTGTTTATCAAACAAGACTGATTCTTCTGGTACATTAAATTGTGAATTTAGGGTTTTGATTGATGGTTGTTGTGGATTTCTTCTTTATCAAGCTACAAGGTTATTCTCTTCATCTCAAAATCAAGTTGCAAGGTTTTATTTGTTAAGTCTGAAGATTTGGGTTTATTTCCCTATGTCTATTGGAAGATAATGCTTTGTTTCATTTCGAATACATTTTGAACATTATTCTATCCATGTCTCAAGTCGTCACTGCGCACCTAATACAAGTGGGTTAAGGTTTTTCATTTTGTGTGTGAATTTGTTGATGTTCGTCAATAAGAAATGATTAGAGGATATCTTTCTATGCTTCAAATTTTATCTTCTTCAAGGTTCCCACAAAGACATTTTTTGACAAGACAAAGGACTTGTGGGGTTGAATTGAAAAGTATGAGGTCATGACATAAGGAATGGTACCATAGATTCACGTTGATCAAGGCCATTTTTGTTCTCATCATTGTTAGTTTTTCTCACAATACAAGTCAAGGTGGATTAGTAGTTTTAAGGATATCTTGGTTATACTTCTTCCATATTTCCATCTTCGTTATCAGTTCCTCAAAACATTATATTTGTGTGAGAATGAGCTTCAGTTTTGTTCAATAATTTGATTCAAGCAAAATTGGAAGATTCCAACGAGACTTCATGGATGAAAACCAAGTTAACTCTTGTGGACTAAATTATTCCATATTTCGTGATTTAGAGGTTATTTGAAAAATTATTGGATATACTTGACATCTAAAGATATTTTAAGATATGAGAAAGCATATGTGAAATCAAAGGTTTGAATGAAAAAAAACAAGTTTCATTACTATCATTGCATATTTGTTCGAAATTACCACACTCTATTAAGAAACAAGTCATGACATTAGATCGACTGTTTTGTCTTCGGTAAGAGAGCTTGTCCAGAGATGGGTAAACCATAAGGTGTTGGTTAGGTGGCTTTCACGCTTCTTCCATTATCTTGATCGCTACTTTGTAGCGCGACGCTCCATGCCTCCACTCAATGAAGTTGGGCTCTCTGCCTTCCGTGATTTGGTTTACATGGAGGTGCGAGCTAATACTAGCAAAGCTGTGATTACTCTTATTGACAAAGAACGTGAGGGCGAACAAATTTATAGATCGTTGTTGAAAAATATTCTTGATATATTTGTTGAGATCGGTATGGGTGATATGAAGCATTATGAAAATGATTTTGAGGTCCAGATGCTTGAGGATACTGTCGATTACTACAGAAGTAAGGCTACAATCTGGATTGAGTCCGACTCCTGCCTAAATTACATGCTAAAGGCTGAGGGTTGTTTGAGACGAGAGAAAGAGAGAGTGTCTCATTATTTGCATGCTAGCACTGAGCAGAAACTGGTAGAGAAAGTGCAACATGAATTGTTGGTAAACCGTGCTAATCAATTACACGAGAAGGAGCATTCGGGCTGCCGTGTCTTACTTAGAGATGATAAGGTGGATGATCTCTCTAGGATGTATAGACTTTACCATAAAATACCTAAAGGACTGGATCCTGTTGCCACTGTATTCAAGCAGCATATTACGGATGAGGGTGCAGCTCTGGTTCAATTGGCTGAAGAAAGTTCTTGCAATCAAAAACTACAAGCGGTTCTGGCGTTCAGGATCAAGTCCTTGTCAGAAAATTCATAGAGCTCCATGACAAGTATATGGCATACGTTAATAATTGCTTTATGAATCACACATTGTTCCACAAGGCATTGAAGGAAGCATTTGAGGTATTCTGCAATAAAATTGTTGCCGGTAGTTCCAGTGCAGAGCTATTATCTTCATTCTGTGATAATATCCTTAAAAAGGGTGGAAGTGAGAAGCTGAGTGATGAAGCCATTGAAGAAACACTCGAGAAGGTAGTCAAGCTACTTGCATATATCAGTGACAAGGATATCTTTGCAGAATTTTACAAGAAGAAGCTTGCCCGAAGATTACTTTTCGACAGAAGTGCCAATGATGACCATGAGAAGTGTATTTTGACTAAGTTAAAGCAGCAATGTGGTGGCCAGTTCACATCAAAGATGGAGGGAATGGTGGTAGACTTGACATTGGCTAGGGACCATCAGATGAAATTTCAGGAATACCTTAGTGAGAATTCTCATATAAATCTTGGACTTGACTTGACCGTTACGGTTCTTACCACGAGATTTTGGCCGAGTTATAAGTCTTTTGATCTCAACCTCCCTTCAGAAATGGTGAAGTGTGTGGAAGTTTTCAAGGGCTTTTATGAGACAAGGACAAAACACAGAAAAGTTTCATGGATTTACTCACTGGGGACTTGCAACATCATTGACAGGTTTGAACAAAAAAACATTGAGTTAATTGTCTCAACCTATCAGGCTGCTGCCCTGCTATTATTCAACACTGGATAAGTTGAGTTACTCAGAGATTATGACTCAGCTGAATTTGACTCACGATGACCTAGTTGGATCGCTTCATTCTCTAGCATGTGCAAAATATAAGATACTTCTTAAGGAGCCTAACACTAAAACAATATCCCCAAATGACAGCTTTATGTTCAATTCCAAATTTACTGATAAAAAGAGAAGGATTACAAAACTGCATATAGTTATTTCTTTGAAGCTTTTGAGTCTTTCAATGCTCTTGAAAATCCCAAAGCTGTCTTTAGCCTAAAATACATGTTGCTGTGTAAGATCATGGTTAGTCAAGCTGATGATGTTGCTTGAATCATATCTTCTAAAGCCGGCCTGCAGTATGTTGGACCTGACTTGGATGCAATGAAAGTTGTTGCAGATGCTCATTCCAATAGATCCCTGAAATTATTTGAAACTGCTTTACGATACTTCAAGGCGCAGTTGGAGGAAGATCCAATTGTTCATAGGCACTTGTCATCGTTGTATGACACCCTTTTGGAGCAGAATCTTTGCAGGTTGATTGAACCATTTTCAAGGGTTGAGATTGCACATATTGTTGAACTTATTGAGCTTCCCATTGATCACATGGAGCGGAAGATGTCTCAGATGATTTTGGACAAGAAATTCGCCGGGACATTGGATCAGGGTGCTGGATGTCTTGTTATCATTTATTACCCTTCCACAGATGCAGATGGTACCGAGTGTTTCCGAGAGGGAAGAGCATGGAACGCCTTGCCACAGGTGGTTACGAAAACAAGTCATTTAGATTAGCGGCGCACGAGGATCATGAAGGAACACTGGATTCCATATGAGTTGGAGTTTGGCCATCCCCGCTATGTATCAAAGGCTGAGAAATCATGAAAATTGATAGCAGATTCCTTGCAACACATATTGGGTTGTAACATAGAGTTGAGGATTGCTCATGTACCTCATACTTCTAGCTCTCTATTCAGAACCCAAGACCACGAGGTTGAGGCTTCACGGTCAAGAGAACATAGGTCAAATTTCCTTGAACGGAGAAGAAGAATACGATCTCAGGTTCGTGCTCTTCAGCGGTTGGGCAGCTGGGTTGAAAATCTGTCTGGACATGACAGATCATGTATCTTGTCTGGTCAGCATAGAAACAGTCGTGGTACATGCAGAATAAGTAGTTGCGAGAATAATTCAAATTCAAATTAAAACGATGATACAAATGCTAGAGCTAGCATATCAAGAATAGTGATGTTAGCTGAAGCCTTGTTCGAGGTTCTGGATGAAATTCACCAGCAATCAGTGGTTTTATATTCCCACCTTTCTGTATCTTCTATCGGATCTGTTCCCGCGCCTGCTGAAGTTGCCGAATCCTTACCTGTTAAAATATACACAAAGTCACACAAACATCAAGAAAAACCTGTACAATGCTATATATGTCTTGTGGAGTATGAAGATGGAGACAGCATGCAAGTACTTCCTTGCCATCATGAATTTCATACGACATGTATAGAAAAGTGACTAAAGGAGATTCACAGGATATGTCCACTATGTCGGGGAGATATTTGTATATCAGATTCACTGTCAAACAGAGTAACAAACTCTCTAACTACCTCCAAACAGAATTCCTAACTAGCATAACCACCTTGTAACAAACTCTTAATCTCACCCTTCAATCCCTAACAAACTCTACCCAAATCAATGGTTCGGATTGATTCTCACATAACCATTTCCATATCCCTCAACTACCTATATAATCCAAACTCCCTCCAAGTTTCAAGGGACGAAGTTACTCTCTCTTTTCCAGTTTCAAAACTTCACCATTTTATCAGCTTCAAAACAACTCCTTCCCTCTCCATCATTCACTCTCAATTTTTTCTGAACTCTCATCATCTTCAATTTCCCCTCTCTAAACTCCGTCTTCACCTCCACTCTCCATTGTTCGACCTTCAGTCAGTTCTCAAAGCTTCACTTCTCTCTGATTCATCATACAAAATTCATTTTTCTCAACTTGCGATAATCTTCATAATTGTCATCATTTCCGCTCTTCTCCTATCGCCAACGCACGCAACCCCAAACCAAAGAAAAGTGAAGATAGTGATGAATGGATCAAGACGAAGCAGACAAGATCAAGAAGGACAATAATTGTATTACTTCACCTCTGGATTTCTGAAGCGCTACCAACGTGTCTTCAATAGGTAATCCTCAATCTTCTTCTTTTTATGACTTTTTTTGCTTGGTCTGTACCATAACCGCGAAGGGTAAAATGCGGCGAACGATAAATCCACCATGTAATCTTGATCGGAAGAAATGTAGAGCTTAAGTTTCGTTGTTATATTCGGGATAGAGGAAGAGAAATTGACGAAAGCAAGCAAAGGAGTCGAATTTAGAGGGAGACTTTAGGTGGTGTTAACAAGAAAGTTAAATCGGAACAAGGGAGAAGGGATGGAGTCATGGAGGCATCTCCATTGTTGTTTTCGAATGTAGAAGAAAGGCTGTCTGCATAAAGGAGCTGGAGGGGGCCGTTTACAGTAAACGATGTCATTTTGGAATCTTTTTTTTCTTTTTCTCCTTTTATTATTATTCATTTATTTAGTTGTTATTTCAAATGGTTAAATCAAAAAAAAAAAGAGGAGAATTTATTATATTTTTTTTATTATTTTGCCTTTAGGAATTAATTCAATATTATTCGATTACTCGAGACTGGTAATTCACTTTTGCTCGTCAAGATTCGAGTCTTATGCAGGTTTTTTGTATGTTATATGGATACGCTTGAGATGCCGATTGTGATTTATTTTCACATTGAGGATGCTTCAATAATCATTCCGAATATGGGATTTCTGACTCTTTTCTTTGTTGGTGCTAGCAGCTCACAAGAACATCGGGTCTCTTTACTTTTTTTGCTTTGCTCCACGGGCTAGTACTCGTTTGGTATATTTTCTTTCTATTTTCACCTCGCATTTATCTCTGCATAAAGGTCGTATGAAGTATAATAAAATTAGGTTTAGAAATAGACTAGTTTCCCTGTGACTTTTCCTTCCCTTTTTTGGCATATGCATTTAAAACAAAAACTTCTCCTTTCTTACAAACTTCAAAAATACGTAAAAATTTACTGACAAGAACCATGTCTTGGCTAAGTTTGAGAGATGGTAAGCGGGTTTCTTATCGACCTTATTATTCTCTTGTTCTAAGCTTTGGTATGATGCAAGTCTCAAAGAATCATTTCATGAATAAGTAGAGACATGGCTAAAATCTCTCTCTTGAGATTAACTAGCTATTATCTACAAGCAAAAATATCAACCAAATACTCTTTTTGCCTTCGGGCCTTCCTTGTAAAATTATTTTCAGAAAGAACATATTAATTCACTTTTGTGCTGACGCGTAAATCTCCAAAGGTCGAGTTGCGGCAGAAGGCGAAATTACTATCATTCATTAAAAAAATACAAACAAACAAAAACGCAAAAAGCCGAACTACGGCTGCTCTGATTCCTTAAAAGGGATACATAGGCATTGGGGTAGGGCCCGAGCGAGCACAATTTTATTTTCCCTACATTCTTTTCCCCTTTCTTTTGCATACATTCTCCTTTTAGTAGTAATAAACAGTAAGCATAGATTAAACACACCCATAAGATAGACAACAAGAGTGGATACCGTAGAGTACTACGGGCGTGTGGGGTGCTAATACCTTCCCCTCGCGTAACAGACTCCCTTACCCTTATCTCTTGGTCGTTCGACCTTGATTTCACCCTTCTCAGGTTTACTCGACGTTTACCTTTCCCTCCCTGTAGGATAAAAGACGTTTGATGGCGACTTCATTATTTTGATGATTTTCAGCCGGTTGTTTCAGGTGGCGACTTCACTGGGGATAGGTCGACCAAATGCTCGTCCATCCTGGAGTCGCTCCTAGCTCTTGATTTCTTTTCTTAGGGTGTTTTTATGCTTTCAGTTCATTCGTTCATTTTTAGATATACCTATGCATATGCATGTATTACACTCTACTGCCTTCCATATACTTCTTTTGTATTGTATCTGCTTCTTGCTTGGGTGGGAATGTTACTATTGAGGTAAAAAGGCCCAGTACCCAGGCCAGAGTGCACTAGGACATCTAGGAATAGAGTGGGGGAATGACGGCTATAGGACGTGGTCCGATTAATGCAGTCATGTCATATACCACGCTCGGATGAGGTTCAATTGAAGGTACTTTCATCATGCACGTCTGTGTTGCGATGATTTTACTTTCAGGCGGACCCGTGATTTTCGAGTTACCATTATCTCACCTTGACCTAGACTTCACACGTGAGCGGGGAGGGATTTATCATTACAGGTACAGTTGGTGACTATATTCAGACGATTACTTTTGGTTATGTCCTGCATTTCTGCGAACAGTTATGAGGTTCTCAGATTTATTTTTTTAGCACTTATCTATCTTTGATCTTCATGGTCCTCTTCCAGTTACATTTCAGACTTGTAATCTCGGTATTGACAAGGATACGAAGAGGCAGTACAACAGAAATCAGTATCATGGAAGTAGTAACCCCATGATCACTTGCACACACGTCATGGCATATTTACCTTTCAGAAATATATATATATATATATATATATATATATATATATATATATATATATATATATATATATATATATATATATATATATATATATATATATATATATATATATATATATATATATATATATATATATATATATATATATATATATATATATATATATATATATATATATATATATATATATATATATATATATATATATATATATATATATATATATATATATATATATATGTCAATAATTAATTCGCATACGCATTGTCATTTCCAGGATCTATCCAGGGTTTCCTTTTCCTCCAAAGAATGGCGAACAACACTGATGTCACCCCGAAGACGAAGAGGGATAACTTCAGCTATCAGTTTCATCCTAGTACTTGGCCCTCTCTTGAAGAGCTCAGAGACCTCATGAATTGTCAACAAATGGGCGTTTTTGGTGAAAGATATGGGAGTCTCCTATCTTTGCTGGATGCTCGGGTTAACGACAAGGCTGTACAGACGTTGTTACAATTTTATGATCCAGAGTTGAGATGCTTCACATTCTAAGACTACCAGTTAGCACCTACTCTTGAGGAGTATGCTCATCTTCTCCACATTAAGCTCACCGGCCATGTTCCATTTGTTCAAATCCCTATTGAACCTGATTTTGAGGCTATTGCTAAGGTTCTTTATTTGAGCCTTAACGACATAAAAGGAAAATGGAGATGAAACAAAGTCACTTCCGGTCTTCCTACAGATTTCTTGGCAAGTAAGGCTAAGGAAATGGCGAATATGGGAAATTGGGATGCTTATTATGCTCTGTTGGCCGCCATTATTTACGGAGTTGTCTTATTCCCTGAGATTAAAGAAATCGTGGACTTGGAATCTCTGTGCGTCTTCATGAATAAGAATCCTATACCTACGCTATTAGCAGATACTTACCACGCCATCCACTCCAGGCATGGAAAGAAAGGAGTAGTGGTATGTTGTATACCAATGCTTTACAAATGGTTCATGGCGCAGTTACCCACCAAAGGGCCATTCAAAGAAGATCTTCGTTCATGGGCATCAAAAGTGATGACACTCACCTCTTTCGACATTCAATGGTACAAACTTAAGGTGGATAGCTCTGAAGTCATCTCCCACTGTGCAGGTTTCTCTAGTGTTCCACTCATGGGAACAAGAGGGGTTATCAACTACAATCCAGTACTCTCTCTTTTCCAATTAGGTTATGCCATGAGGCGTCCGCCCACGACCAAGGAGGTTGAACCTATGTTTCTCAAAAAAGGAGAAGACCCAGAATTGCTAAAAAAGGTGGAGATTGCTTGGGCACATATTGGAAAGAAAGGAAAGGAATTCTTTGGGCCAAAAGAAGTACTAGCTTTCGATCCTTACGTGAATTGGCTAAAGGAAAGAGTCAAAAATTCTTATGTTACCTTTTGAAAAAGAGATTTCCTTGTATCTTCAACCCACCGAGTTTCTGCACGATGTGCCTAAAGAACGCTTTTATCAAGTACAATTGGAGAATAGGGACCTCCGCCAGAACTTGGAAGACAAAAAGATGGAAATCTATTTTTTAACAGAAAAGAAAAGGGACTTGGCTCGTCAGCTGAAAGAGTATGAGGGGGAAAGTAGTTCCAAGAAATGACCTAGAAATGAAGACTTTTCTGTGTCTACGGAAGAGTATCAGATAGCCCTCACTGACGCAGAAAGGAATCGTCAAGAAACTTTGAAATTTCAGATGGCCAACAATAGGAACAAGGCCAAGGTCAAGGAATTAGGAAACCTATTCAAAGTTGCTAGGATGGAGTTGGAAGTGAAAGAAGATCAAATGACCGAAATACTAAAGGAGAATGCAAGACTCCGAGACAAGATCAAGGAGATGGAAGAAGCACCCGTGCCTATACCTTTACTAGAATGTAAGGAATGTGACCGTCTCCTAGAGCAATGTGTGTACTTAGAGGGACAACTATATCGGAAAAATGTGGTGATCGATAGCTTCGCTCGTGGACGGGATCGTGAAAAGACGAAAAAACTATTTGAAGAAACTAAGGAATGGAGCGAGGAATATTTCCGGCAAGAAGGGCCATTATACTACACAGAGATTAGAGACTCCTCCCGTTGATTGCCTAATTCTCCCCTTTATTTCCTTTGTCTTTTGATCACCACCAGTCTTGTTGGATGGGGTCATTTAAATTTCATTACAGTATCTGAATCATGCTTGTAAGAAGATACCATCGAATCATATGAATGATGTTTTTAATAAGATCAGTTGTTAATCAGGACTTCTTCCTCTTTTATCATGTTGTTTGAAATTCCTAGGGGTAATAAAACTTCGGATATCCTGGAAATGATATAACATACATAATCATGCATTCATGCATATCATAATTTGATAAGTAATCATGACATGTCTTCTTATCTCTTGATTCGGGCCTCCTCATTGCAGAAAATAGCCACTACGAATTCCCATCGTTATAATACTCAAAGCACATCCAGAAGATAGATGGAACAAATTCAGGCAGATGTCGTGGCTATGGGGACCAGGATGGATACTCGAGTCGATCAACTGATGGAAATCATTCAGAACATGGCTCGTCAACAAGAGGAAATGAGGGCTATGATTGTAAGACCTGCTGAAGCATTAAATAATGGGGGAGAAAACCCAAACGTTGGTCCAACAGGGGTCGTCATCAATAATCCAAACAGTATTCCAGGGGCTCAGAACACAGTGGAGAATCCGGGAGGAACTCGAAATATGAATGTTGGTTTGAATGCCCAAAATGGCCAGCATGCAAACTTCAACAACCTTACAGGCATCCTCGGGAATCAAGCTATGGGAAAGCCGCCCCCACTCTCTCCTGCTCATCAGAACACCGAACAACCTACTATGCTACCAAGGCCTGTTCGCATTCCTATCAGGCCAGCGGAAAAAGATAATTGGGAAGACTGGATGACCAATGTGGAAGAACCAACTGAAGATAGCAAGAAGTTACATATGCTTGAAGAGCAGATGCGTAAGTTTGAAAGTCAGGGTGCAGTAGGCTTTGACATGTCTGACTTAGGCTTGGTGCCCGGAGTAAAGATTCCCCCAAAATTCAAGGTTCCTGATTTCGTAAAGTATAAAGGCACTTCCTACCCAAAAACCCATGTTAAGTATTTCTATCGGAAAATGTCTGCATATTCCAACGACGAGAAGCTATTGATGCATTATTTTCAAGATAGTTTGACAGGCGGTCCGCTTGAATGGTACATGCAGCTAGAAAGTAGCCGTATCCGTACATGGAGAGAATTGGTTGAAGAGTTTGTTTTGCACTATCAATATAACACCGACCTGGCACCCACAAGAACCCAGCTGCAGAATTTATCCCAGAAACGAGATGAATCCTTCAAAGAATACGCCCAGAGGTGGCGAGAGATGGCTGCGAAAGTGAAATCTCCCATGTTAGAGCGAGAAATGGTAGAAATGTTTAGTAGCACGCTGCAAGGCCAGTATTACACAACCTGTAGCATATCAGGTACCTTTGCTAAGATGGTAACACACGGGGAGCGGATTGAGATCGGAATTAAGCTGGGGAAAATCCAAGATGTCCCTATTGGGAGTAATGCTGGAAATGTTAAGAAGTCTTTCGGGGGCCACTCAAAGAAAAAGGAAGGGGAATCCGGTGCGATCTATCCTCAGAAGGGGAAGGGCAGATATCGAGATTACGACCACCAAGCTGCTGCTGTAACAATTCCAATAGCTCCCCCTCGACGTCCAGCATATGCACCTCGCCAAGGCTATCAACAAAGGCCAAAACCACCTCCCAGAAAGATTGACACAATTCCCATTCTCTATGCAGAATTACAACCCCAGTTACTGGACTTGAAGTTGGTCGAGAAACGTACAATGCAGATTAACCCAGATAAATTACCGTCAAACTTCAATGCTAACGTTAGATGTGAATTTCATTCTGGAGTGCCAGGACATAGTATTGAACACTGCATAGCATTTAAACACAAGGTACATGACTTATTAGACTCTCAAATTATTAATTTTGGACCAGCACCCAATATTACGAACCAACCACTACCGAGTCACGGAGGTTCCACTGTCAGTGCTATCAGTGAAGACGAAGGCATAGATCTGGTTATGAATGTTGATCAGTTAACCACCCCTCTGTCATTCATAAAAGAGCAATTGACAAGTAAAGGTGTATTCCTGGGCTGCGGAGTGGATTGTATTGCTTGTTTAAAACATCCAGAAGGTTGTCATTTGTTAAGAAACGCAGTGCAAGATTTGATTACAAAGGGGTTTCTTCAGTTCAGTCGCAAGATCATGAAGCCTGGGATTGATAAGAATGAAATCAATGTGATAACCATTACGGTCAAACAAAAAGCTACCCGAGTACCTGTAACAATTTTGGTACCTGCCAAGAAGCCCCCACTACTTATCACTACGCCCGGCCCGGTACCGTACGTTAGCGACAAAGCAGTACCTTGGAATTATGGTGGTGAACTGTACTATCAAGGGGAGAAGGTTACTACTCACAGGTTTGAGAAAGACAAGTCTAAAGAAGAGAAACCTGCAGTGTTCGATATTGTCGGTGAAAGCAGAATTACTCGCAGCGGTCGAATTTTATCCCCGCCGGAGCAACCTGAAAGTAGTACAGATGCTGCAGCCAAGGCTAAAGGCAAGCAAATCGTGGTCAATGGCGATAAGCCAGGGCAAAATACCCCTGTTCCTGTTTTTGATGATGAAACATCTAAGGATGCAGCCGAGTTAATGCGGTACATCAAGAAGAGTGACTATAAGATCATTGACCAGTTAAGTCAAACACCCTCAAAAATATCCATCCTCGCCTTGCTCAGAGACTCAGAATCCCATAGGAATGCATTATTGAAAATACTAGGAACCTCTTTTGTCCCCCAAGAAATATCGGTGAATCAGTTTGAGGGAATTATAAATAGTATTTCTGCAAGTAACAGGCTGGGCTTCATAGATTTCGATCTACCCCCTGAAGGGAGAAAGCATAACAAAGCATTACACATCTCTATGGAAATTGCAAATACTACTTTATCTCGTGTACTAGTTGACATAGGTTCCTCTATCAACGTACTACCTAAGTCTGCTCTTTTAAGGCTGGATTATGAGGGGATTTCGTTAAGGCCAAGTGATTTGGTTGTTAAAGCTTTTGATGGATCGAGGAGAACTGTGTTCGGGTAAGTCGACCTACCAATCAAGATAGGACCTCAGGTATTCGAAGCAACCCTCTTTATCATGGATATAAATCCTTCCTATTGATGTCTGCTGGGCTGTCCTTGGATTCACGGGGTTGGTGCCGTCACCTCTACTCTGCACCAGAAGCTCAAGTTTTTACTAAATGGAAAAGTGGTCACTGTCTGTGGCGAAGAAGATTACATCATCAGTCACCTAAGTTCCTTCCGCTATGTTGAGGTAGAAGGAGAAATCCATGAAACGCCGTGTCAAGCTTTTGAAACTGTACAAGTTGTCAGAACTCCTCATCAAGAAGACAAGAGGCTAGAAGTTCCCATGTCATCCTATCGCCAGGCACAGGCAATTATTCAATCCGGTCATCCAGAAGGCTGGGGAAGAGTGTTGGATCTCCCTACACAGAAGGACAAGAGAGGTTTAGGCTTTGTCGCTAATCAAAGGAGGTCAGTCATCATTCTTGAAGGGAAAAGTATTCCTCCACCGATTCAATTCATCAGCGGCGGAACCATCCAGGGAGAAGCTCATGCGGTAGATGAAGTAGATGGCAACAACTTTGAGATGGATAGGTGGTTTCATCCAACCAGGTCGAATGAAAAGCATGCCAACTGGTTCGCCAAAGACATCATCAAAGTCACCCGACTTGAAGAGTAACTTTATTTTATTTTCTGTTATCATACAATAATCCATATGTCCTGCATAAGACATAGCGGGCGTGTTGTAAGGCCATAATGTTTTCCCATTTACAAGTTTATTCGTCGATAAAGAACGTCTTTTGTTTTCAAAATGTTTCACTTTTTGTCTTTTCAGAGTTTCTTTCTTATAAAATTTAAGACTTCATTTTATTTTACATCTAAAACAAAAAACAACCATGCAGATTGTGTCCCTCATTAATCCCAGAAAATGTCGAAAACAATCCTGCTATGACTCTCTACGACTTTGAAAAACCAATATATCAAGCTGAAGAAGAAACTGAGGAAGACTGCGAACTTTCCGAAGAGTTGGTTAGGCTTCTAAGGCAAGAAGAAAAGGTTATTCAACCACACCAAGAGACCACTGAATTGATCAACTTAGGAACAGAAGAAGCCCGAAAAGAAGTTAAGATTGGGGTTGCTCTAGAGGACAGTATCAAGCACGAATTAATCACAATGCTCCAGGAGTATGTAGATATCTTCGCTTGGTCCTACGAAGACATGCCTGGTTTAGACACGGACATCGTCATGCACAAGCTACCTCTCAAAGAGGAATGTCTTCCTGTTAAACAAAAGCTTCGGAGAACTCACCTCGAGATGTCTAAGAAGATCAAAGAAGAAGTTCAGAAACAGTTTGATGCCGGCTTTTTAAAAGTAACATCTTACCCGCCGTGGATCGCGAATATTGTGCTAGTACCTAAGAAAGATGGAAAGGTTAGGATGTGTGTAGACTATAGGGACTTGAACAAAGCAAGTCCTAAAGATGACTTCCCATTACCACATATCGATGTTCTGGTTGACAATATAGCTCAAGCAAAAGTGTTCTCCTTCTTGGATGGTTTTTCTGGCTATAATCAGATTAAGATGGCACCAGAAGACATGGAGAAGACTACTTTCATTACTCCTTGGGGAACGTTCTATTATAAGGTGATGTCGTTTGGCCTGAAAAATGTTGGGGCTACTTATCAACGCGCGATGGTCGCTCTCTTTCATGACATGATGCATAAAGAGATTGAGGTATACTTCGATGATATGATTGCAAAATCTCAGACAGAAGAGGAACATTTGGTTCATTTGTTGAAATTATTTGAAAGGTTAAGGAAGTTCAGGTTAAGGCCGAATCCAAACAAGTGCACGTTCGGAGTAAGATCTGGGAAACTATTGGGGTTCATCGTAAGCGAGAAAGGAATCGAAGTTGACCCCAGCAAGGTAAAGGCTATACATGAAATGCCCGTGCCGAAAACAGAGAAGGAAGTTCGCGGCTTTCTCGGAAGACTGAACTACATTTCTAGATTTATCTCCCACCTTACAGCCACTTGTGAACCAATCTTTAGATTGTTAAAGAAGAGCCAGACGGACAGGTGGAATGACGACTGCCAAGCAGCATTCGATAAAATTAAAGAATATTTGACGGAACCTCCGATTCTCTCACCCCCGGTGGAAGGTAGACCCTTGATAATGTACCTAACAGTATTAGAGAATTCAATGGGGTGTGTATTAGGGCAGCATGATGCGGCTGGTCGAAAAGAGCACGCCATCTATTACCTTAGCAAAAAGTTTACCGACTGTGAGGTAAAATACTCACTGCTCGAGAAAACTTGCCGCGCTTCTGTATGGGCTGCTCGCCGACTGAGGCAGTACATGTTGACTCATACCACCTTACTGATCTCTAAAATGGACCCAATCAAGTATATCTTCGAAAAACCAGCCCTCACAGGAAGGATAGCTCGTTGGCAAATGATTTTGACCGAATATGACAACCAATATACCACTTAAAAGGCTATCAAGGGTAGCGTATTGGCAGATCATCTTGCCCATCAACCCGTGAAAGATGACTACCAGCCGATGAAGTTTGAGTTTCCTGATGAAAACATCATATACATATGAGATTGTAACATCCCGGGCCCAGAGGAAGGACCTGAACCAGGATCGCGATGGACGATGGTGTTCGATGGTGCCTCCAATGCATTAGGTAATAGTGTCGGTGCAGTGATTACCTCTCCTAAGGGTTTTCACATTCCTCTTACTGCCAGGATTTGCTTCGATTGTACGAACAATATGGCTGAGTATGAAGCTTGCATTTTTGGGTTAGAAGCCGCCATTGATTTACAAATCAAGATCTTAGAAGTATATGGAGATTCTGCTCTGGTAATTAGCCAAATCAACGGAGATTGGGAAACTCGACACCCAAATTTGATTCCGTATCGCAATCATGTATTAAAACTAACCCCTTATTTTGATGAGGTTACTTTTAATCACATTTCAAGGGAAGAGAATAAATTGGCAGACGCTTTGGCTACCCTCTCGTCCATGTTCATGGTTAAGTGGGCTAATGAAGCCCCTTCTATCACCATCCTAAGGTTAGATGAACCGGAATTTTGTTATGAGGTAGAAGCAGAAGACGTTGATGAGAAACCATGGTTCTATGACATCAAAAGGTATCTTAAAACTCAGGAGCATCCAGAAGGTGCTTCTATCACAGATAAGAAGACTTTGCGGAGGTTTGCCACCAAATATTTCCTCAATGGCGATATTCTATATAAGAGGAATTACGATTCCATCCTGCTCAGATGCGTGGATAAGCACGAAGCAAGTAGGATCATTGAAGAGGTGCACGAAGGTTCTTTCGGGACACATTCTAGCGGACATACTATGGCCAATAAAATCTTAAGGGCAGGATATTACTGGTCAACAATGGATAATGACTGCTACGAACATTCCAGGATCTATTACAAATGTCAGATCTATGCTGACAAGATGCACGTGCCACCAAATCCCCTGAATATCCTAACTTCACCTTGGCGTTTCGCAATGTGGGGAATTGATATGATAGGCCGGATTGAGCCAACCGCTTCCAACGGACATCGTTTTATCTTAGTGGCTATCGACTACTTTACTAAGTGGGTTGAGGCAGCTTCTTATGCCAATGTCACTAAACAGGTGGTAGCACGTTTTATCAAACATAATATAATTTATCGGTACGACACTCCCTAAAAGATTATCACTGATAATGGGTCGAACCTCAATAATAATACGATGAAGGAGTTGTGTGAAAACTTTAAAATAAAACATCATAATTCTTCTCCTTACCGCCCCAAGATGAATGGCGCGGTTGAAGCAGCAAACAAAAATATCAAGAAGATCGTGTAGAAAATGGTCATCACTTATAAAGATTGGCATGAGATGCTACCATTCGCGTTACATGGTTATCGCACCACCATGCGTACCTCGACTGGGGAAACCCCTTTTTCGCTCGTTTACGGCATGGAAGCAGTCCTACTAGTGGAAGTGGAGATCCCTTCTTTAAGGATAATGACAGATGCACAATTGGATGAGACTGAATGGGTCTAGAATAGATTCGATCAGCTAAACCTTATTGATGAGAAGAGATTAACATCAATTTGCCACTGACAGTTATACCAGAAGAGAATGAAGAAATCCTTCGACAAGAAAGTACGTCCACGAAATTTTCAAACTGGTGATCTGGTGTTAAAAAGAATCTTACCTCCTAACAACACGAATGCTAGAGGTAAGTGGGCTCCAAATTACGAAGGACCTTTTGTTGTAAAGAAGGTTTTTCTGGAGGGTCTATGATGCTCACAACCATGGATGGGGAGGATTTCCCTCACCCTGTTAATGCGGATGTGGTAAAAAAATATTTCGCCTAAAAGGTCATTGGTTTGATCGGAACAAGACGAAGGTTTGGTCCAACCAGCCATTCGGAAAGCAGGTATTGAAGAATCCAAGGGTCGTAAGAGTTATAGCGGAGTTGTACTTGACAAAGCCCGTATTCATTTTTCTTTTCCTTCTCTTGGCATCCCCCATGTGTTTCCCGTGCAACTATTCCTTTCCATTGTAAATGCCTAGTTACAGGCCACCCATTCAATAAAAGTGTTGGTTTAAATTACGTCGAGAATTGTTTTTTCTTTCATTATTATTGTTTTGATGAACAAAAGACGTTCAATGTTTTCAATAAAACAAAAATAAAATAATAAAAAAAAACTTTAAGGCTTCACAGCACGTGGCATCATAGTACTCAAACATCAGGTGTAGGGACCGGTCCATACTTAAGGCATGTTGTCTTAAGGCTTACCCCCGCAGAACAGGATCTCACAACCTAAGAATGTTTTGGATATTCGTTCGCAACTCAAGAAGTTTAAAAGCATCCATAAATAAGAAGTGAGGTTACCAAACATGTTTTCTGAAGCAACGAGTCTGAATAGAGAGTAGTCTTAGTTAAATTTGAATTCTCATTTGTAATCTTTCTCGTTTTGGTTTAGGACTTTCTTATATGCGAAATTTGCTTATTATTGAAGATTAATCATAATGCATTGAGTATGTTTGTCTTAAATTAATCCATTCGTATTCACTCATTGATGTTTTTCTTTGACTTTTTGATACTTAACTCATGTTAAATAAAGCAAATAACTTCTGATGGAGAATGATGAGTAATATGCCAAAATTTCGAACAATGTGCTTTTGAATAGGACCCTGCTAACGATGTACAGGCCTTGTTTCAAATTCCCAAACACCGGAGATATAAGGGAGATAGACCCTCGTCAACCCCTTTTGAGCCTTGAAGTAAGAGTTTCTTTTCATTTAAAAAAAAAACCTCACATTTAACTCGGGGCAGGGTAGATTTCAGTTAATCTGATTGGGCATTAAAAACTCATTAAAAGTGCGCATCAAAGGATACAACAAAGGTTATCCTTCAGAAGGTTGAGAAAGAACAAAACCACAGTGGTTAAACTCTCATATATCAGCAGTGTGCATCAATGATAATGATATCCCAATAGATATCTCTCGCACATCGAAAGGTCAAAAGGTGACGATACCATAATGGCTATGTCTCGTCAACCAAACAGCAAGGCAGGCACACCTTTTTCAACAAATCAAAGAATGACTCGAAATCACATGACTGGTTCAAACTAAAAGGAATAATAAAATAAATAAACAAAAATCCCCGCTAAGCCGAAACTTGAAAAGACAAAGTCGCTTAGACAAAAGTCAGGGCATCCCGCTGGACTTCAAAGTCAAATTCAAAAGGAACTTTTCCAGGCAAAAGTTAGGGAATACAAAAAGAAAGCGAAAGGCGCGAAAAAAGAAAAAGGGGATCACCAAATAGAAATCCTTAACAAAGAATAAAATCATGTGATTGAAAACCAAGAATGAAAGAGGTGATTGACTGCCATATCCTTCTCAACCATGGTAAACTCTTTTGAGGGATGAGTGCTCGTATTAGTTTAACTGAATTTAGGATTGGAGAACATCATGGAGAATGGGTGGGCACCAAATTTTTTGAGCCTTAAACCCGTTTTTTCTAAAACCATGAACCAGGCCACATTTCAACCCTGAAAAGTCCTAACTGAAGTAAGGGTTAATTCGAAAGCACACTGTAACAAGAAATACGGTAATCTGACTCCTAGGAGGCTTGCCAAAAAAACTTTTGAGTTGGTATCACTCCATTATTTTTACTATCTTTTGTACCAATTTTTGATGTCTCAAAATACTTTTTTTTACAAGTTTTTTAACTCCAAGACAAACATGAGCTTTGCATTACAATTATCATTCTTAGAATAAACATTCTTCGCATATGAACAAGTGCTTAAAACACCAAGTAAGCTTACATAATGAGCATCAGATGAGAATTTGATTATCTCAAAGAACAAATTGCTTCAGGATACCGTTTAAAGGTAAATCATTTGTGAGAATGGTCTTAATCTGGGGCAAATCTTCTATTGAATCCGTTGAGTAAAAGAATACCGGTTTGAAAAATAATCTGAAGTAGATTGCAAAGTTGGTTACCCAGAGTCTCTATCAAGCAGCGGCGTATTACTTTCAGTTGGTCTCAAGGGACATATTGCTTCAAGTATTTGCTCAAGAAAGAAGCAGTTCAAGTCGAGAAGTATGGTTGTGAAATAACGTACTTTCAAGACATAGGACAACTACTCTAAGGTTATGTTGCCTTTGAAAATCCTAAAGTTTTCATCTCTCCGTGAGCATAAGATTTGTCGAGATTCTGTTAAGCAAGGGGCAGGTGTGTCGAATATTCCGTCAAGTAGGTATTCAGCCAATCTGAGGCATTCAAGTCGGGATTTTATCCCTCAAAGTACAGTCAAACTGGGGCAGTTATGTCGATATTTGACAAATCTCTCTAAGAGTGTATTGATCAGAGGAGAATTTTCCCAGAATTTGAAGGTGTATGGGCGCTCGCTCAAGCATAGTTGGAATCCTCTCCAATTTTGGTTATCTAAACATCATGTTCCCAAAGTTCATAACATTGGGGCAGTTTATCTTGGCGGTACATATCTTAGAAGGTCCTCTCAAGGCAATTTTCTGCCAAAGGCTTACAAACTGGGGCAGGAATTTATGTTAAAAAACCTATGAATTTGAAAATCATGCTGAGAAGTCAAGATTGTAATCTTCAACTTATCGTAGACTTAAGTCCATTTACTGACATCCTTTGTCCTAAGTCAAGGTTATTATCCCTAGTTGAAGTTTGGATTGTTATCCATAGTAGGATATGAGTAGTAATGCAAAGTTATTTGGGTTTGTTTATTCGTACAAGACGTGATGGGAATATTGCTTCCTAGGGGGATGCCTACTCCTAGTTCAATACCTGTTGCTACTTGACATAGACCTATCTACCAAGGGGTTCCTCTTCCGAGATATTTTCTCCCCAGTGAAGCATCCTCATTTCACTACAAGAGGAGAATGTTCCTTCTCCCTGGAAATATAGAAGTTGTTTAAAGTCTAGTCGACCCCTTTTCATTGGACTGCAATTTATTTTTGCAGCATCTCCTCTAAAGTCCATTTTTTAGTGGCATTCCTCCTCGAAGTCGACATGTTAAAGTGGCAATCTTGCATCGCGGTTTTTACCCAGTGATTGATCGTTCAAGTGGTATATTCTTCGGTAAGGTTTTCCATCAAACAGGGGCATGTTGCCCGAATTTCTATTTTGCAAATAATTGTTGGTCTTGCGTGACAAGATGCATACCAACAAATGAATCAAGGAGGGTCTCTATGTGACTAACACGAGGTTCTTCGTATAACGAAATCCAATTTCCCCAGTGGAACTATTCTTCTTTCCCCAATGGAGTAAGTGTCCTATCTCTCAGGTGAGATGTATAGGAGAATTCCAGTCATGACTCTTTCAGTGGTAGAAGTTTCTGTTGCAATATCCTCAATGGAGTTTTTGTCCCGGGATGTTGTTTCTTCCCCAATTAAGGATCTTTTACTTCCCAGCAATGTTATCCCCAGCGTGGTCTGAGTAGAATTCTTTTTATTTAAGAATTTCTATACTCCCCCAACAGAAGTCATCTTTGTCAAGGAATTTCTATGCCAAGAGCTTCTATTCCCAACAAAGCTTTCCTCTTTCCAATAGAGGATAAGGAACTTATTCCCCGTGAAGTTGGGAGTTTGATCAGAATTCAAGATTTTCACTGGACTACAACTTATTTTTGTAATGATCTTCCCAGGAAGTTATTTCCCCAATGACATCAATCTTTGGGGGTTGACAGTTCCAAATCTCGGTTCCCCATTGAAGTACAAATTACTTTTTCTCCACAGAAGATCAGATGTGCCAGAATAATTGTCCAGAAGTTCATTGTCTTCTCAACAGCCGATTATTGATACGTTTTCATAATGCATTACTAAACTTGCATCGTTACATTGCATCTACTAAAACGCGTAGCATTTCCATCGTATGGAGCATTACGCTAAAAAAAATCCTCAAACATGCATGAGTATAAGTCAATTGTGTCCATCTATGGTAATTCAGATAATTGCCACTCTTGGATAATTAACACCCCGCCTCTGGCTTGAGGGACTTTTAGTTCTTGCGTATTTGCAACCTATCGAAAGCCCAGTGTGTTTTGGCAATCTTTGTTGAGAGTCCCCTTCGGCTGGTCTCTTTGCAGTTGTAAGTTCGCCTTCGACCGACGTTCTTTTTTTTTAGGAATCTACCTTCGGCATAGTATTCCTGGATGAAGATTCCCCTTCGGCTGGTTTCTTTATCCTAAAGTCCACCTTCGGCTGACATCCTTTAAAATCCACCTTCGACTAGTATCATTTGTTAAGAGTCCCCTTCGGATGGTCTCTTTGCAGTTGTAAGTTCGCCTTCGACCGGCGTTCTTTTCTTAGGAATCTACCTTCGGCATAGTATTCCTGGATGAAGATTGCCCTTCGGCTGGTTTCTTTATCCTAAAGTCCACCTTCGGCTGGCATCTTTTAAAATCCTGCTTCGGTTGGTATCTTTCAAAAATTCCGCTCCGGCAGGTACCCTTTGTAAAAATCACGCTTCGGCTGGTATCATTTGTTAAAATCCATCTTCGGCTGGTATCATCTGTCGGGAGTCCCATTCGCTTGGCCTCTATCCTCAGTAAGTTCGCCTTAGATTGGTGTTCCTTCATCAGAGCCTTCTTCGGTCGATCTCTTTTCTTGTGTATGTCTAACCTTGACCTGACATCCAAGAGATTTTCTCAGCTAATCACTGCAATCCAAAGAAAAAAAATATATAATAATACTTGACTGGCTTCGGGGCACAAATTTTTGGGTTCTTTTAGTATTTAATCTTCTTCCACCTTGAAGATTCCAAATGCTTGTGCCAATCTCACCTTTGGGTTGAAGGCGATTAAATAGGGGAATATGTTGCACCCCAAATTTTTCCCTCCTAATTTCTTTTATTTTGGCTTAGACTTTTGCATTCATCTGCATCTATTTCATTAGGTCACTAACATGGCATACATTTCATTCAATATAGCTCTGAGGTTCAAAATTCAGTGGTTGTGCGATACTAGGGTTTCACAGCGGTTAAGGCGCTCATATTCAATAAATAATGATTTCTTATTCAGACAACGAGCTGTGGAATTAGGGTTTTGGTTCATTCTCATTTTTTGGACTTCCTCTCCCTCAACCAGCAAGGCTATTACCTTCTGATAAACAACAGATTACAGGTTTTTCTTGTCAAGAACTCATGGGTGTTACTTAGCATACATGGTTTTCGAATCAAGACGTCTCCTCATACAAGTGTGCCTATCATTTGATCAGGCTTAATGACTTTGACATGGCATTCATCCACTCTTCAATTAACTAATTCAGGTTTTGTCGAATCATGGTTCAGAGAATCATTGGTTGTGAAGCTTGGGTTTTCTTTTGGTTCGAGGTGTTTATCAAACAAGACTGATTCTTCTGGTACATTGAATTGTGAATTTAGGGTTTTGATTGATGGTTGTTGTGGATTTCTTCTTTATCAAGCTACGAGGTTATTCTCTTCATCTCAAAATCAAGTTGCAAGGTTTTATTTGTTAAGTCTGAAGATTTGGGTTTATTTCCCTATGTCTATTGGAAGATAATGCTTTGTTTCATTTCGAAGATATTTTGAACATTATTCTATCCATGTCTCAAGTCGTCACTGCGCACCTAATACAAGTGGGTTAAGGTTTTGCATTTTGTGTGTGAATTTGTTGATGTTCGTCAATAAGAAATGATTAGAGGATATCTTTCTATGCTTCAAATTTTATCTTCTTCAAGGATCCCACAAAGACATTTTTTGACAAGACAAAGGACTTGTGGGGTTGAATTGAAAAGTATGAGGTCATGACATAAGGAATGGTACCATAGATTCACGTTGATCAAGGCCATTTTTGTTCTCATCATTGTTAGTTTTTCTCACAATACAAGTCAAGGTGGATTAGTAGTTTTAAGGATATCTTGGTTATACTTCTTCCATATTTCCATCTTCGTTATCAGTTCCTCAAAACATTATATTTGTGTGAGAATGAGCTTCAGTTTTGTTCAATAATTTTATTCAAGCAAAATTGGAAGATTCCAACGAGACTTCGTGGATGAAAACCAAGTTAACTCTTGTGGACTACATTATTCCATATTTCGTGATTTAGAGGTTATTTGAAAAATTATTGGATATACTTTACATCTAAAGATATTTTAAGATATGAGAAAGCATATGTGAAATCAAAGGTTTGAATGAAAAAAAAAACAAGTTTCATTACTATCATTGCATATTTGTTCGAAATTACCGCACTCTATTAAGAAACAAGTCATGACATTAGATCGACTGTTTTGTCTTCGGTAAGAGAGCTTGTCCAGAGATGGGTAAACCATAAGGTGTTGGTTAGTTGGTGTTGTACCCCAAAATTTGCCCTCCCATATTCTTCAAAGTTTGCAAAGAACATGCTTCAAAATCTCCTCAAGGGTTGCACAGTTCAAGGGCCTCCTAACAGTCAAAAACTAGGGTTTTGGTTCTGACAAAGAAATTTAAGTTTCCAAGGGTCCAAACAAGTCCCACATGCCTATAAACATGGTCAAGCATCCATATGCCAAGTTTCAAGACTCACAGCACAAAATTGCACAGTCAAAAACCCTAATTGCCCTACAGTCAACTGCAGGGGCAAAATGGTCATTTGACAGTCAAAAGTTCAAATTTTTGGTCAACATCTTATTTTGAAGCCACAAACATCATTTGATCAATTCTTGATCATGATTTTCAAGGCATGGCTCTTAAAGTCTCAAGATGCAAAAGTTTCCATATTTGGACAGTTGAAAAAGTCAACTGTAACTTGACCAAGGCATAACTTCCACATGGTTTATCAGAAAAATTCCATCCAAAGCTCATTTTGAAGAGAAAGACATTTCCTACAACTCCTCTTCACACTTCAAGTCCAAGAAATGCTCTCACAAAAAGTTATCAGTTTCAACATTATAGGTCATTTTCAAAAGTCAACAAAAAGGGACTTTAAGTCAAAGACCATAACTTGAGATTGGTAAATCAAAATGACATGGGACCAAAAGAATTGGTTAGAGGACTTCAAGACCTTTCCAAAATGTCCAAGAACATGATTAAAGCTTAAATATTGAGCAAGAAATGCCTTGTGGAAGTTGGGAAATTTTTGGGAATTTTGAAAAGTCAACTTTACTTCAAATGCCTCAAAATTGCTAATGGGCCACAAATTCTTCCAAGAATCATCATCCAAAAGCTATGCACGACCCATTGACCCAAAGGGGAGTTATTTTCTTATTTTTAATTAATTAATTGAATATTTAATCTATTTAATTCATTTAATCAAAATTAATTACAAGAAAAATACTAAAATAAAGTTTTCAAATCTTTTTGTGCAGTATAATATCTCATCAAGGCCTAAGGATTTCGTGCATGCCCAAAGGAGAAAGATTCCATGCAAATTGGCTAGGTTTCATGATAAAAAGATTGAAAAAGATTTCATTAAAAATCAAATATTTGATTCATCAAAACATTGATTTCTTGGCTTGAATTTTCACCCTAATCCATTGGCATACATAAGCAGAAGG
This sequence comes from Vicia faba, assembly GCA_948472305.1. Taxonomy (NCBI): domain Eukaryota; kingdom Viridiplantae; phylum Streptophyta; class Magnoliopsida; order Fabales; family Fabaceae; genus Vicia; species Vicia faba. The sequence goes on along the minus strand of OX451737.1, from coordinate 1,708,448,110 downwards.
CAACCCTAATGCATAGAACCTTGAAGCTGCGCCTGAAACAAAATACCAACTTTGCAATTTTTGTCAAAAATTCCAAAACTGAAAACACACATAGGGCGTGATTCAAAGCCTATAATCCATCCAAAAAGCTTGCTGAGGTCTCCCTGAACCTAACTGAATCCTTTTCCAGTCCCCACGCATCAAGAAGTGGTATAACAAAGTCAAAATTCCTCAAACTTTATGCATAATCGTGTTTGAATTTCCGGACATTTTTCATACATTTTGATTGTTGTTTTATACTAACATGGACCTTCTGAATCTATTGATACTATTTAATTGAATTTTCATCGCCTATATGCAAACTTGCCATGGGAGCTTGTTAGGGTTGCATAGCTGTAAAATTAGGGCTTTCCTCTTCAGGAAAAATTAGGCTACAAGACCAGGACCATTGAAATCAACGCACTTGGACGATCCATAACCACTAGTCGCGCCTTTTTTATATTTGAGTATGGCTTAATCGCTATTTTCCTGCACTGTGGTTAGTGGGGGTTCAAAACCCCCGCTATTTGATGTATTTTTTCAGGTAAAAACAAAGGCGTGATGGAGAAGATGCTGAGGTGTTGGACATGGATTGGCTAGTTTGAATAGCTGGCGCGCTTTTTGCTTGGTTAATACTATAAGCGCTTATTTCATTTACATTATTCATATTCCATTAACTAACAAATACGCGCATACAGCTCAGGTGGTGGAACGTGCACTTGGTAAACATTGGGACCTGGGTTCGATTCCCAGGTCCCCTCCCTTCTCAATATTATTTTGTTTTCCATGTTCCTACGCAGCGTGCCTTCCAGGGGTTCACCATACATCCACTATCCAAGCTTGCCACATGGCCCAGGAGACGAATCTGAAGGTCACAAATCAAGGTCCAGGGAACACCCCAGTCAACGCATGTGCACATGGTCAGAAAAGTCAAAAGAGGCTAGCATTCCATGGGCCTGATTGCTGGAAAATACCTCCAAAATTGGGGTCAACACCCCCCATTGGTTTGCATTTTATTTTTCATTCTTTTTATTTTTTCTATTTATTTGTTTTATTTATTTTTAGTTTAATTCATAAATTAATTTTTCATAACATAAAAATACCAAAAAATCAGAAACTATAAAAATAAAAATATGTTTAATGTTTAATTCACTAACATTTTTGTAAATAAATTTTATTAATTAATTTAGTTTTAATTCTAGGTTTAATTTTAACGTTTTTTTAATAAACTAAAAAAATGTAGAACTAGGGTTTTAAATACTTTTATTCTTCTTCTTTTCTTTTACCATTATTAAATATTGATTATTTTTATAAATAAATTGCCATGTGCATAATTAATATAAATTAGGTCAAACTTAAATCTATTTTTTGTTAATAATTAAAAATGCTTAGAATTAGGATTTTAATTCCAATTTAATTTTCTCATTAGACTCCCTAAATACAAAAATAACAAAAATAAATCTTTTTCTTTTATTTAACTTAATTAATTTATTAACTGTAATTTAATTTCTTTAAAAGGGTCCAACGCCCTCGCTTTCGATTACAATTTCGTTTCACGCGCTTATGTTATTTCTTTTCTTATAAATTTCATGTAATTCCTCCAAAGCCTTGTAATAGATTAATTAGGATATTTATTCTTCCGCATTTTATTTTTCAAATCGGGTCTTGGATTAATTTGGCGATGTAGACCCGCACCTTTGTAATAGCGTAGGACTTTTAATTCCGCATCTTTTAACTGTTAATAACTTGCATGAAAGAATGAATGCCAAAAATAAAAACAAAGCGTAGATCACCAATGCATGAACAAGACAAACATAATCGAAAACGACACACAAATCACACACCACCCCTAGGGTACGCCTCACTGTTGCCTTGCCCCTCGAAAGGTGGTCGTCGAGTAGAGGATGTTTTAGTAAGTCCTCATGTCCATGAACATGACATGAGGGTAGCTTCTAAGGTGACTTCCTATTGCTCCGGTGATCACCATGTCCCGAACCCTCGAAATGACCTGAACACCTCCAACGGTGGTGCTACCTACCTCTCAATGGTGGGATGGCACTACTTTAAGGACATTTACACAGACGAATTCCTTAGGGTAGGTAGACGACTCATAGATACTTGCTCTAATTTCAAAACAAAACAAAAACTCTTTTCACACCGACACCTTTCAAAAATCTTTCAAAAGCAATTTTTCAAATACTCTTGAGGACTGATACAAGAGTCGAACTGAAATTTTCAAAGAAACTTTTTCAAACCCACTCACCTTGAAAAGCAAACAAACAATTTTGAAAACACAAATGAGCAAGTATCTAAGAGCCCATGGATAACCATGGATAGAAAGGGTGCTAACACCTTCCCTTTCTATAATCTACCTCCCGAACCGAGAGCAATCTCTATAAGGAATTTTTCTGTGCTTTTGTACTTTCCATTTGGAGAGAATAAAAGACGGTGGCGACTCTTGCTTCCGCGACATTTCGCGAACCAGCGTTAAACAGTCAGTTCCAGATCCACCGATCACAGAACTGGCGACTCTGCTGGGGATATTTATAAAGTGAGGTGTACCTTAGGATAGTTCATAACTGTGTTTTCAATTGTATTGACTTGTTTGCTTTAAAATTGTGGGTTGCATGGGAGTTCTATAGATCCTAACCCGGATCTGGGGGATACCTTCTTAGAAAGTAGCAACAAGGCTGTGAGGGAACTGTGCGGGGTATACCGACATGGTTGAAACAGTATGCTACGTTGATGTGGCACTTTGGTGTGTACCGGTAACCCTTGAGTTCAGTCAAGGAGAGTACGGGGCCTCCATATGGTGTCGTGAAGCATCAACTGACCTTAGGAACCTTAATTGAACTATCTTGGCCTCTTTAGGGTAGTGAGATAACTGACTTTGGTGCAGTCTGAGGTTGGTTGATACTCGATACTACACTCAATTGAGGGTTGCTTTCCTGGAATATTTCGGTCGCCAGTTCAGTGGCTAAATCGAAACGATGAACAATGAAAGCAATCCAGTGATATTGGGACCCTTAGAACCCGGTTACTTCTAATAGGACAGGTTGAGCCCACCAACTTCAAGAGGGTAATACCCAGACCCCATGCTGGCCTAAACTCTAGGGGCTTGTCTTGTGTGACTTGTGTGCCTTACATGTTTGCCTTTGTAAATATTTGTGGTGTGTTTAACCATAGCATCATGACATCATCCAGCATCATATGCATTGACTAACCATATCAGGGGTTCGAATCTTCATCTTTGTTCTTGTTTTGTAGGACATGGAAACTGTTCGCAGAAAGACAATTCAAATCAGCCTTGTAAGGATCCCTCCTCAGCTTAAGGAGCTTATATCCAGGATTCCCGAGAGCTCTTCATTCAGTGAAAGACATAGAAGACTCATCAGCTTGGTCAATACCAACATTGAGGAAGATATGATAAAGGTCCTGTTCTAGTTCTTTGACCCTCTGCATCATTGTTTCACTTTCCTAGATTATCAATTGGTGCCTACATTGGAAGAGTTCTCCCGGCTTCTGAAAATCCCTATCCTTGATCAACTACCCTACAACGGTACGGAAAAGGAACCCAAGCTTGAAGAGATTGCTAAAGCCTTACACCTACAATCATCTGACCTCAAGGGACATTGGGAAGTTAGAAGTGGCATCAAAGGGTTCTTAGCTAGGTTTCTGTTTGAAAAGGCCCATGAATGTTGGAACTCCCTTGACTTACAAGCTTTTGAAGAAGTTGTGGCCCTCCTTGTCTATGGTTTGGTGTTGTTCCCTAACCCAGATCAGCTTATAGATATCAGTGCTGTCCAGATCTTTATGTCCAGGAATCCTATACCTACGTTGCTGGGGGACATCCTTCACTCATGTTACACTCGAACCATGAGAAAGAGAGGTGTCCTTATGTGTTGCACTCCTATCCTGGGAAGGTGGTTTATTTCACACCTTCCACAATCAGTTTTGAAGAACGAGCGGGGTTTGAGATGGTCACAACGGTTGATGACTCTTACACATGCAGATATACATTGGTGCTCTCGGTCTAGAGAGGATGTCACTATCATTGATCGTTGCGGGGAGTACCCTAATGTTCCTTTACTTGGAATCAGAGGAGGTATTACTTATAACCCATGCCTGGCTTGGAGACAGTTTGGTTATGCTCGGAGGGATGGCCCTCATGACATGTTAATTCCTGACATAGTTCTTGACTTCGACAACGATGCACAAGGACTTCGCCAGAGATTTATCAGAGCTTGGAGGATGCCCAGTAGGATAGACAGCAAGACCCTGGGGCACAAGAATTCCATCCCATTGGAACCTTATCTCAAATGGGTACGAGCCCGCTCCCAGAAGTTAATAATGCCTTATCCTCATGTGCTCCATGTGATCAAAGAGCCAGTCTTGGAAGGAGAGGTGTCCTACACCATTCAACATCCTGACATGCCCACGTCCTGGGAAGAGATGCAGAAGAGCTGGATCCAGCTTAAGGAAGAACGGAATTCTCTTGAGACCAGTCTACATGCTAGTGAAAAGAAGGTCTTGGAGCTCACCCGCCTATTGCACGAGGAAAAGAATCTCAACACCTACATAGCTCCAAAGAGGATGCGTAGTGTCTTTTGGGATTGATTTGCTTTTGTATTATTTTGCCCATGAGGCTTTGATGTACCAAACAATTGTTTCCTTAATAATAACGTGTGTTCCTTTTTTGTCTACAACAAATTTGAACTTTCGAACCCTTGAATGCATTGCATAAACACATATCATTCATCATGTGCATAACAGGTTTTCTTCTTTTCAGGTTGCTTACTGTTCTTTGCTGTTTATTTCAGCATCATGAACCCTGACTCATCATCAACCGAGATGTCTATCAAGGCCCTTCAGGCGCAGAACGCGCAATTTCAAGAGCTGATCATGGGTTTGGCTCAAGGCCAAGAAGAGCTGAAGGCTTTACTCCTGAAGAAGGAGAAGAAGAAGAAGAAGAAGAGAACTGTTCTTTTCAACTCGGGCCGAAGGTTTGGTAACACTCTGCAGAATGAAGAGGCTGGTTCTTCTGTAGGCAAGGGCAGTCCCCAGGGGGGAAAGGCTTCAAGCCCAGTAGTCTCTGACAACGAGACTGACTTTGATGAGGAACAATATCCTCCTGCTGAAGACTGGTACAAGTAGTTGGAAGATAGACTGAATGCAATGGAGATCCAACAAGTGCCTGGGCTGGATTTCGGAGACTTGGGCTTATCTACTGGTGTGATTATTCCTCACAAGTTTAAGGCACCATCTTTCACCAAGTATGACGGGGCGTCTTGTCCCAAGCTGCACTTCAGGTCTTACGTGCGGAAGATTCAACCGTACACTGTGGATAAGAATTTATGGATCCACTTCTTCCAGGAGAGTCTTTTAGGGACTCATCTCGAATGGTTCTATCAGCTGGATGGGACCAAGGTTCGTAACTGGGAGGAGTTGGCTACTGCTTTTTACAAGCAGTATCAATATAATGCCGACCTTGCTCCTACACGTACCCAACTCAAGGGTATGTCGCTAGGATCAAGCGAAGGTTTTAAAGAGTATGCATAGAAGTGGAGGGATCTGGCTGGCAGGGTGCAGCCTCCGTTAACTGACCGTGAGCTGGTGGATATGTTCTTGCGGACCCTATCTGGGCCATTTTTCAATCATCTTATCGGTAACTCATCTGCAGGGTTTACTGATCTTATTCTGACTGGGGAGAGAATAGAGGCTGGAATGAAGTCTGGCAAAATTCAGAAGGGTGCATCTGCAAGTTCTGAGAAGAAACCCTTTAAAAAGGAGGCCAGTGTTGTGTATGGGCCTAAAAGACATGATAAACTTGAGCGCCGCCAATCTGTCAACGCGGTGATGATTGCTAAGCCTGCTGCCGCTCCTCGGCAAACCAATCCACAAAGGGGTGAAAGACCCAGAAGAGAGTTTACCCGTCTAAGTATGACCTTATCGCAAATCTTGCCGCAGTTGCTATCCACCAATTTGGTGACTGTTAGAGAGGCCCCGAAGGTTGTAAACACTGCCTCTCCCAAGTATAATCCGAATACCCACTGTGCTTATCACTCTGATAGCCTGAGGCATTCTACTGATGACTGTCGGGCCTTAAGGAATAAGGTGCAAGACCTTATTGACGCAAAGGAGATACAATTTGAAGCGCCTGAGAGGCCAAATGTGGTAACTGCTCCTATGCCCCAGCATGGAGTCAATGCCGTTGATGAAGATGTGTATGCCGTTTCTGTGAATGATGTAGCTACTCCCTTGATGACTGTTAAGAGGAACCTACTGCTGGCCGGTTTATTTCCGGGTTGTAGTGAAGGTTTCCTTTTCTGTGCTGTTTCCCGTTCTGGTTGTCCTTTGCTGAAGTTGGGCATCCAAAGCCTGATGGACAGCAAAGAGATTCTGTTCAAGAAGACTGTTGTTCAGTTTGTTCCGGTGGAAGAAGTTTCTGTTGTTACAATCTTTAATAATCCGATCAAGGCTCTCCTAAGGAATCCGGTTAAAATCATGACTGTCGCACCCATTGTGATTACTGTTCCGGGGCCTCTCCCCTATGAATACGATAAGGCTGTCCTGTGGCACTATGGGGCAGATGTGTATGTACATGGTATAAAGCAAGAGTTCAACACTGGCACCAGCATCAGCAATATCACTGGTCCAACCAAAGTTACCCGCAGTAGCAGGCTCTTCACGCCTGACATTGCGCCACCTACTGTTCAAAGACCTCTCACTATAACACCTGCAAGTATACCTGTTCCCAGTTCTGATCAAGTTGTTTCCCCTGCTGCCGAGTCATCTAATGCTCGGGGCAAAGGGATTGAAGATGAGCCTGCCCGGATGGAGGCACCAAAATCTGTGAATGCTGAGGCCTCCCAACAAGAGATGGAGGAAATTCTGAAGATAATCAAGAAGAGCGATTTTAATGTTGTTGAACAGCTGGGGCATACCCCCTCCAAGATCTCCATGCTCTCCTTACTGCTGTGCTCAGAGGCCCATGCTAAGGCCCTGATTTCATTCCTCAAGACGGCCCACGTGCCACAGGAGACATCTACAGTCCAGTTTACTGATTGCGTAGCCAATTTGACAGTCGACAATGGTTTGGGTTTCTCGGATGCTGACCTTACTGCTAAGGGAAAGAACCACAATGACGCCCTGCATGTCTCTATTGAATGCAGGGGCACTACTCTTGCGCACGTGTTGGTGGACACCGGTTCTTCCCTGAATGTGCTACCCAAGAAGGCCTTAAACCGTTTGGATTGCGAGGGCCTGGAGCTGAAACCTAGCAACATTATCGTCAGAGCCTTTGACGGTTCTAAGAGGATGGTTCATGGAGAGGTAGACATTCCTATTTGTGTGGGCTCTCAAGTATTCGACTCAACTTTCTATGTGATGGATATCCGTCCATCGTATTCTTGTCTACTGGGTCGAACCTGGATTCACAAAGCTGGGGCAGTGACCTCTACCCTACACCAGAAGCTCAAGTACCCCGTCAGAGGGAAGATTGTCACTATGCAGGGAGAGGAGGAGTATATGGTGAGCCATTTGAATTCCTTCAGGTATATTGAGATGGACGGGGAGTTTATTGAAACCCCCTTTCAGCATTTTGAAGAGGTACCTCCAACGTTGGCAGCGGCAGAAACAGTGGTTGAAGAGGACTTTCCATTGAAGATGGCTTCCTTGAAGGATGCCCGGGCTGTAATCAAGAAAGGTGAATGTGCTAACTGGGGCAGGCTCCCTGATTTTACACCTAAAACTGACAAGTTTGGACTTGGTTTTACTGCAGAGGGTCAGAAGGCTGTGCGCAAGGCAAAGACCAGAAGACCTCCTGTGCTCATTACCAATCCAGGAGTGAATGCTGTTGGGGATGAAGATGAAGTGGGAGAGTCAGAGTTCAATAGCTGGATCTACCCGACGACTGATGGTGGATTGACCAATTGGATTGCTAAAGATCATACTCCAGTTACTTTTGTTACGCAGTAATAAACTCTTTTGTTTTTGTTATTTGTAATAAACAATGAATTAAAACTCTATGGCCCGGTGTCTTACCCGGGGCACCGTGGCTTCATTTGTGAGGGTATATTAATTGTCATTTCATATATCATGAATAAAGACCTTGGACGTTTTCTCGCATTTCAAATCTTATGCTCCTTTTCTTTCCTTCCTTTCTTTATATATTGCAAAACAGCTGTATTTACACACACTCACTCATACAGGTTTCAATCCACTCTGGATCTCACTGGTAACGACTCTGCTACTGCCAGTTATGACTTCGAAAATCCGATCAACTTAGCCGAAGACGAAGGTGAAGATGATTGCGAAGTGCTTGGCGAGCTTACAAGACTGTTACTCCAGGAAGAGAGGGCAATTCAACCACACGAAGAGCCAGTGGAAACGATAAATCTGGGTACTGAGACGGACAGGAAGGAGGTTAAGATTGGTGCCAACCTAGAGCTCAGCGTGAAGCAACAGTTGACTCAGATGCTACATGATTATATGGAGATCTTTGCCTGGTCCTACGAAGACATGCCCGGGTTGGATACCGACATTGTGGTCCATCACTTGCCTACCAAGAAGACTGCCCTCCGGTCAAGCAAAAGGTCCGCCGTATGCGTCCAGAGATGTCTGAGAAGATCAAAGCCGAGGTTATGAAACAGTTCGATGCTGGGTTCCTTGCAGTGACTTCTTATCCTCAGTGGGTTGCTAATGTGGTGCCGGTACCAAAGAAAGATGGAAAGGTCAGAATGTGTGTCGACTATAGGGATCTGAAAAGGGCCAGCCCCAAGGATGACTTCCCCCTACCTCACATTGATGTCCTTGTTGACAATACTGCTCAGCACAAAGTGTTCTCTTTCATGGATGGTTTTTCAGGTTATAATCAGATCAAGATGGCTCCTGAAGACATGGAAAAGACTACCTTTGTTACTCAGTGGGGCACCTTCTGCTATAAGGTCATGCCTTTTGGACTGAAAAATGTTGGGGCAACCTACCAACGCGCCATGGTTGCTTTATTTCATGACATGATCCATCATGAGATAGAAGTGTATGTTGATGACATGATCGCAAGGTCCCAAACTGAGGAAGAACACCTTGATCATCTGCAGAAATTGTTTGACCGTCTGAAGTTGTACAAGCTGAGGTTGAACCCGAACAAGTGCACCTTCGGGGTAAGGTCTGGAAAGTTGCTAGGCTTCGTTGTAAGTGACAAGGGTATTCAAGTGGACCCTGCCAAGGTTAAAGCCATTCAAGAGATGCCAGTTCCTAAGACAGAGAAAGAAGTCAGAGGCTTTTTAGGACGCCTAAATTACATCGCCCGATTCATCTCGCACCTAACTGCTACTTGTGAACCAATCTTCAAGCTGCTGAAGAAAGATCAGGTAGAACGTTGGAATGATGAATGTCAGGATGCTTTTGACAGAATCAAAGAGTATCTCCAAGAACCACCCATTCTTATGCCACTGGTTGAAGGGAGACCTCTGATATTATACCTGACAGTACTTGACAACTCAATGGGGTGTGTGTTGGGGCAGCATGACGAGTCTGGCCGAAAAGAGCATGCCATTTATTACCTTAGCAAAAAGTTTACCGACTGTGAGACCCGATACTCACTGCTTGAGAAAACTTGTTGCGCTTTGGTATGGGCTGCTCGACGGCTGAGACAGTATATGCTGACTCACACTACCTTATTGATCTCAAAGATGGACCCTATAAAGTACATATTTGAAAAGCCTGCTCTGTCCGGGAGAATATCAAGATGGCAAATGATCTTGACAGAATATGACATCCAGTACACAACCCAGAAAGCCATCAAAGGAAGTGTATTGGCAGATCACTTGGCACATCAGGCAGTAGACGACTATCAGTCAATGAACTTTGAGTTTCCTGACGAGAGTATCATGATTGTGACTGATTGTGAAGTACCTGGACCGGATGAAGGACCTGAGGAAGGATCCCGATGGTCTATGCACTTTGACGGAGCCTCCAATGCTTTGGGCAACAGTATCGACGCTGTGATCATATCCCCCCAAGGCACTCATACTCCACTCACTGCTCGGCTATGTTTCAACTGCACCAACAACATGGCGGAGTATGAGGCGTGCAACATGGGTCTTCAAGCTGCGATCGACCTAAGGATCAAGTTTCTGAGTGTCTTCGGAGATTCCGCTCTCGTGATCAATCAGATCAAAGGAGAGTGGGATACGAAACATCCGAATCTTATTCCTTACAGAGAATGTGTGTTGACCTTGATTCCCCATTTCACAGAGATAACCTTTGAACATTTCCCAAGAGAGGAGAATCAGTTAGCGGACGCGTTAGCTACGATGTCTTCCATGTTCAAAGTCAAATGGGACAATGAGGCTCCCCGGATCATTATCTGGAAACTGGACGAACCGGCATACTGTTGTGATCTTGAAGCTGAATTGGTGACTGAGAAGCCTTGGTACCATGAGGTGAAGAGATACTTGGAAGCTCAGTAATACCCTGAAGGTGCATCTGTCAACAATAAGAAGTTTCTGAGAAGGTTCGCAGCGAAGTTCTTCCTTAGCAACGACATTCTGTATAAGCGAAACCATGATTCGACCTTACTGCGTTGTATGGACAAAACGGAAGCAGAAAGGATCATGGAAGAGCTACATGAAGGGACCTTCGGAACACATTCCAGTGGACACACTATGGCAAAGAAAATCCTTCGGGCAGGGTATTTCTGGTCCACAATGGAAGCTGACTGCTACCAACATTCTCGGACATGCCATAAATGCCAGATATATGCAGACAAGGTGCATGTTCCTCCAGTCTCTCTGAACGTCCTGACCGCACCTTGGCCGTTTGCAATGTGGGGTATAGATATGATCGGTGAGATTAAACCTACGGCATCCAACGGGCATCGCTTCATCCTGGTGGCGATTGATTACGTCACGAAGTGGGTTGAAGCAGCTTCCTACGCCACTGTAACCAAGAATGTTGTGGCACGGTTCATTCGGCACAATCTGATTTGTCGATACGGCGTCCCAGAGAGAATCATTACGGACAACGGTACCAATATCAATAACAAGATGATCACTGAGCTCTGCGAGCAGTTTAAGATACAACACCACAACTCTTCTCCTTACCGGCCGAAGATGAATGGGGCTGTAGAAGCAGCAAATAAGAACATTAAGAAAATTGTGCAGAAGATGACAGTGACTTATAAAGATTGGCACGAGATGTTACCGTTCGCTCTACATGGGTACCGTACCTCAGCCAGGACGTCAACCGGGGCAACTCCCTTCTCCTTGGTCTACGGTATGGAGGCAGTCTTACCGATCGAAGTGCAGATACCCTCTCTCCGGATAATGAAGGATGCAGATCTGAGCAAAGATGATTGGATCCAGACACGACTTGATCAGCTAAACCTTATTGATGAAAAGAGACTTGCTGCTATTTGTCATGGTCAGACGTACCAAAAACGAATGATCAGTGCATTTAACAAAAAGGTCAGACCACAAGAATATCAAGTTGGGGACCGAGTAATCAAACGCATCATCCTTCCTCAGAGTGATCCAAGGGGCAAATGGACCCCTACGTACGAAGGGCCATTTGTGGTTAAACATGTGTTCTCAGGAGGAGCCATGATTCTAACTAACATGGATGGTGATGACCTTCCTCACCCCGCCAATGCAGACATAGTAAAAAGATACTACGCATGAAAAAAGACCCGCTAGGTTGACATACCTAGGCAAAAATTAGGGCTTCCCGGCGAACCAAAAGGGTTCGGGCAAAATGAAGGGATGAAATGAAAAAAAATCTATACACCCGGCAAGTCGAAAACCTGAAAAGGCGGCTTGGGCAAAAATGGGTATCCCGGTGGACTGAAAACCCGAAAGAGCGGTCCAGGCAAAAGTTAGGGATAAAGCGTAAAACTATGTCTCATTGGATCACTTCGCATCCAGAATCCGGTATCAACATCAAGTTCAGACGGCATCGATCAATCAGCTTCATCGTCAACTAGGTCATCAAGTGATGAGACGCTCGAAGATATAAAGGCGATAGCAGAGTTGAAACCCAGTGGATCATTCTTTTCACACAGCTGTTTCGTTTCCCTTTTGTACAAATTGTAAACTCTTTTGTTCAGCGGCGTTCTCCTACTAGGACGTCAGCCTCTTGTACATAAACGCCTATTTACAGGCAAACTCAAAATCAATAACAAAATCACTTTTCAGTTAAAATTGCCAATTGTTTTCCTTTTCTGTTTTGTTTTGCGAAGAACGTCCAAGGTTCAATTTGTGATATATGCATTGACAATAATTTGCTAACTCATGAATATTTGCATACGAAACAAAGGATTAATTACAGATAACATTAGAAACAGGGGCAATAATGTTTGTCTAAGCGATCTAATTGTTTTGTTCACCAAGGTACCAAGGTAGGTTCAGCCGAAGAACATAGCCAATATGCCTTAATTCCCCAGAGAGTGAGTCAGCAAGTCAATGCACTCTCCCCAAGCAAAGCTATTATCAGCCTTAAGGAAGTTGGGTACCCCCGCAGATCTCAACATTCCCAAGCACGATATACAGATATTCTTAACAAGCATCCCCGGCAATCTTGACCTAAAGATTGTTCCCCGGCGGTATACCAGACATTCAGCGGAGCCACCTCCCCAATATATCTCAAAATTTTCCCCAGGAGAGTCCAAGATTTCCCCAGGAAAGCTGGAATCCATCTCCCCAAGCAGTAAGCTTATCCCCGGTAGATTCCGGAAGCTTATCCCCGGTAGATTCCGGAAGCTTATCCCCGTGAAGCACGAATGCGTCCCCCGGCTTTATTCAAAGGTTATTTCCCTATCAGGATATAACTGGGTTATCCTCAGCCAAAAGCCACGGAAAGATCGTCCCCGACGAAGTCTTCTTATCCCCAGCGAAGTCTATTAACACTTCCAACGTAACAATGGTATCCCCAGCAAAGTTACCATCAACATCCCAGCAAGTACCTCTCTTCCCACAGAGTATTGTTCCCCAGCAAGATCACTAGAGTACTTTTCTCCCTGCAGAGTAATCCATTCACCAAGTTTATTCCCCAACGGAGTTATCTTCTCCTACCGGTATTCTTGCAACTATCATCCCCAGCGGAAGCAAAGATCTATTCTTCAACATCAGCCCAGGATTTAATTTCCCGGCACCCGTCAAGGATTTATTTTCCTAAGACAAAAAGATACATTCATAAACATCGCACTTCCATACATTATAGCATGCATATATGCATCATATCTTACCAAGTCTCATTTATGTTGAGAACATTATTGCTTGATCCATATCATGCATTGCATATGACTTACCTTTACATTTCAGGAAAGATCCAGTTAATTTCTTAGCTACATTTCAAGACTTTAGTCTGGTTCAGTTAAATCGACCCTAAGATTTTCCTGATTCTTATCCAGTCAAAGGCCTTCTCTGGTTCAGTCAGATCGACCCTAAGATCTCCCTGATTCTTATCTAGTTGAAGATTTCAAGACCTTGTCCGGTTCAGTTAAATCGACCCTAAGATTTTCCTGATTCTTATCCAGTCAAAGGCCTTCTCTGGTTCAGTCAGATCGACCCTAAGATCTCCCTTATTCTTATCCAGTTGAAGATTCCAAGACCTTGCCCGGTTCAGTTAAATCGACCCTAAGATTTTTCTGATTCTTATCCAGTCAAAGGCCTTCTCTGGTTCAGTCAGATCGACCCTAAGATCTCCCTGATTCTTATCCAGTTGAACATATTCCAAGACCTTGTCCGGTTCAGTTAAATCGACCCTAAGATTTTCCTGATTCTTATCCAGTCAAAGGCCTTCTCCGGTTCAGTCAGATCGACCCTAAGATCTCCTTGATTCTTATCCCAGTAGAAGACATCCAAGATTCTCTCAGCGTCCCTGTTGAGGTAGTAATCGTCCCAAGATTCTCTCAGCATCCCTGTTGAGGTAGTAATCGTCCAAGGTTCTCTCAGCGTTCCTGTTGAGGTAGTAATCGTCCTATGATTCTCTTAGCGTTATTGTTGAGGTTGAAGTCGCCCAAGATTCTCTCAGCATTACTGTTGAGGTTGAAGTCGCCCAAGATTCTCTCAGCGTTACTGTTGAGGTAGTAATCGCCCCAAGATTCTCTCAGCGTTCCTGTTGAGGTAGTAATCGTCCAAGGTTCTCTCACCGTCCCGTTGAGGTAGTAACCATCCCTGATTAGTTCAGCACCGTTTGAATCTCCAGATTCAACTCCTGTAACCAGTCAGGGCACATCTACATAAGAGCTTGAAGACCAACTCCTGTAACAGGTCAGGTAATCATTTTCTCTTTCAAGTACGCAACTTCTCGCTAAGGAATCTCTTATGCGATCGACATCCAGATGGCATCTATAAGCCCATCCACCTTCCATCACCTCTCAACATGGCATCTATAAGCCCATCATCCTATCCATCAATCTCCAAATGGCATCTATAAGCCCATTCCCACCATCACACTACTATGTGAGCGCAAATTTCTGGGCACTCTAGTGTTCAATCATCTTCCACCTTCGGACTACGAAAGGCACGTCAGCCAATCTGCATCCTCAGGTCTAAGAAGATTGAACAGGGGCAACTGTTGTACCCCAAAATTTTCCCTCCCATATTCTTCAAAGTTTGCAAAGAACATGCTTCAAAATCTCCTCAAGGGTTGCACAGTTCAAGGGCCTCCTAACAGTCAAAAACTAGGGTTTTGGTTCTGACAAAGAAATTGAAGTTTCCAAGGGTCCAAACAAGTCCCACATGCCTATAAACATGGTCAAGCATCCATATGCCAAGTTTCAAGACTCACAGCACAAAATTGCACAGTCAAAAACCCTAATTGCCCTACAGTCAACTGCAGGGGAAAAATGGTCATTTGACAGTCAAAAGTTCAAATTTTTGGTCAACATCTTATTTTGAAGCCACAAACATCATTTGACCAATTCTTGATCATGATTTTCAAGGCATGGCTCAAAAAGTCTCAAGATGCAAAAGTTTCCATATTTGGACAGTTGAAAAAGTCAACTGTAACTTGACCAAGGCATAAATTCCACATGGTTTATCAGAAAAATTCCATCCAAAGCTCATTTTGAAGAGAAAGACATTTCCTACAACTCCTCTTCACACTTCAAGTCCAAGAAATGCTCTCACAAAAAGTTATCAGTTTCAACATTATAGGTCATTTTCAAAAGTCAACAAAAAGGGACTTTAAGTCAAAGACCATAACTTGAGATTGGTAAATCAAAATGACATGGGACCAAAAGAATTGGTTAGAGGACTTCAAGACCTTTCCAAAATGTCCAAGAACATGATCAAAGCTTAAATATTGAGCAAGAAATGCCTTGTGGAAGTTGGGAAATTTTTGGGAATTTTGAAAAGTCAACTTTACTTCAAATGCCTCAAAATTGCTAATGGGCCACAAATTCTTCCAAGAATCATCATCCAAAAGCTATGCACGACCCATTGACCGAAAGGGGAGTTATTTTCTTATTTTTAATTAATTAATTGAATATTTAATCTATTTAATTCATTTAATCAAAATTAATTACAAGAAAAATACTAAAATAAAGTTTTCAAATCTTTTTGTGCAGTATAATATCTCATCAAGGCCTAAGGATTTCGTGCATGCCCAAAGGAGAAAGATTCCATGCAAATTGGCTAGGTTTCATGATAAAAAGATTGAAAAAGATTTCATTAAAAATCAAATATTTGATTCATCAAAACATTGATTTCTTGGCTTGAATTTTCACCCTAATCCATTGGCATACATAAGCAGAAGGCAACCCTAATGCATAGAACCTTGAAGCTGCACCTGAAACAAAATACCAACTTTGCAATTTTTGTCAAAAATTCCAAAACTGAAAACACACATAGGGCGTGATTCAAAGCCTATAATCCATCCAAAAAGCTTGCTGAGGTCTCCCTGAACCTAACTGAATCCTTTTCCAGTCCCCACGCATCAAGAAGTGGTATAACAAAGTCAAAATTCCTCAAACTTTATGCATAATCGTGTTTGAATTTCCGGACATTTTTCATACATTTTGATTGTTGTTTTATACTAACATGGACCTTCTGAATCTATTGATACTATTTAATTGAATTTTCATCGCCTATATGCAAACTTGCCATGGGAGCTTGTTAGGGTTGCATAGTTGTAAAATTAGGGCTTTCCTCTTCAGGAAAAATTAGGCTACAAGACCAGGACCATTGAAATCAACGCACTTGGACGATCCATAACCACTAGTCGCGCCTTTTTTATATTTGAGTATGGCTTAATCGCTATTTTCCTGCACTGTGGTTAGTGGGGGTTCAAAACCCCCGCTATTTGATGTATTTTTTCAGGTAAAAACAAAGGCGTGATGGAGAAGATGCTGAGGTGTTGGACATGGATTGGCTAGTTTGAATAGCTGGCGCGCTTTTTGCTTGGTTAATACTATAAGCGCTTATTTCATTTACATTATTCATATTCCATTAACTAACAAATACGCGCATACAGCTCAGGTGGTGGAACGTGCACTTGGTAAACATTGGGACCTGGGTTCGATTCCCAGGTCCCCTCCCTTCTCAATATTATTTTGTTTTCCATGTTCCTACGCAGCGTGCCTTCCAGGGGTTCACCATACATCCACTATCCAAGCTTGCCACATGGCCCAGGAGACGAATCTGAAGGTCACAAATCAAGGTCCAGGGAACACCCCAGTCAACGCATGTGCACATGGTCAGAAAAGTCAAAAGAGGCTAGCATTCCATGGGCCTGATTGCTGGAAAATACCTCCAAAATTGGGGTCAACACCCCCCATTGGTTTGCATTTTATTTTTCATTCTTTTTATTTTTTCTATTTATTTGTTTTATTTATTTTTAGTTTAATTCATAAATTAATTTTTCATAACATAAAAATACCAAAAAATCAGAAACTATAAAAATAAAAATATGTTTAATGTTTAATTCACTAACATTTTTGTAAATAAATTTTATTAATTAATTTAGTTTTAATTCTAGGTTTAATTTTAACGTTTTTTTAATAAACTAAAAAAATGTAGAACTAGGGTTTTAAATACTTTTATTCTTCTTCTTTTCTTTTACCATTATTAAATATTGATTATTTTTATAAATAAATTGCCATGTGCATAATTAATATAAATTAGGTCAAACTTAAATCTATTTTTTGTTAATAATTAAAAATGCTTAGAATTAGGATTTTAATTCCAATTTAATTTTCTCATTAGACTCCCTAAATACAAAAATAACAAAAATAAATCTTTTTCTTTTATTTAACTTAATTAATTTATTAACTGTAATTTAATTTCTTTAAAAGGGTCCAACGCCCTCGCTTTCGATTACAATTTCGTTTCACGCGCTTATGTTATTTCTTTTCTTATAAATTTCATGTAATTCCTCCAAAGCCTTGTAATAGATTAATTAGGATATTTATTCTTCCGCATTTTATTTTTCAAATCGGGTCTTGGATTAATTTGGCGATGTAGACCCGCGCCTTTGTAATAACGTAAGACTTTTAATTCTGCATCTTTTAACTGTTAATAACTTGCATGAAAGAATGAATGCCAAAAATAAAAATAAAGCGTAGATCACCAATGCATGAACAAGATAAACATAATCGAAAACGACACACAAATCACACACCACCCCTAGGGTACGCCTCACTGTTGCCTTGCCCCTCGAAAGGTGGTCGTCGAGTAGAGGATGTTTTAGTAAGTCCTCATGTCCATGAACATGGCATGAGGGTAGCTTCTAAGGTGTCTTCCTATTGCTCCGGTGATCACCATGTCCCGAACCCTCGAATTGACCTGAACACCTCCAACGGTGGTGCTACCTACCTCTCAATGGTGGGATGGCACTACTTTAAGGACATTTACATAGACGAATTCCTTAGGGTAGGTAGACGACTCGTAGATACTTGCTCTAATTTCAAAACAAAACAAAAACTCTTTTCACACCGACACCTTTCAAAAATCTTTCAAAAGCAATTTTTCAAATACTCTTGAGGACTGATACAAGAGTCGAACTGAAATTTTCAAAGAAACTTTTTCAAACCCACTCACCTTGAAAAGCAAACAAACAATTTTGAAAACACAAATGAGCAAGTATCTAAGAGCCCATGGATAACCATGGATAGAAAGGGTGCTAACACCTTCCCTTTCTATAATCTACCTCCCGAACCGAGAGCAATCTCTATAAGGAATTTTTCTGTGCTTTTGTCCATTCCATTTGGAGAGAATAAAAGACGGTGGCGACTCTTGCTTCCGCGACATTTCGCGAACCAGCGTTAAACAGTCAGTTCCAGATCCACCGATCACAGGTGGCTTTCACGCTTCTTCCATTATCTTGATCGCTACTTTGTAGCGCGACGCTCCCTGCCTCCACTCAATGAAGTTGGGCTCTCTGCCTTCCGTGATTTGGTTTACATGGAGGTGCGAGCTAATACTAGCAAAGCTGTGATTACTCTTATTGACAAAGAATGTGAGGGTGAACAAATTGATAGATCGTTGTTGAAAAATATTCTTGATATATTTGTTGAGATCAGTATGGGTGATATGAAGCATTATGAAAATGATTTTGAGGTGCAGATGCTTGAGGATACTGCTGATTACTACAGAAGTAAGGCTACAATCTGGATTGAGTCAAACTCCTGCCCAGATTACATGCTAAAGGATGAGGATTGTTTGAGACGAGAGAAAGAGAGAGTGTCTCATTATTTGCATGCTAGCACTGAGCAGAAACTGGTAGAGAAAGCGCAACATGAATTGCTGGTAAACCGTGCTAATCAATTACTCGAGAAGGAGCATTCGGGCTTCCGTGTATTACTTAGAGATGATAAGGTGGATGGTCTCTCTAGGATGTATAGACTTTACCATAAAATACCTAAAGGACTGGATCCTGTTGCCAATGTATTCAAGCAGCATATTACGGATGAGGGTGCAGCTCTGGTTCAACTGGCTGAAGAAAGTTCTTGCAATCAAAAACTACAAGTGGTTCTGGCGTTCAGGATCAAGTCCTTGTCAGAAAATTCATAGAGCTCCATGAAAAATATATGGCATACGTTAATAATTTCTTTATGAATCACACACTGTTCCACAAGGCATTGAAGGAAGAATTTGAGGTATTCTGCAATAAAACTGTTGCCGGTAGTTCTAGTGCAGAGCTATTATCTTCATTCTTTGATAATATCCTTAAAAAGGGTGGAAGTGAGAAGCTGAGTGATGAAACCATTGAAGAAACACTCGAGAAGGTAGTCAAGTTGCTTGCATATATCAGTGACAAGGATATCTTTGCAGAATTTTACAGGAAGAAGCTTGCCCGAAGATTACTTTTCGACAGAAGTGCCAATGATGACCATGAGAAGTGTATTTTGACTAAGTTAAAGCAGCAATGTGGTGGCCAGTTCACATCAAAGATGGAGGGAATGGTGGTAGACTTGACATTGTCTAGGGACCATCAGATGAAATTTCAGGAATACCTTAGTGAGAATTCTCATATAAATCCTGGACTTGACTTGACCGTTACGGTTCTTACCACGGGATTTTGGCCGAGTTATAAGTCTTTTGATCTCAACCTCCCTTCAGAAATGGTGAAGTGTGTGGAAGTTTTCAAGGGCTTTTATGAGACAAGGACAAAACACAGAAAACTTTCATGGATTTACTCACTGGGGACTTGCAACATCATTGACAGGTTTGAACAAAAAAACATTGAGTTAATTGTCTCAACCTATCAGGCTGCTGCCCTGCTATTATTCAACACTGTGGATAAGTTGAGTTACTCAGAGATTATGACTCAGCTGAATTTGACTCACGATGACCTAGTTAGATCGCTTCATTCTGTGGCATGTGAAAAATATAAGATACTTCTTAAGGAGCCTAACACTAAAACAATATCCCCAAATGACAGCTTTATGTTCAATTCCAAATTTACTGATAAAAAGAGAAGGATTACAAAACTGCATATAGTTATTTCTTTGAAGCTTTTGAGTCTTTCAATGCTCTTGAAAATCCCAAAGCTGTCTTTAGCCTAAAATACATGTTGTTGTGTAAGATCATGGTTAGTCAAGCTGATGATGTTCCTGGAATCATATCTTCTAAAGCCGGCCTGTAGTATGTTGGACCTGACTTGGATGCAATGAAAGCTGTTGCAGATGCTCATTCCAAAAGATCCCTGAAATTATTTGAAACTGCTTTACGAGACTTCAAGGCGCAGTTGGAGGAAGATCCAATTGTTCATAGGCACTTGTCATCGTTGTATGACACCCTTTTGGAGCAGAATCTTTGCAGGTTGATTGAACCATTTTCAAGGGTTGAGATTGCACATATTGCTGAACTTATTGAGCTTCCCATTGATCACGTGGAGCGGAAGATGTCTCAGATGATTTTGGAAAAGAAATTCTTCGGGACATTGGATCAGGGTGCTGGATGTCTTGTTATCATTGATTACCCTTCCACAGATGCAGATGGTACCGAGTGTTTCTGAGAGGGAAGAGCATGGAACGCCTTGCCACAGGTGGTTACGAAAACAAGTCATTTAGATTAGCGGCGCACGAGGATCATGAAGGAACACTGGATTCCATATGAGTTGGAGTTTGGCCATCCCCGCTATGTATCCAAGGCTGAGAAATCATGAAAATTGATAGCAGATTCCTTGCAACACATATTGGGTTGTAACATAGAGTTGAGGATTGCTCATGTACCTCATACTTCTAACTCTCTATTCAGAACCCAAGACCACGAGGTTGAGGCTTCACGGTCAAGAGAACATAGGTCCAATTTCCTTGAACGGAGAAGAAGAATACGATCTCAGGTTCGTGCTCTTCAGCGGTTGGGTAGCCGGTTTGAAAATCTGTCTGGACATGACAGATCATGTATCTTGTCTGGTCAGCATAGAAACAGTTGTGGTACATGTAGAATAAGTAGTCGCGAGAATAATTCAAATTCAAACGATGATACAAATGCTAGAGCTAGAATATCAAGAATAGTGATGTTAGCTGAAGCCTTATTCGAGGTTCTGGATAAAATTCACCAGCAATCAGTGGTTTTATATTCCCACCTTTCTGTATCTTCTATCAGATCTGTTCCCGCGCCTGCTGAAGTTGCCGAATCCTTACCTGTTAAAATATACACAAAGTCACACAAACATCAAGAAGAACCTGTACAATGCTATATATGTCTTGTGGAGTATGAAGATGGAGACAACATGCAAGTACTTCCTTGCCATCATGAATTTCATACGACATGTATAGAAAAGTGACTGAAGGAGATTCACAGGGTATGTCCACTATGTCGGGGAGATATTTGTATATCAGATTCACTGTCAAACAGAGTAACAAACTCTCTAACTACCTCCAAACATAATTCCCAACTAGCATAACCACCTTGTAACAAACTCTCAATCTCACCCTTCAATCCCTAACAAACTCTACCCAAATTAATGGTTTGGATTGATTCTCACATAACCATTTCCATCTCCCTCAACTACCTATATAATCCAAACTCCCTCCAAGTTTCAAGGGACGAAGTTACTCTCTCTTTTCCAGTTTCAAAACTTCACCATTTTATCAGCTTCAAAACAACTCCTTCCCTCTTCATCATTCACTCTCAATTTTTTCTGAACTCTCATCATCTTCAATTCCCCTTCTCTAAACTCCGTCTTCACCTCCACTCTCCATTGTTCGACCTTCAGTCAGTTCTCAAAGCTTCACTTCTCTCTGATTCATCATACAAAATTCATTTTTCTCAACTTGCGATAATCTTCATAATTGTCATCATTTCCGCTCTTCTCCTATCGCCAACGCACGCAACCCCTAAACTAAAGAAAAGTGAACATAGTGATGAATGGATCAAGACGAAGCAGACAAGATCAAGAAGGACAATAATTGTATTACTTCACCTCTGGATTTCTGAAGCGCTACCAACGTGTCTTCAATAGGTAATCCTCAATCTTCTTCTTTTTATGACTTTTTTTGCTTGGTCTGTACCATAACCGCGAAGGGTAAAATGCGGCGAACGATAAATCCACCATGTAATCTTGATCGGAAGAAATGTAGATCTTAAGTTTCGTTGTTAGATTCGGGATAGAGGAAGAGAAATTGACGAAAGCAAGCAAAGGAGTCGAATTTAGAGGGAGACTTTAGGTGGTGTTAACAAGAAAGTTGAATCGGAACAGGGGAGAAGGGATGGAGTCATGGCGGCATCGCCATTGTTGTTTTTGAATGTAGAAGAAAGGCTTTCTGCGTAAAGGAGCTGGAGGGGGCCGTTTACATTAAACGTTGTCATTTTGGAATCTTTTTTTTCTTTTTCTCCTTTTATTATTATTCATTTATTTAGTTGTTATTTCAAATGGTTAAATCAAAAAAAAAAAAAAAAGAGGAGAATTTATTATATTTTTTTTATTATTTTGCCTTTAGGAATTAATTCATGATTATTCGATTACTCGAGACTGGTAATTCACTTTTGCTCGTCAAGATTCGAGTCTTATGCAGGTTTTTTGTACGTTATATGGATACGCTCGAGATGCCGATTGTGATTTATTTTCACATTGAGGATGCTTCAATAATCATTCCGAATATGGGATTTCTGACTCTTTTCTTTGTTGGTGCTAGCAGCTCGCAAGAACATCGGGTCTCTTTACTTTTTTTGCTTTGCTCCACGGGCTAGTACTCGTTTGGTATATTTTCTTTCTATTTTCACCTCGAATTTATCTCTGCATAAAGGTCGTATGAAGTATAATAAAATTAGGTTTAGAAATAGACTAGTTTCCCTGTGACTTTTCCTTCCCTTTTTTGGCATATGCATTTAAAACAAAAACTTCTCCTTTCTTACAAACTTCAAAAATACGTAAAAATTTACTGACAAGAACCATGTCTTGGCTAAGTCTGAGAGATGGTAAGCGGGTTTCTTATCGACCTTATTATTCTCTTGTTCTAAGCTTTGGTATGATGCAAGTCTCAAAGAATCATTTCATGAATAAGTAGAGACATGGCTAAAATCTCTCTCTTGAGATTAACTAGCTATTATCTACAAGCAAAAATATCAACCAAATACAAACTCTTTTTGCCTTCGGGCCTTCCTTGTAAAATTCTTTTCAGAAAGAACATATTAATTCACTTCTGTGCTGACGCGTAAATCTCCAAAGGTCGAGTTGCGGCAGAAGGCGAAATTACTATCGTTCATTAAAAAAATACAAACAAACAAAAATGTAAAAAGCCGAACTACGGCTGCTCTGATTCCTTAAAAGGGATACGTAGGCAATGGGGTAGGGCCCGAGCGAGCACAATTTTATTTTCCCTACATTCTTTTCCCCTTTCTTTTGCATGCATTCTCCTTTTAGTAGTAATAAACAGTAAGCATAGATTAAACACACCCATAAGATAGACAACAAGAGTGGATACCGTAGAGTACTGCGGGCATGTGGGGTGCTAATACCTTCCCCTCGCGTAACAGACTCCCTTACCCTTATCTCTTGGTCGTTCGACCTTGATTTCACCCTTCTCAGGTTTACTCGACGTTTACCTTTCCCTCCCTGTGGAATAAAAGACGTTCGATGGCGACTTCATTGTTTTGATGATTTTCAGCCGGTTGTTTTAGCAACCATGACTCTATTTTGCTTCATTGTGTAGACAAGGTTGATGCAGAAAAGATCATGGCTGATCTACATGAAGGCACTTTTGGCACCCATTCCAGTGGGAATACGATGGCTAAAAAGATCCTACGGGAAGGGTACTACTGGTCTACCATGGAAGCAGATTGCTATCAGCATTCGCGAACCTGTCACAAGTGTCAGATCTTTACTGACAAAGTGCATGTGCCTCCAGTTCCTCTAAATATCCTGACTGCTCCGTGGCCATTCGCGATGTGGGGCAACGATATGATTGGAGAAATCAAACCTAAAACTTCTAATGGGCACCGCTTCATCTTGGTGGCCATTGACTATTTCACGAAGTGGGTTGAGGCAACTTCTTTCGCTTCCGTTACCAAGAACGTTTTGGCCCGGTTCATCAAATAGGATCGCATCTGTCAGTACGGAATCCTAGAGAGAATCATCACAGACAATGGTACGAATCTCAACAATACTATGATCATCGCACTATGCGTGCAATTCAAGATCCAGCACCATAATTCTTCCCCTTACCGGCCAAATATGAATGGCGCTGTCGAAGCCGCAAATAAGAACATCAAGAAGATCATACAAAAAATAACAGTAACCTACAAGGACTGGCATGAGATGCTACCATTCGCTCTCCATGGTTACTGTACCACGACGCGCACGTCAACAGGGGCAACTCCCTTTTCCTTGGTATACGGCAGGGAAGTTGTTCTACCAATTGAAGTCTGAATACCTTCTCTGAGGATCATAAAGGATGCAGGGATGAATGAAGAGGATTTGATCCAAACTCGACTTAACCAGTTGAACCTAATCGATAAGAAGAGGCTTACAGTTGTCTGTCACGGCCAAATGTATAAAAAACGTATGATAAAAGCTTTTAACAAAAAGGTCAGACGTCACATATATCAGGTTGGTGACTTGGTAATCAACCGTATCATATTACCACAAGGTGATCCCAGGGGCAAATGGAATCCTACGTACGGAAGACCATTTGTGATCAAAATCATATTCTCTGGTGGAGCAATGATCTTAACCACTATGGATGGTGATGACCTTCTACACCCTGTGAACACAGACATAGTCAAAAGATACTACGCATAAGAGACCCGCTAGGTTGACACACCTAGTTAAAACAAGGGCATCCTGGAGAACCACAAAGGCTCGGGCAAAAATTAGCGATAAAATGTAAAAAAAATCTGTACACCCGGTAAGTTGAAAACCCGAAAGGGCAACTTGGGCAAAAAAGGGTATCCCGGTGGAATGAAAACCCGAAAGAGCGGTCCAGCAAAAAAGTTAGGGAATTAAATCGTATGACTATGTCCCGTCAGATCACCTTACAGACAACCTTTAACATCAACTGACAAGCTCAAGCGGTTCTAATCAATCCAATCAGCCTCAGACAAGGAAGCAAGTGGACAAGACGGTCAGAGACACGAAGGCTATAGAAGAATGGGAACCCCATGGGATTATTTCACATAGCTATCTTTTCTTTGTACCAAATTTTCATTTTTATGACGATATTCTCTTACTAGAATGTTAGTCTCATTGTACAAAATTTACTTATTCAAGTTAATATAAAGATATCCCTTTGAAAGTGAAAAACTATCTGTTTTTTTCTTTTTCTGTGTTTTTTTTTGCGAAAACGTCCAATGATTTATTTTTGAACATATGCATTTGAACGTAACTACTATTTACAAATGAGCAAAAAGGGGAACAGAAAAAAGAAAGACAATCACTAATGTCTTTAAGAAATAGGATAATGTCTTTAGACTATTCCATAAAACCCCCCACAGTGTGCAACTTAATGATATCAAACTCTCTCACATCCCCGACGAAACAAAACTTCCAGTTACCGCTCCTAAGATTCCTCGGTAAAAGTCGCCCAATTTCTTAGGATTCTCCAACAGGATTTCACAAGCAATACACGGATTTTCCTTTACACAACAAATTTTATTTCTCTAACAAATGGAAGCTCATCAATACTTCAACTTCAAGACATGAAGACTTGCACTCCTCATTCTCAGCAATGCTCAGAGATTTATTTTCCTCGACTCCAGCAATACTGCGGCATAGTAATTAACATGTCCATACATCACATCCATGTGTTATAACATTGACAACACAAATACATACGACAAAATCTCATTTATCTTGAGAACATCATTACACCATGCATTGCATACATCATGATATTTCATACAACTAACCTTTCATCTTTCTCAGGAAAGATTAATCAACAAAAAATTATTATCAAATTTTCAACAAGTCAATTACAGATCAATTCCCAAGAAAGGATTAGTCAACCATCTACACAACAGATGTTTCTTTCATACTCCTGCCGGTTCAGTTTAAATATCTCAACAATTTATTCTGATTCTTTTCCCGCAGTTGTCTTCTCTGGTTCAGATAAATCTCTCAATGATTTGTTTTGATTCTTCTCCAGATACCTTCCGGTTCAGATAAATCTCTCAATAATTTATTCTCATTCTTTTCTCGCAGTTGTCTTCTCTGGTTCAGATAAATCTCTCAATGATTTGTTCTGATTCTTCTCCAGATCCCTATCGATTTAGATAAATCTCTCAACGATTTATTTTGATTCTTTCCCACAGACGCTTTCTCTGGTTAAGATAAATCGCACAAAGATTTACTCTGATTCTTTCCAGTTAAAGAATATTCAAGATCTCTTTTGGTTCAGTTTAAACCCCTCAACGGTTTATCCTGATACTTTCCAAAAAAGAAACACTCCGGGTTCAGATAAATCTCTCAACGATTTATTCTGATTCTTTCCCGCAGACGCTTTCTCTGGTCCAGATAAATCACACAAAGATTTACTCTGATTCTTTCCAGTTAAAGAATATTCAAGATCTCTTTTGGTTCAGCTTAAACCCCTAAATGGTTTATCCTGATACTTTCCAAAGGAACTGGTTCAGATAAATCACTCCAAGATTTATTCTGATTCTTCCCAGTCAAACAACATATAAGACTTCTTCTGGTTCAGATAGGTCGCTCCAAAGATTTATTCTGATTCTTTTTCAATTGAAATCAAGTTCAGACTTAGTATATTCTCTGTCAACAGTCACCTTCGGATGGCATCTACAAGCCCATCTCCGGCAAATCTTCATCATTCCTCCAAATGGCATCTATAAGCCCATTCCATTCCGCCTTCGAGTGCAAATTTCTGGGCACTCTAGTGTCCAATCATCTTCCACCTTCAAGTCACGAATGGAGAATCTGCCAATCTAACTCTTCAGGTTTAAGAAGATTGAACAGGGGAAGCTGTTGTATCCCAAAATTTTCCCTCCCACTTATCAAATATTTTCTCACAAAGATCTCCTTGGGTTCAAGACTGCACAAGGATTGATCAGCTCAAGACACCTCCTTAAGCATTGATGACTGAAATTAGGGTTTCAGATTGCACAAGGATAATTGAACTTTTAATGCCTCATATGACTTTCATGGATCATTATGGACTCCCAACATTACTCGTGTCAAGTTTCAAGCCTTGGATCACATTTTTGCCCAGTCAATTGAATAGTTGACCTAAAAATCAACTATATTAGGGAAAAAGTCAATTGTGGCCAATTATAGTCAAAATTCATAATTTTTTATCCACATCAACATTATAAACTCATATGTATCATTTGATAAAATTTTGGACCACAATTCCTCAAGAAATTTGATCAAATCATCAAAAGGGCAAAATGGTCAAAATTAGGGTTTTGACTGAGAAAGGGCAATTTCTGATTTTTGACCTAGCAAATGGTTAATTGATTTGAGGCATGATCTCAAAAGTTAAATTGCATCATTTTGACCTAATGGCATGACTCAAAACATTGCTCAAGATCAATTGATTGATAGTTGATTTTCAGTCAACTGATCAAAAGTCAATTGTACACTGAAAAGTCAAACTTTGACTTTTTGGTCAAAATCAAGTGTCAAAGATCACAATTCATCAAAACATGTCAAAATATGAAACTTGTTCATCAAGAAATAAAAAATTCAAGAATTCATTTTGAAAAGTCAAAATTTTCAAGCTTAGAAATGTTTCTAAGTGTTGAAAACTTCATATTTTTTCACAACTTTGAGCCAATTTTTCACCATGATGCAAGATGATTCAAAAGTAACTTTCAAAATTAAAGTTGTAGATATCCATGAGATATACAACATTTCTTTACACAACTTCTCCTAGAAATGCTTGGATCTCAAGTTATTAATCCATGAAGTCATGGTCATGAAACTAAACACTTAGTGAAATTTTGAGCATTTTAGGTCAGGATTTTGACCTAACTTCTGACCCAAGTTTCACATGGTTCCATTTAGATTTTGCAAAAGTGATTCAAAGAGAGGGTTTTAGATCACATTACAAGCTTTCCAAAATGTCCAAGAACTCGTTGAGATCATTTGTGAGCAAGGAGAATCGAAGGTTAGAAGTTGGGGTTCAAGTTGTTTTACAAGGCAAATTTTGTGATGAACAAAATTAAAATCTCAAACCTATGCTGCACAATCTTGCTTTGTAAGCCTCTAAACCTCAAGATCTCTCCATAATCATAAGATTACACTTGCTTTTGAGCTATTATCCACTTGATTCAAGCTTTATCCAAGTTAATTTTCCATTAATGGCACAAAGGCATCATTGCCATTTACATAAAGTAAGCTTTATGCAAAGTCAACTTGCATTGAGCTTTGAACTTGTTCCTTCTACAGAAACTTCCTCTACAAATTCAGATAAGCATGTTTAATGTTGGTAACCACTCTGGATAGCTTTGTACTATGCATTGAAACCATATTTGTCAACCTTACTTCAAAAACAAGCCAATAAGGAAAAACATGTGATCTTGTACTTCTGACCACCTCAAGTATCCAAACCTTTTCCATACATAAATACAAGTCATTTTCAAGAAAACACACGCATGCTCAAGCCTTGAAACCCCCTAAAGCCCATAACCACCAAAAACATCTCAAAACTTGCCATTTGTGAGTTTTGAACCGAATCTCTTAATTTGCTCGTGCATTTCTTGGACTTTTACTTTCAAAAGTTTCTAAATAACATATACAAACAATTCTAACACCTGAAACACGACTGTAACACCTCCATCACCATCCACCATTTTCAAAAACAGAACCTTGCACCTTGACTTCTCCATAACTCCTCATCCACTTTCAGCTCAAGCCAAACATTACATTAGCTTCCTGGGAACTTGAGGAAGCTAACCCAATCACTGGAACTCATCAAAAGCTGCTCAAACTCAAAACACGATACCCTCTTGCAAGGTGAGTTTTATGACTTTTGAACTCTTCATACAAGCATCATTAATGGTTTATTTGTGAATAAGAAATGTAGATATCATTGTCCTGAAGCTAACCATATCCTTAGATTTCATTATTGTTGCTTGAGTAGTTAGAATTTTGAATCTGAACCTATGAAAATAATTAGGTCAGGATTTGGTACTTTCAAAAATTCTCATTCATCTTTGATTTATAGTTTATGATATTTATATGGTTGGATTCGTATGAAAAAATGGAACAACTTTCATATTTTCATTTTCCATTTTTGTTGATAAATGGTGAAGTTACAGGTGGTCTGGCTGGAGGTTGAAGATGAAGTGCATTCAGGACTTGTTTTGTATTATTTATTTATCAGTTCAGTTATATTAACGGATGTATAGCCACCCCAGTGGTAAGACAGCGCATTGGTAATCAAGAGGTCATGGGTTCGAACCTCAGCGCACTACCTTTTGCATTTTTTCACATTTTTTGCTGTTTCTCCTTTCAGGAAGCGTTTGGGCCAACAAAACCTTGGGCCTGACTTTTTCTTAACATTACCTCCCAAATTCAATGTTAACCTCCCTGCCTTTATTATTTTGATTTTATTTTTATTTTATTTTTATTTCATCTTTTTTTATTATTATTATTATTATTATTTTCATTAATAAAATCCAAAAATATTTATATTTTTATTACTTTATACTTATTTAGTTTACTATTATTTTTATAAAAACTAAAAGAACACAAAAACATTTTTTTATTTAATAAATTAATTTCTTTTCAATAAATATTTAGACTAGTGTTTGACTATAATATTATTTTCTTGTAAAAAAAATTAATTTAGGGCTCAGGTTTATTTAGTTAATTAATTCTCATTTGTATTTTCATTAAGATAAAAACTTTCATAAGAAAAACCCTAAAAAAATATTTTTTTAACTTAATCTTAATTTTCTTATTTTTAGTTAATTATTTTTATTTTTTAGTTAACTAGGTCAAAAAACCCTTTTCATAAAATCAAATAAAAAAATCACATTTCTTCTTACATTTTATATCCTTGCATTTTTATCTTTATTTTTGTACATTTATTCAAATTCAATATGGTTGTAATAATTATTTAGATTTAATTTCTTGCAATTCCCCATTTGTAATTTGTACACCCTCTCTCCTAAATGATGTAATATCTTAGTATTTTTATTTTCCGCAATTTAAATGCTTTATATACAAATGCTAGTAATTAGGGTTTTGTATGAAAAGATTAAAACCAACAAGTAACAAACCATAATCAAAGACAAATCAAGCATGTAAATCAATACACTTGCACACTTACACCCTTAGGGTAAACCCACTTTGTTGCCTTACAAAAATGGACATATTATGCATGTGAGGTATCTTAGCAAAAACAAAAACAAAAATACGAGATCATAGTCCCTCGATGATGCTATCCATGTTGCCTTTCAAAATGATCTTAGTTCCTAAAAAGATGCTAAGATATCTTACAACATTGCTAATCATGGTTATACGATGACCCACACCAGTCCCTTTTACATCCAAAGATAGGGTTGCTTACCAAATCAATGGTAAGATAACAATGTCAAAGGAAAGAGGAAATGAACATGAAAGACTTTTGAGTAGGTAGAATTTTCCTAGTTACTTGCTCAATTTCAAAATAAAAACATCCTTGCTATTTTTCAAAACAAACACCAACACTTTCAAAAACATCTTTCAAACTTGAAAACATTTTCAAAAGATCAACACTTTATATACATTCTTACGAACGAGAATCATTACAATGTTTTCCTAAACGATGGCACCTTTTCAAAATACTTTCAAAAACCATACAAAACACATTTTCAAACAAAAGAAAGTGATCTAGCAAGTAACTAAGAGCCCATGGAAAACCATGGATGAAAAGGGTGCTAGAACCTTCCGTTTTCATAATCTACCCCCCGAACTCAAGAAAACATCTCAAAGGTCTTTCCTGTTCTTTTCAGTCTTTCCTTTTGGATAAAAGAAAATTCGGTGGCCATTGTTGCCAAACCGCAACATTTGCGATAAAACGCAAAACGCTCCAAGTCAGTTCTCCCACCGCGTTACAGATAGAATACCGAACTTCACCAATTTTTGTATCTCAGTCTTCAAAGGATAGAAATTCTCAACATTATGCCCTGGTGTTCTCTGATGAAAAGCACATGTTTGGTCTGCCTTATAATACCAAGGCAACGGTGATGGTACAGCGGGAGGTGGTCAGGTCTGAACCAACTTCTTCTGAATTAACGCTGGGAATAACTCTGTATAACTCATATAGATAGGGTCATAACTCTCCCTTCTCTGATTATACCCTTGATTCCCATGCTGGGATGGTCTCTGATAAGCAATGGTGGTTAGAGCTACACCAACAACCGGAGTAACTGAGGCGACTTGCTGACGACGCATATAATTTATTCTAGGAGGATTAACTCTCCTTTCTTGCATGACAACGTTTGTATATCCTTCTTTCTTTTTGGCAAACCCATGGGATGGCTTCTTCGCACTTCCGGAACTTTCACCCTTTGTTAGATGACCCTCTCTTACAGCCTCTTCTAAGCGGATACCCATGCCCAACATTTCAGTAAAGTCACTTGGCACACTCGCTACCATCCTCTCATAGTAGAAAGCACCCAGAGTCTTCAAGAAAATATTAGTCATCTCCTTCTCTTCCATGGGAGAAATCACTTGGGCGGCTACCTCACGCTATCTCTGTGCATATTCTTTGAATGATTCCCTGTCTTTGTGGACCATGGCCCTGAGTTGATCACGGTCAGGTGCCATGTCCATGTTGTATTTGTATTGTCTGATAAATGCTTCTCCCAAGTCATTGAAAGTATGGATATTGACACTGTCCAAACTCATATACCACTTCAGCGCAGCACCAGTTAAACTATCCTGAAAAAAGTGAATCAGCAGACGCTGATCATCAGTATGGGTAGACATTCTCCTTACATACATCACAAGATGAGCACGAGGAAAAGTGTTGCCCTTGTACTTCTCGAATTCCGAGACTTTAAACTTCGCAGGTATCTTGACATTCTTCCCGAACAATTCCTTTCCCCTGAGGGACTTTATCTCCCTCTGCATCTTGTCAAACTGTTCTTGAAAATCAGCCATTCTATCATAGAGACCCAAGTCTTCACTTGGTGGAGGAAAAGGACGATACATATCATCATTAATAAATGGGACCATATTCACCGAAGGAGGTGCGAAAAGAGCAACATACACCACAGGAGGTGCAGGAGTAAGAGTAGTCTGAACAACTGGAGCTTCTTGAGGACCAAGATTGAAACCTTCAGGCACAAAGTTCTCTGGCATTCCCCATGGATAACCTTGAGGCATGCGATTCTGAACAACAACTGGAGTAGCAGACACAGGTATAGCCGGAGCTTCAGTAGTCACCCTTGTTTATTGAGGATGAACACTCGGTGGCTGATTCTGAGCAGCCACCAAAGATTCCATCAGAGCAGTAGGATTGGCCATGCCGGCCTTCAAAGAAGAAAATTCCTCGCGCAGCTCGCTATTCTCTTGTTCTAAGTTGTCCATCTTCCTTATGAAATTAGCTCGAGTGTTGTAGTGGTGAGACAGCTTGTTGAACGAAGTAAAGAAGCTTGGTAAGACACCTGGATATGCATAAAAAATTCAAGAAATATGTGCAATATGTGCATGATATGCAGTGCACATGATTTATTTTATTATTAATATTTCAAGGGACTTAAAGATTTATAGACATATTGTAAATATCAAAGTAATAACACATTTGAAATATTGAATTTTTTTATTATAATAACTTCAAAATGGATTACCAGTTTCAATAATCCCAAGTACAAGATAAAAAAAAAGTCTAAAACCCTAAGAAGTAAAGCTGATGGAGATCACCCTATAGGCTGGCGCTTCCCTGTAAGCCTGGCAATCTGAGCCTTCAACCTCTGGTTTTCTTTCGCATATCTGGTGGCAACCTCCTTCCAATCACCTGAACCATGAAGTGAGCAACTAGCATCTTACTGAGGCTTAGGGGAAAATAAATCCCCTCGCCTCTCCATGGTCTCTACGGCACGACTCTCAAGAATCTCAATCAAGTCATCTTTCTCCTTCAAATCTGCTCTATAGGAAATCTCTAAAGTTTGGCACTTATTCTTCCAAGCATCCTTTTCTTGTTGCATCCTGACTAAAGCAAGCTATATCTCTTCCACATCATCCAATAAGGGAGGAGTGGTCTTCACAAACAAATCAGGCATAGGTGCTTCCCGGGAATATGACATCTCCAACAGAATAACTCTCGTTTGGACCCACTGAAGATAAGGCTCCAAAGAAACAGCTCCTCTAGGTCCCAAGTCTTTCCTACTTTTCCTATGAATGTGACACCAGGCCTTCGCAATATTCTCCCTAGCTTCCTTATGGTCTTCTCCCTCCTTCAGAAAGAAACTACTCAAATGAATACTATTTGGTTTATCCCTCATCGGATAACCAAGCTATCGTCGTGCAAGAACAAGGTTGTAGTTAATTCCTCCCTTTGTACCAAGAAGAGGTACATTGGGTAAACTACTATAACTGTCAACAATCTCTATATACTGGTAAGCTCGATGATACCAATCAATATCCGAGTGAGTAAGTGCCATGATCTTAGGAGCCCACTAGGGTTTCTTCCTGACATCCCAAAAAGCATCAGACTGAGGCATATGAGAGATAAACCACTGGTACAACAGAGGCATGCAACATACAATCATCCCCCCGTGATAAGAATTACGAAGATGAATAGAGTAATAAGAATCACCCAACAATATAGGAACTGGGTTTCCAATCATGAAGATCCGGATAGCATTAATGTCAACAAACTTGTCCACATTAGGAAATAAGAACAACCCGTAAGCAAGTAGAGCAAAGGTGGCCTCAAAAGAGACTGTACTCTTCATCCTGGAAAAGTAACGAGCTTTCTCCAATAAGAACTGAGCTGGTAATCCTCTAATCCCTCCTTTTGTAGTCATATGGGCTTCAAACTCAGACTTCCCCAGATGAATCAAAGCAGCAATCTCATGTGATTTTGGCTCACCCTCTAAACCAATAAAAGGAACACGATTGGTAATAGGTAGATCCAACATATAAGAATACTCCTCCAGTGTAGGCATTAACTGATAGTCGGGGAAAGTAAAGCAATGATACATCGGATCATATAACTGGACCAAGGTCGGGAGAATACCCTCATTCATACTAAGCTTCATGAGAGGAATGACGGATCCATACTTCTTCTGAAAATCTACAGAACACTCAATCTCGGGAATTAGACTGACCAACTCATCTATCTTGGGATCTTTGAAACTGTATTTTTCGGTCTTTATTTTTCCAGAATCCATGGCCAAAAGGTACCTGAGATATTCACAAATGGTCAACTTTTAAGTCCCTTGAAATGAAATTCCTTTAAAAGATGCTTATGGGTGCATGATGCATGATGAAACAATCACATATAAGATCACAAATATATGGGTCATAGGTTCAACGTCACGGGCATGAGGTCAAAGATACTACCCATAAGGTATGGTCTAAAAGTTATCACCTTTCGAACAAGGTTCTAGAGGTTCCCAGAGTCTACATCCTTTCTTCAGATATTACCAACTTCCTGATTAACTCAGTAATTAGTAATATTATCAAGAAAAACTCGTCCGAGCATAGTATCGCGTGACAACTATTTTTGGATTACTCCGTCATAGCTTCCGCACTACACCTAAATGGCCAAGATGGGTTAGGTATTCTACGATCCTCAGCTTCTTCAGGCTCCCAGGTCAAAAGCAGTACGTCTTCCCGATTACTCGGTAAACGACACTATAGTCAAAGGGGCCTCCATTGAGTGGGGGATCTCATGCATCCATTTTTAGGATTACTCCCTCAAAGTTAACATGACTATACGGCCCGTCCTATCTTAAAGTTTTCCCAAGTATAGGTATAGGACTTATAAGTAATCACCAAGCACCCTGAAAACCAGGAAAATCCAGACAAACATATATACAACATATAAAACATAAACAACAATAGCATATATACAGATATAAACAAATATAGGCTCAACCCACTTAGGATGGACCAGCAAGAGGTCAATCTTTCCTCAGTGAAGTCGCCATTTTTTTCCGTAGCGGTAGAAATGTTAAAGACTAAGTCATTGGAGACTAGACTTATACATATCAAAATAAAAATCGCCACCCCACTTTATTGTTTCCAAAGGAATTGGAAAAGAGAGAATATCCCAAAAGAGGGGG
This sequence comes from Vicia faba, assembly GCA_948472305.1. Lineage (NCBI taxonomy): Eukaryota > Viridiplantae > Streptophyta > Magnoliopsida > Fabales > Fabaceae > Vicia > Vicia faba. Next base: position 1,708,412,963 of record OX451737.1, on the reverse strand, counting down.
GAAAGATTCTAGGTAAGGGGGTTGGTTATGCAAAGGGAAGGTATTAGCACCCTAAACATCTACGGTACTCCGCAAGAACCTCTTTGTAAAATCTGTATATTTTGGCTATAAAATGTTGTAGGTAAAATAGATGGTGGAGGTGAGAAAATAAGTGTTTTTTTATGATTTTTGCACCCGCCACGATTGCGAACCTTTAGTGCCTACGTACCACCTTACGTGAAATAGGGGATCAGGGTACACGTAGTTCATCTTTAAAAATTTAAAACACAAATGTGTTGGTTAATTTTATAAGATGAGACATCATCGTCATTGTCCGTGTGGAAAACATACTTACTACCCACAATCATGAGAAAGGAGAATTTGCATAATCTCAAAGTGGAGAATAAGGTTTGGATTTTAAAATCAACAATTCCTCACTCAACACTCAAGTGGAAAATATCTCACTTCACTACATATTGTAGAAGTATAGTTGTTTGTATCACTACAAGGATTGACAGGAGTCCAATCTTTTGAGAAAAAAACTTTAAAGTAAAAAGACAAAGTGGCAAAATGGTTTGAAATGAGATTGATTGACTTTTAGTATTCTCACAAAAAATGTCAAGGTATTATTAAGTTGATTGGAGTTTATTTATGAAAATGTTTTGAAAATGCATGGACCTAAGTCCAAGTTTATTATGAAAGTGGTTGAAGTTTAGAAACAAGAAGAATTTTCAAAAGGAGGAGGAAGGTTTTTAAAATTAAAGAAGATGGGAGGAGAAAAAGAGACTATCCTAAAGCATAAGGTAAAAGTTAGGGATAAGAACTATCTAACCAACAAGAAGCCAATACTTGACATTATAAGTCAAGATATAATTATGATTCCTTGGATTAAAACCAAACAAGCAAAGATACTCGACCTCTTGAGAGAACCAAACTCCAAATGTATTAATTCTTCACAAAAATAGGACAGAGTAACGGTTGTATACGGGTGAATTCCAGATTACAAACAAAGTATGTAATCACAATAGCCTGCACACAAAACAAACAAACAACCCAATGTATTGAGGTAAACCTCAAGAACTCCAGACAAAATATCAATTAAGGTCACAAGGTCTCCAACATAGGTCAAGGTTTCTAATCCTAAGTCCAAGAAGTTCAATACTCCACAATGCCAAGGATAATAACCAAATAGTCCAAGTATCATTAAAGCTTTTTATGGTTCATGTTGATTATTAGGTGTGTTAAAAAAAGAAAAACTCAAGTGAGAAAAATAAAAATAACAAGAATAGTAAATGCTTAAGTGAGCAAAAATAAAAATGACATGAAATGTAATGCTTAAAGCAAATGGTACATTAAGCATAAAAAATAAAAGCATAAAGTAGAACAATTTAATAATTAGTGGTTAGTTGGATGACCATCTTGAAAGTTGCATTTGGAACTCATTAAAGGATTGGTAGAACCAAAGCCTCCATACAACAAGTTGCATTTGCTTTTTGACAAGTATATCATCCATTTGAAATTCTCACAAATACCCTTTAATGATCAACGATGTTTAAGTGATTCGCGTTGACCAAGAGTGTTGTAGATCCATTAGAGGATTGGTAGAACCAAAGCCTCTACACAATGAATCTCAAATTTATTGGATCAAAGAGATCAAATTAACATACTTGCAAACATATGTTTCGGCCATAAATGATCACTTATTTAAATCGGGAAAAAATTTAACGCTATGTTAAGCAATCGTAAGTGGACTTATATAGAAGTCGCACCTATTTTGAGACCGGTCAATAGCAATCTATGCACCATTTGTTTTGAGACATGATATAGAGATCATGCTCTAATAACACTTAGTGCAATACCATGGATGAGATGAAGATGGGTGGGAAAGAAAGGGATGAGATGAACATGGGTGGGAAAGAATACAAACCATATTTGAATTAAATTTTAATCAAACTATTATTAAAATCATTCATCCATTTTTATGGAGTTAAACTCAACACCATGAATCCAATGATGTTAACAAAGTTCATGATAAAAAATTCAATCCAAGATCAGCCATAAAATAATCATAAAATAATATTGCATTTAATATATACATTAAAAAGGGTTTTAAAAAGGAAATAAGAAAGAAAAACATCAACTATGTTCAAACTAATCAAGAAAAAATAAGTAGAACCATAGAAAAATCAGAAATGGACTCAAATATTTTTATAAAATTTTTGGTAATTTTTTAAAGTCAGAAATTATTTTTAAGCTAATTAAAATTTCTCAAATAAATAGAAAATAGATCAAAAATAGTAAACATCAATATAAAATTCCATAAAATTTTCAAAAAGTCAGAAATATGTAAAATGATATTTATGAAACTTTTTAGAATTAAAAAATGTCAGAAAGTATTTTTAAGGTAATTAAAACAAAGAAAACAATGCAAAAAATATAAAAAATATTAAATGTCAAAATAAAAATATGAAAAAATAGTCATGAGATCAGAAATAATTCAAAGTATTTTTGTGAATTTTTTCATAATTTTTGGATAAAAAATAAAAGAGTTATGAATTTTTGAAAATTAAATCAATTAAAATATAAAATCAGAAAATAAAATAAAACCAAAAAGATATGGGTCATCAGATCATAGTCAAAACGCGTTAGTAAGATAATCTAATGGACCAGACGCATTGTGTTTGATATGGACCTTAGTAAGATGCGCATGGGATCAGAAAAAGGGCAACCAGTGAAATTAAAATGTTTGGCACGCTATCATTGGCTGAGACGAGACATGCCATCGTCTTCAACCTCCAGCCACCCTGCAATGGAGATTTTGTGAGATCTTTCAAATGGAAAAATTAGGATCCCAGACCAGTATCATTGGATTCGTCTCTTCAAGACGATCCTAACACCACCATCGCGCCAAATTTCTATAAGGTATACAAAGAGATATGAATCAAAAACCCAAAAAATAGCGAGCACCTTCAATTTGAGATTTCTCTCTCAATTCTCAATGGATTTAAAAATTGTAAGAAGCACTAGAATCAGGAGAAGGAGTAGAATAGGTTAGTTCTTTATTTGGATCCAAATGGTTGAGAATTCTACCTTTTCGAAGTTCAAGAAAGAAGCTCTAAAACTGGACTTCTGTAGCTTGAGTTATAGCTCGTTTTGCTTGGTTTAAGTGCTGGAGAGTTTGTATGATGCTTAAGGAAGATGAATGTGCAAAGAATTTTGGAAGAAAAGGCTGGAATCTCAGAAACTGATTTCAAAAATTTGAAGTTCGTGTGAGGTTTTGACAAAGTGTTTTTGGCTCTCAAAGCTTGAGGAAATGAATGGGGGATGACCCTCTATTTATAGGGAATCAAATGGAATGTTCAAACGTGTGAAATGATGAAGTTTGGAAGGAAATCGTGTGAACCTGATGCATGAGCAAATTTTGATCTGATTTTCATCAAAACTCATCCAACCCTTGAGTTTTAAGGCTCTAATCAACTTTAGCAACTTGGTTAAACATGTTTAGATCACAAACGCGTGCTAATTTGATGTTTAGAGGCCAAAACATGAATTTCAAATTCTGACTTATGAAGAAACTTCAGTTCCAAGTTACCAAGTTCAATCTAATGGCATTCTCAACTCAAGAGGTCTAAAGGCATGATTCTTGATGATTTATAAAGATGAGGTTACAAGATTTGCAATGGAAAAAGAATGGAATCAAATGGATGCTTGAGCTGAAAGTTGCATTGAGTCAAAGTTGGGGAAAAAGGTTGACTTTCCATACTTAGAAATATTTCAAATATTTCTTCAAAAGTGACCTATAATGTTTTGCATCCAAACATGGCCTTCCACTTGGAATTTTCTCTTGACCAAAAAAGATGGCATGAAATAGACCTTTTGAATAAAATTTGAAACTTGAACCATTCAAAATCTCAAAAAATTGAGAGAGGTATGAATTGTTGATGTTGGCAAAAAATCATGAAATGACCTATGATCTTTTGCATCCTTAGGGCATCTTCCATCCATTTGATCACTTTGCACATAAAAGAAGGCATAAATTTCACATCCTCAATATCATTATGGAAAAAGAGTGGGCTTAAGGTGATAAAAATTGAACAATTTATGATCATTTGAAGTCACACATGGGAAAATGATCTGGAGGACTTGTACTCTTTCTTCATAATCAAGTTTCTTTCATATGAAAAATCCTTAAAACTTTTGAAGTGATTTGTTAATAACCCTTTGAAGAGAAGGATGTCTTTGGAATCACTCAAAAATACCAAAAGATGAGCAAGATATACTTCTTTGAAGTTCAAACCCCTAGCTCTTAGATCAAGAAAATACTTTGAGGAACTTTGACAATTTTGAACAACCTTCTTGTACCAACACTTTTTCTCTGTAAATAGAAGTTGTTGAGAATGATAATGATCACTCATAGCCACCAAAACCACTTCCATATCTTGAGAATTGAGAGAAATATGCAGTTGTGACCAAGGGGAACAAAGTCTTGTCCAAACATAACTACTTCTTCAATCAACCCCTTGTGCTTTTGAATCAATCTTGATAAATTTCAAATGTGGTGAACCAAGATAAATCTTGCCATTCCATTTCTTCCAAAACAACTTCGATGGTGATGTTTGGACTTCTCAAGCTTTATTGACTAGGGCATGGAAATAAACTCATGAACCCATGGAGCAACTTGCTAAGCCTCATTGCCTTTACCTACATTATTAACAAGTAAGACAAACTAACATTGCATCTTATTAATTAAAAAGGAAATCAAGACAAAATATTCATGATTACAAAAGAAAATAAGTCAAGGTGCTTGGTGATTCCTCAAAGAGCAAAGCTAAAGATGGGGAGGAGAACGAAAAGCCCTAATGTGATCTTGTTGTGATTGAATCAACATGGTATGATGAAGGGATCTTAGGGGAAAAAATTTAGGTACAACACAATGAACGGTTTACAACTCATTCCTTTGATTTCTATCGCACCATTTTGAAAAACTTTAGTGACTTCGAATGGATCAGACCATCTAGAGCGAAGTTTTCCCGGGAATAATTTAAGTCTATAATTAAACAGGAGAACTATATTTCCTTCATTGAATTCTTTTCTAGATATTCGTTTATCGTGCCATTTTTTTGTTCTCTCTTTATATATCTGAGAGTTTTCATAAGCGTCTAGTCTAAGCTCTTCTAGTTCGTGGATATCCAAGATTAGTTTCTCACCTGCAGAAGTGTAATTTAAATTGAGGGTCTTAATGGCCCAATAGGATTTATGTCCTATTTCTATCGGCAGATGACATGATTTCCCATAAACTAGTTTAAATTGTGTGGTTCCAATCGGAGTATTATATGCTGTCCTATATGCCCAAAGTGCGTCATGTAACTTAGATGACCAATCTTTCCTAGAGGTTGCTACTATTTTTTTCTAAGATTTGCTTTATTTCTTTGTTGGATACCTGTACTTGGCCACTTGTTTGTAGATGATAAGGTGTTGCGACACAATATCGGACTCTGTATTTCACTAATAATTTTTCTAGGATTTTGGAAATGGCATGGGAGCCACCGTCACTGATGAGGAGTCTCGGCACACCAAATCTTGGAAAGATTACGTTCTTGAAAAGCATGACTACTACTCGTGTGTCATTTGTTGGAGAGGATACAACCTCGATCCATTTAGAAACATAGTCGACAACAACAAGTATGTAGTGATTTCCAAAGGAAGACGAGAAAGGTCCCATGAAATCGATTCCCCATACATCAAATAATTCTACTTCTAGAATGCTCTTTTGAGGCATCTCATCGCGTCTAGAGATGTTTCCAGTGCGTTGGCATTGGTCGTAATTTTTAATCGTGATATGGACGTCTTTCTAGAGACTAGGCCAATAGAGGCCAACTTGTAATATCTTAGCGCATGTCTTTGAAGTGCTTGCATGCCCTCTGTAAGGGGCGGTATGATAGTGGAAAATTATGTTTTCGATTTCATTTTCGGGAACACATCGACGAAATATACCATTGGCGCCTCTTTTGAAAAGTAAAGGCTCGTCCCAATAATAATGTTTAAGGTCATGAAAAAATTTCTTTTTTTGTTGATAAGGCATATCGGGTGGAAGCACTCTAGCAGCCAAGTAGTTGACTAAATCGATGTACCATGGTAGTATGGTTGTGGTGCATATTGCTTCCATAATTTCGTTTGTGTTCTTGCTTCATAAGTCACAGGGTACTCAGTTATGATACTATCTAATTCTAATTGGGCTACAAGGCGTTCATAAGGAAAATCATCATTGATGGGAATATGATCTGGTTTGATGCCTTCTATTCTGGATAGGTGGTCAGCTACTACATTCTTGGTGCCTCTCTTGTCTTTTATTTCTAAATCAAATTCTTGTAGAAGTAAGATCCATCTTAGTAATCTTGGTTTGGCGTCTTTCTTACTCAAGAGGTACCGGATTTCAGCGTGGTCGATATAGATAATTATTCGTGCTCCTACTAAGTAGGAACATAATTTATCTAAAGCAAACACAACAACTAACAATTCTTTTTCAGTGGTGGCGTAATTTGTCTGGTAGGATCTAGAGTTCTACTTGCGTAGTAGATCCATGAAGCTTTTTATCCTTTCTTTGTCCTAAATCTGCACCTACGCCATAGTCACTGGAATCACACATTATCTCGAATGGTTCGTTCCAATCAGGAGGTTGCATAATAGGCGCTGGAATTAACAATTTTTTTAGAGTTGTAAACGCGTCCAAACATTTGTCGGTGAAAATGAACTCAGCATCCTTCGTTAGGAGTTCGGTCAGAGCTTTGGTTATTTTAGAGAAGTCTTTAATGAAACATTGATAGAAACCAGCGTGTCCTACAAAGCTTCTTATCTCTCTAACAATTTTGGGTAGTTGGAGATTTTCTATAACTTTGATCTTTGCTTTATCTACTTCAATTCCCTTATCGGATACTATGTGCCCTAAGACAATTCCTTGTCGGACCATGAAGTGGCATTTTTCCCAGTTTAATACGAGATTGGCACTTAGGAATCTTTCTAGTACCATTTCAAGGTTCGATAAACATCCTTCAAAGCTTTCTCCACAGACAGAGAAGTCATCCATAAAAACTTCCATCATAACGTCTAGAAAATCAGAGAAGATGGACATCATACATCTCTGGAATGTTGCAGGGGCATTGCATAATCCGAATGGAATTCATCTATAGGAAAACGTACCATAAGGACAAGTGAAAGTCATTTTTTCTTGGTCGTCGGGATGGATAGGAATTTGGATAAATCCAGAATAACTGTCTAAATAGTAGAAGTGAGAGTGTTTAGCTAGTCGTTCGAGCATTAGATCAATGAAGGGTAAAGGAAAGTGATCTTTATGAGTGGCTTTGTTTAAGTTTCTATAGTCGATGCACATTCTCCACCCGGTGTGACTTTGTTGCGCTACATATTCTCCTTTAGTGTTGCTGACAACCATAACACCACCTTTCTTAGGTACAATATGTACTGGGCTAACCCATTTACTGTCGGATATTGGGTATATGATTCATGCTTCTAGTAGCTTTTCTACTTCCTTTTTGACTACATCGCTCATAATGGGATTTATTCTCCTTTGATGTTCCCTAGAGGTTTTACAGTCTTCCTCCAGCATAATACGGTGCATGCAGATAGAAGGGCTTATTCCTTTTAGATCTAATATGTTATAACCTAAAGCGGTCGGGTATTTTCTTCGAACATGTAATAATTTTTCAGTTTCTATTTGTCCTAGGTCTATATTGACTATAACCGGTTGTTCAAGTTCAGTGTCCAGGAATTTATATCTTAGGTCTTTTGGTAGCGTTTTGAGTTCTATGGCTGACTTCTTCTGACAGGGTATAGGGTCAGGAGTTAAGGCTAGGCATTCACTTAGATTTTGATCTTGATATTCAGGACACCAATTATAATATTCAAGAATCGGGGGTATGGGAATCTTTAATGCCTCTGAAAAAGTGGTTTGTTGTTTCTCCAATTCTTTCACACATTTATCGATTACATCTAGGAAACAACATGAATCGTCGATGGCTGGTGCCATAAGGAATTTAGGTAAGATGAATTCAACCTTTTCTTCTCTGACTTTGAAAGTCAGTTTTCCATTTTTAACATTTATTATGGCTCCTGCAGTAGTTAGGAATGTTCTACCTAATATGATAGGAATATTGGAGTCTTCTTTAATGTCCATGATTATAAAATCAGTGGGGATATAGAATTTTCCTATGTGTACAGGAACATTTTCTAACATACCTAAAGGAAATTTCACTGATCGATCTGCTAATTGTACGAGCATTCTTGTTTGTATTAGGTCTCCCATGTTGAGTTTCTTGCAAATTGATAATGGAATCAGATTAATACTAGCTCCTAAATCGCATAGTGCTTTGTCTATGACAAATTTTCCGATTACCTAAGGTATGGAAAAACTACCCGGGTCTTTAAGTATAAGAGGCATGTTGTTTTGTATTATAGCACTGCACTCAGCAGTGAGCAATACAGTTTCTTTATCCTCAAGCTTTTTCTTATTGGATAAAATTTCTTTAAGAAATTTAACGTATGAGGGAATTTGGGTGATATCTTCTGTAAAAGGTATGGTAATGTTAAGTTGTTTCAGAAGTTCAACGAATTTCTTGAACTTCCCTATGTTTTAGACTTAGCAAGTCTTTAAGGATATGGAATCATTGTTTTATACGATGGCGGAGGCACATAAGGTTCTTCTTTTTCTACGGCCTCTTCGTCACCTTCTTTTTCTACTTCCCTTAGTTCAGTTTCTTCCTCAATTCCTTTTCCATGTTTTTGGTATATGGCTGGGTTTTTGGTTTTAGGTTCAGTTGGTCCGCTTAGTTCTGTCCCACTCTATAGTATTATGGCATTAGCGTGTCCCTTAGGATTTGGTTGGGGTTGTCCAGGAAAAGTTCCAGTTGGAGCAGTTGTAGCTGCTTGCTGTTGAGCCACTTGGGAAATTTGTGTTTCCAACATTTTGTTGTGTGTGGCAAGAGCATCAATCTTATTAGTCAATTGCTTAATCTTTTCACTGGTGTGAATATTTTGATTCATGAAATCTTTGTTAGTTTGAGCTTGGTTGGCTACAAAGTTTTCTATCATGATTTTGATGTTGGACTTCCTATGGATATTTGGAATATTTGGGACATTTTGGGTGGATTTCTGAAATCCTGGAGGTGTAGTAGGAGCTTGCCCTGGTGCGTACAAAGCGTTATTGCTTTTGTATGAAAAGTTTGGATGGTTCTTCCAAGCAGGGTTATAGTTATTGCCATAGGGGTTTCCTTGAACATAGTTTACTTGATCAACTGGTACTCTTGTTAAAAGTGGACATTCGGGTGCGTTATGCTCGTGAAGTCTGAATAGATCACAGGTTGGAGTTACTACAACCACGGTGGCTGCGGGAGTTATGGTCAAGCTTTCTATATTTTGGGTAAGGGCTTATACCTTGGCATTAACTTGGTCTAAGCTACTAACTTCGTGCATACCGCTTTTCATTTGAGATTTTTCCATCATGGTTCTATCGCTTCCCCACTGATAATGATTTTGAGCCATACTTTCGATAAGTTGATAGGTGTTGTACCCCAAAATTTTCCCTCCCATTTCTCAAAGGATCACCCTGAACCCTCAGGTTTATTCCCATCCAATTTCAAGCCTTGAATTACAAATTTTCCAAGAAAGCCATCCACAAGGGCAAAATGGTCATTTGCACACAAAAAAAAGTCAAACTTTGACTTTTGGATCAAAATCAAGTTTCAAGGACCATATTTCATCAAGACATGTTAAAATATGAAGTTTGTTTCATTAAGAAGATCAAAAGTCAAATTTGCTTTGGAAAAGTCAAAATTCCAAATACTTAGAAATTTTTCTAAGTGTTTAGGAAATATGATGAGCTCAGAACTTCTGATCAGATTATCACCATGATGCAAGTTGATTCTGGAAGAAATTCTAACACAAGAGTTTTAGATCTCAATAAGACCTAAAACATTGCAGAACGAAACTTCTCATTGAAATGCTGGGATTTCAAGTTATGACTCCTCAAAGACACGTCCATGAAACTGAAGCACTCAACAAATTCTGGACAATTCCAAGACAGAGTTTGGTTACAACTTTTGGGCCAGTTTTCATAAATATTCAGTCAGAGCTTGCAAGAGAAGTTCAAAGAAGGTTTAAAAAGTGTGTTGCAAGCTTCCTGGAAAGTCTGGGAGCTCCTTCAGAACATGTTGGGGCAAGGAGATACAAAGATCAGAAGTTGGATGTTTATTCTACATTATGCTGAAGCTGAATCTCTGATCCAGAATTAAGCAATGATGCAAAATCTCAGATTGCAGGATTTCTGGTTTGATAAATCTCATCATCATTTAATGCTCACAAACACTTTTGAGTCTTTATCCAAAAGATTTCCCCACGTGTGGCATAGTAGTATCTTTACTGTCTTAGAAAAGCAAACTTTTGTACAAAAGTGTGCTGGGCCCATACGTTGCTTTTGCTTTTGAGGTTACCTTTCCTTATTTCATGCTTACAAATCTAGCTTAGACACGGATAAAAGCTGCTAACCACCATACTTGCTTCAAGAACAAGGCAACACCCTAGCATATGAAGGCCAGATTCAATGCTTCGGTCAGAACATCACCAAAACCCAAAACCTCGTTTATACAACCTGCTGCACTGCTACATCACAATCCTATAACCAACAACTAATTTAGTCCATGTCTTCATCCCATAATTGCACCAAACTAGCATACAAAAACTGTGATAAAAAAGCAATGGAACAGGATGCCAAAAGGTGTTCAAATCCCATTTGTCCCCCCCCCCCCCCCCCCCCCCCAAATTACAACAACTTCACCTCTAAATAAGTTGCTCCATCACACTTTCAAGGGGCAAGATTTTGGAGAGAGAGAATGGTCAAAAGAGAGAAAAGAAAACTATGAAACCTTCATAAAAAATCCAGAATTCCCAAACAGAAAACAAAAACCTTTTGTTCTTCCCTTTGAGTCAAAGAACTTGGTATTTTCTCTTCCGTTATTTTTGTTGACTCCAGAACATCTGAAGGCAGCAGTTCAAGCTCCAAGCACACGCTCTAGATTCAAGGTAAGTCTTTCTGACTTCACATCTTTCATTTAGAACATCATTAAACATGTAAATATCATCATATTATTGTTGCCCACATCGTTGCATGAGTGGAAAAAACTGTGGATCAGAACTTCTTGATTAAGGCTAGGCTCAGGATTAGGATTAGAACTTCTATAAATTGTTGTGCTTTTATCCTTTTGATTTGCTGTTTGTTAGAAAACTGAATAAATTACTGATGTGCTGATTAATATGAGAAAAGATTTGAAACGTAACATAGAACTTCTAATTTTCACATGCTGATAACACACAAAACTTTTATGATTCATTTACTGTTTTAACACTTAGAACTTCTGATTTTCACACGCTGATAACACGCTGAACTGCTGATTATTCATTCAATGTCTTAGCATAATACAAAACTTCTGAGTTCTTCCTACTGTTTTAGCATAACACAGAACTTCTGACTTTTGGCTCACTGTCTGAATACCACCCAGAACCTGTGTTTTCCCTCTAACGTTTTTGTAGGACCTCAGAGTATGCCAATCCAGAACTTCTGATGCCCGCTAACGTTTCTTTCTGAGTCACAGCGCTCCTGGCATCAGAATTTCTGATCCCTTTTATTTTGCTGGCAGCAGCGCGCAGATTCTGCATCTCATTTATTTTCCTTTTTGTCACTTTCAATATTAATACTCTTTTCATCAATATAAAAAAGGAATAAAAATATTTTCTTTTTAATAATTAATTTATTTCTCTTTTTTAATTCATTAAGACCAAAAAACCATTTTCCTAAACAAAGTCCTTTTTCTTTCTTGCATTATTATTTCAATATGGTTGTAATAAATAATTAGGATTTATTTTCTTGAAAATCCCCACTTGTAAATTTGTACACCCCATCCCCTTAATGATTGTAATAACGTAGAATCTTTACTTTCCGCACTTTTATTACTTTCATATATTGTTAGTAATTAGGGTGTGTATGGCAAGGTGTGATATCGACAAATAGATCACCTTAATCAAGACTAAATGCATGCAATCAAACACAATTCCACACTAGCACCCTTAGGGTAATCTCACTTTGTGGCCTATCGGAAAAATAGTCATGTCCCTCGAACATGGTCGTTTTAGCAAAAGACCCTCGATAAAAGATCGTAGTCCCTCGATGACCCTCAATGTTGCCTTCGGTAAACGATCTAGTCCCTAAAACGACATTTTTAAAACGTGCCATAGGTTGCCTTCTATGACTGTACAAACATCCCACACTCGTCCCATCACATCCAACGATGGGGCTTCTTACCAAATCAATGGTAAGATAGCCACATCTAAAGGAGGAGGAAAAGAACATATAACACCTTTTGAGTAGGTATATTTGCTCCTAGTTGCTCGCTTGCTCATAACAAAAACATTTTATACACCAACACTCTCATTTTGAAAACATTTTCAAAATATAAACACTTTATACGCGTTATTATAGAAATGAGAGCCATTATAAAGAAGACACCTTTTCAAAATCACTTTTCAAAAACACATTCCACAAACACCTCTTTGAACTATTTTCGAAACAAACACTTTGTACGCGTTCTTATAGAAACGAGAACCATTACAAAGATATTTTTCAAAATGCTTTCAAAACCCACAGCACAAGCACACATTCAAACAAAAGCAAGTGATCTAGAGAGTAACTAAGAGCCCATGGAAAACCATGGATGAAAGGGGTGCTAACACCTTCCCTTTTCATAATCTACCCCCTGAACTCAAGAAAACATCTCTAAAGGTCTTTCCTATGCTTTTCGCCTTTCCTTTTGGATAAAAGAAAAGTCGGTGGCGACTCTTGCTAAACCGCAACATTTGCGAATACAAACGCAAAACCTTCAAGTCAGTTCTCCCACTGTATCACAAAAATGGAGACTCTGTTGGGGACATTAACAAGTGGGGTTACCTTAGGGCTAGATCACATCTACTTGCTTTCATTGTTTGACTTGTATGCTTTATATTTTGGGTCCTTGTGTGGGTTACTGTTAAAAATCCTACACTCGGATTTGGGGACACCTTTTAGGTAAGTAGAGATAAACTGTGAGGGAACTGTGCGGGGTATACCGACACGGTTGAAGCAGTAGCTACGTTAATGTGGAACTTTGGTTGGTACCGGTAAACCTAGATTCAATCAAGGAGAGTACGGGGATGCCGCGTGGTGTCATAAAGCATCAACTAACCTTAGAACCTTTAAATTGCATAACTTGGCCAGTAGGATATAGCGAGATGGCCGGCTTTGGTGTATTCCCAAGGTCGACATATACTCGATGCTAAACTCATTGAGGTTTGACTTTTAAGTTTTGTTTGGTTGCGAGTCAATCGCCTATTGAACGAAGCTTGGGGGAAAGATCGGTGATATTGAGATCCCTTAGAACCCGGTTACCATTTATAGGACAGGTTGAACCAATCCAACTTCAAGAGGGTACTTACCTAAATACGCCATGCAAGCCTAAACCTAAGGGCTTGTCTGCTTTGTGTGAATATGATTATTTGTATATAAATTTGCTTACTTCGCATACTTGTACATAACATCATACCATGGCATTTTCAATAACCATTTCAAGGATCTCAAGGGCTTATGATGCAGGGTCACGTTGAACCAGACGTCTATCAAGGGACAAGGGGATTTCTTTTCCTCTAAACAAACACTGTCAAAGATCAAAGTACAACAACTTGAGTAAAGGGCTACAACCCACTTGACATGGTGAGCTTAATTCTCATGGAAGGACATCCACCGATACAAAGTTCCCAAATCAAAACTGTAAGTGACTACTAATATTTACCCCGTGAGATCCTTGAAAACATGCATCCATATATCATGCATCATATCATGACAGGTTTCTCCCACACAGATTTCCTTATCTTCCTACTGTTTATTTCAGTAGAGATGGCCCTAGAATAGACCATCAAGAGCATTCAGATTCAAAACACTCAACTTCAAGAGATGTTCTTGAACCTATCCAAGGGGCAAGAAGAGGTGAAAGCTCTCCTCACAAAGGGCATGGTCATGGGGAATCCGGAGGGAACCAAGGATGATCAGTTGAAAAGGCTACAAACTGAAATGGCAAAAATGAAAGTCCAGATGATGGGACAACTGGTGGACCAGATGGCTCTTATCCAAAACCTGGCTCTTATCCCTTCATCATATCATATCAATTCAATCACAATAAGATCACACATTAGAGTTTGGTTCTTCTCCCTATATTTAGCTTTGCTCTAGGAGGAATCACCAAGCACCTTGACTTGCACTTTATGATCATATATGTTTTGCATTTATTATCCTTTAACTAATAAATACAATGAGTGTTTTCCCCAATTGTTGATGATGTAGGTGAAAGCACAATAAATTCCATCAAGATTGATCTATGGATTCATGAGTTCATTTCTATGCCCTCCTCAATAAAGCTTCGTTGAGATTCAAGCCTCCACATTAAAGATGTTTGGAAATAATATCATTACAAAGTATTTCATGATTCATAATACCTCAAGTTGTCAAGATTTAGTTTAAAAATACAAGGGTTGATTGAAGAAGTTTGACTCAATTGGACAAGTCTTTGATTTCAATGATCACAAGTGCATATCCCCTTCAATTCTCAATATTTGGAAGTGGTTTTGGTTCCAATAGTTTCTCCTTATCATCCTCAACAACTTATAATCACATAACAAAATTATTTGTGCAAGAAGGTTGGTCAAAGTTGCAAAGGTTCCCCAAGGCATCTTCTGGCTTTAGGAGCTAGGGTTTTGAACTTCAAAAGGGTATATCTTGCTCATATTTTGGTATTTTTAAATGATTCCAAAGACATCTTTCTCTTCATATGGTTATTAGCAAATCAATTCAAAATTTTCAAAGAAATTTTGTGTGGAAGAAACTTGATGATGAAGAAAGATTACAAGTCCTCCAGATGGACCCTCAAATTCCTTTATGTGACTTCAAATGACCATAACTTGATCAATTTTTATCACCTTGAGCCCATTATTTTTCCACAATGATCATGAAGATGTGAAATTAAACCTTTATTTTATATGCAATGCTTGAAAATGAATGGAAGATGCCCTAAGAATGCAAAATATTATAGGTCATTTCTTGAATTGTTGCCAACTTCAACAAGTCATAACTCTCTCAATTTTTGGATATTTTGAATGGTTCAAGTTTCAAAATTCCATTCAAGAGGTCTACTTCATGCCATAATTTTTTTCAAGAGCAAATTTCAATTGGAAAACCATGTTTGGATGCAAGACATTATAAGTCATTTTTTGAAGAAAAACTTAGAAATTTTCTAAGTATGGAAAGTCAACCTCTTTTTCTTAACTTTGACTCATCACAACTTTCAGCTCAAACATCCATTTGATCCCATTCTTTTCACATTGTAAAGCTTGTAACCTCCTCTTTCTAAAGCTTCAAGAATCATGATCTAAGACCCCTTGAGCTGAGAATGCCATTGATTCGAATTTGGCAACTTGAAATTGGATTTCTCACTAAGTCAGAATTTTGAAATCCATAATGTGGCTTCTAATCACAAGATTTGTGTGGGTTTTTAATTTAAACTTTATTAACAAACTTTCTAAAGGTTTTTAGCGCTTCAAAACGCAAGATTAGATGAGTTTTGATGAAAATGAAGTCTCACTTCACTCGTGCTCGACCTCCACTCAATTTCCCTCCAAACTTCTTTGTTTCTTCCAATTTTCATTGCCATTCATTTTCCTATAAATAGAGGACCTTATTCCATTCATTTCCTCAATCTTTGAGAGCCAAATGCACCTTGTCAAAACCTCACACGAACTTCAAATTTTTGAAATCATATTCTAAGATTTAAGCCTTCTCCTCCAAAATTCTTTGCATATTCATCATCCTTCGTCATCATACAAACTCTCAAATACCTAAACCAAGCAAAAAGAGCCAAAATTCATGCTACATAAGTCCAGTTTCAGAGATTTATTCTTGAACTTCGAGCATGTAGAATTCTCCACCATTTGGATCCAAATAAAGCACTAACTTACTATACTCCTTCTCCCGATTCTTGTGCTTCTTAAAATTTTTAAATCCATTGAGAATTGAGAGAGAAATCTCACCTGAAAGGTGCTCGCTATTTTATGAGTTTTTTTATCCATATCTCCTTGCACACTGTAATATAGTGGGAGAACTGAATTAGTTGTTTTGCGTTTGATCGCAATTGTTGCGGATAGCAAGAGTCGCCACCGACTTTTCTTTTATCCAATAAGGAAAATGTGAAAAGAACAGGAAAGACCTTTGAGATATTTTCTTGAGTTTGGGGGGTAGGTTATGAAAAGGAAAGGTGTTTAGCACCTGAAGTGGTGAAAAACACAAGAAGGGGGGGTTGAATTGTAAAACTGAAATCTAATGCAATGAACAAGATATTTTTATCCTGGTTCGTTTGATCTCAAACTACTCCAGTCCACCCGTCAAGGTGATTTCGCCTCTCTCCAACGAGGTCTTAATCCACTATATTCAACTGAATATTACAGACTGCTTTAACAACTGCTAAAGCCTTCTTGATTCAAACCACAACCCGGTTTGTCAAGGTAAAACTTTCTTACAAAGAGATAAAACTAAGTGTGTGAATGTTTTCTACAAAACTGTATCACAACTGTGATGTATACACAAATTGAAGCTTAGAAACTGGATTGCTAAACAATGATAGAATATCAGAATGTGTGGTTTAGCAAAACTGAGAGAAAGAAGATTTTGATTAGCTTTTGTGCGTGTAGAGATTTGGAGAGCATTAGCCATTTCAATCTTCAAAGTCTTGTTTATATAGCACTGAGATGATGAACGTTGGATGCAATATTCTTGATTCAATGCTAATAACAAACTTTCCTTATCGAGCAGATCTTGTCTGGAATGAGGCCGTTGGAATTAATTTGCTTTCAATGCACAGTACCGTTGCTTACTTAATACAAGTTCTGGCTTGGCTCATTCTGACTCTGCTTAGCTGCTGATGAACTGTTGTGTTTCTTTATCAGAGTGTTAAGCGCAGTCTTGTTCATCAGGCTTCAGCATGTACGTGAGTTGATCATCTGATTCTGTCATTCTGATATGGAAACTTCTGATGCTGGTGTCTGAAACCAAATTCTGATGCTGATTAGATGTGATCTTGCTTATCAATCAGAGTATCTGCAAGTCAGAACATAATAATTTTTAGGCAGCAGATAGTTCATATATGAATATCATAAATAATATATCTTTTCACTTTGTTATCATCAAAACTTAAATATAGGGTAGTAGATTCAAACTTTGTTCTAACAATCTCCCCCTTTTTGATGATGACAAAAACTAGATATTTTTAAATGAAAATAACGTGAAAAGGTATCTGAGATATGCATCAGAGTAAGAAGTAAAAGGATAAGGAGTAAAGAGATATCAGAGTTGAGAGATATACTCCCCCTGAGTTTATTACTTCCCTTTGATTACAAGTGTTCTTCAGGATCAGATCTTTTTGCCTTTCTTTGAACGTCAGAGTATCAGAGTCTATGACTATCAGAAGCTTTATGTCAGAGCAGAGCTTCAGAGCTTTTCTTGTCAGAGCTTTGCTTTGGATCAGAGTATCAGAGCGGATCAGAGCTTCATAGTGATCAGAGCTTCTAGTCTTCAGAGTGTCCAGGAGCTTCCTTGTACCTGTAGACTTTAAGCAAAACAGAAAAACATTTTCAAGTAATAGAGTTAGAATGTTTGAGAATTTCTGTCTAGTTAGCCGTTATTGTTTAAAATATCATTCTTGTTCTCCCCCTTTTTGTCAGCAATCAAAAAGTGTAAGTGATGTGCTAAAACAATTAAGATCAGAAAAACTGGTTATATTAAAAGAGTTCAGAATCAAAACATGAAAATGGTACAAAACACATTCAAGTAGTACATCAGAAAATCAAGGAAAACATGAAAAAGGACATGAATGAAAAAAGACTAAGGTTGAGGAGGCAAGCGTGTGAACAGGTACTCCAGCATGGCTTGGATCTTTTCAGCAGTCTCATTCTGCTTGTGCACCATGCTGACAACAGTGTCAATCTTGCTATCCTGCACATCCATTCTTTCTTTCATCTTCTGGTCGCTTTCATCCATCCACTGCTGCAGACGCATGTCATTCAGCCTTAGTTCTTCCAGAGTCTGCCTGTCCAAGGCAGCTTGAGAAGCATCAGAAGCAGGAAGCTTCTGAGAGCTTTCAGCAACATCTTCTGCTTGACTTTCTTCAGCTTGAATGGTCTTGTCTTCTTCTGATTGCACCTTTGCAGCTTGTTATTTCTCAGACCAAGGTTCACTATCCAGAGGGAGCACGTCTTCTTTCAGAAGCTGACTTCCAACTTCATTCAGAAGCTTGCTGAAATTTTGTTGTGCCTGCTCATAGTTGATATCCTGCAACTTGAGGGCTTCAGCACACACCCAAAGTCTGAATTGTGACTAGAGCTGATCAGAAGCAGCTGGGTCAATCATTCCAGGATAGACTTGCTTCAAAGAAGCAATCCATTGCAGCACACCTGTTTCAAAATTCATAATACCAGAGCCAACATCTGGTTGTTTTGGTTTTGGGATGGCAATTTTATGTTTCAGATCAGCAAGACGGTCAAGACTGGTTAAGTCTATGAAAGTCCTGCTGGGGTTTTCAGAGGTTTTCTGGGCAGCTGTTTGTTTTGGAGATGGAGTATCAGAATCAGAAATTACGATTGGACTGGGTGGTGTTTTGGGAGTATTTGGTGGTGTAGATTCTGATGAGGATGGCAATTATGCTAGGGTGATAGTTGTTCCACCTGGCAGCTGGATTTCCAAAGGTGATGGTTGAGGTGAATGAGGTTCAGATGGTTGAGGAGAAGGAGTTTCAGAGTGATGAAACTCTGGTTAAGGTGATGGTGGATTAATTTCTGGTTGGGGAGAGGGAGACGGAATTACTGGTTGAGGAGAAGTTGTTGGAATTTCAGATTGTTCAGGGATAAGGGGTTCTTCTGGAATTGGTGAAAGTGGTTGTTGTTGTTGTTCTGGTTCTTCAGCAGATTGCTGTTGTTCTGGTAGTGGAGGAGGGACAGTTTGTGGTTCAGAGATTGGTTGATCAGAGGTGTGTTGATCAATGTCAGACAGAACTTGGTCAATTGCTGATGTTGTTGAGATTGTTGGTTGTTTGGGATGTTTGGTTCTGGGTCTTCTGAGTTTTAATGCCTCAGAAGGGTCCTCTTCTGGTACAGTTTCATCTATGGTAGGGATGGGAATTGAGATTCTATGAGAGGTTTGAGGAGGAATAGATGCTGGAATAGTAGAAGAATTTAAAACAGAAGCAACAGATGAATTACCTCTTTTCCTGGGTGTCTGCTGGGATGATCCTTCTGATGGTGCCTTCCTCTTCTTCGTTTTCTTCAGAGTCACTTCTTGCTGAGGTTGATGCAGAGCTTTGATAATCAGATTTGGATCTGAACCATCTGCCTTGCACGTATCCAAGTATCTGAGAACCACCTCTGGTTTGGATTCTATTTCAGAAAATAACGGAAAGTCACTCAGAGGCACTCTTCTGCTGGTGATATCAGCAATAGGAGTAGCTCTGGGTTCCTTCTGAATATTCTATATCAGCTTCATCTTCTTCAAGTTCTTTGCATTCAGAGGTTTCCCAACTGTTGGTTCAATAGTGCTTAGCTCTTGAGCTTCTATCAGATGCTCTATCAGCCTATTCTCTGTCAGAATATCTGATATCAACCTTCCAAAGGGTATCCAATCCCTCTTGGTTCTTTCTTCTTCTCTGGTTTCCTTCACACTTGTTCTGAGGTGGTTGAACAGGAAGTGAGCCAGATTGATCTTTACCTTCTGATCAATAAAGTAGATCAGAAACTGCTGATCCACATTTATGTAATCAGGAGAACTGGTTGGTTTCCTGTGGTTGAAGCACCCCAGAATTATCTTAGCCCAAACTCTGTAATGATCCTTCAGATCTTTAATCTTGCCGCTGGGCACCCCATGAGTGAAAATCCTTGCAGCTATCACACCTACATCAGCACATCTTTCAGCCATGTCCACACAACGGACGCCACCGCCACTGTAACCTATTAGCCTTGCAATGTGATCCTCAGTGATCACAATCTTCTTCCCCATAACAAAGGAGGTGACTAGATGTGTTGAAGCCTTGGCGTGAATCCAAAATTCCTTGACTAGCATTGGGAATGTTGGTCCAACCAACCTGTCAAAATACCTTTCCCACTTCTGTGCCCTAACTTCTTCAGTTAGGTCAAAACCGTTCTCCTTCAAGCTTCCAAAATCAATGATTAATTCAGAAAGCACTTCAAGATTCTTCACAGGAGTGAGGAGAGTTCTGAATGGCACTTGATATTGCTCAGATGATGCTTTCTTCTGAGGACCTGCAGAAGCACTGCTGGAGGTTGCCATGTTCACACTAAAAGGGTTTTGAGAATAAACTGAGGAAAATAGGTTTTGCAAGAGATGAACACAGAAATATGCAGAAAATTCTTGAGTATTAGTGAGAAAACATAAATAATGAGAATGAGAGATTAATGTGTTTAAATAGAGTTTCAAAAATATTTTGAAAAGATAAATGTTTTTTAAGAGAGAGAAAAATCATGATTGCATTTTAAAAGCATGATTACTTTTCATTAAATGCTTGCTGATTTTGGGGGATTTGAGAAAGATACTTAAAAACGGTTACCAGACATGTGTCTCAATGCACCCAATCAGCGCTTTGCCTTCTCAGAAGCGTGCACGCGTTCTGCTTCAGAGATATGCTGATGATTGGATGACACTTGTTTGATGTAGTGATCAACACGTCTGTCTTTGAGCTTAGACTCTCAGATCTTTAGACTTGCATCTGATACAATCTGCATGTTCTATCTTTCTGAAAGGAGATTGATCAGAAGTTCACAGTAAAACAATTACATTCTGAAGGTAAATATATGGACTTAAAACATTTTCACTCTGGACAGATTTTCATGCTGAGATGTTTTAGAATGAAATTAAACCTATCTTCTGAAAGGGGTTTAGTAAAGATATCAGCCCATTGATGGTCTGTATCTATAAATTTTAAGTTCAAAATACCTTTCTGAATATAGTCCCTAATGAAGTGATGTTTTATTTCTATATGCTTAGCTCTAGAATGTAAAATGGGATTCTTACTTAAGCAAATAGCAGAAGTATTATCACAAAGTATAGGAATGTTACTCTCAAAAATCTGGAAGTCTTCAAGCTGACTTTTCATCCAGAGCATTTGTGTGCTACATCCTGCTGCTGCTATGTACTCAGCTTCTGCTGTTGATAGTGCAATTGTTGATTGCCTTTTGCTGGACCAAGAGATCAGATTTTCTCCCAGAAACTGGTAGCTTCCAGAAGTACTTTTACATTACACTCTGTCTCCAGCAAAATCAGCATCGCAGTAGCCTACTAAGCTGTAATCACTAGATTTTCTATAAAACAAACCCAGATTAGTAGTACCTTTTAGATACTTGAAAATTCGCTTAACAACTGTTACGTGAGATTCTCTAGGATCTGATTGGAATCTAGCACAGATACAAACACTGAATAATATGTCAGGTCTTGAAACAGTCGGATAGAGGAGAGAACCAATCATACCTCTGTAGACTTTCTGTTCTACATTTTTGCTTACCTCTTCTCTTTCCAGAATGCACGTGGGATGCATTGGAATCTTTGATGGCTTACATTCTGAGAGTTCAAATTTCTTCAGAAGATCTCTGATGTATTTGCTCTGATGAATGTAAGTTCCCTCTGGAATTTGATTGATTTGAATTCCTAGGAAGAATTTCAGTTCCCCCATGAGGCTCATCTCAAATTCTGCCTGCATACACTTAGAAAATTTTCTTCCAAGAGAAGGATTAGTAGAACCAAAAATAATATCATCAACATAAATTTGACAGACTAAGATGTCATCCTTAACTGATTTACATAATAGAGTAGTGTCCACTTTCCCTCTGGTGAATTCATTTTCTAACAGAAAGTTACTTAGCCTTTCATACCAAGCTCTGGGAGCTTGTTTCAGACCATACAGTGACTTCTTTAGTTTGAAAACATGTTCTGGATGTTTTGTATTTTCAAAACCTGGGGGTTGGTGTACATAAACTTCTTCTTCTATATAACCATTTAAGAATGCACTTTTGACATCCATCTGATACAGAGTGATGCCTCTATTAACAGCAAATGAAATTAAAATTCTGATAGATTCTAACCTGGCGACTGGGGAAAAGGTTTTTGTATAGTCTATCCCCTCTTGCTGAGTATAACCTTGTGCAACCAGTCGTGCCTTGTTTCTGATGACTTCACCTTGTTCATTTAGCTTGTTTCTGAACACCCATCTTGTTCCAATGACGTTGAATCCTTTTGGTCTGGGAACGAGATCCCATACGTCGTTTCTGGTGAATTGATTCAGCTCTTCTTGCATTTCCAGAATCCAGTCATTATCCAGAAGTGCTTCATCAATAGAAGAAGGTTCAATCAGAGACACAAGTCCCATAAGTGTTTCTTCAGAATTTCTGAAGCTTGCTCTTGTTCTGATTGGATCTTCCTTTCTTCCTAGGATAGTCTCTTCTGGGTGATCCAAGCTGCTTCTGGGTAATCTCTTCTGAGGTTGATCAGCAGCTATTGTAGGATTGCTAGCAGTGCTCCTTTCAGACGTTGAAGGAATGTCTGTGTTGAGAGCTTCTGATGACTTGTCTTCAGAACCTATAAATTCAATTTCTATACCTGCAAAAACTTCATTCTGCTTTGACTTTTCAGAGTCAAGCTTATCATCAAAACGAACACTGATTGATTCTTCCACAATCTGTGTTTCTGTATTGTATACTTTGTACCCTCTTGAGCGTTCAGAGTATCCTAACATAATACACTTCTGTGCTTTAGAGTCAAACTTGTTCAAATAATTCTTTGTATTTAATATAAAGCAAGTACATCCAAATGGATGAAAATATGAAATGTTGGGCTTTCTGTTCTTCCACATTCATATGGAGTCTTTTCCAGAATAGGTCTTATTGAGATTCTATTCTGAATGTAGCACGCTGTGTTTATTGCCTCTGCCCAGAAGGTCTTAGCAAAGTTTGTCTCATTGATCATGGTTCTGGCCATTTCTTGCAATGTTCTGTTCTTTCATTCTACAACTCCATTTTGTTGGGGAGTTCTAGGACAAGATAAATCATGCAGAATGCCTCTGTCATTAAAGAATGACTCAAAATCTTTGTTTTCAAATTCTCCACCATGATCACTTCTGACTTTAACGATTCTAAGATCCTTTTCATTCTGAACTTGGTTACAGAAGGTAACAAACACAGAGTGTGACTCGTCCTTGTGTCTTAAGAACTTTACACATGTCCATCTGCTATAGTCATCTACGATTACTAACCCATACTTCTTACCACTGACTGAAGCAGTTTTAACTGGTCCAAATAAGTCAATGTGCAGAAGTTCTAATGGCTTAGAGGTAGAAACAACATTTTTGGATTTAAAAGAAGGTTTTGCAAATTTGCCTTTATGACATGCTTCACAAAGAGCATCTGAATTGAACTTCAAATTAGGAAGTCCTCTGACCAGATTGAGTTTGTTAATATGAGATATTCTTCTCATACTAACATGCCCCAATCTTCTGTGCCAGATCCACTGCTCGTTGTTAACAGACAGAAGACATTTTACATTCTGACTCTTAAGTTCAGAAAGTTTGATTTTGTAAATGTTGTTTTTCCTCTTACCATTAAACAGGATAGTCCCATCTTTCTGACTAACAGCTTTACATGATTTTTGATTAAAGATTATATCATAACTGTTATCACTTAATCGACTTATGGATAACAGATTATGCATCAATCCATCTACTAGCAGAACATTATTAATAGAGGGAAGATTTCCATTACCTACAGTTCCAGAGCCAATTATCTTTCCCCTCGGATTGCCTCCAAAGCCAACGTGGCCTCCAGGCTTAAGTTCCAGGCTTTGGAACATATGCCTTCTTCCCGTCATGTGTCGTGAGCAGCCAGAGTCCAGGTACCATGACTGGTGTTTCTGACTTGCTGCTAAAGATATCTGCAACATGTATTATTTTATCCTTAGGTACCCAGATTTTCTTGGGTCCTGATTTGTTAGTTTTACCAAAACTCTGGTTGAATTTTGGTTTCACAGAGTGCTTACTGCTAGTGTATTTGATATCATGTGTGTGACCATATACAAAATGTGAATTCAGAGGAGTGTGTTTAATGGTTAAGTCCATGACATTCTTTGGTGTAGGAACCTTACCTTGGTATCCTATTCCTTTCCTGCCGTTTCTGCTAACTCCATAGATCATTGAAGCCATTCTGCTTCTATCTATGCTTTTAGCTAGGAACTTCTAGAAACTGTGATCATACTCCTTGATGATCTCATCAGCGTTGCTGGGAGTTTCAGAAATTGGTTCCTTCTGAGAGTTTTGTAAAGTGTTTTCTAATTTTGAAATCTTATTTCTCAGCTCAGAATTTTCCAATTTGAGACTCTCAGTCTTATTAGAGTCAGATTCAAGATTCCTTTTCAGGTTTCTGAATTTAACTCTAATTTGCTGATACCGTTCCAGAATCTCATTAAGGCTTTCAGCCAATTCAGCCTTTGTAAAGTTAACAGCAAAGTTAGGAAATACCTCTTCAGTGTCTGATTCTGAGTCTGATTCAGAAGCTTCACTATCTTCTGAGATGTTAGCCATGAGAGCTATGTTTGCCCTCTCATCATCTGATTCTGAGTCAGCTTCAGACGAGTCAGAGTCATCCCATGTAGCCATGAGACTTTTCTTCTTCTCTCTTCCAAACTTCTTTTTGGGCTTTTCCCTCTGAAGCTTTGGGCAGTCACTCTTATAGTGTCCTTCCTCATTGCACTCATAGCAGATGATGTCTTTGGTGTTTGGCTTTTTGCTACTGGAGGAGCCTTCAGATCTTCTGTATCCAGAGGAAGAATCTGTCCTTCTGTATCTGGAAGAAGACTCGTTCTGATCAGATCTTCTGGGATTCCTGAACTTCCTTTGTCTTTGCTTCCACAGTTGATTTACTCTTCTGGAGAGGAGGGAGAGTTCGTCTTCTTCTGATGAGGATCCATCAGATGTTTCTTCAACTGCCTGCAAAACTTTAGACTCAATTTTTTTGTTAGATTTTAAAGCTAAAGGCTTACCTTGCTTCTGAGGCTCATCAGCTTCTAGCTCTATCTCATGACTTCTGAGGGAGCTGATAAGTTCCTCCAGAGTGATTTTGTTGAGATCTTTAGCTAGCTTCAGAGCTGTAACCATAGGTCTCCACTGCTTGGGTAAACTTCTGATGATTTTCTTGACATGGTCAGCAGTAGAGTATCCTTTGTCCAGAACTTTGAGACCAGCTACCAGAATCTGGAATCTAGAGAACATGGTTTCAATGGATTCAGATTCTTCCATTTTGAACGCCTCATACTTCTGAATGAGCGCCAGAGCTTTTGTTTCTTTGACCTGAAAGTTGCCCTCATGCGTCATTCTGAGTGAGTCAAAAATATTCTTTGTTGTGTCTCTGTTGGAGATCTTTTCATACTCAGTGTAGGAGATGGCGCTGAGGAGGATGGTTCTGGCCTTGTGGTGATTCTTGAAGTCACGCTTTTGTTGATCAGACATTGTTTTTCTATCAATCTTCTGACCGCTTGCATTCACAGGGTGCGTGTATCCATCTGTCACCATTTCCCACAGATCAGCATCATGTGCCAGAAAGAAGCTTTCAATTCTGTCTTTCCAGTAATCAAAGTTTTCTCCATCAAAGACTGGAGGTTTGCCGCTGAATCTGTCTCTGTCCTCATTGTTGTCATTGCTGATGTGAGAATTGTTTCCTGCCATTGTGTTTTTCTGACGCTGGATCTTGTACTGACACGGTTAAGTGTTTTAGCTAAGAACCAGGCGCTCTGATGCCAATTGAAGTGGTGAAAAACACAAGAAGGGGGGGTTGAATTGTAAAACTGAAATCTAATGCAATGAACAAGATATATTTATCCTAGTTTGTTTGATCTCAAACTACTCCAGTCCACCCGTCAAGGTGATTTCGCCTCTCTCCAACGAGGTCTTAATCCACTATATTCAACTGAATATTACAGACTGCTTTAACAACTGCTAAAGCCTTCTTGATTCAAACCACAACCCGGTTTGTCAAGGTAACACTTTCTTACAAAGAGATAAAACTAAGTGTGTGAATGTTTTCTACAAAACTGTATTACAACTGTGATGTATACACAAATTGAAGCTTAGAAACTGGATTGCTAAACAATGATAGAATATCAGAATGTGTGGTTTAGCAAAACTGAGAGAAAGAAGATTTTGATTAGCTTTTGTGCGTGTAGAGATTTGGAGAGCATTAGCCATTTCAATCTTCAAAGTCTTGTTTATATAGCACTGAGATGATGAACGTTGGATGCAATATTCTTGATTCAATGCTAATAACAAACTTTCCTTATCAAGCAGATCTTGTCTGGAATGAGGCTGTTGGAATTAATTTGCTTTCAATGCACAGTACCGTTGCTTACTTAATGCAAGTTCTGGCTTGGCTCATTCTGACTCTGCTTAGCTGCTGATGAACTGTTGTGTTTCTTTATCAGAGTGTTGAGCGCAGTCTTGTTCATCAGGCTTCAGCATGTACGTGAGTTGATCATCTGATACTGTCATTCTGATATGGCAACTTCTGATGCTGGTGTTTGAAACCAAATTCTGATGCTGATTAGATGTGATCTTGCTTATCAATCAGAGTATCTGCAAGTCAGAACATAATAATTTTTAGGCAGCAGATAGTTCATATATGAATATCATAAATAATATATATTTTCACTTTGTTATCATCAAAACTTAAATATAGGGTAGTAGATTCAAACTTTGTTCTAACAGCACCCTTTTCATCCATAGTTATCTATGGCCTCTTAGTTGCTTTCTAGATCGCCTTTGAAATTGCTTTATTTGAAATGTTTTTGTGGCGAGTTTTGAAAGTATTTTTGAAAAGTGCCTTCGTTTAGGCAAACTTTGTAATGATTCTCATCTCTATAAGAATGCATACAAAGTGTTGGACTTTTTGAAAATATTTCATGTTTTGAAAGTGTTTGGTGTGTTTTAAAAGATGTTTTGTTTTGAAGATGGATTGTGAGCAAGCAACTAAGAACGTTCTACCTACTCAAAAGTCTTTTGTTCATTTCTCTCTTCCTTTGACATTGCTATCTCACCATTGATTGGTAAGTAACCCTATCTTTGGATGTGAAGGGATGGGAACGGGTCATCGTATAGTCATGGATAGCAATGTTGTGAGATATCTTAGCATTTTTATTAAGGTACTAAGATCAATTGTAAGGAAACATTCGTAGCATCATCGAGGGACTATGATCTTGTATTTTTTATTGTTTTTGCTAAGATGTCTCACATGCATATCATGACTATTTTAAGGCAACAAAGTGGAGTTGACCCTAGAGGTGCAAAGTATGCAAGTGCTTTGTATTTCATGCTTGATTTATCTTGGATTAGGGTTTTCTAATCATTCATTTTATCTTTCCATACAAACCCTAATTACTATCATTTATATGAAAGCGATAAATTGCGGAATGTAAATGCCCTACGCTATTACATCATTTTTGGGAATGGGGTATACAAAATTACAAATAGGGATGAAAGCAATAAACCCTATTTTACAATTACAACCATATTGAACTTTAATAAATAAAGTACAAGAATGGAAATATACAATGTACAAAGTATGACAAGAAATATTGTATAAGGTAATGAATAAAAAAGGAATGGATTTTTGTTTGGTTTTGTTAAGAAAGGGTTTTTATTTTAGCCTAATAAACTAAAAAATAAATAATTAGTTAATAAAATAAATTTAAACTAATTTAATTTAAAAAAGAAAAATATTTTTTAGTGCTTTTTTTGTAGAAAAATGATTTTAATAGAACTAGAATTAATTAAAAGAAGTCTAAATTCTAGATTAAATTTAAATAAAGGAAAACAAACCTAGTTCTAATATTAATTTATTTAAGAAAAGAAATTTATTTTTTAAGAAAATAGTTTTAATGTGTAAAGAAAAATAATCAAAAATCCTAATTTCTAATTAATTTACAAATTAATTAACAAAAACAAAATAAAAGGTGATTAAAATAAACTTATTTTTATGTCAAAAATTAATTTAATTAAATAAAAGCCTAAATCTCTTTTTTTGTGATTTTTTATGATTTTGGGTATTAAGTAAAATATATTAAAAGAAAAAAAATAAATGAAATAAGAAAAAAATAATAAAAAAATAAAATAAAATGGGCCTGGGGCTGTGTGAGTAAAGTAGGGGGTTAATGAAGCAAAAAGTATCAAATCCCAACCAATGGGGGCTCATGTGCGCTTCATGCAAACTAAAAAAGGTAAGAAAATATGGAAAAATGACAAAAGGTCTCGTTGGGTCTCAAACCCAGGACCTTCTATAGGGCAAGGCTTTAGACCGCGCTGTTTGTACCACTGGGGTGGCCTGTTTCATCTGTTAGTAATACAACAACTTTCAAACTTAAAATAAAATAAGTCCATGGCCTGTACTTCGTCTTCAACCTTGCGCCCAGCCAGACCAACTGTATCTCATTCAATTCTCAATCAAAATTGAAAATGTAAACATTAAAGTTATAGCAACTTTCATCATGGTTTCAGAAATATAACTGACTAAAAACTATAAATCAAAGATGAACATGAATTTTGTTGGCCCTAATCTTAACCCTAATTTTTTCAGGAACTCCAGCTTCAAAATTCTCCCTACTCAGTCAATATAAATGAAAACTATGGACATGTACAATTTCAGGGTAATGATATCTACATTTTGTCTTTGAAAATGGAAGCCTAACATTGCCTAAATGAAGAGATGAAAGTTCAGAAAAATACCTCAAAAACTGGAAATCATGAAATGAGTTTGAGCTTGTTTCAAGTGATGGTGATGATCAAGTTAGCTTCCTTGAACCTCTAGGAAGCTAATGCAATAGTTGGCTTGAATTGAGAGTAGCTGAAATGGCATGGAGAAGTCAAGATGCATAACTTTGTTTTTGTTTATAGAGAATGAGGAAGATGATGTTACAGTTTGAAAACAAAGGTTGGGATAATCTCTATATGTGTATTAGAAGCTTTGTGAATGGTTGGGCCAAGAAACGCACGAGGGAATTATGAGTTGGGTATTCAAAACCAGAAATGACACAAAGATGGAGGTTTTGTGCAATTTCTTACTTGAGGGAGTTTGAGGGTGCTTTAGCTTGTGTGTTATGTTGCAAATGGTGCGTGTATTTATAGGCAAGAGGTTTTTAGTGTTACAACAACTCAGAATTTGAATTTCCATGTTTTGGCAACTTTACTTGTTTTTGAAGCAAAGTGACAAACATCTTCCCAAAGATTGTACCATGCTATTGTAGAGTGGTTGAACTTTTTAACATGCTTGCTTTTGATCTTGTATATTAATTTTGTGCAAAAATAACAGGTTCTATTCTCAAGGAGAGTGGACTTTGTGATTAAAGCCAGCTTTCCAAAATGGAAGTGTGAGCTTTCTTCCAAAAATGGAATGATCAATTGGATAATGGTTCAAACACTTATATTATAGCTCAATAATTTGTGTAAGCATCCAATTATGGAGTGAAATACAAGTTAGAAACATTCAAAGTGGGATTTGTATAGCATGCTTGAAGATTGAATCAAGTGTTCTTCACAAATTTGCCTTGTAAATCAAGAATGAATGCCCAACTTCTTGCCTTAGATTCCCTCAACTCAAAAATGATCTCAATGAGTTCTTGGACATTTTGGAAAGCTTGTAACATACTCTACAACCTTCATGTTTTACATTTTTGAATAATCACTTTAGAACAATGTGAAACTTGGTCAAGAAGCTAGGTCAAAAATTTGCCTAACTAGGGCAAAATTACACTAAGTGTTTTTGTTTCATGGACATGTCTTTATGAATTTATAACTTAAAATCCAAGAATTTCTAGAAAACGTTTTGTACTACAATGTTTTAGATATCATTGAGATCTACAACTTTCATGTTGTAAGTTTTCCTTGAATCATCTGGCATCATGGTGAAAATTTGGCATATAGTCATGAAAAAAGTTAACTTTCCAACACTTAGAAAAATTTCTAAGTCTTAGAATTTTGACTTTTTGATTTGTTGATGAAAAATATTCATATTTTGACATGTCTTGATGAAATATGATATTTGAAACTTGATTTTGATCAAAAAGTCAAAGTTTGACTTTTCAGTGTACAATTGACTTTTTCATCAGTTGACCAAATTTCAACTATTAATGAATTGATCCAGAGAAATGTTTTGAACCATGCCATTAGGTCAAAATGATGTATTTGAAATCTTGATATTATGTCTGAAACCAATAATTCATGTATTTGGTCAAAAGTCAAAAACTGAGTCTTCTCAGTCAAAACCCTAATTTTGACCATTTTGTCCTTTTGGTGATATGATCAAATTTCTTGAGAAATTGTGATTCAAACTTGACGAATTGACATATATGAATTCAAAATGTTGATATGGATAAAAAATTATAAAATTTGACTGTAAATTGACCACAGTTGACTTTTTGCCCAATATAGTTGATTTTAGGTCAACTGATCAATTGATTGAGCAAAAATGTGATCCAAAGCTTGAAACTTGACATGAACAATCTTGAGAATCTAAAATGATCCATTAAAGTCATATGGGGACTTAAAAGTCCAATTGTAATTGTGCAAACTCAAACCCTAATTTTTAGTCATCAGTGCTTGAGGAGGTGTCTTGAGTTGATCGATCCTTGTGCATTCTTGAGCCAATGGACATCTTGTGAGAGAAATATTGAGAAAATGAGAGGGAAAATTTTGGGGTACAACAGCTGTCCTTGTTCAATCTTCTTAAACCTGAAGAGTTAGTTTGGCGGATCCGCCACTCGTGGCTTAAAGGTGAAATATGATTGAACACTAAAGTGCCCAGAAATTTTCACTCGATGATGTATTGATTCAGGAATGGGCTTATAGATTCCATTTGGAGAGACGATGGTAGAAACTGGGAGAAACATCAACATAAATCTTTGGTCGATTCGTGCTGAAAACTAGGTGTCTTGCATGTCTTTAACTAGAAGAATTAATTCTGATCTAGAAGAGGTCTTTGGATCAATGATTTTTTTTGCTGCAAGGAACAAAGGGGTTAGCTATATGTCAATGTATGCATGGTGTAATGATGTTCTCAAAATAAATGAGATTATGTTGTATGTATATGTTATGTATATTATATGATGTATGAATGCGATATGTTGTCGAAGCGTATCCTTGACAGATACTGGGGAGTTTTGAGAAGTTAAATCTCGGATTACTGTTGGAGATAAAGAGTATGTGTATCTTCAGATTTTGTTAAAAATTCTTCCGTTGGGGATTCTTGCTTTGTTGAGAAGAAACTCCGCTAAGGAATATTGACTTTGCTTGAGAAGACTCTATGGAGAGTGTTGATTTCTGCTTGAGAACCAGAATTCATGAGTTTTAGTTATCCATTTCTCTAGTGGGGAATTATCTCTTGAAAGTTAGTTGTTATCTGGTCGGATTTCAGGCTTCACAATAACTTGCTAGGGATAAAGAAGTTAACTGTTATCTGGTCAGATTCCAGTCTTTGTAGCAACTCGCTGGGATTGTGGCAAACTCTACTAGGGAAGAGGAGTTTTATTAGTGATCTATAAGAATTAAATTGTTATCTGGTCGGATCCAAGTTTCAGCAACTCAAATTGTTAACTGGTCGGGTCCAAGATTTACAGTAGATGGAGAAGTTAAGTTACTATCTGGTCGGGTCCCTACTCTAGCCACTTGAAATTGAGGTTTACTATTATGCGGTCAAGTCTAGTCTTCAGCAATTTGAACTTGAGATCAATTGTTATCTGGTCGGGTCCAGGTTTTAGTAACTCAGACTGTTAACTGATTTGGTCCAGGCTCTGTAGATGAAGGAGTTAAACTAATATCTGGTCGGGTCCAGGCTTTAGCAACTAAATTTGAGATTTACTGTTATCTGGTCGGGTCCAGGTTTCAAAAATTGGAGTTGTTATCTGGCCAGTTCTAGGCTTCAGAATTTTAAATTGTTAACTGGTCGGGTCCAGGTTTCAGCAATTTATACTTTGATGTTAACTAGTATCTGGTCGGGTCCAGGCTTGAATTGTTTACTGGTCAGGTCTAGGCTTAAGCATTTTGAAAAGTTAAACTAATATTTGGTCAGGTTCAGGCTTTAGTAACTTGGAATTGAGATTCATTGTTATCTGGTCGGGTCCAGTCTTCATAGTAAGTTAAAAGTAGGATGAAGTTGAACTAGTATCTGGTCGAATCTAGGATTCGTAGTAACTTGCTTGAAAGGATGAAGTTGACTGTTATCTGGTCGGGTTCAGGCTTTACAACAACTTTCGGAGATAACAATGACTCTGTTGGCGACTTCACTGGGGATTAGGGGTTGCAGTCCCTTGATTTGTAATAGTCTGAGAGGAAAACTCAAGTTGGGGAATCTGTAGTTTGTTGGGGAAATAAACCCTGTTGAAGAGGATATTTGAAGAACTACTGGGGAGGATATTTTTTTAGGAAGAATTCCAAAAGACTTCCTTTTAAGACCAAACTCGGCTGGGGAGAGGATCTTCCGGAGATTGAAACTCTGGCTGGGGATTTTATGAATCCAAATTTGCGGGGATAATGTTATTGAAATAACTCTCTGGGGATACTCAAATGCATTTAAGGAGATACTTGTCACTGTTTTTAAGCATACGTTTGTTAAAAGTTTAATCATTTTCAAATGCATATGTTCATTCTATTTTAGTCATTGGACACTTTTGCACTCAAAACAGAAAGAAAAAAAAACAGAAAGTTTGTACGTCAAAGTATATTTGTATTCATGTTTTGCCCGTGAATAGGGATTTTTGTACAAAGAGGTTGAGATCCTAGTAAGAGGAAATCGTCAAAAGAATGGAAAGAATACAAAGTGAAAACAAAAATAATAGCTACGTGAAAGTGATCTAATTGTGTTCCAACCCCACTATTGCCCCTATGTCTTCGAACATTATCCCTTGTCGTTGATTGGATTGATCTTGGACCATTTGAACTTGGACATTGGTGATAAGGATGGTGTTGTACCCTAAAATTTTCCCTCTCATTCTTCAAGGCCTTTCTCACAAGGATTCTCAAGGTTCAAGTTTGCACAAGTACATGGGGATTTTGCAGTACCAAGATTAAAAGGAAACTGTCAAAAAGGGGGAAAACAGATAAAAATAATCTTTTTGATAAAACTGAAGAAAAAAACAAGTTTACTTCGATTCACAAGGCTTCGATTGTACTTTGGTCTCCTTCAGGCCTTCTTCGATTTCCTTTGTTTCGTTTGGACTTTAGTCTCTTTCAAGACTGCTTCGATTAGACTAGGACTTATTTCATGCCTCCTTCGATTCATAAGACAATAGCATCCTTTGTGCCTCATTTGAATCCACCTTCGACATTGACCTCGTACATGAATTACAAGGCATTGGTTTCCCTTCATGCTAACGCCCACAAAGCAAGTGGCCTCCTGCATGCAAGATTCAATTACACCAATGACCCCTTACCAGTTGGCTTTTGGTGCACATGGCATTGACCTTCTGAAAAGCTTCCTTCGATTCAGAAGGAAATGATCTTCATGCAAGCTTCGACTGGGTCTTATTTCCCCTTGAAACAGCGTCCTTCAATTCAGGAAGTAAAGGCCTCCTGTTGGTTTTCTTCGATTCAGAAAGTCAATAACCTTCTGAAAGCCTCCTTCGATTCATAAGGAAATAACCTTCTGAAAAGTGTCCTTCGATTGCACCATTGACCCCTTACATGTTTGACTTGAGTCACAAAGCAGTGGCCTCCTGCATACACCCTTTCGTTTGGCCATGTGACTTCTGGCAGGAAAGCCTTCGATTAGAAAAGAGCCACCTTCACACAAAGCTTCGATTGGAGTTTTGGTTTCCTTCGAATCAACATCTTTCAAACCCAACTCTGGATCCTTCGAAGCAAGTCTGAGAAAATCTCATAGCCTTACCCTACTTGTCAGGCTATTTTGCTTCCAAATCTTTACATAATCAGAAGCTTGTACAAAGGATAGAAACTTTGTCTATTGGATAATACTATTCTTGGTTAAAATAGCAAAGGCTACGTACTTTTTTTTCATAGAGAGTACTTTTATCACAAAAGCAACTTCCAACCTGATTCATGTATGAACGAAAAGCAGTGCCAGAAGCACAAGTCCAATCTTCTGCCAGCAGGCCCCCACTTGTACTGGAAATGTGGGAACAACGAAAATGGACTAGCTTGTTTTGCCCTTAACCAAATCATGGTTTGTCATCATACAAACCTGGTTACTTCAAACATGTTGACTCTTTTTTCTATAAATAGAGAAGCATTTCCAAGCTCAAAGGAGGACTTTTTGGCCAGAGGAAGGAATCTTAAAAATTTCTCAAACACCATAAGTTCTCAAACAATTAAAACACTTGTGAAAACAAAAACCTAGAATCTAACATTTACCTCTTTCAATTCTGAAAAGTCCCACACATTTTTATTCCCTTTCGAATCCACTAAAAAAGAAATCTCATTTGTTTTTCTCCTTCGAATCAAACAGTAGAAACGCTGCCTCTGGTCCCTTCCTTCGAAACCAGTAGCATTCAAAGTAACCACTTCAAGGTCCAGCACACCCTCCATCCTCCAGCAAGGTAAGTTATTCCAAACCCTGAACTTTCCGTTTCTTATATAACATGTAAATACAACTCCTTTTCGTTTCAAGCATGTACATATTATTGTTCTTCTTTTCATTTCCACCCTTTTAATATGTTCCATGGTTAACAACCTCCTTGGTTTTTTTTTCTCTTTGTACATTTAAACATGCTTTAAGAACTAACCTGTCCCTAAGGTAATGTTGGCATGGCCTTAGGCCATGTTGCCATTCAAACTCAAACGAAAGAAACAGGAAACAGGAAGTTTGAAGCGAAGCTTCTGGCTTCCACACTAACTTCCAGGCCCAGACGAAAAACATGCCTACGCTGATTCTAGGCCCAATCGAAAGGCACTCCCTCACTAATTTCAACCCCCAGTCGAAGGAGGCAAAAAGGCAGATTGCATCTTGCACTGGTTCCAGGCCCAATCGAAAGGCACAAGATGTTGACTTCCAGGCCCAATCGAAAGGCACAACATGTTGACTTCCAGGCCCAATCGAAAGGCATAACATGATGACCCCCAGGCCTCAGTCGAAAGCCACACCTTCACTCCTTTCAGGAAATATCGAAGGAAGTCAGAAAGTGCAGAATCGAAGGGTCTTCTGCCTCAATCGAAAGACCTTCATTTTCTTGCTTTTATTTCATTTTTGTCTTTATATTTTCGTGCACTTCAATATGGTTGTAATAGTGTAGGATTTTATCTTTCTACATTTTATTACTTTTGTATGCTTGCTAGTAAAATAGGGTATGTATGGCAAGATAAAAACAACAGGTAGATAACCTCTAATCACAGACTAAATGCATGTAAATAAAACACACCATTCACACATGCACCCATAGGGTAATTCCACTTGTTACCTAAAAATGGGCATGTTATGCATGCGAGATGTCTTAGCAAAAAAAATCAAAATACAAGATCATAGTCCCTCGATGACGCTTTGAATGTTTCCTTACAAATGAACTTAGTCCCTCAAAAGAAATGTTAAGATATCTCATAACATTGCTATAATGACTATACAAGGACCCACGCCCATCCCTTCACATCCAATGATGGAGTTTCTTACCAAATCAATGGTAATATAGAAACATCTAAAGGAGGAGGAAAAGAACACTAAAGACCTTTGAGTAGGTAGGTTGCTCCTAGTTGCTTGCTTTCTCACAACAAAAACATTTTATACACCAATACTTTCATTTTGAAACATTTTCAAAAGATAACACTTTGTATGCGTTCTTATAGAGACGGGAATCATTACAAAAACACCTTTTCAAAATCACTTTCAAAAGAAAACACTTCTTTGAACTATTTTCCAAACAACACTTTGTATGCATTCTTATAGAGACGAGAATCATTACAAAGGCACGTTTTCAAAATAATTTCAAAACTACACCACAAAGCACACTTTCAAACTAAAAGCAATGATCTAGAAAGAAACTAAGAGTCCATAAATAACTATGAATGAAAAGGGTGCTAACACCTTCCCTTTTCATAACCTACCCCCCAAACTCAAGAAATAATCTTGAAAGGTCTTTCCTGTTCTTTTCAACCTTTCCTTATTGGATAAAAGAAAAGTCAATGGCGACTCTTGCTATCCGCAACAATTGTGATCAAACACAAAACATCCCAAGTTAGTTTTCCCACCGTGATACCGATGGCTATAGAGACTTTACAGGACATAGTCATACGCTTTGATCCTTAACTTTTTCCTGGACCGCCTGTTGTACCCCAAATTTTGACCTAAGATACCATCTCGCCATCTGCACCATTACATTGCAAGCATTTCGATCTATTGATTTTTAAAATTCATAACTTTTTCGAGTCGAGAGCTGTTTATTTTTGAATGCTAAATTTATTAATCGATCAATGCTAAAGCAATGTTTATTAATTATTTATTATCTTAAATTTAAATAATTGGAATTTATTTTCAATTATTAGATAATTTAAAGATTTATAAATAATAAAATAAATATTTGAAAAAAGGTTTATTAATTGATCAAACAATGTTTTTTAATTATTTATTATCCTAAATTTAAATAATTGAAATTTGTTTTCAGTTATTATATAATTTAAAGATTTATGAATAATGAAATAAATATTTGAAAAGAGGTTTATTAATTGATCAAGCAATGTTTATTTAATTATTTACTGTTCTAAGTTTAAATAGTTGAAATTTTATTTTCAGTTATTATAATTTAGAAGAATTGAAAATAATGAAGTAAATAATTGAAGTTATTAATTGATCAATGATGTTTATTTATTTGTTTATTATTCTGAATTTAAGTAATTGAAATTGATCTTCAGTTACTATATAATTTAAAGAATTATAAACGATAAATAAATAATTGGAAAGAAGAAAGAATTAATTGGTAAAATATTGGAATTTGATTTACTTTATTCTAATTATTACAATTGTTATTTAAATATTGTATTATTTACAAAAATATTTACAATAATAATTATATAAAATGCTTAAAGTAAAATAAAAATTATTCTAATTTTTCCTAAATTCTAAATCTCCATCTTCTATCCAATGCTTCTTTGTCTGCTCATTTAATTTTACCTGCGAAACAATTAAAAGAAAAAGTCAGAAATAAATAAATAATTAAAAGCAGAAAATTATTTTAGTGTTCATCATTAAAAGCAAACGGCTGGAATCAGTTTTTTACTCTTTTTGCAAATCGCGGGATTTCTCCCGGTTCACAAAAAGGGATGGATTTTTTATTTTCAAAAATGAATGCACAATTTAAAAACATGCACAAATTCATTTTGTTTTCAAAAACTGCATAATTAAAAATCAATTGCATTTTTAAAAGTCCACAACATATTTCAAAATTAACATCATATGCATAGCAACAGCATATGCAAGTCCCATATGCAATGTACACAAACAAAAGCCAACGTAAACATGCAACAATATAGGAAGAAGCCAAAATGCATAGGCTCCTACTGTTACATTGCAAGTCAAAGAGAGGCATGCAATTTTTGAATCAAATATGCAAGCATGAAAACATTTCCATTTACATCATTTTCCAGCACTATTGCTTTTTCAGAACAAAATGCATAACATATCATTTTTATGTCAATTTGTATTGAGGAGAGAGAAGAGAGATAGAAGTATGGTTTTGCAGGTTTTGGTTTAGGCAGGAAGAGGATAGAAACAGAACAGCAGTAGCTTAGTAGAAATGGAAAAGCATGAAAATAGAATACCAACAAAACTGGATGAAGCAGATGTGCAGAAGGCCAAGAGAATACTGTAAAATATTCAAACCTGAGCCATAAAACATATGCCAAGCAACGGTTATAACATAACACAAACCCCTTCAAACAGGAGAAGAGTCCATAACCTGAAGAAAAGGCCTCAAACCAAAACTGATTTCAAAACTGAAACTACAACATAAGCCATACACGCCTACTGCATAAAAACCAACATGGCCTAAAGAACCAGAACCTGTTGAAACAAACCAATTTCCATCAACCTTAAAACCATTTCAAAACCATAGAACCTATTGCATAAAAACCAGTAAAAACCATTCCAAACCTGCTACCTCCAATATAAACAATAACCATGGCCTAAAACCAAATGCTATCAACATAAACACCATCAACATAAACCACAAACCTGTACCATCCATAAAACCTTGGCCTAAACCATATCACAACCTTATGGCCTAAACCATTAACCTACATAATACCACCAAACCTGCTACCATAACCATTTTCAAAACCATCATACCATATGGCCTAAAAACCTAAACCTGCTATCTCATAAACCAAGACCATTAACCTGTTATCTCATAAATCAAAACCATTCCTACTGCATAAAACCAGTAAAACCAAAAGCATGGCCTAAAAGATCAGAAATCACAAAACTGTCCAACCAACGTCCAAATACCATCCATCCTCAGATCAAATCATCATTGGCCAACAAAAAAAGCATACAGAAGCATAGCTGAGAAGAAGAGAAAAAAAAAGCATCAACACTGTCAAATCATTTCAACATGTCCAGGCAACGGTAAAGCATTCAAGGCATCCAGGCAACAACCCAACATACAGAAGCAGTAAAGAAGAAGAGAGAAAAGTATTCGAAGGCCACAGTTCAAACAAAGCAAGGTAAAGGCAGAAGAGAAGAAATATTTTGCACAAGCTTTCAGTTTACTCATCATCAAGCAAAGATAAGAACGAAATACCGGTAGTCCGAAGCAAGCTCACGGCGTCAACTTTCCTCGCCCCGGCCTCCTAGCTCGCCCCTACCTCCCTCCTCCTTCTCCAGGTAGCATTTTCACCCTCTTTGTTTTCTTTCATAATACCTTAATAATCATGTGAGAAAAATGAAGTAAGAATCAAAACAGAATCAAATCACAAACATGCATTGTAACAAAACCCCAAACGAATAGAAAACGACTATACCGTAAATCCTCGCCCCCTAGCGTCAATTGTAGGGAAGAAGAAAGTGGAGAAGCTGGTGGCCGTGGCAAAGAGCTCGGAAGCGAAGCAAAGGCGACGAGGACGATCGAAGAAGAAGATGGAACTCAGAAGCGAACACGTAAACGAAGAAGACGAAGAAGACAAGCACGAGCAGCACCGTTCTGTAAACCTAAACCAATTCGTTTAACCCTAATTCAATTAAACCAAAACAATGTTTAACCCCTAATGAAATTATGTTTGGACCAACCTGTTCTGCCTAAGGCCCATGCGAATCTAACAAGACACACCCCCCTTTTTTTTGTTACCTCTGATTAGGCCCCCTTAAGACCTTTTTTGGCCCATTAAACTATCTATTACCCACCCTTTTTTTATTTTGATACCCTTTTCTATTTACTTCCCTTTAGTTTTTTAGATCATTATTAATTTAGTTAATTAATAGAACTTAGTCAAATAAATTTAATTAAAACATTTTAATCATTTTACCTTTTGTTTATTAAGTTTAATTTTAGGTTTATTTGGTAATTCTAAATATTCCCTTTTTTAATTAGGTTTAAGTTAATAACTTTTAAGTATTCATTTAGTTTGATTATTTAATAATTCTTTAAAAATAATGCCTTATATAGAACCCTAAAAACATATAATAAAAAAAGCTTAAAAAAAACATTTTATTATTTCTCTTGCGTTATTAATATTAAACAAAAATACAAAAATGCACGTTCACACACTTAATCTTTTATTTAATTGTTATATATCATTATCCGCATAATTTTTCTGTTTAATCATTTCGTATTTACATGATTATTCTGTTTACGCCTAAATCCAAGGGAAAAACGATTAAATTTGTTGACTTCATGTCCTCAAGTCCGATCACGCGAACATTTGCATTTCATTAAAACTTAGGATAATTTTTCCTCAAATATTCGATCTTTTCAAAACTCATACCTTTTAAGCAAAAACTTCGACATTAGGTCGTCGTATCTTCAAAAAACTCGTCCGTACCCCTTTTCGGCCAAAACAATTTATTTTTTAATCAAACGAACAATTTTAATAAACAGATATTTCAAAAGGTTCCTGTAGAGTACTATAGATACATTGGGTGCTAATACCTTCCCATTGTATAACCAACCCCCGAACCATAGATCTCTTTTCAAAAACGCCTTGTATTTTTATTACTTTTAAAAAGTATTATTTACATTGCATATTTAGGGTTTTATTTCGCTCTTTCCCCTTTTCCCTTGGAAATAATAAAGCGCGGTGGCGACTCTTGCTTTTTGTGAGACGAATTAATCAATAATTCGATCTCCGATTTACCCCGCTACATTTTTTATCGCTACACTGCCCTTTCGGGTTTTCAGTCCACCAGGATATCCATTTTTGCCCAAGCCGCCCTTTCGGGTTTTTGACTTGCCTGGTGTACAATCTTTTGCATATATCCCTAACTTTTGCCCGAACCTCTTTGGTTCGCTAGGATGCCCTTATTTTTGCCTAGGTATGTCAACCTAGCGGGTCATTTTATGCATAGTATTTTTTAACTATGTCCACGTTCAAAGGATGTGGGAAGTCTTCGCCATCCATAGTAGTCAGCATCACGGCACAACCAGAGAAAACTTTCTTTACAAAAAATGGTCCTTCGTAAGTGGGTGTCCATTTTCCCATGGGGTCGCCTTGTGGAAAAATGATACACTTTATTACCGAGTCGCCAGTATGATATACTCGAGGCTTGATCTTTTTGTTGAAAGCCTTGATCGTACATTTTTGGTACATCTGACCATGACAAATAGTAGCCAATCGCTTCTCGTCAATCAAGTTCAACTGATCCAACCTAGTCTGAATCCATTCGTTTTCACCTAAATTTGCTTCCTTCATTATCCTTAGAGAGGGAAATTGAACTTCGACGGGTAGGACAACTTCCATGCCATAGACCAAGGAGAATGGGGTTTCCCCAGTTGATGTTAGAACTAAAGTACGGTAGCCATGGAGAGCAAACATTAACATCTCATGCCCGTCTTTATACATTACCACCATCTTTTGCACAATCTTCTTGATATTTTTATTGGCAGCTTCCACTGTGTCATTCATCTTGGGTCTGTACGGAGAAGAATTGTGATGCTTGATTTTGAATTGAGTACAAATTTCCGTAATCATGGAATTGTTGAGGTTGGTTCCATTGTAATTGATGATCATTTCGGGGATACCGTAATGGAAGATTATGTTATGCTTGATAAACCTGGCTACAACGTTCTTCGTGACTGAGGAAAAAGAGGCAGCTTCGACCCATTTGGTGAAGTAATCAATAGCGACATGAATGAAGCGATGTCCATTGGAATCAATAGGTTTGATTTCTCCAATCATATCAATGCCCCACATTGCAAACGACCACAAAGCGGTCATGACAATTAGAGGAATAAGAGGTACATGGACCTTGTTAGCATATATTTGACACTTGTGGCAAGTCCTTGAGTGATGATGACAATCAGTTTCCATTATGGACCAATAGTAACTGGCCCTTAAGATTTTCTTGGCCATAGTGTGTCCACTAGAGTGGGTCCCAAAGAGTACATCATGCATGTCTCCATAATTTTCTCTTCCTCCTTCTTGTCCACACATTGGAGTAGAGTAGAATCATGATTTCGCTCATACAAGATTCCATTGCTTAGGAAAATTTTGGCTGAGAATATTCGCAAGAATTTCTTATCATTGATGGAAGCTCCTTCAGGATACTCTTGTGCTTCAAGATATCACCTTACTTCATGGTACCATGGTTTCTCTTCATCAGTTTCAAGCTCATAGTAGTATGCAGGTTCGTCAAATCTTTCGATCGTAATCATAGGAGCTTCATTGTCCCATTTGACCTTGAACATGGAAGACTGATAACACTTACTTTACACTTGTTTTTGACTTTGATTTCACATGTTATTTAGGTTTTTTATTATTGTTTTCTCGTATTATGCCTATCTTTTGGTTCCTTTTCAAGTATTTCAATTATCCAGAGCTCCCCTGAAGAAATGAAGGAAAACAGGCTGAAAAACAGGAGTTTAGGTCAAATTTTCACTCATGGCGTCCACCATGGCGCTAGCCATAGGGTAGGCCATGACGTGGACCACCTCTTGCTGACCTCAACTGCCACGTTCCCCACTTCCTTTCATTTACACTCATGGCGGGCACCACCTTTGGACGATGTTTTCCCCCCAAAAAGGAGTTGGGGGGCATTCATGTGATTTCCTGCATTCTTCATCCTCTATAAATAAAAGTTCCTGATTTCATTTCAATTCACCCAAGCTTAGTTGCAAACTTGATCCAACCATAGTTGCGAACTTAAGTCATATAATTTCACCATTGTAAAGCGATAATTCTTCACATCGGGGAATTATTGCACTGTTGATTGAGTCTGTGATCGAGTTCATAGATTGAGTCTGTATTCGAGTTTGGAGCACTTCGGAAGAAGTTTATCCCGACACATTTATTTTCAACTGCTGTTTATTTCCAGTCACATTTTACTTCCAGTTTGTACCAGATTTAAAACCTCCCCGTTTGGAGCAG
Organism: Vicia faba; assembly: GCA_948472305.1. Taxonomy (NCBI): domain Eukaryota; kingdom Viridiplantae; phylum Streptophyta; class Magnoliopsida; order Fabales; family Fabaceae; genus Vicia; species Vicia faba. The sequence goes on along the minus strand of OX451737.1, from coordinate 1,708,370,253 downwards.
GTTTCTATTTATATTTCCCACACCTGCTTTTACTTTGTTTATTTCCTGCACCTGCTTTTACTTTGTTTATTTCCCGCACCTGCTTTTACTTTGTTTATTTCCCGCACCTGCTTTTACTTTGTTTATTTCCCACACCTGCTTTTACTTTGTTTATTTCCCGCACCTACTTTTGCTTTGTTTATTTTCTGCACTACTTTTACTTTGTTTATTTCCTGCACCGCACTTTAAATTATTTACTTTCTCGCATGATTTATTTTAACATGTCTGTTTACATTCCCATGTCAGGCTGAACCTTACTGGGCTAGAATGTAAGGAATCTAGTTAGGTCGATATTCTAAATAATGTGTTAATAAAAATGCTTATGGGCTATTTTGGTTTTTAATACGAGTTTTTTGTACTTTATTGTTGTTGGGTAAGATCGAAAGTCGTCCAACCCTTTGTTAAACTCGGTTAATTCTAACTGGTCAAAGGAAGCGAAAGTGCTTTGTCCGGTTAGTTAGGGATTTTTATTATCAAAGAAATCAATTTTGAAACTATTTCAGGACGCGTTTATAGGGTTAAAGTCAGGTCCCCTTTTTATTAGAAATTCCAGATCAAAATACTTTTCAACTTGGTCAAGTTCTTTATTTCTTAAAAATAGGTTTATTACTTTAACGCAATGCGCACCTTTTTATAAGTGACGATAAGAAGGTATGATTAGAGAGTAAACTCGGTTCTGATTACATGAAAGCGACAATTCCTGTTAAATTAGTTCTTTTCTTTAGTAGAAAATATTTCCCTATAAGTAGTTCTATTTCTAAGCATTGCGAATATCATCTGACTATGTGAATTACATTCGACCCTGCTTTTATATCTGAAGTTTATCTCGCCGCACTTTACTTTCTTGCATGCTCAATTCCTTGTTTAATATTGACTTATCTAAACACTGTAACAATAGGAAACGATAGATTGACGATTGGTCTCTGTGGATCAATAATCTTTTATATTACTCTGACGCGATTCGTACACTTGCGAATACACCGCATCAAGTTTTTGGCGCCATTGTCGGGGAACAATTTCTTCAAATTTTGCACCCTATAGTCGCACCGTCTAGACTAAGTTTTATAGTCTGGTTGATGCGAAGATCTCGCAGCACCGAAACCTTATTCAATCCTTTAGCGGAACCTGAACGTTACATCCATTTTCTCCGTAGAATTAGAAAAACTATGGCCGAGAATCGTAACCAAAGACCCCTTAAGGAATTTGCCCAACTGTCAGATGAGGAACCTAGTTCAAGTATTGTAAACCCAACTATAACCACAAATAATTTTGAACTAAAACCCTCATTGCTACAATTGGTGCAACAAAACCAATTTGGTGGTCTCGCTACTGAAAACCCGAATCATCACTTAAAAACTTTTATACAATTAGCAGACACTTTAAAATGCAATGGTGCTTCACCTGAGGCAATACAAATAAGATTATTCCCTTTTTCCCTCATAGATAAAGCACAAGATTGGTTGGATTCTCTTCCACCCAATTCAATAACAACCTGGGAAGACCTTAGGAGAGTATTTCTCGCAAGATATTTTCCACCCAGCAAAACTGTTGTCCTTAGAAACCAAATCACTAGATTTAACCAAAACCTGAGAGAATCACTTTTTGAAGCATGAGAGACATATAAGGACCTGTTAAGAGCCTGTCCACACCATGGCCTAGAACAATGGCTAATCATACACACCTTATATAATGGAATCCATTACAACACAAAGATGTCTATCGATGTTGCCGCTGGTGGCGCATTGATGAATAAACCTTACCTAGAAGCTTGAGCTCTCATTAAGGACATGGCCCAAAACCATTACCAATGGGGAACAGAACGAGCTATGGTAGAGAAAAAGGAGACCCAAGGAGGAAAACATGAGATAAGTTCTCCAGACATGATGCAAGTTAAAATGGACGCTCTTGCCTTAAAAGTTCAAAACATGTCTCAAAACCCTAATACTTTAGCCACAATAGCTTCATAATGCGAACTCTGTAGGACCCAAGGACATCAACCTGCAGAATGTAACTTATTGAATGAGCCTTACTCAGACCAAGTAAACTACACCCAAGGAAACCCATTTTCAAACACTTACAACCCCAGATGGAGGAATCACCCAAACATTTCTTATAAAAACAATAGCCCAATACAAAACTCTGCACCTCCGAGGCCTACAGGTTTCCAAGCCCAAAGACCAAATAAACCTATGCAAGTTGTGGCACCCAAACCAAACCTTGAGAAAATCATGGAAAATTTCATTTCATCTCAAACCCAGCAAAACAAAGAGTTCCTAAATCAGAATATTCATGTAAACAAACTAATCACGCAATTAGGAACTAAGGTTGATCAGATAATTATGCATAACAAGATGCTTTAAACCCAGATCTCGCAAATAGCCCAAACACAAGCCCCACAAACTACACATGAAGGACAATTCCATGGACAACCTCAACCAAATCCTAAAGGGAAAGCTAATGCCATTTCCTTACGAAGTGGGACTACTTACGATGGACCCAAGAATCTAGCCATAGTACACCCTCACAACCTAAGACAAATGTTTTTCCTACAGACCAAGTGGAGGAACCAGAGGAACACGAAAAGCAAAAAGAACCTGAATTAAAAGATAAAACTAATAAATCACCACCCCCAGTCCCATTTCCGTAAAGACTTAAACAAAGCAAACTTGACAATCAATACCAGAGATTCGTTAAAGTTATAGAAAAACTCCATGTATAGATTCCTTTCACCGAAGCCATCACTCAGATACCATCTTATGCTAAATTCCTAAAAGACATCCTAACCAACAAGCGTAGACTTGATCATCCCAAACCTATCGAATACAATTTTATTTCAGAAAATAAACTTGCCAAGAAAGAAAAGGATCCAGGAAGTTTTTCCATTCCTTGTATCTTAGGAAATCATACTATTGACAAAGCCTTCTTAGATCTAGGAGCTAGCGTCAGCCTTATGCCTTTATTAGTTTGTAGAAGGTTAAACTTAAGAGAATTGCAGCTGACTAAAATGTCTCTCCAGCTGGCTGATAAATCAGTTAAGTATCCTATAGGCATACTTGAAGACATACCAGTTAATATCGCTCAACTATATATCCCAATTGATTTCGTGGTTATGGATATTAAAGAAGACAAAGAAATCACAATCCTCTTAGGTAGACCATTCCTATCAACAGCCAGAGCCATAATTGACGTTAAAAAAGGGAAATTAACATTTGAGGTGGGTGATGAAAAGATAGAATTTATTCTTTCAAAGTTCTTAATGGCACCAGTCATAGGAGATGCATGTTATGCCATCGACGTCATTGACGAGTGTATATTGGAACTTAAGCGAGAGGAATCTAACAAAAATATCAAGTTACCTTCGACCCCCATTATGGAGGACGATGGATTTAAAAGTTTAGAACCTTACATCAATGACGACCTCTATGAATGTTTATCGCTTACTCCTGAGCCCATGCCTTGCCCTTTGAAACCATCTTTAGAACTGAAGGAACTTCCCAAGAACCTCAGATACGAATTCTTATATAAAGAGATGAATCGTCCTGTTATAGTTAACGCTATTTTAAGTCAAGATGAGACAACTCAACTCTTAGAGATCTTACGAAAATATCCCTCAGCTTTAGGGTATAACATCTCCGATTTAAAAGGAATAAGTCCATCGATGTGCATGCACCGGATCTTGTTAGAGGAAAACTCAAAACCCTCAAGAGAACATCAAAGAAGAATAAACCCTATAATGAGCGATGTTGTTAAAAGAGAAGTTCTTAAGTTACTAGAGGCTGGTATAATTTCCCAAATATCAGATAGTAATTGGGTGAGCCCTGTGCATATGGTGCCAAAGAAAGGAGGAATCACAGTCATATAAAATGATAAAGGTGAGCATATTGCTAAATGAACAGAAGAAGGTTGGCGTATGTGTATAGATTATATAAAATTAAACAAAGCAACCAGGAAGGATCATTTCCCTCTTCCATTTATATATCAAATGCTCGAACGTCTAGCCAGACACTCGCACTTTTGTTATCTAGATGGATACTCAGGATTTTTCCAAATACCTATTCACCCTGAGGATCAAGAGAAAATAACCTTCACTTGTCCTTATGGAACGTTCGCCTATAGACGAATGCCCTTCGACCCTGTAATGCCCCTGCCACTTTTCAATGTTGTATGATGTCTATATTTACAGATTACATAGATGGAATAATGGAAGTTTTCATGGACGATTTCTCGTTGTGTGGATTCAATTTTAAAGATTGTGTCTCTAACCTCGAAAAAATCCTTGAAAGATGCATAGAGGTGAACCTAGTGCTAAATTGGAAAAAATGCCATTTTATGGTTAATGAAGGTTTAGTATTAGGACACATTGTTAACATGTTATTTAGGTTTTTTATTATTTTTTCTCGTATTATGCCTATCTTTTGTTTCCTTTTCAGGTATTTCAATTATCCAGAGCTCCCCTGAAGAAATGAAGGAAAACAGGCTGAAAAATAGGAGTTTAGGTCAAATTTTCACTCATGGCATCCACCATGGCGCCAACCATAGGGTAGGCCATGACGTGGACCACCTCCTGCTGACCTCAACTGCCACGTTCCCCACTTCCTTTCATTTACACTCATGGCGGGCGCCATGGCCTCCATGGAGGGCGCCACCTTTGGACGATGATTCCCCCCCCCCCCCCCCAAAAGGAGTTGGGGGGTATTCCTGTGATTTCCTGCATTCTTCATCCTCTATAAATAGAAGTTCCTGATTTCATTTCAATTCACCCAAGCTTAGTTGCAAACTTGATCCAACCATAGTTGCGAACTTAAGCCATATAATTTCACCATTGTAAAGCGATAATTCTTCATATAGGGGAATTATTGCACTGTTGATTGAGTCTGTGATCGAGTTCGTAGATTAAGTTTGTAATCGAGTTTGGAGCATTTCGGCAGAAGTTTATCCTCCCACATTTATTTTCAACTGCTGTTTATTTCCAGTCGCATTTTAATTCCAGTTTGTACCAAATTTAAAACCTCCCCGTTTGGAGCAGGTTTCTATTTATATTTCCCGCACCTGCTTTTACTTTGTTTATTTCCCGCACTCGCTTTTACTTTGTTTATTTCCCGCACCTGCTTTTACTTTGTTTATTTCCCGCACCTGTTTTTACTTTGTTTATTTCCTGCACCTGCTTTTACTTTGTTTATTTCCCGCACTTGCTTTTACTTTGTTTATTTCCCGCACCTGCTTTTACTTTGTTTATTTCCCGCACCTGCTTTTACTTTGTTTATTTTCTGCACTGCTTTTACTTTATTTATTTCCCGCACCGCACTTTAAATTATTTACTTTCTCGCATGATTTATTTTAACATGTATGTTTACATTCCCATGTTAGGCTGAACCTTACTGGGCTAGAATGTAAGGAATCTATTTAGATCGATATTCCAAATAATGTGTCAATAGAAATGCTTATGGGCTGTTTTGGTTTTTAATACGAGTTTTCTGTACTTTATTGTTGTTGGGTAAGATTGAAAGCTGTCCAACCCTTTGTTAAACTCGGTTAATTCTAACTGGTCAAAGGAAGCGAAAGTGCTTTGTCCGGTTAGTTAGGGATTTTTATTATCAAAGAAATCAATTTTGAAACTATTTTCGGACGCGTTTATAGGGTTAAAGTTAGGTCCCCTTTTTATTAGAAATTCCAGATCAAAATACTTTTCAACTTGGTCAAGTACTTTATTTCTTAAAAATAGGTTTATTACTTTAACGCAATGCACGCCTTTTTATAAGTGACGATAAGAAGGTCTGATTAGAGAGTAAACTCGGTTCTGATTACGCGAAAGCGACAATTCCTGTTAAATTAGTTCTTTTCTTTAGTAGAAAATATTTCCCTATAAGTAGTTATATTCCGAAGCATTGCGAATATCATATGACTATGAATTACATTCGACCTTGCTTTTATATCTGAATTTTATTTCGCCGCACTTTACTTTCTTGCATGCTCAATTGCCTGTTTAATATTGACTTAGCTAAACACTTTAACAATAGGAAACAATAGATTGACGATTGGTCTCTGTGGATCAATAATCTTTTATATTACTCTGACACGATTCGTACACTTGCGAATACACCGCATCAAAGACATTGTTGCCAAGGCGTCAGCCAACTGATTTTCTTCTCTAGGGAAGTGTTCAAAGGTGATCTCTTTGAAGTATGATATCAGGGTTAACACAAGCTCCTTGCAAGGAATAAGATTAGGATGCTTAGTGTCCCATTCTCCTTTTACTTGGCTAATCACTAGAGCAGAGTCTCTGAATACATACAAATGCTTGATCCTTAAGTCAATGGCAGCCTTTAAACCCAAGATGCACGCCTCGTATTTAGCCATGTTATTCGTACAATCAAAGCACAATCTAGAAGTGAAAGGAGTGTGACAACCTTCAGGATAAATTATCACAACACCAATTCCATTGCCCAAAGCGTTGAAAGCTCCATCAAAAACCATATTCCATCGGGATCCTTGTTCAGGTCTGTCATACGATCTAGGTTTTGCATAGTCAGTCACTAACATGATAATCTCATCCGGGAAGTCAAAGTTCATAGACTGGTAATCATTAACAGCTTGATGGGCCAAATGATCTGCCAATACGCTTCCTTTAATGGCCTTTTGTGTTGTATATTGAATGTCGTATTCAGTCAGAATCATTTGCCATCTAGCTATCCGTCCGGAGAGAGCGGGCTTCTCGAAGATGTACTTGATAGGGTCCATTTTAGAAATCAACAAAGTGGTGCGAGTCAACATATAATGTCTTAGCCGGAGAGCAATCCATGCCAGAGCGCAGCAAGTTTTCTCGAGCAGTGAATATCTGGTTTTACAGTTGGTAAACTTTTTGCTCAGGTAGTAAATTGCATGCTCTTTTCAGCCAGACTCATCATGTTGGCCCAACACACACACACCATATAATTCTATAGCACAATCAAGTACTTGATCAATGGTCTTCCTATTCCTTGATTTTTTCGAAGGTAGCTTGGAGATCGTTGTTCCATTTGACTACTTGATCTTTCTTCAAGAGTTTGAAGATTGGTTCACCTGTAGTAGTTAAGTGAGATATGAAGCGGGCAATGTAGTTAAGACGACCCAAGAATCCTCTAAACTCCTTTTAGAACGGGGAAATGGCATTTCTTAAATGGCTTTTACCTTTGCAGGATCAACTCCGATGCCTTTACCACTGATGACAAACCTAGAACCTTTCCAGACCTTACTCCGAATGTGCACTTATTAGGGTTCAACCTCAACTTGTACTTCTTCAACCTCTCAAATAGCTTGTTTATGTGATCGAGATGCTTTTCTTCAGTTTGAAACCTTACAATTATATCATCCACATAGACCTCTATCTCATGATGGATCATATCATGAAATAAAGCTACCATAACTCTTTGATATGTTTCCCCTGCATTCTTTAATCCGAACGGCATGACCTTGTAACAAAAGGTGACCCATTGTGTAACAAAGGTGTTCTTTTCCATGTCTTCGGGAGCCATCTTAATTTGGTTGTAGCCAGAAAATTCATCCATGAAGGAGAATACTTTATGTTGAGCGGTGTTATCAACCAAGACGTCAATATGAGGTAGAGGGAAATCATCTTTGGAGCTTGCCCTATTCAGATCCCTATAACCCACACACATATGAACCTTCCCATCTTTCTTTGATACGGGAACCAATTTTGCAACCCATTGAGGATAAGATGTCACAGCCAGAAAACATGCATCAAACTGCTTTATTACCTCAGCCTTTACCTTTTCAGACATATCTGGTTGCATACGATGAACTTTTTGTTTGTGAGGAGGGCAATCTTCCTTTGTCGGTAGACGATGAACCACAATGTCGGTATCTAACCATGGCATGTATTCATACGACCAAGCAAATACTTCAACATAGTCATGTAACATCTGAACCAACTTGATCTTGATACCATCTTCTAAATTGGCGCCGATATTGACCTCTTTCTTGTCTATCTCAGTACCTAAGTTGATAACTTCGAATGGCTCTTCATAAGGTTGAATATCTTTCTCCTCTTGTATTAGAAGTCTGGCTAGCTCCCCTGGTATTTCACAATCTTCCTCGCCTTCGTCTTCGGCTTGGTTAATTGGATGTTCAAAGTCATAACTGGAAATAGTAGAGTCGTTGGCAATGAGATCAGGAGTGGATGAGGATTTGCAAGTGTGTGTGTGCATGTAAGATACATGGCTATTTGAAAAATGCAAATAAAGAAATAGAAAGACAATAAGCACAAAAGTTAAATGCAAAGGTCCAATGTTTTCCATTAAATGATCATATTATAAATGAACATGAACAAAACCCTTAACAAAATGGACCATGGTGCCCCGGGAAAGGAACATGGCTTAAAAGTCATTGTTTGGAATTTAAAAATTACAGACAAAAGTTCTTAAATTGACAGAAAACAGTAAACAGTAATTACTCCTCAATGAAGGAGATGGGAGTGAAATCCTTTGCATTCCAATTGTTGAGCTTTCCTTCGGCAGTAGGGTAGATCCATTCTCCAAAAGTGCATTCATCATCAGAGTCTTCCACATCGTTCACTTTATGATTTCTGATGCAGAGAGGTATCTTTCCCACACGAGTGCGCCTGATTTCTATCTGAGCTTTGATGGTAAAACCCAATCTGAATTTGTCTTCTTTAAATGGAATGTCGGGGAGTTATCCCGAGATAGTACAACTTCCATCTTCGACTGCAGTACAAGAATCTTTAAGTGAAACCATTCTCGGTACAATCTCATCATCTTTGGATATGTCAGAGGAGATTTTCGTGGCGGAAACCATAGGAGGAACAACTTCGAAAGTCTGACACGGGGTTCTATGAACTCACCATCCATTTCCATATACTTAAAGGAATTGAGGTGGCTCACCATAAATTCTTCTTCGCCGCAAACAGTAACGATCTTCCCTTTGACTGGATATTTTAATTTTTGATGAAGGGTGGATGTTACTACCCCTGCCCCATGGATCCAAGGGCTCCCAAGAAAACAAGAGTAGGCGGGACTTATATCCATTATATAAAAGGTAGAGTTAAAAATCTGTGAGCCAACTTTAATTGGGATATTCACCTCTCCATGAACCATCCTTTTAGACCCATTGAAAGCCCTTATAACAATATTGCTTGGCTTCAATACCAATCCTTCACAATCTAGTTGGTCCAAAGCACCTTTGGGTAACACATTTAGAGATGAGCCAGTATCAATTAGGACATGTGACAGGGTGGTTCCCTTGCATTTAATAGAGACATGCAAGGCTTTGTTGTGGTTCCTTCCAATAGGAGTCAAACCAACGTCGAAGAACCCTAATCCATTGTCAGCCGTTAAACTTACTACACAGTTCTCAAACTGGTCAGCTGTGGTTTCTTGGGGCACATGGGCTTTCTTAAAGAACTTGATTAGAGCTTGGGCATGAGCCTCCAAATAGAGTAATAATGACAGCATTGCAATTTGAGGGGGGGGGGGGGGGGGGTTCCCTAGTTGCTCAACTATTTTGAAGTCACTCTTCTTTATGATTTTCAGGATTTCCTCCATCTCTCGAGTGGAGGGTTCTTTAGAATCAGTATCTTTGGCAGGTGCCTCTATCCCATAAGGTTCACCTTCTTTCTCTTTGCCTCTAGTATTGGCACTAGACTTCTCATTGGTTATACGGACGAGAGCTGTTGTAGTAGTGGCCGGTGAAATATCAGGGAAAAAGATCCTCCTTGTTCTTGTTACTTTACTAGAACCAACAATATTATTAACATCAACTTTGTTTTCGTTGATCCAAGAATCTTGTTTTATCCCATGATAATAAACCTCGGCACTATAGTTCCATTGAACCGCTTTGTTAGAGGAGTAGGGAATAGGCCCAGCGACAGTGATTATTAAAGGAGAAATGGTTGGTTCATTTGAAATCCTAATAGGACCCTTTGAGGGGATCATAAAAGGCTTATTGGAGATGGTTATTATGGACATGTCTTTAGTTTTGTTGGTTAAACTTTTGATGGTAGGAATCTTCTCAAACAGAATATCGCGGCTGTTTACCATGAAAATTGGTAAACAACCACTGATCTTTCAAAAAGGGTTATTTTGGTGACTTGCGGGATCGAACAGATTGATCCTAGGACATATGCTGAGTTTTTTATAAGTAAGTAAGGTTAAGTGAAAAGGGTTGAAAGGGAAAGTAAGAGCAAAGACAAGATGCAGGCAAAAAACATGATAAAAGTGAAAGTAAAAGGTAAGTAGAAAGAGTTGAGAAAAGTTTAAGGATAAAGGTTGAAAAATGATAAAAAAAAGTGCAAGTAAAAGGCATAATAAAGTAAATTTGCAGTAATGATAAAGTTTGCGCATGAATGTAATCAGCAAGGAATGTAAAGGTATTATAAAGACTTTGATTGAAATAAAAGATGGTGTTTCAAACGTACATTCTCAATATCTTTTCTCTCACAACGGGTAGTCGGATATGATTGAGTGACTTGTACTAATAAGTTGAACACCTGGAAATCTACATGAAATCCCTATATTTATACTAAAACTAAGTAACCGTCAAACAGTTGCCTCGTTTCAGGATGAGGACAAGTGTCCTCTGTATGTGCTTCGACTTCTATCTTCATGCCACATTGCTTTCCTCAACTGCTAAGTGAACTGCCTTTCCCTCCTTTCTTCAGATTCAAAATTCACTTGCTTGCTGATACAAGGATCTTTCAGTCGAAGACCGCAGGATTCTCTTGGTCGAAGACCACAAAAACTTATTGGTCGAAGACCAACTTTAACTTAGAAAATTCTCTAAGTGTTTTCTCCTTCTTAGCAAGGATGAATTAGACACAACCTCTTTCATAGTTTTGTACCCCAATTTTTGCCCTTAAGATCCCTTCATCATACCATGTTGATTCAATCACAACAAGATCACATTAGGGCTTTTAGTTCTTCTCCCTATCTTTAGTTTTGCTCTTTTGAGGAGTCACGAAGCACCTTGACTTGTTTTCTTTTGTGATCATGAATATTTTGCTTTGATGTTCTTTCTAATTAATAAAATGCAATGTTGGTTTGTCTTACTTGTTAATAATGTAGGTAAAGGCAATGAGGTTTAGCAAGTTGCTTCATGGGTTCATGAGTTTATTTCCATGCCCTAGTCAATAGCTTGAGAAATTCAAACTTCACTATTGAATTGGTTTTGGAAGAAATGGCATGACAACGCTTACTTTGGTTCAACATATCTCAAATTTATCAAAATTGATTCAAAAGTACAAGGGGTTGAGGGAAGAAGTTGTCATGATTGGACAAGGTCTTGTTCCTATTGGGCACAAGAGCACATTTCTCTCAAATTTCAAGATATGGAAGTGGTTTGGGTGGCTATGAGTCCTCATCATCATCCTCAACAACTTCTATTCACAAAGCAAGAATATTGGCACAAGAAGTTTGTTCAAACTTGTCAAAGTTCCTCAAAGCATTCTCTTGATCTAGAGGCTAGGGTTTTGAACTTCAAAGGAGCATATCTTGCTCACCTATTGGTATTTTTGAGTGATTCTAAATACATCCTTCTATTCAAAGAGTTACCAAAAAATAACTTCAAAAGTCCCAAGGAGTTTTCATTTGGAAGGAACTTGGTGAAGAAGAAAGATTACAAGTCATCCACATGAATCCCCAATTTTTCATATGTGACTTCAAATGGTCATAACTTGGTCAATTTTTATCACCTTGAGTCCATTATTTTTCCATGGTGATCTTGAAGATGTTTACTTTGTGTCTTCTTTTATGTGCAAATTGAGAGAATGGATGGAAGTTGCCTTAAATATGCAAAAGATTATAGGTCATTTCATGATTTTTGGCCAACTTCAACAAGTCATAACTTGCTCATTTTTTGGAGATTTTGAGTGGTTAAAATTTCAAAATGTCATTAAAGAGATCTACTTCATCCCATCTTTTTTGGTCAAGAGAAAATTCTAAGTGGAAGGCCATGTTTGGATACAAAAGATTATAGGTCATTTTTGAAGAAGAATTTGAAATATTTCTAAGTATGGAAAGTCAACTCTTTTTCTTCAACTTTGACTCCATGTAACTTTCAGCTCAAGCATCCATTTGATTCCATTCTTTTTCCATTACAAAGCTTGTAACCTCATCTTTCCAAAGCATCAAGAATTATGCCCTAAGACCCTTGAGTTGGAAATGCCATGAATTTGAATTTGGTAACTTGAAACTGAATTTTTCACAAAATCAGAATTTTTAAATCTTTGTTTTGGCTTCTAATCACAAGATTTCCACACGTTTTTGTTTCTAATCATGTTTAGCAACTTCCCAAAAGTGTTTAGCATCATGAAACGCACGATTTAGCTGAGTTTTGATCAAAATTGAGTCACACTTTCTTCATGATGCAGACCCACACGAATTTCCTCCAAAACGCATCATCCACTCTTTCTTTTGATCCCATTTGCTTCTCCTATAAATACATGAGCTATCCCATTCGTTTTCCCAAGCTTAGAGAGCCAAGAACACCCTGCAAAAACCTCACACGGACCTACTTTTGTTGAATTCAGTTTTTGAAATTTAAGCTTCCTTTTCCAAAATTCTTTGTGCATTCATCATCCTTGAACTTCATACAAACTCTCCAACACTTAAACCAATCAAAACGAGCCATAATTCAAGCTACAGAAGTCCAGTTTCAGAGCTTCTTACTTGAACTTCGAAAAGGTAGAATTCTCCACCATTTGGATCCAAATCAAGCACTAATCTATTCTACTCCTTTGTCTGATTCTAATGCTGCTTACAATTTTTAAATGCATTGAGAATTGAGAGAGAAATCTAAAGTTGAAGGTGCTCGCTATTTTCTGAGATTTTGATTTACATCTCTCTCCATACCTTATATAAATTTGGTGCGATGGTTGTGTTAGAATCGTCTTGAAGAGACGAGTTCAATGATGCTAGCCAGGGATCCTAATTTTTCCATTTGAAGGATCTCACAAAATCCCCATTGTAGGGTGTATGGAGGTTGAAGACGATGACATGTCTCGTCTCAGCCAATAATAGCGTGCCAAACGTTTTAATTTCATTGGTTGCCCTTTTTCTGATCACATGCGTGTTTCACTAAGGTCCATATCAAGCACAACGCATCTGACCATTGGATTAGCTTACTAACGCGTTTTGACTATGATCTGATGGTCCACATCTTTTTGGTTTTATTTTATTTTCTGATTTTATATTTTATTTGATTAAATTTTCAAAAATTCATAACTCTTTTATTTTTTATCCAAAAATTATGAAAAAAAGTTCACAAAAATACTTTGAATTATTTCTTATCTCATGAATATTTTTTCACATTTTTATTTTGACATTTGGTATTTTTTTATATTTTTTGTATTATTTTCTTTCTTTTAATCACTTAAAAAATACTTTCTGACATTTTTTAATTCTGAAAAAATTCATAAATATTATTTTGCATATTTTTGACTTTCTGAAAATTTTATGGAATTTTATGTTGAGGTTTACTATTTTTGGTCTATTTTATATTTGTTTTAGAAATTTTAAATAGTTTAAAAATAGTTTCTGACTTTTAAAAATTACCAAAATTTTTATAAAAATATTTGGATCCATTTCTGATTTTTCTATGGCCTTATTTTTCATTTCTTGATTAATTTGAACATAATTGATATTTTCTTCATTATTTTCGATTTTTAAACATTTTTTAACCTTTTTTAATATATATATATATATATATATATATATATATATATATATATATATATATATATATATATATATATATATATATATATATATATATATATATATATATATATATATATATATATATATATATATATATATATATATATATATATATATATATATATATATATATATATATATATATATATATATATATATATATATATATATATATATATATATATATATATATATATTAAATGTGATATTATTTTGTGATTATTTTCTGGCCGTGTTGAGTTGATTTTTTTGATCATGACTTTATTAACATCATTGGATCTTGGGTGTTGAGTTCAACTCCACCAAAATGGATGAATGATTTTAATAATAGTTTGATTAAATTTTTAATTCAAAAGTGGTTTATTCATCTTTTTACCCTAATCCTCTTCATCTCATCCCCTTCTTATTGCACTAAATGTTGTTGGAGCATGATCTCTATATCATGTCTCAAAATAAATGGTGCCTAGATTGCTATTGACCGGCCTCAAAATAGGTGCGACTTCTATATAAGTCCACTTACGATTCCTTAACATAGTGCTAAATTTTGTCCCGATTCGAATAAATGATCATTCGTGGCCTAAACTTACGATTGCAAGCCCAAGTATGTTAATTTGATCTCTTTGATCCAATAACCTTGAGATCCATTGTGTGGAGGCTTTGGTTCTACCAATCCTCTAATGGATCTACAACACCTTTGGTCAACGTGGATCACTTAAACATTGTTGATCATTAAATGATACTTATGAGAATTCCAAATGGATGATATACTTGACAAAAAGTAAATGCAACTTGTTGTATGAAGGCTTTGGTTCTACCAATCCTCTAATGAGTTCCAAATGCAAGTTTCAAGATGGTCATCCAACTAGCCACTAATTATTGACTTATTTAATCTTATGCTTTTATTTTTTTATGCTATATGTACTATTTACTTTTAGCATTTTCATTTCATGTCATTTTCATCTTTGCTCATTTGAGCATTTATTTTCTTGCTATTTTTACTTTGCTCACTTGAGCTTTTCTTTTCTTTTCTTAAGATACTTAATAATCACTATAAACTCTAAAAAATCTCTTAATGGTACTTGGACTATTTGGTTACTATCCTTGGCATTATGGAGCATGGGACTTTTTCTTGGACTTAAGATTAGAAACGTTGGCCTATCTTGGAGACCTTGTTATCTTATCTGATTATTTTGTCTGGAGTTCTTGAGGTTTACCTCAAGACATTGGGTTGCTTGTTTGTTTTTGTGTGCAGGTTTTTTTGTGATTACATTCTCTGCTTGTAATCTGGAATTCACCCGTATACAGCCGTTACTCTGCCCAATTTTTGTGAAGACTTAATACACTTGAAGTTTGGTTCTTTCAAGAGGTCTAGTATTTTTGCTTTCTTGGTTTAAATCCAAAGAATGAGAATTCTACCTTGGCTCATAATGTCAAGTTTTGGCTTCTTGTTGGTTAGATAGTCCTTATCCTTAGCTTTTACCTTATGCTTTAGGATAGCCTCTTCTTCTCCTCCCATCTTCTTTAATTTCAAAAATCTTCTCCCTTCTTTTGAAAACCCTTCTTGTTTTGAAACTTACACACTTTCATAATAAATTTGGACTTAGGTCCATGCATTTTAAAAATATTTTCATAAATAAAGTTCAATCAACTTAATAATACCTTGATATTTTTTTGTGAAAATATTAAAAGTCAATCAATCTCATTTCAAATCATTTTGCCACTTTGGCTTTTATCTTTAAACTTTTCTCAAAAGATTAGACTCTTGTCAATCCTTGTAGTGATGCAAACAACTATACTTCTATGATATGTAGTGAAGTGAGATATTTTCCACTTGGGTGTTGAGTGAGGCATTGTTGATTTTAAAATCCAAGCCATATCCTCCACTTTGAGATGATGCAAATTCTCCTTTCTCATGATTGTGGGTAGTAAGTATGTTTTCCATACGGACAATGACGATGATGTCTTATCTCTTAAAATTAACCAACACATTTGTGTTTCAAATTTTTAAAAGAGGAACTATGTGTACCCGGATCTCCTATTGCACGAAAGGTGGTACGTAGGCACTAAAGGTTCGCAACCGCGGCGGGTGCAAAAATCATAAAAAATATATTTCTTTTATCATCTTCACCATCCATTTTATATACAACACATTTTTATAGCCAAAATATACAGATTTTACGAAGAGGTTCCTACGGAGTACCATAGATGTTTAGGGTGCTAATACCTTCCCTTTGCATAATCAACCCCCTTACCTTGAATCTTTCCCCCTCTTTTTGGGTTATTCGCTCTTTTCCCATTCCTTTGGAAACAATAAAGCGCGGTGGCAATTTTTATTTTGATTTGTATAAAGTCTATCCAATCCAATGGATTAGTCTTGAACATTTATAGCGCTACAGAAAAATGGCGACTTCACTGGGGACAGATTGACCTCTTGCTGGTCCATCCCTAAGTGGGTTGAGCCTATCTTTGTTTATATCTGTATATGTATTATTGTTGTTTATGTGTTATATTTTATATATATGTTTGTTTGGATTTTCCTAGTTTTCAGGGTGCTTGGTGATTACTCATAAGTCCTATACCCGGACTTGGGCAAACTTTAAGATATGACGGGCGGTATAGTCATGTTAACTTCGAGGTAGTAATCCCAAAAAAGGAGGCATGAGATCCCCCACTCAGTGGAGGCCCCTTTGACTGTAGTGTCGTTTACCTAGTAATCGGGAAGACATACTGCTTTCGACCTGGGAGCCTGCTGAAACTGAGGACCGTAGAATACCAAACCCATATTGTCCTTTTAGGTGTAGTGCGAAAGCTACGACGGAGTAATCCGGAAATAGTTATCACGCAATACTACGCTCGGACGAGTCTTTCTTGAGAATTTTACTAATTATCGAGTTAATTAAGAAGTTGGTAATATCCAAAGGAAGGATGTAGACTCTGGGAACCTCTAGAACCTTGTTCGGAAGGTGATAACTCTTAGACCAACACCTTATGGGTAGTACCTTCGACCTCATGCTCGTGACATTGAACCTATGAACCCTATATGTGTGATCTTGTGTGTGATTGTTTCATCATGCATCCATGCACTCATAAGCATCTTTTGAAGAAAACAATATTTCAAGGGATTTAAAGGTTGACTATTTGTGAATATCTCAGGTACTTTTAACCATGGATTTTGGAAAGAGAAAGACCGGGAAATACAGTTTCAAGGATCCCATGATAGATGAGTTGGTCAGTCTAATTCCAGAGATCGAGTGTTCTGCAGATTTTCGGAAGAAGTATGGGTTCATTATTCCTCTCATGAAGCTGAAGATGAAGGATGGTATTCTCTCGACCTTGATCCAGTTCTATAATCCGGTGTATCACTGCTTTACTTTTCCCGATTATCAGTTGATGCCTACACTGGAGGAGTATTCTTATCTATTAGATTTACCGGTTATAGATCGTGTTCCTTTTACTGGTTTGGAGGGCGAGCCAAAACCACATGAGATTGCTGCTTTAATTCACTTAGGAAAGTCTGAGGTGGAAGCCCATATGACTACCAAAGGAGGGATTAGAGGATTACGAGCTCAGTTCTTATTGGAGAAAGCTCGTTACTTTGCCAGAATGAAGAGTATGTTTGCTTTTGAGGCCATCTTTGCTCTACTTGCTTATGGATTGTTCTTATTTCCTAATGTGGACAAGTTTGTCTACATTAACGCTATCAGGATTTTCATGATTGGAAACCCAGTTCTTACGCTGTTGGGTGATGCTTTTTACTTTGTTCATCTTCAGAGTTCTTACCATGGGGGAATGATTATCTATTGCACGCCTTTGTTGTACCTGTGGTTCATCTCTCATATGCCTCAGTCTGATGCTTTTTGGGATGTCAAGAAGGAACCCCGTTGGGCTCCTAAGATCATGGCACTTACTCACACGGATATTGATTGGTATCATCGAGCTTACCAGGATGTGGAGATTATTGACAGATGTGGTAGTTTCCCCAATGTACCTCTTCTTAGTACAAAGGGAGGAATTAACTATAACCCTGTTCTTGAACGGTGACAGCTTGGTTATCCAATGAGGGATAAACCGAACAATATTCATTTGAGTAGTTTCTTTATGAAGGAAGGAGAAGACCATAGGGAAGCTAGGGAGCAGATTGCGAAGGCCTGGCGTCACATTCATAAGAAGAGTAGGAAGGATTTAGGACCTAGGGGTGTTGTTTCTTTGGAGCCATATCTTTAGTGGGTCCGATCGAGATCCATTCAGTTGAAGATGCCGTATACTAGGGAGACACCCATGCCTGATCTATTTGTGAAGACCACGCCTTCCTTATTAGATAATCTAGAAGAACTGCAACACGCTTTGGTTAGGGTGCAACAGGAAATGGATGTTTGGAAGAACAAATTCTAGACTTTAGAAAGTTCCTAAAGAGCAGACCTGAAGGAGAAAGACAATTTGATCGAGATCCTTGAGAGTCGAGCGATGGAGTCTATGGAGAGGCAAGGGGATTTATTTTCCCCTAAGCCTCAAACAGGTGATGATTACTCACTTTCTGATCCAGGTGATTGGAAGGAGGTTGCCATCAGACATGTGGAAGAAAACCAGAGGTTGAAGGCTCAGATTGCCAGGCTCACAAGGAAGCGCCAGCGTACAGATTGATCTATATCAATTCTTTTTCTTAGGATTTTAGATTGTATTTTCATCTTATACTTGGGATCATTGAAAATTGTAATCCATTTTGGAGTTATTATAATAAAAAAATTTCAGTATTTCAAAAGCTTTATTACTTTGATGTTTGCAATATGTCTATAAATCTTAAATCCCTTGAAATATTAAATAATGAAGTAAAAATAACCATGTGCATTGCATGACATGCATCATATTGCACATATTTCTTGCATTTATTATGCATATCCAGGTGCCTTACCCAGCTTTATACTTCATTCAGCAAGTTGACTCATCACTACAACACTCAGGCTAATTTCAAAAAGAAGATGGACAATTTAGAATAGGAGAATCGCGAGTTGCGCGAAGAAGTTTATACTTTGAAGGCCGGCTTGGCCAATTTGACTACTCTGATGGAAGCTCTGGTGGTTGCTCATAATCAACCACCGAGTGTTCAACCTCAACCAACAAGGCCAAGTACTAAAGTTCCGGCTAATCCTGTATCTGCCACTCTGGCTGTTGTTCAAAACCGTATGCCTCAAGGTTATCCATGGGGAATGCCAGAGAATTTTGCACCTGAAGGTTTAAATCGTGGCCCTCAAGATGCTCCAGTGGTTCAGACTGTTGTTACTCCGACACCTCATGTGGTGCATGATGTTCCTGCTGCGCCTCCTTCGGTGAATTTGGTTCCATTTGTTAATGAAGATGTGTGTCGTCCTTTCCCTCCGCCGAGTGAAGACTTGGGTCTTTATGATAGAATGCATGATTTTCAAGAGCAGTTTGATAGAATGCAAAGAGAGATGAAGGCTCTTAGGGGAAAAGAGCTATTTGGGCAGAATGTGAATGAGCTGTGTTTGGTCCCGAATGTAAAAATACTTGCTAAGTTCAAGGTCCTAGAATTTGAGAAGTATAAGGATAACACTTGCCCTCGTGCTCACTTGGTGATGTACGTTAGGAGAATGTCTACCCACACTGATGATCAGTGTCTGCTGATTCACTTTTTTCAGGACAGTTTGACCGGCGCAACATTGAAATGGTATATGAGCTTGGACAACGCCAACATCCATACTTTTAATGATTTGGGAGAAGCATTCATCAAACAATACAAGTACAATGTGGACATGGAGCCCGACCGTGACCAGCTTAGGGCCATGGTTCAGAAAGACAGTGAATCGTTCAAAGAGTATGCACAAAGGTGGCGCGAAGTGGCTGCCCAGGTAATTCCTCCCATGGAAGAGAAAGAAATGACTAAGATTTTTCTGAAGACACTGGGTGCTTTCTACTACGAAAGGATAGTAGCAAGTGCGCCAAGTGATTTTATAGAGATGGTAGGGATGGGTGTCTGCCTAGAAGAGGCTTTAAGAGAAGGTCGTTTGACGAAGGGTGGAGGATCTGGAGGTGTGAAGAAGCCATCTTATGGTTTTACCAAGAAGAAAGAGGGGGACACAAATGCTGTTATACAAGAGAGGAGGGTAAATGCTCCTAGAAGGAATTATCAGCATCACGAGCAAGTCGCCTCAGTTACTCCTGTTATGAATACCGCTCCGACTACCGTTGCTTATCAAAGACAGTCCCAACAGGGGAACCAAGGGAATAATCAGAGAAGGGAGAACTATGACCCTATTCCCATGAGCTATGCTGAGCTACTACCGGCATTGATTCAGAAGAAGTTAGTCCAGACACGACCACCTCCCGCCATACCATCACCATTGCCTTGGTATTACAAGGCATACCAAACGTGTGCTTTTCATCAGGGAGCACCAGGGCATAGTGTTGCAAATTGTTATCCTTTGAGGACTGAAGTGCAAAGGTTGGTGAAGTCTGAAATTCTATCTTTCGAAGACATGGGACCTAATGTGAAAGACAATCCTCTGCCCAAGCATGGGGGAGTGAATGCTGTGAATATGGTGGCCGGTTGTCCAGGTGACTTTCGGATTTTTGACATTAATCTGGTTAGAGGAGATTTGGTGAAGATGCACGCAGACCTCTGTGAATTTAGTTACTATACGCACGACCACGCCAGTTGTGTTGTTTGTAGTACAAACATACAGGGTCGTGAGAAGGTAAAGGTTGATTTACAGGAGAAGATGGATGAGGGTTTAATCCATATAATCAGGCCTAGGGAAGAGTATGAAGAGGAAGTGAATATGGTTTCTGGATGTCCCGGTGAATTCATAATTTTTGATGTGGAGTATTTGAATGAGGATCTCGTGCAGTTGCATGCTACCTTCTGTCGTACTGCTGGTCAGGTGGAACACCAATATGGGTCTTGCATAGTTTTCTGTCGAGATCCCCGAGGATGTTCTGTTGTGAAAGAGGGTGTTCAGTTGTTGTTAGACAATGGAACTATCAAGATCACAGGTCAGAGAGATGATTATCATGAGATTGATATGGTTGAAGTTTGCTTAATGGAAGAAGAGTCAAAGGAAGAGTATGCCTCTGCAGATGAGTATTTCTCTTCAAACGAAGATTTGTTTCCCAGAAATGACTTTTTGATGAATAATTGTGTTGAAAAAGGGGTAAACGTCATTGTGCCTTGTTTTAGTGCACCCACTCGTCTTGAAGTGGAGTACCATAGCAAACCAGCTGTTACCCCATTGGTAATTATTTTGCCAGGTCCTATTCCCTACAAATCAGATAAGGTCGTGCCTTACAAATACAACGCTATGATCTTATAAGATGGGGTGGAAGTTCCTATCCAACCAATGCCTGATATTGGTAATATAGCTGAAAATAGCAGGGTGACCCATAGCGGTCGTGTGTTTGTGCCGGTTGTACGAAGAGATGTTGTTGAAGGAAAGAAAATTGCTGAGAATGATAAGCCTAAGAAGGCTACAGGGGAGACTAGTGGAGCTACATTAGAGAAAGAAGTGGATGATATTTTGAAGATGATTAAGATGGGTGACTACATAATTGTAGATCAGCTACTGCAGACTCGTTCAAAGATATCCATCCTAGCTTTACTGATGAACTCCTCTGCTCATAGAGAATCATTGATGAGATTACTAGACCAAGCTTTTGTGGAGAGTGACATGCCATTAGATCAATTCAGCAACGTAATTGGAAACATTACGTCATGTAATAACTTGAGTTTCTGCGATGATGAGTTACCAGATGAAGGGAGGAATCACAACCTGGACCTCCACATATCTATGAACTGCAAGAATGATTCGTTGTCCAATGTTCTAATTGATAATGGATCCGCGTTGAATATTATACCAAGGAGTACTCTCGTGAAGTTAAAGTATCAAGGAGAACCTATGCGCCTGAGTGGCATCATTGTGAAGGCTTTTGATGGGTCGAGGAAATCTGTCATCGGTGAAGTGGACTTACCCATCCATATAGGACCGCATTTGTTCTTGATAACCTTCCAAGTCATGGACATTATTCCCGCATATAGTTGTTTGCTAGGAAGGCCATGGATACACGAAGCAGGGGCTGTCACTTCAACTCTACATCAAAAGCTAAAGTTTGTGCGTGAAGGGAAGGTAGTGATCATAAATGGGGAGCAGGCGCTGTTGATATCCCACCTATCCTCTTTCAGTATTGTAGAAGCAGATGAGGCTGCTGTTGGAACCCAGTTCCAAACCCTATCCATTGACAACATAAGAAGAAATGAGAATTTTGTGGTTTCGCTGAAGGACACGCAGCAGGTTGTGCGCAATGGTCATAATATAGTTTAGGGACGACTTGTGGATCCACCCGTGAACAAAAACAGAATTGGTTTGGGTTTCTCTTTGAAGATTGGCAAAGGAGAAAGTTTGAATTCAAAGTCTTCTGTGAACATTTATCATGATGTTTTCCGCAGCGGAGGCTACCTCCATCTAATTGGTTATGGAATTAATGTTGTTGAAGAGGATGAAGCAGAGTAGGAAGTACCGAATTATGTGACACATGGAGTCCGAGTTCAGAACTGGGTCACCATTGATGTTCCTTCTTGCATACATATTTCAAAGTAATTTGTTTTGTTAATCTGTTTCTTTCTTTTGAAAAGCTTTCACTCTGTCCAAGGTGAAAGTATTAATGTTGTAGGGCTTATCTGTTTGCTGTGACTTTTAAGATCATTAATAAAAGTTGTCTTTGCTTCCAAAATTATGTCTTTATTTTCTACTTTTTCTTGGGAAATGGTAATCTGGAAAAAAAAACTTTCAAAATAAATAATAACTGAAAATTAAGCTGCATGATCACTTGTTATATGTGTCAGTTTCTAAAAGCAATCATAAATCATATGTGCAAATTAATTAAAAAACCCGTTGAATACAATGACCCTGCACCCTCTCCCAACTTTGAATGTCCTGTGTTTGGGGATGAAGAAGAAGATTATGATGAGATTCCAGAAGAGGTCTCACTGTTGCTTGAGCACGAGGAAAATACCATTCAGCCATATAAGGAGCCTTTGGAAGTGATTAATTTGGGTTCAGAAGAGGATCTGAAGGAAGTCAAGATTGGAGCATCGTTGCATCCCGATGTAAAGAGCAGGTTAATTGAGCTGTTGAAAGAGTATGTGGATATTTTTGCATGGTCTTATCAAGATATGCCTGGGTTAGATACAGATATTGTCGAACATTGTTTGCTGTTGAAGCCAGAGTGTCTGCCAGTCAAACAAAAGTTGAGAAGAACCCACCCAGATATGGCAGTAAAGATCAAAGAGGAGGTCCTAAAACAGATTAATGCTAGTTTTTTATGTGACGTCAGTGTATCCTCAATGGATTTCCAATATTGTCCCAATACCAAAAAAAGACGGAAAAGTCCGCATGTGCGTAGATTATAGAGATCTAAATAAAGCTAGTCCAAAAGATGATTTTCCATTGCCTCACATCGACATGTTAGTGGATAGCACAGCAAAATTCAAAGTATTCTCGTTCATGGATGGTTTTTCCGGGTATAATCAAATAAGAATGCCTCTAGAGGACATGGAAAAAACAACGTTTATCACACCCTGGGGAACATTCTGTTACAGAGTGATGCCCTTCAGGTTGAAGAACGCTGGTGCAGTATACCAGAGGGCTATGACAAGCCTATTCCATGATCTGATGCACAAATAAATCGAAGTATATGTTGATGATATGATTGCCAAATCCCAAACTGAAGAAGGGCATATAGAAGATTTGTTGAAGTTGTTTAAGCGTTTGAGGAAGTATCGTCTCCGCTTGAATCCAAATAAATGCACCTTCAGTATTCGATCGGGGAAATTGTTGGGTTTCATTGTTAGCCAGAAAGGAATTGAAGTTGACCCTGACAAAGTCAAAGAAATTCAAGAAATGCCAGCACCAAGAACTGAAAAACAAGTCAGAGGTTTCCTCGGGCGTTTGAATTATATTTCCAGATTTATTTCCCACATGACTGCAACATGTGAACCGATCTTTAAGTTGTTAAAGAAAGATCAAGGTTGTGTGTGGACGGATGACTGCCAAAGGGAGTTTCAGAGTATTAAATAATATTTGCTTGAACCTCCTATCTTGCTCCCTCCCATAGAAGGAAGACCATTGATTATGTATCTAACAGTGTTAGATAAATCCATGGGTTGTATTTTGGGACAACAGGATGAAATAGGGAAGAAGGAGTTCACCATTTATTATCTCAACAAAAAATTCACTGATTGTGAGTCACGGTATTCCATGCTAGAAAAGACATGTTGTGCTTTGGCCTGGGCGGAAAAGCGTTTTCGGCAGTATATGTTGAATCATACCACTTGGTTGATCTCCAAAATGGATCCAATCAAGTACATTTTTGAGAAGCCTGCTCTTACTGGGAGAATTTCCCGCTGACAGATGTTGTTATCTGAATATGATATCGAGTACCGCATTCAAAAGGCTATTAAAGGCAGTGTGTTAGCAGATTATCTTGCTCACCAACCAATGGAAGATCATCATTCTGCAGAATATGAATTCCCCGATGAGGATGTGATGTTCCTGAAGGTGAAAGATTGTGATGAACCATTGCCCGAGGAAGGCCCTGACCCTGAATCTCGTTGGAGTATGGTATTTGATGGAGTTGTGAATGCTTATGGTAAAGGAATTGGTGTTGTGATTATCACTCCTCACGGATCACACATTCCTTTTACTGCAAGGCTAACATTTGATTGCACTAATAATATGGAAAAATATGAGGCTTGCATCATGGGTCTTGAGGAAGCTATTGATCTCAGAATCAAAATTCTGGATGTGTATGGTGATTCTGCTTTGGTAATAAATCGGATTAAAGGAGAATGGGACACTCGTCACCCTGGCTTGATCCCTTACAAAGACTATGCTAGAATATTATTACCATTCTTCAATAAAGTTGAATTCCATCACATCCCTAGAGATGAAAATCAAATGGCGAATGCTCTAGAAACTCTGGCTTCCATGTACCAAGTGAATACTTGGAATGATATACCTCGAATTACAGTTCGACGGCTGGATAGGCCCGCTCATGTGTTTACAACAGAGGAGGTAGCAGATGAAAAACCTTGGTATTATGATATCAAGCATTTTCTTCAGACTCATGAATACCCGATTGGTGCGTCGAGGAAAGATAGAAAGACACTGAGAAGATTGGCAGGCAGTTTCTTCCTCAGTGAAAATGTGTTATACAAGAGAAATTATGACATGGTCTTGCTCAGATGCGTGGATAGACACGAAGAAGACATGTTTATGCATGAGATTCATGAAGGTTCATTTGGCACTCATGCTAATGGACATTCGATGGCTAAAAAGATGCTAAGGGCAGGTTATTATTGGTTGACAATGGAATCTGACTGTTACAAATTTGCAAAGAAGTGCCATAAATGCCAGGTTTATGCAGATAAGGTCCATGTGCCTCCGACACTTCTCAATGTGATTTCCTCCCGATGGTCTTTCTCTATGTGGGGTATTGACATGATCGGGATGATAGAACCCAAAGCTTCGAATGGGAACCGTTTTATGTTGGTAGAAATTGACTACTTCACCAAATAGGCAGAGGCTGCTTCATATGCCAATGTTACCAAAGAGGTGGTTATGCGTTTCATCAAAAATAATCTTATATGCCAGTATGGTGTGTCAAGAAGAATCATCACTGACAATGGCTCGAATTTGAACAACAAGATGATGACAGAACTGTGCGAAGAATTCAAGATTGTCCATCACAATTCATCTTCATACAGGCCAAAGATGAATGGGGCTGTTGAAGCTGCTAATAAAAATATCAAGAGAATTATCTAGAAAATGGTTGTTACCTATAATGATTGGCATGAAATGCTCCCTTTTGCTCTACATGGATATCGAACATCTGTTCGCACTTCAACAGGAGCAACCCCGTTCTCCCTGGTGTATCGAATGGAAGTTGTACTCCTTGTCGAGGTAGAGATTCCCTCGTTGCGTGTGATAATGGAAACCAAATTGACAGAGGCTGAATGGGTCCAGAACAGGTTTGACCAATTGAATTTGATTGAGGAAAGGAGAATGACAGCTTTATGTCATGCGCAGTTGTATCAGAGAAGAATGAAGAAAGAATTTGATAAAAAGGTCAAACCTCGTGAATTCAGAGAAGGCGACCTCGTGCTCAGGAAGATCATGTCTTTCAACACTGATTCTAGGGGAAAGTGGACTCCCAATTTTGAAGGCCCATATGTTGTCAAGAAAGTCTTCTCTAGTTGTGCATTAATTCTTGAAACTATGGATGGCCAGGAGTTCCCACGTCCCATGAATGCTGACGCAATCAAGAAATACTTCGCCTAAAGAAATAAAAGAACAGCTCGCTAAGTTGAAAAACCGAAAGGGCGACTTAGGCAAAAAGGAGCGTCTCGGTAGGCCGAAAACCCGAAAGGGAGATCTAGGAAAAAATTAGAGACATAAATAGAATAAATTTCCCGCTAAGTTGAAAACCCGCAAGGGCAGCTTAGGCAAAAGTTAGGGATTTTCTTGGCATGTAACTACGTCAGACAAGACTTGATCGATGAAGCAACAATCTTCTCGGATCCTCACCATACTTCAACAAAAGCTGTTGCTCAGGATTTCAAAAGTTGTTAGGGGGAATAGTGGTCATTTTATCTCAATGTATCTTTTCCATTATGTATTACCATTTCCCAAACTTTGTAATCATCTATGGAGTCTCTCCATTCACAGACTACCATTCTATTAATGAAATTCGAGATTTTACCCAATTCTTTGGGTTCTTATCTTATTTAGCTTGCAAAGACTCCATTTATTACTGATGATAACTTTCAAAGCAAAAGGATTAAAAAGAAAAATTGACTTTTAAAAAAAAAGAGATCTTTACAATTCAATTTACTTTGAGATTTTTGATGACACAGTGACAACAAAAAAATGGTGATCCCGGGAATGAACAAACTCCGGTTATTTTGAGAAGTTTTACTTCCTTCATGAAGGATCTCTCAGGTCGTTTTGCTGGTATGTACACGATCTTTGTATGTTTCTCAGATAGTTAAAGACGATACCAATCGATGTAAGGTGCAGTATTGGGTTTGTGATCCCAGTGTCCCCAGTCATGTCTTGGTTCATGTTTGATTTTGGGTTTGCATGGTCAGAAGCCTCTGTCCCAGGTTCCCCAACGAAGTCTTCCCTCATATGATTAAAGGGTTTATTCCCTTGGTGTGATGAGATGTCTCTCTTTTTGCAGTATTGGCACTAATGTTGACTTCTTGATTCCCCGGGAAGGCTATCCCAGGACATCTTTTGTTGGAATAAGTTTTCATGATGTAAAGTTTCAATCCGCATTTTTTCCAGGGAGGTAGGCTTGAATTCCACAGTGAGGGTTGATTGTTTCGCTATCAGTCTGCTTTATTTGAGGTTGATCTTGCAATCTCCAGTAGGCGTGTTACTTTTGAAAAAAACTGTTTCTCCGATGAAGCCGGAAGAAGGATGTTCTTGTTAGAACATAGTTTGATTCTACAACCCTCAGTTAGAGTTTTGATGATAACAAAATACAAGATTAAATAAATTGTAAGATTTATATAAGACATATATGCTACTTAAAATTATGTTGTTTATTTACAGAAACTCTGATGGAATCAGCATCAGAATATCAGTATCAACATCAGGATCAGAAGATATGTCAGCATCAGAAGATCAAACATGTGCTACACGCTGAAGTTACCAGATCATACGCTGAAGCCTGATGACCAGAATCTGCGCATAAAATACTCTGATTCTGATCAAGATCCTAACCAAGTCATTAGCACTCAGAAGCGTCAGCATAAAGCAAAGAACATTCTGATTACCATAAGCAGAGAAGACTCTGAAGTGTCAACGTTACTAAGCATTCAAGACATATTTATTACCAACGGCTTTATTCCAATAAAAAGATCTTCTCAAAAAGGAAAGAACATTATTAGCATTGAAATGGATTTATGGACAACCAACGTATCTCTTCCATGGCTATTTAAACAAGACTGTGTGAGAAAAGAAAAGGCTAATAATCTTCACGCATACACGCCTACGTAAACGAACTCTCTCATACAATTTGCTAAAGCTTTCAACCATGCCTACTCTATAGCATTAGCAGTATAGTTTCATCTTAAGCTTAATATTGTGTATTATCACAGTTGTGATATATAGTTTTACTAGGAAACATCAAACACACTTTTGTTCATTTATCTGTAAGAGAATTTCCTTGAGATAAACTGGTCTGTGGTTAGACTCAAGAAGGCTTTAACAGTTTTTAAAGTAGTTGTTGTATTCAGTTGAATATAGTGGATTAAGACCTCGTTGGAGAGAGGCGAAATCACCTTGACGGGTGGACTGGAGTAGTTTGAGATCAAACGAACCAGGATAAAAATAACGTGTTGTTTGCATTTGATTTCAAGTTTTACAATTCAACCCCCCTTCTTGTGTTTTTCACATCTTCAATTGGCATCAGAGCGCCTGGTTCTGAGCTTATAACACTTAACCGTGTCAGTACAAGATCCAGCGTCAGAAAAACACAATGGCAGGACCACATCAAAACATCAGCAATGACAACAATGAAGAAAGAGACAGATTCAGTGACAAACCTCCAGTCTTTGATGGAGAGAACTTTGACTACTGGAAAGACAGAATTGAAAGTTTCTTTTTGGCCCATGATGTTGATCTGTGGGACATGGTGACTGATGGAACACGCACCCAGTGGATGGAAGTGGTCAGAAGATTGACAGGAAAGCAATGTCTGATCAACAAAAGCGTGATTTCAGAAATCATCACAAGGCCAGAACAATTCTTCTCAGCGCCATCTCTTATTCTGAATATGAAAAAATATCAAACAGAGACACTACAAAGAATATGTTTGACTCTCTGAGAATGACGCATGAAGGCAACATTCAAGTCAAATAAACCAAAGCTCTTGCGCTTATTCAGAAGTACGAGGCATTCAAGATGGAAGAAAGTGAATCAATAAAAATGATGTTCTCAAGATTTCAAATTCTGGTTGCTGGTCACAAAGTTTTGGACAAAGGGTATTCTACTGCTGATCATGTTAAGAAGATCATCAGAAGCTTGCCAAAACAGTGGAGGCCAATGGTCACAGCGCTTAAGCTAGCCAAGGATCTCAACAAAATCTCTCTGGAGGAACTTGTCAGCTCCCTCAGAAGTCACGAGATAGAGCAAGAAGCAGATGAACCTCAAAATCAAGGTAAGCCATTTGCTTTAAAATCTAACAGAAAATCTGACTCCATGGTTTTGCAGGCTGTAGAAGAAACCTCTGATGGGTCCTCATCAGAAGAAGATGAACTGTCTCTCCTCTCCATAAGGGTGAACCAATTATGGAAGCAGAGGCAAAGGAAGTTCAGGAATCCCAGAAGATCAGAGAATCAGAATTAATCTTTCTCCAGATATAGAAGGTCAGAATCCTCCTCTGGAAACAGAAGATCTGAAAGCTCTTCAGGAAGCAGAGAGCCAAACAACAAAGACATCATCTGCTATGAATATAATGAGCAAGGACACTACAAAAGTGATTGCCCAAAGCTTCAGAAGGAAAAGCCCAAAAAGAAGTTTGGCAAGGAAAAGAAGAAAAGTCTCATGGCTACATGGGATGATTCTGACACATCTGAAGCTGACTCAGAATCAGATGATGAAAGAGCAAACATAGCTCTCATGGCCAACATAACAGAAGATAGTGAAGCTTCTGAATCAGACTCTGAATCAGATACAGAAGAGGTATTCCCTGACTTTGCTATAAACTTTACTAAGGCTGAACTAGTTGAAAGCCTTAATGAAATTCTGGAAAGATATCAACAGATCAGAGTCAAATTCAGAAACCTGAAAAGGAATCTTGCTTCTGACTCTGATAAAAGTGAGAGTCTCAAATTGGAGAATTCTGAGTTAAAAGATAAAATTTCAAAATTAGAAAATCTATTGCAAAACTCTCAGAAGGAAACAATCCCTGAAACTCCCAGCAGTGCTGATGAGATCATCAAAGAGTATGATCACAACTTTCAGAAGTTTCTAGCTAAAAACATAGATAGAAGCAAAATGGCTTCAATGATCTATGGAGTTAGCAGAAATGGCAGAAAAGGAATAGGATACCAAGGTAAGGTACCTACACCAAAGAATGCCATGGATTTAGTTATAAAACGAACTCCACTTGATTCACACTTTGTATATGGGCACACACATGACATCAAATATACTAGTAGTAATTATTCTGTCAAACCAAAATTCAACAAGAGTTTTGGTAAAACTAACAAATCAGGACCCAAGAAAATATGGGTACCTAAGGATAAAATAATACATGTGGCAGATATCTTTAGCAGCAAAGCAGAAACACCAGTCATGGTACTTGGACTCTGGCTGCTCATGACACATGACGGGAAGAAGGCATATGTTCCAAAGCCTGGAACTTAAGCCTGGAGGCCACGTAGGCTTTGGAGGCAATCAGAGAGGAAAGATCATTGGCTCTGGAACTGTAGGTAATGGAAATCTTCCCTCTATAAGTAATGTTTTATTAGTAGATGGATTAATGCATAATCTGTTATCCATAAGTCAATTAAGTGATAACGGTTATGATATAATCTTTAATCAAAATTCATGCAAAGCTGTTAGTCAGAAAGATGGGACTATCCTATTTAATGGAAAGAGGAGAAACAACATTTATAAAATAAAACTTTCTGAACTAAAAAGTCAGAATGTAAAGTGTCTTCTGTCTGTTAACAACGAGCAATGGATCTGACACAGAAGATTGGGACATGTTAGTATGAGAAGAATATCTCAGATTAACAAACTCAATCTGGTCAGAGGACTTCCTAACCTGAAGTTCAATTCAGATGCTCTGTGTGAAGCATGTCAGAAAGGCAAGTTTGCAAAACCAGCTTTCAAATCTAAAAACGTTGTTTCTACCTCCAAGCCATTAGAACTTCTGCACATTGACTTATTTGGACCAGTTAAAACTGCTTCAGTCAGTGGCAAGAAGTATGGGTTAGTAATCGTAGATGACTATAGCAGATGGACATGGGTAAAGTTCTTAAGACATAAGGACGAGTCACACTCTGTGTTTGTCACCTTCTGCAACCAAGTTCAGAATGAAAAGGATCTTAGAATCGTCAAAGTCAAAAGTGATCATGGTGGAGAGTTTGAAAACAAATATTTTGAGTCATTCTTTAATGACAAAGGCATTCTGCATGATTTCTCTTGTCCTATAACTCCCCAGCAAAATGGAGTTGTAGAACGAAAGAACAGAAAATTGCAAGAAATGGCCAGAACCATGATCAATGAGACTAACGTTGCTAAGATCTTCTGGGAAGAAGCAATAAACACAACGTGTTATATTCAGAATAGAATCTCTATAAGACTTATTCTGGAAAAGACTCCATATGAATTGTGGAAGAACAGAAAGCCCAACATTTCTTATTTTCATCCATTTGGATGTACTTGTTTTATTTTGAATACTAAAAATTATTTGAACAAGTTTGACTCTAAAGCACAAAAGTGTATTATGTTAGGATACTCTGAACACTCAAGAGGTCACAGAGTATACAATATAGAAACACAGATTGTGGAAGAATCGATCAGTGTTTGTTTTGATGATAAGCTTGACTCTCAAAAGTCAAAGCAGAATGAATTACTTGCAGGTATGGAAGTTGAATTCACAGGTATTGAAGACAAGTCATCAGAAGCTCTCAACATAGACACTCCCTCAACATCAGAAAGAGGCACTGCAAGCAATCTAGCACCTTCTGTTGATCAACCTCATAAAAGACCATCCAGAAGCAGCATGGATCACCCAGAAGAAACAATCTTAGGAAGAAAGGAAGATCCAATCAGAACAAGAGCTAGCTTCAGAAACTCTGAAGAATCCCTCATGGGACTTGTTTCTCTAATTGAACCATCAACAATTAATGAAGCACTTCTGGACAATGACTGGTGTGATCGGTGGATCTGGAACTGACTGTTTTTTAAGCTGGTTTCGCGAAATGTCGCGGAAGCAAGAGTCGCCACCGTCTTTTATTTTCTCCAGATGGAAAGGACAAAAGCACAGATAAATTCCTTATTGAGATTAGTTCTCGGTTTGGGAGGTAGATTTATAGAAAGGGAAGGTGTTAGCACCCTTTCTATCCATGGTTATCCATGGGCTCTTAGATACTTGCTCATTTGTGTTTTCAAAAGTGTTTGCTTTTCAAGGTGAGTGAGTTTGAAAAAGTTTCGTTTAAAATTTCAGTTCGACTCTTGTATCAGTCCTCAAGAGTGTTTGAAAAATTGTTTTTGAAAGCTTTTTGCAAAGTGTCGGTGTGAAAAGAGTTTTTGATTTGTTTTGAATTAGAGCAAGTATCTACGAATCATCTACCTACCCTAAGGAATTAGTCTGTGTAAATGTCCTTAAGGTAGTGCCATCCCACCATTGAGAGGTAGGTAGCACCACCGTTGGAGGTGTTCGGGTCAATTCGAGGATTAGGGACAGTGTGGTCACCGAGCTACGGTAAGACACCTTAGAAGCTACCCTTATGCCATTGATCTTTTATTTCCGAGGCAACTATTCCGAGGCAACTTGTTTCGAGGCAACCGTTTCGAGGCAACTAGATCAATGGAACATAAGGACTCACTAAGACGTCCTATAGTCGACGACCACGTTTCGAGGGGCAAGGCAACAGTGTGGTCACCAGAGCAATGGTAGGACACCTTAGAAGCTACCCTTATGCCTTGTTCATGGACATAAGGACTTACTAAAACGTCCTATACTCGACGACCACTTTTCGAGGGGCAAGGCAACAGTGAGGCGTACCCTAGGAGTGGTGTGTGAATTGTGTGTTATTTTCAGTTATTATTTGTCTTGTCGTGCATTGGATGTTCTACGCATTGTTTTTATTTGGGCATACATTATTTCATGTGATAGTTAGCAATTAAAAGGTGCGGAATTTAAAGTGCGGAAAAAGAAAGTCCTACGCTATTACAATGCACGGGTCTACATCGCCAAATTAAACAAAGATCCGATTTGAAAGAAAATGCGGAAAGTAAATATCCTAATTTATCTATTACAAAGCTTCGGGGCAAATACATTATATTTAAAAAAGGAAATAGAAATAAACGTGAGAAAAGAAATTGAAATCGAGAGTGCGAGGGCGTTGGACCCTTTTAAGGAATTGAATTGAAATTATTAAATTTAATTAAATTAAATAGAGAAAGGAACTTATTTTTTTGATATTTTTGGATTTATGAAATTAAAGAGAATTAATTGGAATTAAAAGTTAAATAAAACCCTAGTTCTAAAGTATTTATTAATTTATTAAAGAAAATTGTTTAAGTTTAATCTAATTTAACCCTAATTAATTAATTACAAGTATTTACAAAAATAATTAATAATTAATAGTGAAAAGAGAAAAAGATCATTTATTAAGAAAAAGAATAAAAAAATGCTAAATGACCTGTTTTTTTATATTTTTTTAATTATCTAAGAAAAAGCATTAAAGTTAAAAACCTAAAATTACAACTAAATTGATTATTAAATTTATCTACAAAAATAAAATATTAGTGAATTAAATAATAAACATATTTTATTTTTTAACTTTCTGATTTTTTTTGTATTTTTGTATTATAAAACTAATTTTGTGGAATTAAATAAAACAAATAATATAATTAAAATAAATAAAAGGAAAGAATAAAAATAGAGAAAGAAAAGGCAAACATGGGGGGTTTTCTGACCCATTTGGAGGTTCATGGAAAGCAATTTGGCCCATTTGATTGAGGCCCTTTTGACTTTTCAGTGATTGTGTATGGAGCAGTTGACTGGTATCCATGGTGGACTGCAAGTTCTGACCATTGGATTGGCCTCTGAAGACATGTGGCAAGCTATGGCGTTGGGCTTCATGATGGTCATTAGGATGGAAGCTGTACAGAAATACGTTAAAACAAAATATATTGAATAAGTGGGGGGACCTGGGAATCGAACCCAGGTCCCAATGTTTACCAATCAGATTCCCAACCCCCACACCATTTAACGCGTTTGTGATAATTCTGGACATCAAATATTATAACAAGAAATAAAAGTTAATGATATTCAACACAAAAAACGCGATGGAAATTTGAATGTTCCAATCATGCTGTGCCACGCAAGCTTCTTCCTCATTTTGTACCTACAAATAAAAGCAAATAGCGGGGGTTTTAAACCCCCACTAAACCAGACCAGGAAAAATAGCGATTAAGCCATGGGCAATGATAAATTGGGCGCAAGGTGATGATTGTGTTCGTATGAAGGTCACGAATCCAATGGTGTTGGTCTTATGGTCCAATTTTTCCCCAGGCAAGAAACCCCAATTTCGAACCTCTGAAACCCTAGGCAGCTTCCATGGCAACTTCTCATACAGGCAACGTTAGTTCAAATAGAAGATATCAACAGCTTCAGCATACTCATATTAATATAAATCAATCATTAAAACTCAGTAATTATGCATGAAAAATCAAATACGAATATGCAAATTTTTGGGAACAGGGCAACGTGGTTCTACCAGTTCTTTGTGTATGAAGAGTGGAAAAGGATTGAGGCACGTCCAAAAAGGTTCCAGCAATCTTTTAGGATACTTTTTAGGCCTTGAAAAACACTGCAACTGTGTTTTCAGTTTTGAGCTTTTTAAGCAAAATGCAAGTTTGTGTTCTTGATTTGAGGCGCAGCTTCTTGGTCTTTGTGATTAGGTTTAGGTTCTGGCTTATATGTGGAATGAATTAGGTTAGAAATCCAAGCCAAAAAACCTTTGCATTGATGATTTGGATCCTTGATTTTCAATGAGATCAATTTCAATCTTTTGTTATAAAACCATTGCCAATCATGAGAAATCTTGCCTTTTTAAGTGTGCACGAAATCTTGAGCTTATGATGGACCTATTAGCTGCATAAAAAGATTTAAGATACATGCTTTAGTATTTTTTCATATTTAATTTTAATTAAGTGAATTAATAACGTTAAAAATTCAAATAATTAATAAAAAATAAGAAAATAACCCCCCTTTGGGTCAATGGGTCGTGCATAGCCTTTGGGTGATGATTCTTGGAAGAAATTGTGGCCCATTAGCAATTTTGAGGCATTTGAAGCAAAGTTGACTTTTCAAAATTCCCAAAAATTTCCCAACTTCCACAAGGCATATCTTTCTCAATTATTAAGCTTTGATCATGTTCTTGGACATTTTGGAAAGGTCTTGAAGTCCTCTAACCAATGCCATTGGTCCCATGCCATTTTGATTTACCAATCTCAAGTTATGGTTTTTGACTTAAAGTGCCTTTTTGTTGACTTTTGAAAATGACCTATAATGTTGAGATTGATAACTTTTTGTGAGAGCATTTCTTGGATTTGAAGTGTGAAGAGGAGTTGTAGGAAATGTCATTCTCCTCAAAATGAGCTTTGGATGGAATTTTTCTGATAAACCATGTGGAAGTTATGCCTTGGTCAAGTTACAGTTGACTTTTTCAACTGTCCAAAAATAGAAACTTTTGCATCTTGAGACTTTTTGAGCCATGCCTTGAGAATCATGATCAAGAATTGATCAAATGATGTTTGTGGCTTCAAAATAAGATGTTGACCAAAATTTTTGACTTTTGACTGTCAAATGACCATTTTGCCCCAACAGTTGATTGTTGAGCAATTAGGGTTTTTGACAGTGCAATTTTGTGCTGTAAGTCTTGAAACTTGGCATATGGATGCTTGACCATGTTTATAGGCATGTGGGACTTGATTGGACCCTTGGAAACTTCAATTTCTTTGCCAGAACCAAAACCCTAATTTTTGACTGTTAGGAGGCCATTGGACTGTGCAACCCTTGGGAGATTTTGAAGCATGCTCTTGGCACATCTTGAAGAAAATGGGAGGGAAAATTTTGGGGTACAACAGTTGCCCCTGTTCAATCTTCTTAGACCTGAGGATGTAGATTGGCTGACGTGCCTTTCATAATCCGAAGGTGGAAGATGATTGAACACTAGAGTGCCCAGAAATTTGCGCTCACATAGTAGTGTGATGGTGGGAATGGGCTTACAGATGCCATTTGGAGATTGATGGATAGGAAGATGGGCTTACAGATGCCATGTTGAGATGTGATGAATAGGTGGATGGGCTTATAGATGCCATCTGGGTGTCGATCGCGTAAGAGATTCCTTAGCGAGAACTTGCGTACCTGAAAAAAGAAAGATGATTACCTGACCTGTTACAGGAGTTGGTCTTCAAACTCTTTGTGTAGATGTGCCCTGACTGGTTACAGGAATTGAATCTTTAAACCTCTTCAGACGTGCCCTGGCGAGATACAGGAATCGAGTCTGGGGCTTCAAACGGTGATGAATGAATCAGGGATGGTTACTACCTTAACGGGACGATGAGAGAACCTTGGATGATTACTACCTCAACAGTAATGATGAGAGAACCTTGGGACGATTACTACCTCAACAGTGACGATGAGAGAACCTTGGGACGATTACTACCTCAACAGTAACGATGAGAGAACCTGGGGACGATTACTACCTCAACAGTAACGGTGAGAGAACCTGGGGCGATTACTACCTCAACAGTAACGATGAGAGAACCTGGGGCGATTACTACCTCAACAGTAACGATGAGAGAACCTGGGGCGATTACTACCTCAATAGTAACGATGAGAGAATCTTGGATATCTTCTACTGAGTCTTCATCGGGAAAATCTTTAGGAATCGATTTAACTGGACCAGAGAAGGCCTTTGACTGGATAAGAATCAGAAAAATCTTTAGGAATCGATTTAACTGAACCGGACAAGGTCTTGAAATAGCTTCAACTGGATAAGAATCAGGGAGATCTTAGGGTCGATCTGACTGAACCAGAGAAGGCCTTTGACTGGATAAGAATCAGAAAAATCTTTAGGAATCGATTTAACTGAACCGGACAAGGTCTTGAAATCTTCAACTGGATAAGAATCAGGGAGATCTTAGGGTCGATCTGACTGAACCAGAGAAGGCCTTTGACTGGATAAGAATCAGAAAAATATTTAGGAGTCGATTTAACTGAACCAGGCAAGGTCTTAGAATAACTTCAACTGGATAAGAATCAGGGAGATCTTAGGGTCGATCTGACTGAACCAGAGAAGGCCTTTGACTGGATAAGAATCAGAAAAATCTTTAGGAGTCGATTTAACTGAACCAGGCAAGGTCTTGGAATAACTTCAACTGGATAAGAATCAGGGAGATCTTAGGGTCGATCTGACTGAACCAGAGAAGGCCTTTGACTGGATAAGAATCAGAAAAATCTTTAGGAGTCGATTTAACTGAACCGGACAAGGTCTTGCAATCTTTAACTGGATAAGAATCAGGGAGATCTTAGGGTCGATCTGACTAAACCAGATAAGGCCTTTGACTGGATAAGAATCAGAAAAATCTTTAGGAGTCGATTTAACTGAACCAGACGAAAGTCTTGGAAGGGCTGAGAACTTAACTGGATCTTTCCTGAAAGGTAAAGGTCAGTCATATGCAATGCATGATATGGATCAAGCAATGATGTTCTCAACATGAATGAGATTGTATGTTCATGATGCGTATATGCATGCTATAATGTATGGAAATGTGATGTTTATGAATGTATGTTTTTGTCTTAGGAAAATAAATCCTTGACGGGTGCCGGGAAGTCGTATCCTGGGCTGATGTTGGAGAATAATGCTTTGTTGTTTCCGCTGGGGATGATAGTTGCAAGAATACCGGTAGGAGAAGATGACTCCGTTGGGGAAAACTTGACGAATAGATTACTCTGCGGGGAATAACTACTCTAGCAATCTTGTTGGGGAACAATACTCTGTGGGGAGAGAGGTACTTTGCTGGTGAGATGTTGATGGTAACTTCGTTGGGGATACCGTTGTCATGTTGGAAGTGTTAATAGACTTCGCTGGGGATAGAAGACTTCGCCGAGGACGATCTTTCCGTGGCTTTTGGCTGAGGATAACCCAGTTATATCCTGGTAGGGAAATAACATTTGAATAAAGCCGGGGGACGCGTTCGTGCTCTGCGAGGGGGAAGCTTCCAGAATCTACTGGGGATAAGCTTCCTGTGTTAGAACAAAGTTTGAATCTACTACCCTATGTTTAAGTTTTGATGATAACAAAGTGAAAAGATATATTATTTATATGATTCATGTATGAACTATCTGCTGCCTAAATTATTACGTTCTGATTTGCAGATACTCTGATTGATATAAGCAAGATCACACCTAATCAGCATCAGAAATTTGGTTCCTGACATCAGCATCAGAAGTTGCCATATCAGAATGTCAGAATCAAAGATTAACTCATGTATATGCTGAAGCCTGATGAACAGAACTGCGCTCAACACTCTGATAAAGAAACACAACAGTTCATCAGCAGCTAAGCAGAGTCAGAATGAGCCAAGCCAGAACTTGCATTAAGTAAGCAACGGTACTGTGCATTGAAAGTAAATTAATACCAACGGCCTCATTCCAGACAAGATCTGCTCGATAAGGAAAGTTTGTTATTAGCATTGAATCAAGAATATTGCTCCAACGTTCAACATCTCAGTGCTATATAAACAAGACTTTGAAGATTGAATTGGCTAATGCTCTCCAAATCTTTACACGCATAAAAGCTGATCAAAATCTTCCTTCTCTCAGTTTTTCTAAACACTACACATTCTCATATTCAATCATTGTTTAGCAATCTAGTTTCTAAGCTTTAAGTTGTGTATACATCTCAGTTGTGATACAGTTTTGTAGAAAACATTCACACACTTAGATTTATCTTCTTTGTAAGAAAGTGTTTCCTTGACAAACCGGGTTGTGGTTTGCATCAAGAAGGCTTTAGCAGTTGTTAAAGCAGTCTGTAATATTCAGTTGAATATAGTGGATTAAGACCTCGTTGGAGAGAGGCGAAATCACCTTGACGGGTGGACTGGAGTAGTTTGAGATCAAACGAACCAGGATAAAAATATCTTGTTCATTGCATTGATTTTCAGTTTTACAATTCAACCCCCCCTTCTTGTGTTTTTCACTACTTCATCCTGCTGGGGAGATGATTCAAACTTTCCTGGGGAAATCTTGATTGGACTCTCCTGGGGAAATTTTGAGATACATTGGGAGTGACTCCACTAAATGCCTGGTATACTGCCGGGGAACAATCTTAGATCAAGATTGCCGGGGATGCTTGTTAAGAATATTTGTATGATGTGCTGGGGAATGTTGAGATCTGCGGGGGATACTCAACCTCCTTAAGGCTGATAGTATAGCTTTGCTTGGGGAGAGTGCATGGACTTGCTGACTCACTCTCTGGGGAATTGAGGTGTATTGGTTATGTTCTTCAGCTGAACTTACCTTGGTACCTTGGTGGATAGAACAATTAGATTGCTTAGACCACTCATTATTGCCCTTGTTTCTAATGTTGCCTGTAATTAATCCTTTGTTTCGTATGCAAATATTTATGACTTAGCAATTAGTGTCAAATGCATATATCACAAATTGAACCTTGGACGTTCTTCGCAAAACAAAACAGAAAAAGGAAAAACATTTGGCAATTGATTCTGAAAAGTGTATTTATATTGATTTTTTTGAATTTGCCTGTAAATAGGCGTTTGTATACAAGAGGCTGACGTCCTAGTAAGAGAACGCCGCCGAACAAAAGAGTTTATACAAATTTGTACAAAGGGAAAACAAAACAGCTGTGTGAAAAGAATAATCCCACTGGGTTCCAACTCTGCTATCACCTTTATATCTTCGAGCGTCTCATCACTTGATGACCTAGTTGAAGATGAAGTTGACTGCTTGATGCCTTTTGAACTTGATGTTGATGCCGGATTCTGGATGCAAGGTGATCCAATGAGACATAGTATTACGCTTCATCCCTAACTTTTTCCTGGACCGCCCTTTTGGGTTTTCAGTCCACCGGGATACCCATTTTTGCCCAAGCCGCCTTTTCAGGTTTTCGACTTGCCGGGTGTACGGATTTTTTCATTTCATCCCTTCATTTTGCCCGAACCCTTTTGGTTCGCCGGGAAGCCCTAATTTTTGCCTAGGTATGTCAACCTAGCGGGTCTTTTTCATGCGTAGTATCTTTTTACTATGTCTGCATTGGCGGGGTGAGGAAGGTCGTCACCGTCCATGGTAGTTAGAATCATGGCTCCTCCTGAGAACACATGCTTAACCACAAATGGCCCTTCGTACGTAGGGGTCCATTTGCCCCTTGGATCACTCTGGGGAAGGATGATACGCTTGATTACCAGATCCCCAACTTGATATTCTTGTGGTCTGACTTTCTTGTTAAATGCCCTGATCATCCTCTTTTGATACGTCTGACCATGACAAATAGCAGCAAGTCTCTTTTCGTTGATTAAGTTTAGCTGATCAAGTCGTGTCTGGATCCAATCATCTTCACTCAGATCTGCATCCTTCATTATCCGGAGAGAGGGTATCTGCACTTCGATCGGTAAGACTGCCTCCATACCATAGACCAAGGAGAAAGGAGTTTCTCCGGTTGACGTCCTTGCTGAGGTACGGTACCCATGAAGAGCGAACGGTAACATCTCGTGCCAATCTTTATAGGTCACTGTCATCTTCTGCACAATTTTCTTGATATTCTTATTCGCTGCTTCTATAGCCCCATTCATCTTTGGCCGGTAAGGAGAAGAATTGTGGTGTTGTATCTTAAACTGCTCGCAGAGCTCAGTGATCATCTTGTTATTGAGATTGGTATCGTTGTCTATAATGATCCTTTCAGGGACGCCGTATCGACAGATCAGGTTATTCCGAATGAACCGTGCCACAACATTCTTGGTTATTGTGGCATAGGAAGCTGCTTCAACCCACTTCGTAAAGTAATCGATCGCTACCAGGATGAAGCGATGCCCATTGGATGCTGTAGGTTTAATCTCACCGATTATATCTATGCCCCACATTGCAAAAGGCCAAGGTGCAGTCAGAACATTCAGAGGGACTGGAGGAACGTGCACCTTATCTGCATAAATCTGGCATTTATGGCATGTCCGAGAATGTTGGTAACAATCAGCTTCCATTGTGGACCAGAAATACCCTGCCCGAAGGATTTTCTTTGCCATAGTGTGTCCAATGGAATGTGTTCCGAAGGTACCTTCATGTAGCTCCTCCATGATCCTTTCTGCTTCAGTTTTATCCACACAACGCAGTAAGGTCGAATCATGGTTTCGCTTGTACAGGATGCCGTTGCTAAGGAAGAACTTCGCTGCGAACCTTCTCAGAAACTTCTTATCATTGACAGATGCACCTTCAGGATATTCCTGAGCTTCCAAGTATCTTTTTACCTCATGGTACCAAGGCTTCTCAGTCACCAACTCAGTCTCAAGATCACAACAGTATGCCGGTTCGTCCAGTTTCCAGATGATGATCCGGGGAGCCTCATTGTCCCATTTGACTTTGAACATGGAAGACATCGTAGCTAACGCGTCCGCCAACTAATTGTCCTCTCTTGGGAAATGTTCAAAAGTTATCTCTGTGAAATGGGGGATCATTGTCAACACACATTCTCTGTAAGGAATAAGATTCGGATGTTTCGTATCCCACTCCACTTTGATCTGATTGATCACGAGAGAGGAATCTCCGAAGACACTCAGAAACTTGATCCTTAGGTCAATCGCAGCTTGAAGACCTGTGATGCATGCCTCATACTCCGCCATGTTGTTGGTGCAGTTGAAACATAGCCGGGCAGTAAGTGGAGTATGAGTGCCTTGAGGGGATATGATCACAGTGCCGATACCGTTACCCAAAGCGTTGGAGGCTCCGTCAAAGTGCATAGACCATCGGCATCCTTCCTCAGGTCCTTCATCCAGTCCAGGTACTTCACAATCAGTCACTATCATGATGCTCTCGTCTGGAAACTCGAAGTTCATTGACTGATAGTCGTCTACTGCCTGGTGTGCCAAGTGGTCTACCAATACACTTCCCTTGATAGCTTTCTGAGTTGTGTACTGGATATCGTATTCCATCAAGATCATTTGCCATCTTGCTATCCTCCTAGACAGAGCAGGCTTTTCAAATATGTACTTTATTGGATCCATCTTTGAGATCAACAAGGTAGTGTGAGTTAGCATATACTGTCTCAGCCGGCGAGCAGCCCATACCAAAGCGCAGCAAGTTTTCTCGAGCAGTGAGTATCGGGTCTCACAGTCGGTAAACTTTTTGCTAAGGTAATAAATGGCGTGCTCTTTTCGGCCAGACTCGTCATGCTGCCCCAGCACACACCCCATTGCGTTGTCAAGTACTGTCAGGTATAGTATCAGAGGTCTTCCTTCAACCGGTGGCATAAGAATGGGTGGTTCTTGGAGATACTCTTTGATTCTGTCAAAAGCAGCCTGACATTCATCATTCTAACGTACTACCTGATCTTTCTTCAGCAGCTTGAAGATTGGTTCACAAGTAGCAGTTAGGTGCGAGATAAATCGAGCAATGTAATTCAGACGTCCTAGGAAGCCTCTGACCTCTTTCTATGTCTTAGGAACTGGCATCTCTTGAATGGCTTTAACCTTGGCAGGGTCCACTTGAATACCCTTGTCTCTCACGATGAAGCCTAGCAACTTTCCAGATCTTACTCCAAAGGTGCACTTGTTCGGGTTCAACCTCAGCTTATACAGTTTCAGACGGTCAAACAGTTTCTACAGATGATCAAGGTGTTCCTCCTCAGTTTGGGACCTTGCAATCATGTCGTCGACATACACTTCTATCTCATGATGGATCATGTCATGAAATAAAGCAACCATGGCACGTTGGTAGGTTGCCCCAGCGTTTTTCAACCCGAATGGCATGACCTTGTAGCAGAAGGTGCCCCACTGAGTAACAAAGGTAGTCTTTTCCATGTCTTCAGGGGCCATCTTGATCTGATTATACCCTGAAAAGCCATCCATGAAAGAGAACACTTTGTACTGAGCCGTATTGTCAACCAGAACATCAATGTGAGGTAGGGGGAAGTCATCCTTGGGGCTGGCCCTGTTCAGATCCCTGTAGTCAACACACATTCTGACCTTACCATCCTTCTTTGGGACCGGCACCACATTAGCAACCCACTGAGGGTAAGAAGTCACTGCAAGAAAACCGGCATCGAATTGCTTCATAACCTCAGCTTTGATCTTCTCAGACATCTCTGGACGCATACGGCAGACCTTTTGCTTAACCGGAGGGCAGTCTTCCTTGGTAGGCAAATGATGAACTACAATGTCGGCATCCAACCCAGGCATGTCTTCGTAGGACCAGGCGAATATTTCCACATAATCATATAACATCTGAGTCAACCGTTGCTTCACGCTGAACTCTAGGTTGGCACCAATCTTGACTTCCTTCCTATCTGCCTCAGTACCCAGATTTATTGTTTCCACTGGCTCTTCATGTGGTTGAATTTCCCTCTCTTCCTGGAGTAACAGTCTTGCAAGCTCGCCAGGCACTTCGCAATCATCTTCACCTTCGTCTTCGGCTAAGTTGATCGGATTTTCGAAGTCATAACTGGCAGTAGCAGAGTCGTTACCAGTGAGATCCAGAGTGGATTAAAACCTGTATGGGTGAGTGTGTGTAAATACAGCTGTTTTGCAATATATAAAGAAAGGAAAGAAAGAAAAAGGAGCATAAGATTTGAAGTGCGAGAAAACGTCCAAGGTCTTTATTCATGATATATGAAATGACAATTAATATGCCCTCACAAATGGGGCCACGGTGCCCCGGGTAAGACACCGGGCCATAGAGTTTCAATTCATTGTTTATTACAAATAACAAAAACAAAGGAGTTTATTACTGCGTAACAAAAGTAACAGGAGTATGATCTTTGGCGGTCCAATTGTTCAATCCACCGTCAGTCATCGGGTAGATCCAGCTATCGAACTCTGATTCTTCCACCTCGTCTTCGTCCCCAATAGCATTCACCCTTGGATTGGTGATGAGCACAGGAGGTCTTCCGGTTCTAGCTTTGCGCACAGCCCTCTGAGCCTCTACAGTAAAACCCAGTCCAAACTTGTCAGTTTTTGGTGTGAAATCAGGGAGCCTTCCCCAGTTAGCACATTCACCTTTCTTGATTACAGCCCGGGCGTCCTTCAAGGAAGCCATCTTCAAGGGAAAGTCCTCTTCAACCACTGTTTCTGCTGCTGCCGATGTTGGAGGTACCTCTTCAAAATGCTGAAAGGGGGTTTCAACAAACTCCCCGTCCATCTCAATGTACCGGAAGGAATTCAAGTGACTAACCATATACTCCTCCTCTCCTTGCACAGTGACAATCTTCCCTCTAACGGGGTACTTGAGCTTCTGGTGTAGGGTAGAGGTCACTGCCCCAGCTTTGTGAATCCAAGGTCGACCCAGTAAACAGAAATAAGATGGACATATATCCATCACATAGAAAGTTGAGTCGAATACTTGAGAACCCACACGAATAGGAATGTCTACCTCTCCATGAACCATCCTCTTAGAACCGTCAAA
The DNA here is from genome assembly GCA_948472305.1 of Vicia faba. NCBI lineage: Eukaryota > Viridiplantae > Streptophyta > Magnoliopsida > Fabales > Fabaceae > Vicia > Vicia faba. Next base: position 1,708,326,034 of record OX451737.1, on the reverse strand, counting down.
GGCTCTGACAATGATGTTGCTAGGTTTCAGCTCCAGGTCCTCACAATCCAACCGGTCTAAGGCCTTTTTGGGTAACACATTCAGGGAAGAACCGGTGTCCACCAACACGTGCGCAAGAGTAGTGCCCCTGCATTCAATAGAGACATGCAGGGCATCATTGTGGTTCTTTCCCTTAGCAGTAAGGTCAGCATCCGAGAAACCCAAACCATTGTCAGCTGTCAAATTGGCTACGCAATCAGTAAACTGGTCTGCAGATGTCTCCTGTGGCACATGGGCCGTCTTTAGAAATGAAATCAGGGCTTTAGCATGGGCCTCTGAACACAACAGCAAGGAGAGCATAGAGATCTTGGAGGGGGTATGCCCCAGCTGTTCAACAACATTAAAGTCACTCTTCTTGATTATTTTAAGAATTTCCTCCATCTCTTGCTGGGAGGCTTCATCATAGACTTTGGCGCCTCCATCCGGGCAGGCTCATCTTCAATCCCTTTGCCCCGAGCATTAGATGACTCGGCAGCAGGGGAAACAACTTGATCAGAAGTGGAAACAGGTGCACTTGCAGGTGTTATAATGAGAGGTCTTCGAATAGCTGGTGGCGCAATGTCAGGCGAGAAGAGCCTGCCACTGCAAGTTACTTTTGCTGGACCAGTGATATTGCTGATGCTAGTACCAGTGTTGAATTCTTGCTTTATACCATGTACATATACATCTGCCCCATAGTGCCATGGGACAGCCTTATCAGATTCATATGGGAGGGGCCCCGGAACAGTAATAACAATGGGTGCGATAGTCATGATTTTAATTGGCTTCCTCGGGGGAGCCTTGATTGGATTATTGAAAATTGTAACAACAGATACTTCTTCCACGGGAACAAACGGAACAACGGTCTTCTTGAACAAAATCTATTTGCTGTCCATCAGGCTTTGGATGCCTAACTTCAGCAAAGGACAACCAGTAAGGGAAACAGCACACAAAAGGCAACCCTCACTACAACCCGGAAATAAACCGGCCAGCAGTAGGTTCCTCTTAACAGTCATCAGAGGAGTAGCTACATCATTCACAGAAACGGCGTACACATCTTCATCAACAGCATTTACTCCATGTTGGGGCATAGGAGCAGTCACCACATTTGGCCTCTCAGGCGCCTCAAATTGTATCTCCTTTGCATCAATAAGGTCTTGCACCTTATTCCTCAAGGCCCAGCAGTCATCAGTAGAGTGCCCCGGGCTATCGGAGTGATAAGCACAGCGGGCATTCGGATTATACTTGGGAGAGGCAGTATTCACAACCTTCGGGGCCTCTCTGACAGTCACCAATTTGGTGGATAACAACTGCGGCAAGATTTGTGATAAGGTCATACTCAGTCGGGTAAACTCTATTCTGGGTCTTTCAGCCCTTTGTTGATTGGTTTGCCGAGGAGCGGAAGCAGGTTTAGCAATCATCACCGCGTTGACAGATTGGCGGCGTTCTGGTTTATCTTGCCTTTTAGGCCTATACACAGCACTTGCCTCTTTCTTGAAGGGCTTCTTCTTAGAACTTGAAGATGCACCTTTCTGAATTTTACCGGACTTCATGCCAGCCTCTATCCTTTCCCCAGTCAGAATAAGGTAAGTGAACCCTGCAGATGAATTACCGATAAGATGATTGAAAAATGGCCCGGAGAGGGTCCTCAAGAACATATCTACCAGCTCACGGTCAGTTAACGGAGGCTGCACCCTGCCAGCCAGGTCCCTCCACTTCTGTGCATACTCTTTAAAACCTTCGCCTGACCCTAGCGACATACCCTGGAGTTGGGTACGTGTAGGGGCAAGGTCGGCATTATATTGATACTGCTTGTAAAAAGCAGTAGCCAACTCCTCCCAGTTACGAACTTTGGTTCCATCCAGCTGATAAAACCATTCGAGATGAGTCCCTGAAAGACTCTCCTGGAAGAAGTGGATCCACAAGTTCTTATCCATTGTGTACAGTTGAATCTTCCGCACATAAGATCTGAGGTGTAGCTTGGGGCAAGACGCCCCGTCATACTTGGTGAAAGATGGTGCCTTAAACTTGTGAGGGATGATCACACCAGTAGATAAGCCCAAATCTCCGAAATCCAGCCCAGGCACTTGTTGGATCTCCATGGCTTTCAGACGATCTTCCAGCTGCTTGTATCTGTCTTCAGCCGGAGGATACTGTTCCTCATTAAAATCAGTCTCGTTGTCAGAGACTACTGGACTTGGAGCCTTTCCCCCCTGGGGACTGTCTTTGCCTACAGAAGAACCAGCTTCCTCATTCTGTAGAGTATTACCAAACCACCGGCCCGAGTTGAATAGAACTGTTCTCTTCTTCTTCTTCTCCTTCTTTAGGAGCAAAGCCTTCAGCTCTTCTTGGCCTTGAGCCAAACCCATGATCAGCTCTTGAAATTGTGCGTTCTGCGCCTGAAGGGCCTTGATAGACATCTCGGTTGATGATTCAGGGTTCATGATTCTGAAATAAACAGCGAAGAACAGTAAGCAACCTGAAAAGAAGAATACCTTCTATGCACATGATGAATGGAATGCGTATGATTTAAGTTTTCAAAGACAATCGGGAATCAACTTTGTAAACAAAAAGGAACACACTTCATTAGATTCAACTTTGAAATTTAAATTGTTCAACAGGTTGCCCTTAGGCGTTGCATAGAAAATGGAAATACTGAAAAGGGAAATAAAACTGTAAAAAAACATCCAAAGTTCATCATTGATCCCAGGGTCTCCTCTTCTCAGTACGGATGTAGTCATTTAGAGCTCGCTCATTCTCCAACTGCTTTGTCAACTTCTGGATCTTCAATTCCTGCTCGTTGAAATTTTCCCAGTAAGAATCCCGTTCTTCTCGTAGTTGCGACCAAGACCTCTTTAATGTCTCATAATCAGTAGGTATCTGAGGAGGGAGGACAGTTGGAGGAGCCCCATCTTTGTCAGGATACTCAAGAATGACAGGCCTGACAGCTTCGTATGGCATACCTAACTTCTGAGCACGTATGCGAACCCATTTGTAGTAGGCTTCCATAGGTAGAGAAGTCTTTGGTCCCAACTCTTGTGAGTCAGCTTTATGAACTCTGTCCCAAGCCTTGATGAACCTACGATGCAACTCGTCACTATCCACCTGAAACTCAAAACTGATGTGAGGCATCAACATCTCATGAGGCCCTGCTCTTCTGGCCCTTCCAAACTGACGGAGAGCTAGACATGGATTATAAGAGATTCCTCCTTGAGTACCAATCAAAGGAACATTAGGGTATTCTCCACAACGATCAATAACAGCTATCTCATCCAGACCTCTGAAGGTCCAAATGATGTCCTTATCAGTGAGAGACATTAGCCTATGAGCCCAACCTCTTCCTTCTTGGTTCTTCAGTACGAACTTAGGGAGGTGCGAAATAAACCACCTCACCAACAAAGGGATGCAACACCACAGAGTTCCTCGTCTTCGGGCAGTACGAGCATAAAGTTGTTGCAGGATGTCACCCAAGAGAGTGGGCACAGGATTCTGAGACATGAAGATCCTTATGGCAGTGACATTGATGAAGTTATCAGGATTAGGGAACAATACTAGACCATAGATTAAGAGAGCCAATATGTCTTCATATGCCCTAAAGTCCAAGTCATTCCAGAAAATGTTAGCTTTACCAACCAGAAACTTGGCCAAGAAACCCTTAACTCCGCTTCTAGTCACCCAGTTGTCCATTACTTCTTGGTGGGTCAAGGGAAGAGTTGCAGCAACCTCCTCAAGTCTAAGAGTCTTTTCCAAACCAGTGTAAGGAGTCTGATCCAAGATAGGGATACCAAGCAAATCGGAGAACTCTTCCAGGGTAGGGACCAGCTGGAAGTCTTGAAAGGTGAAGCACTGGTACAAAGGGTCATAGAACTGGGTCAGGACACTCATCAACTGTTGATCCCGCTTTACAGTGACTAAACTGAGAAGAGAACCATGCCTCTGGATGAAGGAAGTGGTGTTTGGAATTCTGCTAACCAATTCTTCAAGTAACTCAGGTGAGTGAACAAAATTGAACCGGATAGTATTCCTTCGCATAGGCATCATGATATCCTACAAAACAGAGCAAAGGTGAAACCCTCTTGTCTTTGAAATGGTCAGTCCTTATGCAGGATGCATGCAATGCTCATGATGTCATGATGTTATGATAAAGCGCACCACAAATATTTACAAAGGAAAACATGATAAGGCACACAAGTCACACAAGACAAGCCCTTAAAGTTTAGGCCAGCGTGAGGTCTAGGTATTACCCTCTTTCGGTTTGTTGGTTCATACCTGTCCTATCAAAAGTAACCGGGTTCTAGAGGATCCCAATATCACTGACTACCCTCAATCGGTCATAACTCCAGCATCGCAATCTTTTCTTGCGGCCAGAACCATCACGAGAGTTTAGCCTCAATGGGCGTAGCATACTGCTACTGTTCTATTGGCCAAGTTGGTTCATTTAAGGTTCTATGGTCGGTTGGTGCTTAATGACTCCTCAGAAGACCCATATTCTCCTCGTTGCAACACAAGGGATATCGGTACAGACCAAGGTGCCACACTAACGTAGCCACTGCTTCACCCATGTCGGTCTACGCCGGACAGGTCCCTCACAGCTTATGCTACCTAAACAGGGTATCCCCAGATCCGGGTTAGGATCTATGTAACTCCCGAGACAGGCCCACAATAGTAAAGCAAACAAGTCAAAACAATTGAAAACACAGTTATGAACTATCCTAAGGTACACCTCACTTTATAAAAGTCCCCAGCAGAGTCGCCAGTTCTGTGATCGGTGGATCTGGAACTGACTATTTTTTAAGCTGGTTTCGCGAAATGTCGCGGAAGAAAGAGTCGCCACCGTCTTTTATTTTCTCCAGATGGAAAGGACAAAAGTATAGAAAAATTCCTTATTGAGATTAGTTCTCGGTTCGGGAGGTAGATTTATAGAAAGGGAAGGTGTTAGCACCCTTTCTATCCATGGTTATCCATGGGCTCTTAGATACTTGCTCATTTGTGTTTTCAAAAGTGTTTGCTTTTCAAGGTGAGTGAGTTTGAAAAAGTTTCGTTTAAAATTTCAGTTCGACTCTTGTATCAGTCCTCAAGAGTGTTTGAAAAATTGTTTTTGAAAGCTTTTTGCAAAGTGTCGGTGTGAAAAGAGTTTTTGATTTGTTTTGAATTAGAGCAAGTATCTATGAATCATCTACCTACCCTAAGGAATTAGTCTGTGTAAATGTCCTTAAGGTAGTGCCATCCCACCATTGAGAGGTAGGTAGCACCACCGTTGGAGGTGTTCGGGTCAATTCGAGGATTAGGGACAGTGTGGTCACCGAGCAACGGTAAGACACCTTAGAAGCTACCCTTATGCCATTGATCTTTTATTTCCGAGGCAACTATTCTGAGGCAACTTGTTTCGAGGCAACCGTTTCGAGGCAACTAGATCAATGGAACATAAGGACTCACTAAGACGTCCTATAGTCGACGACCACGTTTCGAGGGGCAAGGCAACAGTGTGGTCACCAGAGCAATGGTAGGACACCTTAGAAGCTACCCTTATGCCATGTTCATGGACATAAGGACTTACTAAAACGTCCTATACTCGACGACCACTTTTCGAGGGGCAAGGCAACAGTGAGGCGTACCCTAGGAGTGGTGTGTGAATTGTGTGTTATTTTAAGTTATTATTTGTCTTGTCGTGCATTGGATGTTCTACGCATTGTTTTTATTTGGGCATACATTATTTCATGTGATAGTTAGCAATTAAAAGGTGCGGAATTTAAAGTGCGGAAAAAGAAAGTCCTACGCTATTACAAGGCGCGGGTCTACATCGCTAAATTAAACAAAGACCCGATTTGAAATAAAATGCGGAAAGTAAATATCCTAATTTATCTATTACAAAGCTTCGGGGCAAATACATTATATTTAAAAAAGGAAATAGAAATAAACGTGCGAAAAGAAATTGAAATCGAGAGTGCGAGGGCGTTGGACCCTTTTAAGGAATTGAATTGAAATTATTAAATTTAATTAAATTAAATAGAGAAAGGAACTTATTTTTTTGATATTTTTGGATTTATGAAATTAAAGAGAATTAATTGGAATTAAAAGTTAAATAAAACCCTAGTTCTAAAGTGTTTATTAATTTATTAAAGAAAATTGTTTAAGTTTAATCTAATTTAACCCTAATTAATTACTTACAAGTCTTTACAAAAATAATTAATAATTAATAGTGAAAAGAGAAAAAGATTATTTATTAAGAAAAAGAATAAAAAAATGCTAAAAGACCTGTTTTTTTTTATATTTTTTTAATTATCTAAGAAAAAGCATTAAAGTTAAAAACCTAAAATTACAACTAAATTGATTATTAAATTTATCTACAAAAATAAAATATTAGTGAATTAAATAATAAACATATTTTATTTTTTAACTTTCTGATTTTTTTTGTATTTTTGTATTATAAAACTAATTTTGTGGAATTAAATAAAACAAATAATATAATTAAAATAAATAAAATGAAAGAATAAAAATAGAGAAAGAAAAGGCAAACATGGGGGGTTTTCTGACCCATTTGGAGGTTCATGGAAAGCAATTTGGCCCATTTGATTGAGGCCCTTTTGACTTTTCAGTGATTGTGTATGGAGCAGTTGACTGGTATCCATGGTGGACTGCAAGTTCTGACCATTGGATTGGCCTCTGAAGACATGTGGCAAGCTAAGGCGTTGGGCTTCATGATGGTCATTAGGATGGAAGCTGTACATAAATACGTTAAAACAAAATATATTGAATAAGTGGGGGGACCTGGGAATCGAACCCAGGTCCCAATGTTTACCAATCAGATTCCCAACCACCACACCATTTAACGCGTTTGTGATAATTCTGGACATCAAATATTATAACAAGAAATAAAAGTTAATGATATTCAACACAAAAAACGCGCTGGAAATTTGAATGTTCCAATCATGCTGTGCCACGCAAGCTTTTTCCTCATTTTGTACCTGCAAATAAAAGCAAATAGCGGGGGTTTTAAACCCCCACTAAACCAGACCAGGAAAAATAGCGATTAAGCCATGGGCAATGATAAATTGGGTGCGAGGTGATGATTGTGTTCGTATGAAGGTCATGAATCCAATGGTGTTGGTCTTATGGTCCAATTTTTCCCCAGGCAAGAAACCCCAATTTCGAACCTCTGAAACCCTAGGCAGCTTCCATGGCAACTTCTCATACAGGCAACGTTAGTTCAAATAGAAGATATCAATAGCTTCAGCATACTCATATTAATATAAATCAATCATTAAAACTCAGTAATTATGCATGAAAAATCAAATACGAATATGCAAATTTTTGGGAACAGTGCAACGTGGTTCTACCAGTTCTTTGTGTATGGAGAGTGGAAAAGGATTGAGGCACGTCCAAAAAGGTTCCAGCAATCTTTTAGGATACTTTTTAGGCCTTGAAAAACACTGCAACTGTGTTTTCAGTTTTGTGCTTTTTAAGCAAAATGCAAGTTTGTGTTCTTGGTTTGAGGCGCAGCTTCTTGGTCTTTGTGATTAGGTTTAGGTTCTGGCTTATATGTGGAATGAATTAGGTTAGAAATCCAAGCCAAAAAACCTTTGCATTGATGATTTGGATCCTTGATTTTCAATGAGATCAATTTCAATCTTTTGTTATAAAACCATTGCCAATCATGAGAAATCTTGCATTTTTAAGTGTGCACGAAATCTTGAGCTTATGATGGACCTATTAGCTGCATAAAAAGATTTAAGATACATGCTTTAGTATTTTTTCATATTTAATTTTAATTAAGTGAATTAATAACGTTAAAAATTCAAATAATTAACAAAAAATAAGAAAATAACTCCCCTTTGGGTCAATGGGTCGTGCATAGCCTTTGGGTGATGATTCTTGGAATAAATTGTGGCCCATTAGCAATTTTGAGGCATTTGAAGCAAAGTTGACTTTTCAAAATTCCCAAAAATTTCCCAACTTCCACAAGGCATATCTTGCTCAATGTTTAAGCTTTGATCATGTTCTTGGACATTTTGGAAAGGTCTTGAAGTCCTCTAACCAATGCCTTTGGTCCCATGTCATTTTTATTTACCAATCTCAAGTTATGGTCTTTGACTTAAAGTGCCTTTTTGTTGACGTTTGAAAATGACCTATAATGTTGAGATTGATAACTTTTTGTGAGAGCATTTCTTGGATTTGAAGTGTGAAGAGGAGTTGTAGGAAATGTCATTCTCCTCAAAATGAGCTTTGGATGTAATTTTTATGATAAACCATGTGGAAGTTATGCCTTGGTCAAGTTACAGTTGACTTTTTCAACTGTCCAAAAATAAAAACTTTTGCATCTTGAGACTTTTTGAGCCATGCCTTGAGAATCATGATCAAGAATTGATCAAATGATGTTTGTGACTTCAAAATAAGATGTTGACCAAAAATTTTGACTTTTGACTGTCAAATGACCATTTTGCCCCTGTAGTTGATTATTGAGCAATTAGGGTTTTTTACTGTGCAATTTTGTGCTGTAAGTCTTGAAACTTGGCATATGGATGCTTGACCATGTTTATAGGCATGTGGGACTTGATTGGACCCTTGGAAACTTCAATTTCTTTGCCAGAACCAAAACCCTAATTTTTGACTGTTAGGAGGCCATAGGACTGTGCAACCCTTGGGAGATTTTGAAGCATGCTCTTGGCACATCTTGAAGAAAATGGGAGGGGAAATTTTGGGGTACAACAACTGGATTCTAGCAATGCAAGAAGAGCTGAATCAATTCACAAGAAATGACGTATGGGATCTAGTTCCTAAACCAAAAGGATTCAATGTCATTGGAACAAAATGGGTGTTCAGAAACAAAATGAATGAACAAGGTGAAGTCATCAGAAACAAAGCACGATTGGTAGCACAAGGTTATAGTCAGCAAGAGGGGATAGACTATACAGAAACCTTTGCTCCAGTCGCCAGGTTAGAATCTATCAGACTCTTAATTTCATTTGCTGTTAATAAAGGCATCACTTTGTATCAGATGGATGTTAAGAGTGAATTCTTAAATGGCTATATAGAAGAAGAGGTATATGTGCACCAACCCCCTGGTTTTGAAAGTTTAAAAAATCCAGAATATGTTTTCAAACTAAAGAAGTCACTATATGGTCTGAAACAAGCTCCCAGAGCTTGGTATGAAAGACTGAGTAACTTCCTATTAGGAAAGGAATTCACCAGAGGGAAAGTGGACACAACCTTATTCTGTAAGACAGTTAAGAATGACATTTTAGTATGTCAGATTTATGTTGATGATATCATATTTGGATTTACTAAACCTTCTTTGGGAAGAAAGTTTGCTAAGTGTATGCAGGCAAAATTTGAGATGAGCCTAATGGGGGAACTGAAATTCTTTCTGGGCATTCAGATCAATCAAACCCCAGAAGGAACTTACATTCATCAGAGCAAATATGTCAGAGAACTTCTGAAGAAATTTAATCTCTCAGAATGTAAGCCATCAAAGATTCCAATGCATCTCACGTGCATTCTGGAAAGAGAAGAGGTAAGCAAAAAGGTAGAACAGAAGGCCTACAGAGGTATGATTGGTTCTCTTCTTTATCTGACAGCTTCAAGGCTTGATATTTTATTCAGTGTATGCATTTGTTCTAGATTCCAATCAGATCCTAGAGAATCTCACTTAACAACAGTTAAGCGAATTTTCAAGTATCTGAAAGGTACTACTAATCTGGGTTTGTTTTATAGAAAATCAAGTGATTACAGCTTAGTAGGATACTGTGATGCTGATTTTGCTAGAGACAAAGTAGAACGTAAAAGTACTTCTGGAAGCTGCCAGTTTCTGGGAGAAAATCTGATCTCATGGTCCAGCAAAAGACAATCCACAATTGCTCTATCAACAACAGAAGCTGAATACATAGCAGCAACTGGATGCATCACACAAATGCTCTGGATGAAAAGTCAACTTGAGGACTTCCAGATATTTGAGAGTAACATTCCTATCTTCTGTGACAATACTTCTGCCATTTGCTTAAGTAAAAATCCAATTTTACATTCTAGGGCTAAGCATATAGAAATAAAACATCATTTTATTAGGGACTATATTCAGAAAGGGATTTAAAATTTAAAATTTATTAACACAGACCATCAATGGGCTGATATTTTTACAAAACCACTTTCTGAAGATAGGTTCAACTTCATTCTGAAACATCTCAGCATGAAGCTCTGTCCAGAATAAAATTGTTTTAATTTTATATATTAACCTTCAGAACTTTGTTTATTTTTCTGTGAACTTCTGATCAATCTTCTTTCAGAATTTTAGAAAAGCAGATTATATCAGAATCTATCCATGAAGATCTGAGCGCTTCATTTCCAGGATAGAGATGCACTGTTCACTCAAGCAAACAAGTGTCATCCAGTCATCATCCATTTTCTGAGGCTGAACACGCGTTCACGTTTCTGAAAAGGCAAAGCGCTGATTGGATGCATTGAGACACATGTCATGGGTAACCGTTCCAAATATCTTTCTGAATCCCCTAAAATCAGCTGTCATTAAATGCTAATAATCATTATTAATTTCTCTCTCTCTTAAAGGTTTATGTTTTCAAAAACTTTTTAGAAATCTATTTAAACACTTCACACCATTTACACTTTTTACCTTCACTTTCGTTTTCTCTGAATATTTCTGTTTTCAGTGTTCTTCTTTCTCAAGAAAACCTTTCAATCTTTTTCACAAAAAAACCTCGTGTGAACATGGCTTCTTCCAGCTGAAGAACAAGTTCAAGAAGAAGATATTGAAGAAATCTCTGAGAAGCACCCTGTTTCTGAAGATCCTCAAGCTTCCTCTCTTGACAGGCAGACTCTGGAGGACTTGAAAAGATTTGATATGCTGATGAATGAAAGAATGGATAAGTAGGACACCAAGATTGATGCAATAGCGAACATGGTATCTCAGCAACAGGAAACCAGCAATCAAATCAAGAGCATGTTGGAAGCTCTGTTCACACGTCTTCCACCTTCCTCTTAGAATTTTCTTGTGTTTTCCTTGTTTTCTTTACATGTTTGTCTGTAATATTTTACATGTTCTGAACTTATCATTGCTTCTGTTTTTAATACAAACGTTTTTTTAGCTCTGATCATTTTAACTCTGATTATTTGTGCTTTTTGATAACTGACAAAAAGGGGGAGAAAGAATGATATTTTTCAATAACGGATTACTGAGACATAAGTCTCAAACATTCTAACATTCTGATATATTTGAATTTCTTTCTTATGAAAAGCTTACAGGTACAAGAATCTGATGAATCTGATGAACTCTGATAAAGTAAAGTTCTGATGCTCAAGGTCTCATGGAATTAAAGGGAAGTAATCAACTCAAGGGGAGTTTTTCTCTTTGTTGCTCTGATATCTTTTATTCCTTATCTTCTTATCTCTGATACCTTTTATTCGTTATTTGTTTATCTCTGATACCTTTTACTCTTTAATTTTAATTGAAAAAAATCAAGTTTTTGTCATCATCAAAAAGGGGGAGATTGTTAGAACATAGTTTAATTCTACAACCCTCAGTTAGAGTTTTGATGATAACAAAATACAAGATTAAATAAATTGTAAGATTTATATAAGACATATATGCTACTTAAAATTATGTTGGGTATTTACAAAAACTCTGATGGAATCAGCATCAGAATATCAGTATCAACATCAACATCAGAAGATATGTCAGCATCAGAAGATTAAACATGTGCTACACGCTGAAGTTACCAGATCATACGCTAAAGCCTGATGACCAGAATCTGCGCATAAAATACTCTGATTCTGATCAAGATCCTAACCAAGTCATCAACACTCAGAAGCGTCAGCATAAAGCAAATAACATTCTGATTACCATAAGCAGAGAAGACTCTGAAGTGTCAACGTTACTAAGCATTCAAGACATATTTATTACCAACGGCTTTATTCCAAGACACAGATCTTCTCAAAAAGGAAAGAATGTTATTAGCATTGAAATGGATTTATGGACAACCAACGTATCTCTTCCATGGCTATTTAAACAAGACTGTGTGAGAAAAGAAAAGGCTAATAATCTTCACGCATACACGCCTACGTAAACGAACTCTCTCATACAATTTGCTAAAGCTTTCCACCACGCCTACTCTATAGCATTAGCAGTCTAGTTTCTTCTTAAGCTTAATATTGTGTATTATCACAGTTGTGATATATAGTTTTACTAGAAAACCTCAAACACACTTTTGTTCATTTATCTGTAAGAGAATTTCCTTGAGATAAACCGGTATGTGGTTAGACTCAAGAAGGCTTTAAAAATTGTTAAAGTAGTTGTTTTATTCAGTTGAATATAGTGGATTAAGACCTCGTTGGAGAGAGGCGGAATCACCTTGACGGGTGGACTGGAGTAGTTTGAGATCAAACGAACCAGGATAAAAATAACGTGTTGTCTGCATTTGATTTCAAGTTTTACAATTCAACCCCCCTTCTTGTGTTTTTCACATCTTTAGTTCTATCTCAGTATCTGTTTAATTTGTCTACCTCCGAATTATGTTTCTCTTTAGTAAAGTTAAAGGAAGGCAATAGGTTTGGTTTCCGCAGTTGGCTGCTACCTTTTTTGGAATGATCATTCTGATTAAAGTTTAGCCAAGTGTTGTTAGTACCTGAGGCGGTTTTGTTTGTTTGTACTGATTGTGTATCTGTTTTACCAGCATATGCATGATATCAGTCATACATACATACATACATCATGCATGGATAAAGTTGACAAATCATTGTTCAATGACATTGTGTTCTGACCTTCCTACAACGCTCCTTGCTTAGATGGATCTGGTTTCCCCCCTTGAGTTTATTTCTCAAAGGATGTATCTTCGTTGACCGTCTTGCTCCAGTTTATTTCTGATTTGGATATGTGGTTGCATGACAATATTATTTACTTTGGATTTCTGAAAACATTGAGTTTTGGTTTGTGCATTTATTTTGCACAGGAAGACTTTATCTCCCCAGCAGGAATATTGTGGCATTTCCCCGGGAAGTCATATTTCTATCCCCAAAAAGTGATTTCTTTCAGCAATTCTCCATGGCAACAAGTAACAAGTCTTTTTATTTGAGACAACTTATGTTTGATCCTTGCCAGGCAGATTTCCTTGGTTAAAGAAGAAGTTGAGACCCGTTCTAGGTGAAACACCATAATTTTGGGGAAAAACTTTATGATATTTTCTCTTTCTACCTTCAGTGAACGTTGGTAGACCATTGGTGGTGAACGTCGGTGTTTATTATATTTTTGCTATCTTCAGTGAACGTTGATAGTTCATCGTCAATGAACGGCGGTGATATGATATGTTTTCTCTTTCTACCTTCAATGAATGTTGGTAGGACATCGGCAGTGAACGTCGGTGTTTATTATCTTTTTGCTATCTTCAGTGAACGTTGATAGTTCATCGTCAGTGAACGGTAGTGATATGATATATTTTATCTTTCTACCTTCAATGAACGTTGGTAGGACATCGGCAGTGAACGTCGGTGTTTATTATATTTTTTCTATCTTCAGTGAACATTGATAGTTCATCGTCAGTGAACTGCAGTGATATGATATATTTTCTCTTTCTACCTTCAATGAACGTTGGTAGGACATCGGTGGTGAACGTCGGTGTTTATTATCTTTTTTCTATTTTCAGTGAACGTTGATAGTTCATCGTCAGTGAACGACGGTGATATGATATGTTTTCTCTTTCTACCTTCAATGAATGTTGGTAGGACATCGGCATCGAACGTCGGTGTTTATTATCTTTTTGCTATCTTCAGTGAACGTTGATAGTTCATCATCAGTGAACGGCGATGATATGATATATTTTCTCTTTCTACCTTCAGTAAATGTTGGTAGGACATCGACAGTGAACGTCGGTGTTTATTATCTTTTTGCTATCTTCAATGAACGTTGATAATTCATCGTCAGTGAACGGCGGTGATATGATATATTTTTTCTTTCTACCTTCAGTGAATGTTGGTAGACCATCAGCAGTGAACGTCGATGTTTGTTATCTTTTTGCTATCTTCAGTGAACGTTGATAGTTCATCATCAGTGAACGGAGGTGATATGATATATTTTCTCTTTCTACCTTCAATGAACGTTGGTAGGACATTGTTGTACCCCAATTTTTTCCCCTAAGATTTCTGCATCATATCATATTGTTTCAATCATAACAAAATCACATTAGAGTTTTTGGTTCTTCTCCCTATCTTTAGCCTTTCTCTTTTGAGGAGTTACCAAGCACCTTGACTTGTTTTATTTTGTGATCATGGATATTTTGCTTTGATTTTTTCTCTAATTAATAAAATGAAATTTTGGTTTGTCTTACTTGTTAATAATGTAGGTAAAGGCAATGAGTTTTAGCAAGTTACTTCATGGGTTCATAAGTTTATTTCCATGCCCTAGTCAATAGCTTGAAAAATTCAAACCTCACCATTGAAGTTGTTTTGGAAGAATTGGTATGGAAGTGGTTTTGGTGGCCATGAGTCCTCATAATCATCCTCAACAATTTCTATTCACAAAGGAAGAACATTGGCACAAAAAGTTTGTTCAAACTTGGCAAAGTTCCTCAAAGCATTCTCTTGATCTAGAGGCTAGGGTTTTGGACTTAAAAGGAGCATATCTTGCTCATATTTTGGTATTTTTGAATGATTCCAAGGACATCCTTCTTTTCAAAGAGTTACCAACAAATCACTTCAAAAGTTACAAGGATTTTTCATGTGGAAGGAACTTGGTGAAGAAGAAAGATTACAAGTCATCCAGATGAATCTCCAATTTTTCATATGTGACTTAAAATGGTTATAACTTGGTCAATATTTATCACCTTGAGCCCATTCTTTTTTCATGATGATCCTAAGGATGTGTGCTTCATGCCTTATTTTATGTGCAAACTAAGAAAATTGATGGAAGTTTCCTTAAGAATGCAAAAGATTATAGGTCATTTCATGATTTTTGGCCAACTTCAACAAGTCATAACTTGCTCAAATTTTGGAGATTTTGAGTGGTTAAAATTGCCAAATTTCATTCAAGGGGTCTACTTCATTCCATCTTTTTTGTTCAAGATAAAATTCTAAAGTGGAAGGCCATGTTTGGATGCAAAAGATTATAGGTCATTTTTAAAGAAGAATTTGAAATATTTCTAAGTATGGAAAGTCAACTCTTTTTCTTCAACTTTGACTCCATGTAACTTTCAGCTCAAGCATCCATTTGATTCCATTATTTTTCCATTGCAAATCTTGTAACCTCATCTTTCCAAAGCATCAAGAATTATGCCCTAAGACCCCTTGAGGTGAAAATGCCATGGATTTGAATTTGGTAGTTTAAAACTGAATTTTGCACAAAGTCAGAATTTTGAAATCTTTGTTTTGGCTTCTAATCACAAGATTTGCACGCGTTTTTGTTTCTAATCATGTTTAGCAACTTGCCAGAAGTGATTAGCATCATGAAACGCACAATTTGGCTGAGTTTTGATCAAGTTTGAGTCACACTTTCTTCATGATGCAAACCCACACGAATTCCCTCCAAAACGCATCATTTGCTATTTCTTTTTATACCATTTGCTTCCCTATAAATAGAGGGTCACCCCCCATTATATTTCCCAAGTTTAGATAGCCAGAATCACCCTGCCAAACTTGCTTCACAACCAAGAATTCAGCTACTTCGAATTCTATTCTCAAGCCTTTTTTAGTCCAATTTTTCCATTAATTCACCTTCCTTGATCTTACCTGAAGCTAACCAGATAGTTACATTCAAGAATCATGCCCTATATTGCTCCATAGAAGTCCAGTTTCAGAGCTCTATAACTCAACTTCAATAGGTAGATTCCTTCATCAATTCTTCAAAACTATGATATCATTGTGTTTCTCTCATTATCTTGGTTCTAGTCGCAACACTTACAGTTCACTGGAAACACGTTTTGACCATGAATTTTCAAATCCCTTTTCAAAACTTTCCTTTGAAAAAGCTTGAGCTACCGTTTATATAAATTTGGCGCGGGGGTGTGATTGTCTTCGTCTTGAAGAGACGAAGCGAATGGCATAGGTATGAGCTTCTGATTCTACAGTTTGAGAGACCTACAATTCGTGATGGCTGGAGGTTTAAGATGACCAACGTGTCATCTTCTAACCAATGAAGGCGCGCCATCTGTATTTTTCAAATTCTGATTTTATTATTGATTCTGTACATTATTCATTAAAGACCATGATATGCACAGCGCGCCAGATCCCTTGGATTTGATTACTAACGCGTTTTGACTCTCATCCATTGGTCCACATCTTTTACTTTTATTTTCTTTTTCTGATTTTTATATTTTAATTGTTTTAAATTTCAAAAAATCATAGAAAATTCATTTTTAGTCCAAAAAATCTGAAAAATTCTGAAAAATATTTTTGATTATTCTATTTCTGATTTTTATATTTTCACAATTTAATTTTGTGTTTTGGTATTTTTTATAAATTTTACACTTATTTTATTTGTTTAAAATGTTTAAAAATACTTTTATACATTTTTAAATTCTAAAAAAATTATGGAATGATCCAATGATATTGTGACAAATATTGGTGACCTTATTTTATTTTTGTTTCTGAATTTACTATTTTTGTTTATTTTACCCATTTATTTTAATTTTTAAAAATAGTTTATGACTTTTAAAAATTCCCAAAAATTTTGTAAAATTACTTGGCCTCTTTTCTGATTTTTCTATGGTCTTATTTTTCATTTCTTGATTAATTTGAATATAATTGACATTTTCCTCATTATTTTCCATTTTTTAAAAACTTTTTTAAACCTTTTAATGTATATATTAATTATATTATTATTTTGTGATTATTTTCTGGCTGTCTTGGGTTGATTTTTTGATCATGGCTTTATTAACATCATTGGATCCATGGTGTTGAGTTTAACTCCACAAAAAATGGATGAATGATTTTAATAATAGTTTGATTAAATATTAATCAAATGTGGTTTCTCTTTTTACCCTAATTCCTCTTCATCTCATCCCCTTCTCATTGTACTAAATGTTGTTGGAGCATGATCTCTATATCATGTCTCAAAACAAATGGTGCATAGATTGCTATTGACCGGCCTCAAAATAGGTGCGACTTCTATATAAGTCCACTTACGATTGCTTAACATAGCGCTAAATTTTGTCCCGATTCGAATAAATGATCATTTGTGGCCCAAACGTATGATTGCAAGCCCAAGTATGTTAATTTGATCTCTTTAATCCAATAACCTTATTCATTGTGTGGAGGCTTTGGTTCTACCAATCCTCTAATGGATCTACAACACCTTTGGTCAACGCGGATCACTTAAACATCGTTGATCATTAAATGATACTTATGAGAATTCCAAATGGATGATATACTTGACAAAAAGCAAATGCAACTTGTTGTGTGGAGGCTTTGGTTCTACCAATCCTTTAATGAGTTCCAATTGCAAGTTACAAGATGATCATCCAACTAACCACTAATTATTGACTTGTTTATTTTATGCCTTTATTCTTTTATGCTTTATGTACTATTTATCTTTTAGCATTTTACATTTCATGTCATTTTCATCTTTTCTCATTTGAGCATTTATTTTCTTGTCATTTTTACTTTGCTCACCTGAGCTTTTCTTTTTATTTTCCTAAGATACTTAATAATCAACTTAAACCCTAAAAAACTCTCAATGGTACTTTGACTATTTGGTTACTATCCTTGGCATTATGGAGCATGGGACTTTTTATTGGACTTAGGATTAGAAACCTTGGCCTATCTTGGAGACCTTGTGATCTTATCTGATTATTTTTTCTGGAGCTCTTGAGGTTTACCTTAAGACATTGGGTTGCTTGTTTGTTTTTGTGTGCAGGTTTATGTGATTACATCCTTTGTTTATAATCTGGAATTCACCCGTATACAGCCGTTACTCTGCCCAATTTTTATGAAGACTTAATACAATTGAAGAGGTCTAGTATCTTTGCATGCTTGGGTTCGATCCAAAGAATGGGAATTCTATCTTGGCTTATAATGTCAAGTTTTGGCTTCTTGTTGGTTAGATGGTTCTTATCCTTAGCTTTTACATTATGCTTTAGGATAGTCTCTTCTTCTCCTCCCATCTTCTTTGATTTCAAAAATCCTCTCCTCCTTTTGAAACTCTTCTTATTTTAAAACTTAAACACTTTCATAATAAACTTGGACTTAGGTCCATGCATTTTCAAAAGCATTTTCATCAATAAACTTCAATAAACTTAATAATACCTTGACATTTTTTTAGAAGACTAAAAGTCAATCAATCTCATTTCAAATCATTTTTCCACTTTGGCTTTTATCTTTAAACTTTTCTCAAAAGATTAGACTCTTGTCAATCCTTGTAGTAATGAAAACAACTATACTTCTACAACATGTAGTGAAGAGAGATATTTTCCACTTGGGTGTTGAGTAAGGCATTGTTGATTTTAAAATCCAAGCCATATCCTCCACTTTGAGATGATGCAAATTCTCCTTTCTCATGATTGTGGGTAGTAAGTATGTTTTCCACACGGACAATGACGATGATGTCTTATCTCTTAAAATTAACCAACACACTTTGTGTTTCAAACTTTTAAAAGAGGAACTACATGTACCCTGATCCCCTATTTCACGAAAGGTGGTACGTAGGCACTAAAGGTTCGCAACCGCGGCGGGTGCAAAAATAATTAAAAAGAAAAATAATATTTCTTTTCTCACCTCCACCATCCATTTTATATACAACACATTTTTTATAGCGAAAATATACAGATTTTACAAAGAGGTTCCTGTGGAGTACCGTAGATGTTTAGGGTGCTAATACCTTCCCTTTGTATAACCAACCCCCTTACCTTGAATCTTTTCCCCTTTTTTGGGTTATTCGCTCTTTTCCCATTCCTTTGGAAACAATAAAGTGCGGTGGCGATTTTTATTTTATGATTTTTATAAAGTCTAGTCAATCCAATGGCTTAGTCTTGAACATTTCTACCGCTACAGACATCGGCAGTGAAGGTCGATGTTTATTATCTTTTTTTCTATCTTCAGTGAACGTTGATAGTTCATCGTCAGTGAACAGCGGTGATATGACATATTTTCTCTTTCTACCTTCAGTGAACGTTGGTAGACCATCGGAAGTGAACATCAGTGTTTGTTATCTTTTTGCTATCTTCAGTGAACGTTGATAGTTCATCGTCAGTGAACGGTAGTGATATGATATATTTTATCTTTCTACCTTCAGTGAATGTTGGTAGGACATTGGCAGTGAACGTCGGTGTTTGTTATCTTTTTGCTATCTTCAGTGAACGTTGATAGTTCATCATCAGTGAACGACGGTGATATGATATGATATTCTCTTTCTACCTTCAGTGAAAGTTGGTAGACCATCGACAGTGGACGTCGATGCTTATTATCTTCCTCTCTGATTCAATTCTTTTGGTCCACCAGTGATTTACTTTCCTGGTGGGGTTGCTCCTTTGTTTCTTTATTTTTGTTGCAATCCCAAGTGGTACTTTGCGTCTCTTTGGTACTGTTCATATGCATTCATATGCATAAGCATTTGCATGGTATATTAAGGCCAAAAATAGGGTTTGTTTTATATTTAAGTATCTTCGATCACGTCGACACGAATATTTTCAACCTTCGTATCTCCGGATAGAAGAAACTTAAATAAGGGCAGCTGTTGTACCCCAATTTTTGCCCTTAAGATTCCTTCATCATACCATGTTGATTCAATCACAATAAGATCACATTAGGGCTTTTAGTTCTTCTCCCTATCTTTAGTTTTGCTCTTTTGAGGAGTCAACAAGCACCTTGACTTGTTTTCTTTTGTGATCATGAATATTTTGCTTTGATGTTCTTTCTAATTAATAAAATGCAATGTTGGTTTGTCTTACTTGTTAATAATGTAGGTAAAGGTAATGAGGTTTAGCAAATTGCTTCATGGGTTCATGAGCTTATTTCCATGCCCTAGTCAATAGCTTGAGAAATTCAAACTTCACTATTGAAGTGGTTTTTCAAGAAATGGCATGACAAGGCTTACTTTGGTTCAAAATATCTTAAAGTTATCAAAATTGATTCAAAAGTACAAGGGGTTAAGGGAAGAAGTTGTCATGATTGGACAAGGTCTTGTTCCTATTGTTCACAATAGAACATTTCTCTAAAATTTCAAGATATGGAAGTGGTTTTGGTGGCTATGAGTCCTCATCATCATCCTCAACAACTTCTATTCACAAAGCAAGAATATTGGCACAAGAAGTTTGTTCAAACTTGTCAAAGTTCCTCAAAGCATTCTCTTGATCTAGAGGCTAAGGTTTTGAACTTCATAGGAGCATATATTTCTCACCTCTTGGTATTTTTGAGTGATTCAAAGACATCATCTCTTCAAAGAGTTACCAACAAATCACTTCAAAAGTACCAAGGAGTTTTCATATGGAAGGAACTTGGTGAAGAAGAAAGATTACAAGTCATCCAAATGAATCCCCAATTTTTCATATGTGACTTCAAATGGTCATAACTTGGTAAATTTGTATCACCTTGAGTCCATTATTTTTCCATGGTGATCTTGAATATGTGTACTTTGTGCCTTCTTTTATGTGCAAATTGAGAGAATGTATGGAAGTTGCCTTAAATATGCAAAAGATTATAGATCATTTCATGATTTTTGGCCAACTTCAACAAGTCATAACTTTCTCATTTTTTGGATATTTTAAGGGTTTCAAATTTCAAAATTTCATTCAAGAGATCTACTTCATCCCATATTTTTTGGTCAAGAGCAAATTCTAAGTGGAAGGCCATGTTTGGATACAAAAGATTATAGGTCATTTTTGAAGAAGAATTTGAAATATTTCTAAGTATGGAAAGTCAACTCTTTTTCTTCAACTTTGACTTCATGTGACTTTCAGCTCAAGCATCCATTTGATTCCATTATTTTTCCATTGCAAAGCTTGTAACCTCATCTTTCTAAAGCATCAAGAATTATTCCCTAAGACCCCTTGAGTTGGAAATGCCATGGATTTGAATTTGGTAACTTGAAACTGAATTTTTCACAAAGTCAGAATTTTGAAATCTTTGTTTTTGTATTCTAATCACAAGATTTCCATGCGTTTTTGTTTCTAATCATGTTTAGCAACTTCCCAAAAGTGTTTAGCATCATGAAACACGTGATTTAGCTGAGTTTTGACCAAAATTGAGTCACACTTTCTTCATGATGTAGACCCACACGAATTTCCTCCAAAACGCATCATTCACTCTTTCTTTTGATCCCATTTGCTTCTCCTATAAATACATGAGCTATCCCATTCATTTTCCCAAGCTTAGAGAGCCAAGAACACCCTGCCAAAACCTCACACGAACCCACTTTTGTTGAATTCAGTTTTTGAAATTTAAGCTTCCTTTTCCAAAACTCTTTGCGCATTCATCATCCTTGAACTTCATACAAACTCCCTAGCACTTAAACCAATCAAAACGAACCTTAATTCAAGCTACAGAAGTCCAGTTTCAAAGCTTCTTACTTGAACTTTGAAAAGGTAGAATTCTCCACCATTTAGATCCAAATCAAGCACTAATATATTCTAATCATTTGTCTGATTCTAATGTTGCTTACAATTTTTAAATCCATTGAGAATTGAGAGAGAAATCTCAAGTTGAAGGTGCTCGCTATTTTCTGAGATTTTGAATCATATCTCTCTCCATACCTTATATAAATTTGGCGCGATAGTTGTGTTAGAATCGTCTTGAAGAGACGAGTTCAATGATGCTAGCCAGGGATCCTAATTTTTCTATTTGAAGGATCTCACAAAATCCCCATTGCAGGGTGTTTGGAGGTTGAAGATGATGACATGTCTCGTCTCAGCCAATGATAGCGTGTCAAACGTTTTAATTTCATTGGTCGCCCTTTTTCTGATCACATGTGTGTTTCACTAAGGTCCATATCAAGTACAACGCGTCTGGTCCATTGGATTAACTTACTAACGCGTTTTGACTATGATCTGATGGTCCACATCTTTTTGGTTTTATTTTATTTTCTGTTTTTATATTTTATTTGATTAAATTTTCAAAAATTCATAACTATTTTATTTTTTATCCAAAAATTATGAAAAAAAATTCACAAAAATACTTTGAATTATTTCTGATCTCATGAATATTTTTTCACATTTTTATTTTGAAATTTGGTATTTTTTATATTTTTTGTATTATTTGCTTTCTTTTAATCACTTAAAAAATACTTTCTGACATTTTTTAATTCTGAAAAAATTCATAAATATTATTTTGCATATTTTTAACTTTCTGAAAATTTTATGTTGAGGTTTACTATTTTTGATCTATTTTATGTTTGTTTTAGCAATTTTAAATAGTTTAAAAATAGTTTCTGACTTTTAAAAATTACCAAAATTTTTATAAAAATATTGGATCCATTTCTGATTTTTCTATGGCCTTATTTTTCATTTCTTGATTAATTTGAACATAATTCATATTTTCTTCATTATTTTCTATTTTTAAACATTTTTTAACCTTTTTTAATATATATATTAAATGTGATATTATTTTGTGATTATTTTCTGGCTGTCTCGAGTTGATTTTTTTTATCATGACTTTATTAACATTATTGGATCTTGGGTGTTGAGTTCAACTCCACCAAAATGGATGAATGATTTTAATAATAGTTTGATTAAAATTTTAATTTCAAAAGTGGTTTATTCATCTTTTTACCCTAATCCTCTTCATATCATCCCCTTCTTATTGCACTAAATGTTGTTGGAGCATGATCTCTATATCATGTCTCAAAATAAATGGTGCATAGATTGCTATTGACCGGCCTCAAAATAGGTGCGACTTCTATATAAGTCCACTTACGATTGCTTAACATAGCGTTAAATTTTGTCCCGATTCGAATAAATGATCATTCATGGCCCAAACTTATGATTGCAAGCCCAAGTATGTTAATTTTATCTCTTTGATCCAATAACCTTGAGATCCATTGTGTGGAGGCTTTGGTTCTACCAATCCTCTAATGGATCTACAACACCTCTGGGCAACGCATATCACTTAAACATCTATGATCATTAAATGGTACTTACGAGAATTCCAAATGGATGATATACTTGACAAAAAGCAAATGCAACTTGTTGTGTGGAGGCTTTGGTTCTACCAATCCTCTAATGAGTTCCAAATGCAAGTTTCAAGATGGTCATCCAACTAACCACTAATTATTGACTTGTTTAATCTTATGCTTTTATTCTTTTTTTATGCTTTATGTACTATTTACTTTTAGCATTTTCATTTCATGCCATTTTCATCTTTGCTCATTTGAGCATTTATTTTCTTGCTATTTTTACTTTGCTCACTTGAGCTTTTCTTTTCTTTTCTTAAGACACTTAATAATCAATATAAACACTAAAAAAACTCTTAATGGTAATTGGACTATTTGGTTACTATCCTTGGCATTATGGAGCATGGGACTTTTTCTTGGACTTAGGATTAGAAACCTCGGCCTATCTTCGAGACCTTGTGATCTTATCTGATTATTTTGTCTAGAGTTCTTGAGGTTTACCTCAAGACATTGGGTTTCTTGTTTGTTTTTGTGTGCAAGTTTTTCTGTGATTATATTCTCTGTTTGTAATCTGGAATTCACCCGTATACAGTCGTTACTCTGCCCAATTTTTGTGAAGACTTAATACACTTGAAGTTTGGTTCTCTCAAGAGGTCTAGTATTTTTGCTTGCTTGGTTTCAATCCAAATAATGGGAATTCTACCTTGGCTCATAATGTCAAGTTTTTGCTTCTTGTTGGTTAGATAATCCTTATCCTTAGCTTTTACCTTATGCTTTAGGATAGTCTCTTCTTATCCTCCCATCTTCTTTAATTTCAAAAATCTTCTCCCTCCTTTTGAAAACCCTTCTTGTTTTGAAACTTAAACACTTTCATAATAAACTTGGACTTAGGTCCATGCATTTTCAAAATATTTTCACAAATAAACTTCAATCAACTTAATGATACCTTGACTTTTTTTTTGTGAGAAGACTAAAAGTCAATCAATCTCATTTAAAATCATTTTGCCACTTTGGCTTTTATCTTTAAACTTTTCTCAAAAGATTAGACTCTTGTCAATCCTTGTAGTGATGCAAACAACTATACTTCTATGATATGTAGTGAAGTGAGATATTTTCCACTTGGGTGTTGAGTGAGGCATTGTTGATTTTAAAATCCAAGCCATATCCTCCACTTTGAGATGATGCAAATTCTTCTTTCTCATGATTGTGGGTAGTAAGTATGTTTTCCATACGGACAATGACGATGATGTCTTATCTCTTAAAATTAACCAACATACTTGTGTTTCAAATTTTTAAAAGAGGAACTAAGTGTACCCTGATCCCCTATTGCACATAAGATGATACGTAGGCACTAAAGGTTCGCAACCGCGGCGGGTGCAAAAATCATAAAAAATATATTTCTTTTCTCATCTCCACCATCCATTTTATATACAACAAATTTTTATAGCCAAAATATACAAATTTTACAAAGAGGTTCCTACGGAGTACCATATATGTTTAGGGTGATAATACCTTCCCTTTGCATAACCAACCCCCTTACCTTGAATCTTTCCCCCTCTTTTTGGGTTATTCGCTCTTTTCCCATTCCTTTTGAAACAATAAAGCGCGGTGGCGATTTTTATTTTGATTTGTATAAAGTCTAGTCAATCAAATGGCTTAGTCTTGAACATTTCTACCTCTACACATAGGTTCTTCTGGTCGAAGTGTCTCCAACTTAGATTTCTTCAATCTATTTTTTGGTCAATAAGACCAATATGTTGTGGGTGTCGAATTTAGGAGCTAACAAATTGCCCCCCAAGAATGTCAATTTCGACACAAGAAGAAATAGTCATTCTTTGATGTATCTATTCGACACTTGTAAGCTTTTTAACCACAAAAGCTTATTGTACGATTTTTATCTTCCACCAACCACTGCTGGTATTAGGGTCATCATTACACTTTTCCAAGACGTCACTATCAATTAGTCGTTACATGCTGCCATGAAGGCCATTATCCCTATAACCTAGTAAAGCATGGCAAACGTCTCCATTACCTGTCCGTATAACTTCCTTAAAGCTCCCCACGTGTCCCACTCACTTTGCAACATTAAATGATTTTGAGGGAAAACACTCTTCCCTGGCCACTATAAATAGCTACGAGCACTTCTCTTTGGAATTTTTTACAAACGCTTGAAATTCCTTGTTTCCCTGTATTCAAAGAAACCTTTGAGAACTTCATCTCTTTCATTGTTCTTCTACCAATATAGCCATGCCTTTCCTCTCAAATGCTCCAAACAGCCCCAAAACCAAAGATGCCTCCGATTCACAAGAACAACCAGAATTTTTCGCAACTAGCTCTATCCATGCCTTGAATGGGGAACGAAAGTTCGTTTTGGAACCCATGACTAAAGAATGGTGTGATTCCTACAACTTACAGGTACTCATTCCTGTTAGATATTCTGGGAAAATGTATGCCATGTCTGGTCCATTGTCTGCATGTATCGAAAACCCTAAGCAGAACATCACTTTCTTCCCAACTCACCCTAGGCTCAAGCCTATAGGTTGCGCAAAGAAGCCCAGAGATGAACCTGAGGATGCAACTCCTGCTAATCAACATCATTCTCAAACGAAAGAAGACATAAACCTCCAGTTTATGAATAAAGGGAGCTGGATCTTTAGGTCTTTCCCTAGCCTGACATCGGGATATTCATAATGGTTGAATAATATGGAAACAGTGCAAACCCAAATCTGGAAAGACATGGGGATTTATGATCTGGTCATGCTATCGAAGACTGGGTTATCCTATTGTCCCCTCATGATGGTATCCTCTTTGTACTTTTGGGATAACTCATATTTTACCTTCCATTTACCTTGTGGAATGGTGACCCCTACTCTCTTCGACATAGCAGCCATCACTGGTCTTCGACCAACTGGTGACTACTTCGATCCGGAGGATATGTCTGAGGATACCATTGGGTTTTCGGCTACAAAACCCACATATACTACTTTCATCAAACACTTTCATGACAAATCTAACAACACTGTTTCTGAAGTGGAACACATAGCTTTTTTAGCTTTGTGGTTGTCTCATTTTGTCTTCTATACCAAGTCACTCCAAGTGACGAAGAAAATGCTCACTATTGCTACTCAGCTTCATCATGGCTACAATCTTTATTTGGCTGAATTAATTTTGGCCAACCTTTATGAGTCCATAAGTAATGGTGTGACTCAACTTAAAGTTATAGGTGATAGAGCCAGTTTGATCCTTTATGGCTTCTCCAACTTTGGCTCAATTCCACGTTCAAATCATTTCTTCTCCAGAAGAATAAAATCAATGAGAAAGCCCCAGAGATCCTTAATAGGAGGGTCGAAGGCACTAGGTTGGCTCTGTTGACTCCAACAGATGAAGGTCAACAATTTCAGAAAGTGTTTACCAGCTTCGTAATGATGTTTGTGAAGCGCAAGGAATTCGTTTTGACCATGGCTCCCTTTGCCAATCAAAAGGTTGGTCTGGTATGGTTTACTCGACCATATCCCTCGACTGAGGATGGGGATTGTTTCGAAGAGTATGTGGCTATTTGGGAGTCTTTTCTTCGCCCAAGAATTATGCCACTGAGATTCAAAAGTTCGAAGAATCAGCTGAGCTTGATTTCTTATCAACCGAACCTCGTTTCTCGCCAGTTTGGCATAATTCAATCACTCCTAAACCCAATCTATACCCGAGAAAAGTCTTTGTTGTATTATAATGCAGACTATTTGGAGGAGGCTGCTACCAAGCAAATTGGTAGGTACGTTGGTCGAACGTACTAACCTTGTTTGACTTCAAACTCAACTTTCAGTGTTCGCCCATCTTTAAGGCTGGTGGAAGCAATACTAGGCGGAGATTTCTTCGATGCAAAAGACTTTGCTGACCATCTTCAAGAGGTGTTTCTGTTGGTCTCTGACAAGATCAAGAAAGGTGCTCTTTCTTCTTTAGAGCAAATGCTTTATTTTTCTTTGATTTAATCATTTGATATCTGGCTCATGTTTTCTTATTTTCTAGTCGTCAAGAGAACTACTGTCAAGAAAGCCGCTGAAAGCGCGAAGGGAGGAGACCCTTCCACAAAACCTCCACCACAGGTAAATACTTTTCACCCTCAATTTCCTTTAACACACCACCAATGCTTACGTTTTTGACTCTTTTCTTTTTTAGGCCACCAAGAAATCTACGCCAACAAAGAGGAAAGTCCAGGAAGTGACACTCTCTAGTGATGATGAAGACACACCTCCTATCCCTCTCAAGAGACAGAAGAAGCCAACTCCCATTTTTGAACCTCGCCTGAAAACCAAGATTAACGTTACAGGCACCAGACCTAAACCTACTCCTATCATCATTCAAGAGCCAACTGAACAAGAAATAACTGCTAGAATGAATGATCCAAGAGAGAGAGACAATTCAAGCCCTGGTGCTGGTTCCACCCCAGGTAATAATTTCGACCATCTAAGATTATTCCTTGAATTAGTTTTGCAATAATTATAATAATAACCTCTCAATCCCCAACACATTGCTGGCACTTCCAAACAGGCTCCTGTACCTGTAGAAGATTTTGTCACCTTACTAAACAACGAAGGCAATCCCACTTACAGGCCTTCTTCAGCAAAATGATCTTTTGTAAGTTCAGCTAGTGAGGTGAACCAGACTTATGAACATCAAACTGCAGCCATTAGGGAGCCAAATAAAGGAGTCTTTAGTGAGGAAGATTCTGACTTGCCACACACAAATCTCAGGACTCCACAGGCTACTGATGATGAGCAGGGAGGAGAAGAAGAAGTTGTTGAAAATGAAGTCGAAACAGAATTAGAGGGTGCACCAGATGGAGGAAATCAAAATGAGGACAATCTTGCATCTGCTAGCAGAGGAAAATCCACAGAGGGGGAGAGAAATCCTGCAAACATTGAAGGTGTCCATGTCCAACTACAAGATCTATCAGTCAGAGAAAATGTGGCTCGTGTCACCAGTGAAAGAGTTACTTTGACAAGATCCCGTACTAACGAGGACTTGGTGCTTCTTAAATGGAATAATACTCTTGGCTATTTGAATTCCATTCTCAAAGGCAGATAAAGTTCCTCTGATCAAAGCCATGATACTTCGACTGTATCTGGAAAATCTACCTCGGCTTCTCCCCTTGAAGAGGCGCTTCAGAAAGTTAAGGCTAAACTTTTTAAGAGAGATTTTATGTTGACCTTGGAGGGAGAACCTACTGCCCTTTACTTTCTGAAGAATACTTTAAAAGTTGTCGACCTTCTTGTTGCCTCTCCTGATATAACTAGCATCATTCTGGATTTGACTTTGATCATTGATCAGGCTTCAACTGATTACAATCTCTGAAGGACTCTCAATCATGAAATTGAAGAGGCCAGTGGCCGTGTAGGCGCTACCTGGGTTACTTCTACTGAGTTAGCTTTGAAACTAAATGATCTATCGAAGAAATGAGAAGCTAGGCAAAAATAGGTCGAAGAGATTGACCAAAGTACAACCAGCATGAAAGCTCAGATCAAAGAATTGGAGGCCAATATTGCCGCAAATGACAAACGCAAAGAAGAGCTTCTTTCCTTCAGCAACGATTCTGAGAGCCAAGAGGAGCTTAACAATGGGTTGAAATATGGTGAACAGGCTCAAGACTTGGATGCAAAGATCGAGACTCTCCATCAGTCGAGGGCTCTGTGTGAAAGACGCTTGGAACTCCAGAAGATCAAATATCTCCAAATTAAAGCCAATCTTCCATTTTGATTTAGACTTCTTGTTTGTAAAATGATGTTTATGTAATGACTTGGAGCCATTTTGGCTGATTTTAATGCATCTTCCATTTTGGTTGTATACTTCGACTAAGATTAAACGCTGACTATTTTGACCTCTCTAAGTGCGGGTCTATACTTTTTTAAGCATTTACCATTCACTCTCAAGAGTCTTTTATCTTCAGTTAATTCTTTGATCTCGTAGGCACCACCAGGAAATACCTAGATAATCTTGAAAGGTCCTTCCCATTTAGGAGACCATTTTCCCATGTTCCTATCCTTTCGATCCATTGGGAGAATTACTTTCCATACCAGATCTTTAGGAAATAATGTCTTGGGTTTTACCCTATTTTTGTAAGATTTTTCCACTCTTTTCATCTGTATCCTTAAGAGATTGAAAGCTCTCAGTCTTTCTTCGTCTAAATCAACCAGTTCATCTAACATCATATTCCAATAAGATTCAGAAGGGATATCTTGATGTCTCTGAATTCTTGTTGACTGCAGAAAGATTTCAACTAGCAACACTGTGTCATGACCAAAGGTCAATCGAAATGGTGTCGTATTGGTAACTTCCTTAGGAGAAGTTCGACATGCCCATAAGATTTGGTCCAACGTCTTATGCCAACTTGTAATATTGTGGCATAACCGACTGTTAATACTGGTTTTTTGTTTGTGTTTGCAAATGTTGCGGTAAGCAAGGGTCGCCATCGACTTTTCTTTTATCCAAATTAAGGAAAGAATGAAAAGAAGAGAAAAAGACCTTTTCGATAGTTTTCTGAGTAAGGGGGGTAGATTATGGAAAGGGAAGGTATTAGCACCCTTTCTATCTGTAGTTATCCACGGGATCTTAGAGGTTTTCTCATTTTGAAATACCTTTGTGCTTTGTGTATTTTAAAATGCCTTAGTATGGAGAACTTTGTAATGTTTCTCGGGATAGTGGAGAAAGTATACAAAGTGTTTTGAAAAATGTTTTTGAAAATTAGTATTTGTGTAAGTGCAAAATGTTTTGAGCAAACTTCTAACAGCTATCTAATTTGTACTCGAAAAAGGTTATTCTTTTCCTCCTATCCTTTACACAATGCTATCCTACTATTAGTGAGTAGGTAGCCTTGTCGTTGGATGTTTGAGGGGCAATCGAAGGGACGTTACGGTCACGAAGGCAACTTGGCAAGAAATTTTAGTAACTGTCCTAAAGTTTCTAAGATCACTTTAAATCGAGGCAACGTTGAAAGGGTCATTGAGGGACTTGTGATCTTTCGAACTAGAGGACAACCACTAAAGATTCTCGCGTTTCGAGAATTGTGACCGTTTTCCGAAGGCAACCAAAGTGGGGTACCCTAGAGGTGTATATGTGCATGTGATTCAATTCAGTTTATTTATATTGTGTTAAGTTCGCTAGCGTTGATTTTCAATCTTGTCATACAATCCTATTAGTTTAGTAGTTAATATATACAGTAATTAAAAATGCAGAAATGTAAAGTGCGGAAACATAAATCTTACGCTATTACAGGTATTTGGGGATTAATTACATGTCCCAAACTTGGAAAAATAAAGGAAACCGATAAAAAGTCCTAGTTAATTTCTATTACATCCCGTGAGCAGTTACAATAAGTTGAAAAATGCAGAAGTTAATAAACGCGCAAACAAATTAAAAAGAACGTCTAAAAATCCTAAGGTAAAAGGAAATCTTTTTGTTTTGTTTTGTTTTGTTTATGAAAGAAAATAAAGTCTAAGTCTATTTAATTTTAATATTAAGAAAGATGTTAAAGTAATTAAATTAATTAGTTAAAATTTTTGATTAAAAACAAACTGAACCTAATTTTTTTGTTGTTTTTTATTTACTGTTAATTTAAAAGAGAACTAAGAAAGGAGTACGTAATACAAAGGAAAGAAATGAAAGAAGCAAGTCCTTCGATCCAAAGGACAAGGAGTTTTCAATGCAGAGGAGAATGGTTATCCTTCGATCCAATGAAGGAAGCTGTCCTTCAATCCAGTGAGGGAAACTATCCTTCGATTCTTGGAAGGAGGTGGTCTCCGATCTGGATCTGCAAACATACATGTTAGAAAGAAAACAAAAATGCCTGACCTGGGATTGGAACCCATGTCCTTCATCCAGCGCACACCTTCCTTTACCGTCTGAGTTCAATCGAAGTGAAGGAAACTAATATTGAATCTTGCAAGTTTGTTAGTTTCAAAACCAAATAAGAAAAAAAATATTCCATACGAAATCAACCCCTGAACCCGAATCTGGGGTTGTTTCGATCTGCAACGGTCTATACCATGGATTTCGAAAGTGATATGTTTCGAAAACCTCTAGCCATGGTAACCTACAATTTCAGCACTTAAGCCCTCATGTAAAACATCAGACCTTTTTTAATCATTATCACAAACATATATGCATGCATTAAATGGATCAAAAATACATATTTCAACAAGTTTGAATCAAAGAAATATACCAAACCGATTATTACCGTGGGGGTGTTTTGGGATGCGTTGGGCTTGTGTGATGATTGGGGATGGCTTCTGGAATTGGATTGAAGGTGACTACACTGTGATCATAAAAACTTGAAACAATTTCAAAGTTTTGTGGAGTTTTTTAGTGAGGAAGGTTGCGCGTATGATGTAGTCTCCTCTAATCTTTTTTCATGACTCTTTCTAGGTTGTGTCTCTGTCCTTTTTTTAGGCTTGCAAATACCACCTTTATATAGAGTAGATGGAGGGGACAAGGTAGGAGGGAAATAAGCATGCTCAATAATGCTCTTTAAGAGCCATAAACCAATATTTGAAACTTGGCAGAAGGTAAGGAATTCTTGTCTCTTTTTGAATTTGAATGAATGTGGACACCTTTGGCTTTCGAATACCTTTAATCCATGACCTTCGATTGGACCACTTGTATATATTTCGAATGGGTCTTTTGAATGGACCTTTTCTGTACCCTTCGAATGGGCCTTTGGTTGCCTCCTTCGAATGGACTTTTTGAGTGTCTTTCATATGTATGTTCTATGCCCTCTTCGAATGGGCCACCAAGGTGTGTCCTTCTAATGGCTCAAATCTCATCATTGGGGCCTCTTCGATTGAGCCCCTACTCAGCTAGCCCCAACAAAAAACTCTTTCCAGGCTAATCGAAGCTTCCTTCAGAATGCTTGTGCAGGAAACTTGAGTATGGCAATATGTGGGATTTTGGGCCAACCAGCATCTTTGCATATCTCTCTTTCGTTTTGGCTAGTGTTGTACCCCAAAATTTGCCCTCTCATGTCTCAAGGACTTTTAGAATCACTTCAGTCAAGTTTCAAGCTTCAGATCACATTTTCTAAGAAGAATCATTCAAATTATCAAAAGGGGGCAAAATGAGCAAAATTGGGGTTTCAGCTGGAAAAAGTCAACCAGGCGCTGAAAAGTCAAACTTTGACTTTTTGACCAAATTTGAGTCCCAAAAATCACATTATGTCAAGACATCCAAAAATATGGAATTTGATCATCAAAAATCAAGAGAATAAAAAATCCAACTTTACAAGACTTTGAAATTTTTCTAAGTATTTTCTATACTTGGTTAATTTCATTTGCTTCATGACATTTTTTACTACAATTCCAAATAATTCAAAATGATTCAAGTAATTCAAGTCATTACAAAGTGGTATTTTTGCAAGTTTACAAATCCTAAACTTTGTATTGCTTGGACTTTTTTTCCTTTGATTCAAAACCTTGCCACAATGTTTTGTCTTTGATACAATATGCATAAGTTGCTCCACAAACCAAACTTGTTTCATGCTACAAACTATGTTGTCCAAGTTATTGTTGAACAAAAATGATAAGCTACTTCTATACATTGCCACAACACTCCAAACCCTTGCTCATTTGCTGTCTTACAAAACCTTGTGCCATGCTGCACCATAAACCTGTCATAAAACCTGCATTGCTGTCCTATACAATCCAAAATATGTCCACAAAACCAGTCAAAAACTGCTCTATGCATTCTTCCCCAACCTGCATCATAACATCCCCAAAATTGCACCAAAATGGCAAAAGAAAATTGTGTGAATAAAGTATCAAAACAGTAGGCAAAAACAGTTCAAAATTACCTATTTTGTTTCCCCCCCAAACCTAAGTCAATGGTCTACAAAAAGGGACTGTTTCATAAGACATAGGGGTTGGAATTTTTGGAGAGAAAAACAGAACTTTTGTTAAACTCTGCTCATTCATAAAACCCAGCTCATTTCATAAAAAACTCAGTTCATCCATAAAACCTTTGCTCATCTTCATAAAAAACTCAGTTCATCCATAAAAACTTTGCTCATCTTCAACTCTGTTTTCACTCACAAAACAGAAAAATCCTCAATCCATTGTTGTACAACCTTGCAAACTTTCCCCTAAACCAACTACCCAAACATCTCATATACATCACATGGAGATTGTTCTAACATAAAAACCGTTTCTATAACACCTTTATCATCACCTTCCAAGCATAAACAAAAAAAAACAATACTTTACACCTTTGACTGGGTTGGAGCGATTCTGGAACCTGGTCACACAGATCAAGGATTGGAGTAGCTCTAAAGAGGAGTTCGGTTATTCATCACTTTGCATCCAGAGATATCCATACGTATTCCAAAGTTTCGCTTCAAGAGGTATATTTTTTCTTCAAACTGTAATATCTTTTTCCATACATCATTTGTTGTTTGTGTCCAAAAGATATGTAAAAGATAAGTCAAAAAAGAGAAAACTTAGTAATAAAGAGCATGACAGGGGCTGACACGGGTGCCCGTGTCGCACGACACGACCGTGTCAGCTCCTCTGTTTAAACAAATCTCGCAAAAATGCAGGTAAGGGGCTGCCACGGGTTCCCGTGTCACAGGACACGGCCGTGTCAGCCATATTGGAAATTTACGCTAACAAAAATGCAGGTCAGGAGCTGACACGGGTGCTCGTGTCACTGGACACGGACCGTGTCATTTTAGCTGGTACAGAAAAGGAAAAAATGTGCATGGACTATTACAGAAGCTGACACAGGCGCTCGTGTCATAAGACACGGTCCGTGTCAGACCAGACAGCATAAATTTTGATTTTCTTTTGATCTTTTGATTTTATTTTCATTCAATTTGGTTGTAATAATTAGGATTTTTATTTTTGCAACCCCCACTTGTACACTTGTATACCCCATCCCTAAAAAAGCATGTAATAGTGTAGGACCTTTATTTTCCGCATTTTTGCTTTCATAAATGTTAGTAATTAGAGTGTATGACAAGATAAAACCAACAAGTAGACCACCCTAATCAAAGACTAAACGCATGCAATCAAATACACCATTCACACATGCACCCCTAGGGTAATCTCGCTTTGTTGCCTCGGAAAACAGTCATGTCCCTCGAATAGGGGACGCTTTAGCAAAGACCATCCGATAAAAAAGGATCGTAGTCCCTCGATGTCCCTCGATGTTGCCTTCGATAAAACGATCTAGTCCCTTACGAAAAATTGCTAAAGCGTCTCATAAGTTATTTCCGATGACTATACAAAAACGTCCCGTGTCCGTCCCTTCACATCCAAAGACGAGGCTTCTTATCAAATCAATGGTAAGATAGCAACATCTAAAGGAGGAGGAAAAGAACATGTAAGACCTTTTGAGTAGGTAGATTCGCTCCTAGTTGCTCGCTTGCTCACAACAAAAACATTTTCATATCAACACTTTCATCTCAAAACAATTTCAAAA
The DNA here is from genome assembly GCA_948472305.1 of Vicia faba. Lineage (NCBI taxonomy): Eukaryota > Viridiplantae > Streptophyta > Magnoliopsida > Fabales > Fabaceae > Vicia > Vicia faba. The sequence continues at coordinate 1,708,291,530 of OX451737.1, read as the reverse complement.
GACAAAACATTTTGTATACGTTCTTATAGAGACAAGAACCATTGCAAAAAAAACAACTTTTCAAAACCAATTTCAAAAACACATTCCACAAACACATCTTTGAACTATTTTTTGAAACAAAACTTTGTACGCGTTCTTATAGAAACGAGAACCGTTACAAAGACATTTTTCAAAATACTTTCAAAGCCCACATCACAAGCACATTGTCAAACCAAAAGCAAGTGATCTAGAGAGTAACTAAGAGCCCGTAGATAACTACGGATGAAAAGGGTGCTAATACCTTCCCTTTTGATAATCTACCCCCCGAACCCGAGAAATAATCTCGAAAGGTCTTTTCTGTGTTTTTTTACCTTTCCTTTTGGATAAAAGAAAAGTCAGTGGCGACTCTTGATAAACCGAAACATTTGCAAATACAAACGCAAACCCTCAAGTCAGTTCTCCCACCGTATCACATAACTGGCGACTCTGCTGGGGATTTACTTAAAAGTGGGGTTACCTTAGGGTTAGATCACTTTTATTTGCTTTATTTGTTTTACTTGTATTCTTTACATTTTGTTCTTTGTTTGGGCTTGCTTTGATCCTCCACCCAGATCTGGGACACCTTTTTAGGTATATAGCAATAGATTGTGGAAATTGTACGGCGTAGACCGATATGGTTGAAACAATGGCTATATTAGAGTGACACATTTGTGGGTACCGGTATCCCTCATGGTGAACCGAGGAGAATACGGGGCTGCTGAGTGGCGTCATAAAGCACTAATTGACTTTAGAAAACTAATTTAACAAACTTGGCCATTAAGATGTAGTGAGATAACCGGTTTTGGTGTAGAGCTGAAAATTGGTTGATACTCGATACTAAAATCATTGAGGCTAGACTTTTGGGATATCTCGGCCGCAAGAAAAGATTGATTGTGCTGATACAATGCTTAAGAGAAAGGTCGGTGATATTGAGATCCTGTAGAACCCGATCACTATTACTAGGACAGGATGAGCCAACCAAACTTCAAGAGGGTACTTACCTATAAAACCTCATGCTAGCCTAAACATAGGGTTTTGTTTGCTTTGTGTATATACTTACTTGTACATGACATCATAAACATCATAAGCATCATGAGCATGCTCACTAACCATTTCAAGGATTTAGAAGTTTATCTTTGTTTTTGTTTTGTAGGTCATGAGTTCCGTCCGAAGGAACACCATCTGAATCAGCTTTGTAAAAGAACACCCTCAACTTCAAGAGTTAGCCTCAAGAGTGCCCGGGGATTCTCCTTTTACCAAGAAGTACGGTCGACTCCTCAGTTTGGCTACATCTGGTTTCCAAGAAGAGATGATGTGTGTACTATTCCAATTCTTTGACCCCGTACATCATTAATTCACTTTCCCGGACTATCAGTTGGTACCTACACTGGAAGAGTTTTCTCTACTCTTAGGGGTGCCCGTGCTTGATCAGATACCGTTCACCGGTCTAGAGGGGATTCCAAAACTTGAAGTCATCGCCGAAGCTTTGCATATGAAGAGAGCCGACATCATAGCCAATTGGGAGACAAGAAGCGGGGTTAAAGGCTTCCTAGCCAAGTTTCTATTGGAGAAGGCTCGTTCATTCTGGAACGACATGGATTTCCAAGCTTTTGAAGACGCCCTGGATCTTCTCATTTATAGTTTGGTTCTGTTCCCCAATTCAGACCAATTTATAGACGTCAACGCCATCAAAGTCTTTCTCTCTCGCAATCCCATACATACCTTACTGGGAGACATCTTGCATTGCCTTCATACCCGCACCATGAAGAAAAGATGTGTTCTTTTGTGTTGTATTCCCCTACTCGCTAAGTGGTTCACTTAACACCTACCTCAATCAGTATTGAAGAATGAACAAAGACTGACATGGTCTCAAAGGATGATGTCCCTCACCCACTCTGATGTCCGTTGGTGTTCTAGGTCCTTGGAAGATGTCTCTATCATTGACCGCTGTGGGGAATTCCCTAACGTTCCTCTGCTTGGTATTAGGGGAGGTATCACCTATAACCCTTGCTTAGCTCTTCGACAGTTTGGGTATGCACGAAGAGACGGTCCCCATGAGATGCTCATCCAAGGTATAGTGTTTGACTATGACCAAGAAGACCAAGGTTACCACCAGAGGTTCACACGAGCTTGGAGAATGGTGAACAAGGTGGAAAGTAGGACTTTGGGACACAAAAACTCTATCCCTCTCAAGCCTTACCTTAGGTGGGTACGGGCCCGTGCTCAGAGACTCGTGATGCCTTACCCTTCCATCCTCCCTGTTATCATAGAGCCTGTTGCTGAAGGAGACGTCCCATACACCGTCTTTCATCCTGATATGCCTACCTCTCTCGAAGACTTGCAGAAAGCTTGGGTTCAGTTGAAGGAATAGCGAGAAACCTTTGAAGCCCAGTTTTACGCCAGTGAGAAGAAGGTTCTTGAGCTCACCAAGCTACTTCATGAAGATAAAAACCTGAACACCTACATTTCTCCAAAGAGGATGCGTTCGGCCTTCTTGTCTTAGGAGTTTTTGTTGTATTTTGTTTCTTTCATTGTAAGCCCAAAGAGGCATGATGTATTCAAACTTGGATTTAATATAACATGTGTTCCTTTTAGTTTAAGCAAATTTAAATCTCTAACTTCCTTGAAATCATTTTCATATTGCATCTTCATTCATCATGACATCATACAGGTTTCTTACGACAAGTCTCCTTATCCTTCTACTGTTTATTTCAGTGAGATGGATATTGAACAGACAATGAAAGATCTTCAGGCGCCGAACGTCCAGTTTCAACAAATGCTCTTGACTCTGACAAAAGGACAAGAGGAGTTGAAGACTCTATTGGCCAAAGAGAAGAAGAAAGCGAAGAAACCAACTGGTATTATGATCATGGGAAGAAGGTTCAAAGTGCAAGCCAGACGGACTTCTGATTTTGCAACATCATCGGGTGAAGGAGATAATCAAGAAGACAGGACCAAGGAAATGAACAACAACCCCGCATCCGAAGAGGAGGAAGAGCCTGACTACTCTGAGGAACAGTATCCTCCCGCTAATAACAAATACAAGGAGCTAGAGGATTGTTTGAATGCTATGGAAGTCCAGAGGGTACCTGGATTGGATTTTGAAGAGTTAAGGCTTGTCTCATGGGTTGTCATTCCACAGAAATTCAAGGTCCCCACTTTCGCCAAATACGACGACGTCTCTTGCCCAAAGCAACATTTAAGGTCATACGTCAGAAAGATTCAACCCCATACAGCCGATAAGAATCTACGGGTGCATTTTTTCCAAGAGAGCTTGTCAAGAACGCAGTTGGATTGGTTCTATCAGTTGGAAGGGACCAACATTCACAATTAGGAAGATTCGGCTGCCGCTTTCTACAAACAATATCAGTACAATGCTGACTTAGCTCCAACTCAGACGCAATTGTAAGGCATGCCTATGGGTGCAGGCGAATGTTTCAAAACCTATGCTCAGAAATGGAGGGATCTCGCAGGAAGAGTCCAGCCCCCTATATCTGACAGAGAATTAGTGGACATGTTCCTAGGCACCTTGTCAGGTCCATTCTTCAACCACCTGATCGGAAGTTCCTCAACTGGATTTACTGAACTAATCATGACGGGCGAACGGGTCGAAGCCGGTATAAAAAGTGGAAAAATTCAAAGAGACGCATCCTCGAGCACAATGAAGAAACCCTTTGCTGGTAAGAAGGAGGCCAGTTCTATTTATAACCCGAGAGACCAGAGCAGAATGGGATACCGTCCAACGATAAGTGTTATGGTAATACCTAGGCCTGCGGCTGCCCCACAATGCAACAATCAGCAAAGGGTGGAAAGACCACAAAGGAAGTTCACCCGGATCAACATGACATTGACAAAGGTTCTACCCCATCTGTTGAGATCTAACTTGGCAACTTTAAAAGAGGCTCCCAAAAATCCTAATACTTCCTCTCCTCGATACAATCCGAATGCTCGGTGCGCCTATCATTCTGGGAGTCCCAGTCATGGCACAAATGATTGTTGGGCTCTAAGAATTAAAGTATAATATTTGATTGAAGCCAAGGATATTGAGTTCAACGCTCCGGAGAAGCCCAATGTCATAACTGCTCCCATGCCTAAGCACGGTCATGGAGTTAATGTTGTCGATGCCGACTTGTTTGTAACCTCAGTGGATGAAGTTTCTACTCCTCTCGTAACTGTTAAGAAGAATTTGATGTTGGCCAGTTTATTTCCGGGTTATGGTGAAGGTTGCCACATATGCTCATTTCTACCTTCTGGTTTCCATTTGCTGAAGTCAGGTGTCCAACGCCTAATGGACAGCAAAAAAATTTTGTTCGAGAAAACTCTGGTTCCTGTTGTTCCTTTTGAATACATTGCTATTATAACCATTTCCGCCAATCCTTCCAAGGCCTCCCCAAGAAGACCTGTTAGGATTACACCCACTACGAGAATCACTCTGCTGATAATCACTGTTCCTGGTCATGTCCCGTATGTCTCGAACAAAGCTGTCCCCTGACATTATGGCGCCGACGTGTACTATCATGGTATCAAACAAGATTTGAAAAATGAAGAGGCTGACCCTGATATTGGTAACATTTGAAAATTCTGGCTACAGATACTTAATGTCACGTCCAATGTTATGACACCGTATCTGACTTACTATATGACAGCAAATACAAAAGCAGTAAATAACACAGTCAATTGTTTACCCAGTTCAGTGTGCAACAACACCTACTCTGGGGGCTACCAAGCCAGGGAGAGAATCCACTATAAGAGATGTTAATTCAGGAATAAACCAACCAGTTTATCTCCTTCACTTAAGACCTACCCAATGCAATTCTAATCTAAGTACAACTTAAACCTGAGTTCCTACTCACTCCCCCTCAATCACAGCAGTGATACATAAACAAATTTGACTTGAGAATTGTTGAAGACACTCTTCAAAACACACACTTGATTAAGCTTCACAGCTTTTTAATCAAGTAACACAATCACTCGTGCTTCACAGCTTTGAGTGATGTACACAACTAACTTGACTCTGCTTCACAGCTTTAGTCAAGCAACATTCAAACACTCTTGCTTCAAAGCTTTGAGTGCTACACAACCCTTACAATTGAAACCTATTCCAAGACACTTATCACAACGATAACTGCTTGGAGTACAATAAACAAATCTATACAGATTACAAACTTGATCTTCTAATCAATCAGCAGGGATACCTTCAAAAACCGCAGCTCTGTTGAATATATAGCAGCTGCAACTTCAGTTAGGGTTTCCAAAAACCTAGGGTTGATTCCTTTTGACCTAATGACCAGGTCACAGTACTTTGTTGATCAGGTTAGGATTGAGCGAGGTTACTCCTCAGAAAACGCAGGATTCTGTTTAAGAAGGGCTGAGTTATTTCCTGAAAAAACTCAGACTTATCCAATCCTGTAATCCTGCTAGTTCAGAACAGGATGTCATAACATCTGTTATGACATCTGAGAAAACCTGTCTACTGATTAGTAAAATGTGATCATTTTGCAAACATGCTCAGATACACACTTATAAACATCAGTATTTGAGTTACAATATTTTTCTGCACATGTACCTAAAGAGCTAGTACAACCTGAACTAGAATGTTATGACATCAGTCATGACATTCACACATACACTTGGAGTTTACCAAAAATGCAAGCCAATACCTAAACACCTACAAACTCCCCCTTTGGCAGATTTTTGGCTAAAGTCCCTAAACAATCAGAGATAGATAGATAGCAGCAGAAATAAATGACAGCAGAAAAATATAGTGTTAAGTACTAATTAAGCAGTACCAAATATTCTCCCCCACTTTAGCCACAAATGGGCCAAAGATTACATGTTTATAAAGTAATACAGTTTATCCAAGACAAAATAATGAGATAAGCAGCAGACAATAGCAGAACATACTTCCAAACTCCACCAGCAACACCACCACGCAGCAATCATCCTTCAAGTACTGTCATCAGACTCAGAGGAGCCACTTTCTTCACTGTTGGACTGTCCTTCATCTTCTTCCCTCATGCTTGCTTCAGCTTCTTCCTTTTCTAGCTTGGCAATTAGTGCTTCTAGAGTCCTTTTCCTAGCATCCAGATCTTTGCAAGTTTCTTTTAAGACAGCTATGACATCTGATGTTTTGGACTGGCTCTTTGCAGACGATGTCTCAGCTGATGTTATGACAATGTCTGGAGCATGGGATCCCTGAAACAGTTTGTAGTGCAGGCCAAGGGCAGGAGCTCTTTTGCAGACTGTATCTCTTGCTACAAGTATGTCAGGATATTGTGCAAGGATGATTCCACAAAGGAGGGAGGGAAAAGCAATTGGTCCTTTGACAGCATAACTGCCAGCATGCTTCAAGGTTTGTTCAAAAAAGTACCTTCCATAATCAAAGGCAGTCTTGGTTCCTACAGCATAGATGAATCTCCCCAATCCTGTGGAGATGGTTGATTTGTGATTTGTAGGCACCCAGTTTGCTGCACCTATTTTATGCAAGATGGCAAATTTCATGCTGAGTTTACTAGCATTCAACTTCCCTTTCAATGGCCAGCACTTTACTTGCCTGGCAGTGATGGTCAAGCATACTTCATTGTCAGTTGCCTCTAGATCAGGACAGTCCTTATTCGTTCTTCCAAGAAACTTGTTGATTTCTGATGGAGAGAACTTGACCCTTCTTCCTCTAACAAACACACTCTCAAAGTCAGCTGACCTCCCATCAGCACAATCATTGGATAGGTTCACTACAAACTCTTTAACCAGATTTTCATAACATTTGCCAAACTTCATCACAGTCTTTATTAGTCCAGCATTCCTGATCAGCTCCATGATGTCTTTGCACTCCAAAGCATCATTGTTGAGTTCTCTCTCCAAGGCTATTCTCTTCAAGCAAACATACTTCCACCTGTTTGCATTATCAGGATGATGAAAGGAGATGTTGTCAGTTGGCACTTCAGGCACTCTAGCAATCTTGCTGGAAGGGAGCTTCCTTCTGATGGGAGCATTGTCAATGTCAATCTCAAATTCTGATTCATCATCAGAGTCAGAAGTTTCAGGTTCTTTTCTTTTCTTGGAGATTGGTTGTCTAGCAGTCAGCACCTGTGCCTTCTTCCCTTTAGTCTGAATTTTTTCAGCCATCCCTTCAGCCTTGGACTTCTTAGGTTTAACAGTCTCACTACTTTTTCTTTTCATCAATCTCCTAGCAATGCTAGGGTTCACATTAACAATCAGTTCATTATCTGAGTACTCTTCATCCACATCAATGATAGGTGGATCAGCAGCCTTTTCAGAGGGATTCTGAATGTTGTCCTTTGGTGTCACAACATCCTCAGTGACATTTATATTTTCAGAACCTTCCACATTTGGACTCTCAGATTGATTCAGAGGAATAGAAATCCCCGGTACAGATTGGTTGCCACTCAGAATGCTAGTAACCAGTCTAGCAATGGCTTGGTGTACTTGAACTGTTCCTTCTTTATTAGGTATAGAAGATGAAGGAAGAGAGGAATTACCAGAGACTGCAGCTTGAGCTCTTCCTGCATGTCTGGTCCTGAGCTTCTTGATTTTGGCTGGGTTAGTTGCCATCTCTCTGAGAGGAGTGACCTCAAGTACTTCAGATTCTATGCATGTCGTGATTGCCCTAGAATCTTGATCAGATGACGATGATGATGAGTGAGACGAAGCCGCCATAGTGGAAGATGATGTCTGAGACATTGTGTTTAACGTTGAGTAGCAATAGCAATTTGAGAAAGCTCTTTGATTGGGAGGAGAAAACAGGTTGCAAGGATGAGAGAGATAGGGAGTACAAGGGAGTCTTTTCAACTTCTGAAGGCTTTTGAAGGAATTGTGAATGAATATGATCAACTCACTAAATATAGACTTAATAGAATTAATCCCTTCAACCCTTGTTTTCAGCAAAACTAATTGCTATAATTTCTCATGTTGGTGAATACCCAATCTGCCCTTCAAATTTTCAAGTTGATTTCCAACAAGCGCCTTGATAGAAGAATCAGTTAGCTGAAGCTCAGAGAACCTATGTTTCAGTTCAAATGATTTCTTCTCTCCAAAGTCAATAGGGTTTAAGGAAATGTTGAATGTTTTCAGATTATCACACCACAATGTCACAACATCTTGTGTAACATTGTCTTCAGGTAGCATCTGTGTTGACCAGAGTTTTTGAGAACAGAATTTATGAGACTTGTTCTTTGACACATCACATATATTATCAGCCTGTAGTTTAGGAGTTCTTCTGACATCTTCCATAGGAATAGCTCTTTTCATTCCTTCAAGTTTATGCTGCCACTGTTTCATATCTTTTTCTTCTTTGATGATTTGACTCAAAGTGTGGATATCAGTGTTCTCAGGCTGCCACACATAACAGTTATTTTTGGATTTTATTCCTCTCATTACAATATCTAGTTTATCATTGAACACTAGACATTCAGATCTTGAGAAGTTGACCATGAATCCTAGATCACATAATTGACTGATGCTGATGAGATTAGTAGTCAACCCTTTTACCAGCAGTACCTTATTTAGACTTGGAACTCCAGGGTAGTCCAAATTACCAACTCCTTTGATTTCTCCTTTAGCACCATCTCCAAAGGTCACAAAACTGGTGGTGTGGGGCATAACATTATTGAGGAGATTTTTGAATCCAGTCATGTGTCTGGAACATCCACTGTCAAAGTACCAATCTTCCTTTGTTGAGATCTTCAGGGAAGTGTGTGCTATCAGTGCAATAGCCTTTTTCTTCCATTGAGGAGCGTGTGGTACCCTTTTAGACTTAGGTTTGACATCTGATTTCTGATTAGGATATCCATGTAGTCTGTAGCAGAAGGGCTTTATGTGACCATATTTCCCACAATGATGACATCTCCATCTTTGGTACCTCTTCTTCATGTGTCTCTGTCCCTGATGTGGAGAGTAATGTTGAGACATCTGGTTTGACATTTGCTTCCTGGTAACAACTTTCTTTGTTTCCACAAATCCTAGGCCAGATTTATTTCCCATATTTTGTCCAGCCTGAAGAATCTCTTCCAATTTGTCTGTCCCATTTGTCAACATCTTGACTGATTTGGTCATTTGATTCAGTTGTGAGTTCAGCAGTTGAACTTCTCCTTCTAAATGACTTATAGTTTCAAGATTTGCTCTCTTTTCAGCCTCCAGCTTTACAATGAGTTTTGATTGTTTCTCATTTTGCACACAGACTTCACCACTTCTGATACACAATTTCTTGTAGGTATCAGCCAGTTCTTCAAATGTTACTTCTTCATCACTGGTGTCACTTTCAGAAGTACAAACACTAGTTAGGGCAGTAACTAGTTTGGCAGTTTCTTCTTCAGAATTGCTTTCTGAATCATAGTCAGACCAGGTAACAGTCATTCCTTTCTTTTGCTTCTTAAGAAAGGTAGGACATTCAGCTCGAATATGTCCATATCCTTCACATCCATGGCATTGAATTCCTCTGCCTTGGTTTTCCTTATCTTCTGATCTTGGTCTTCTGCTGGAACTGTCAATGTCAGAAGGAATGTTGTGAACATTTGACCTTGACTTTGGGTCCATTCTTTTGATGAGCCTGTTGAACTGTCTTCCAAGCATGGCAATGGCTTCTGATATGTTTTCTTCTTCATCTTCCTTGTGTTCAACATCAGTGTTGGTTACAAGTGCTATGCTTTTGTTCTTCTTGTCACCATTATCAGTGATCCCCATCTCAAAAGTCTGAAGAGACCCAATAAGTTCATCCACTTTTAACTTGCTAATGTCCTGGGCTTCCTCTATGGCAGTTACCTTCATTGCAAATCTTTTAGGCAAGGATCTGAGAATCTTCCTCACCAGTTTTTCTTCTGACATTTTTTCTCCCAGTGCTCCTGAGGTGTTGGCAATCTCCAAGATGTTCATGTGAAATTCATGGATGGTCTCATCTTCCATCATTTTTAGATTCTCAAACTTAGTGGTCAACATCTGAAGCCTTGACATCTTTACTTTGGAAGTGCCTTCATGAGTAGTTTTGAGGGTGTCCCAAACTTCCTTGGCCAGTTCATATTGATGTACTAATCTGAAGATGTTTCTATCAATTCCATTGAACAAGGCATTTAAGGCTTTTGAATTTCCCAGAGCTAACTCATCTTCTTCTTTACTCCAATCTTCCTCAGGCTTCAGACTGATTGTCCCATCTCTTTCAGTTATGGTGGGATGAATCCATCCTTTGTCAGCAGCTCTCCAAGCCTTTTTGTCCAGAGATTTTAGGAAGGCAATCATACGAGGTTTCCAGTAGTCATAATTAGTTCCATCCAGAATGGGTGGTCTATTTCCAAAAACTCCTTCTTTGTCCATAGTGCCAGAAAGTGATATCCCTAGATCTCACCCAGTAATACAGGCAGGGTGCCTGCTCTGATGCCAATTGAAAATTCTGGCTACAGATACTTAATGTCACGTCCAATGTTATGACACCGTATCTGACTTACTATATGACAGCAAATACAAAAGCAGTAAATAACACAGTCAATTGTTTACCCAGTTCAGTGTGCAACAACACCTACTCTGGGGGCTACCAAGCCAGGGAGAGAATCCACTATAAGAGATGTTAATTCAGGAATAAACCAACCAGTTTATCTCCTTCACTTAAGACCTACCCAATGCAATTCTAATCTAAGTACAACTTAAACCTGAGTTCCTACTCACTCCCCCTCAATCACAGCAGTGATACATAAACAAATTTGACTTGAGAATTGTTGAAGACACTCTTCAAAACACACACTTGATTAAGCTTCACAGCTTTTTAATCAAGTAACACAATCACTCGTGCTTCACAGCTTTGAGTGATGTACACAACTAACTTGACTCTGCTTCACAGCTTTAGTCAAGCAACATTCAAACACTCTTGCTTCAAAGCTTTGAGTGCTACACAACCCTTACAATTGAAACCTATTCCAAGACACTTATCACAACGATAACTGCTTGGAGTACAATAAACAAATCTATACAGATTACAAACTTGATCTTCTAATCAATCAGCAGGGATACCTTCAAAAACCGCAGCTCTGTTGAATATATAGCAGCTGCAACTTCAGTTAGGGTTTCCAAAAACCTAGGGTTGATTCCTTTTGACCTAATGACCAGGTCACAGTACTTTGTTGATCAGGTTAGGATTGAGCGAGGTTACTCCTCAGAAAACGCAGGATTCTGTTTAAGAAGGGCTGAGTTATTTCCTGAAAAAACTCAGACTTATCCAATCCTGTAATCCTGCTAGTTCAGAACAGGATGTCATAACATCTGTTATGACATCTGAGAAAACCTGTCTACTGATTAGTAAAATGTGATCATTTTGCAAACATGCTCAGATACACACTTATAAACATCAGTATTTGAGTTACAATATTTTTCTGCACATGTACCTAAAGAGCTAGTACAACCTGAACTAGAATGTTATGACATCAGTCATGACATTCACACATACACTTGGAGTTTACCAAAAATGCAAGCCAATACCTAAACACCTACAACATTGTTGGGACCAACAAGATTACTAAAAGTGGAAGGGTTTTCTCTCCTGAGATCTCCCCGAAGACTGTCACTAAGCCTATCATTATTTCATCTTCTGTACCCTCTAGTGCTTCAGTTACTATTCCCGTTCTTACTCCATCTGGTACCCCTGCCGATAAGTCATCTGGGACTCGAGGCAAAGAAGCTGTAGGTGAGCTTGCCCAGACGGAGGCACCTAGAAAAATTGTTGCGGAAACCTCTAAGCAAGAGATAGAGGAAAATTTTAAAATAATCAAAAACAGTGACTATAATGTGGTGGAGCAGCTGGGGAAGACCCCCTAAAAGATATCCATGTTATCCCTGCTGTTGTGTTCCGAGGCCCATGCGAAGGCTTTAATTACATTCCTCAAAACTGCGCATGTGCCGCAAGAGACTTCAGCTGATCAATTTAAAGATTGTGTGGCTAGCCTGACTGCTAACAATGGGCTAGGTTTTTCAGATGCAAATTTGACACCGAAAGGAAGAAAGCGTAATGATGCTCTTCATGTCTCGATTGAATGCAGGGGCACCACTATGGCTCATGTGTTGGTTGATATCGGATTTTCATTGAATGTCCTGCCTAAGAAGGCTCTCGACCGACTAGATTGTGAAACCTTGACCTTAACGCCTAGTAACATTATGGTAAGGGCTTTTGACAGGTCGAAAATAATGGTGCATGGGGAAGTGAACATCCATGTCAAGGTAGGATCTCAGACTTTCGAGTCCACCTTCTATGTGATGGACATCAGGCCATCGTACTCTTGTTTGTTGGGTCGTCCTTGGATCCACGAAGTTAGGGCTATCACTTCTACACTACACCAAATGTTTAAGTATCCAGTGAAAGGGAAGATAGTAACTATGCATGGTGAAGAGGAATATATGGTGAGCCATCTGAACTCCTTCAGGTACGTAGAGATGGACAGGGAATTCATAGAGACTCCTTGTCAAAACTTTGAAGAGGTTCCCCAGATTTTGGCGTCAACTGAGATCACTACCGACACCAAACCTCCTCTAAAGATGGCTTCTCTCAAGGATGCAAGAGCAGTAGTTGAAGAAGGAAGGAATACCAATTAGAGACAGCTCCCCGAATTTATTCACAAAAATGACAAGTGTGGCTTGGGCTTTACTTCAGGAGCTTAGAGATATGTTCAACGCGCTCGAGTTGGAGGACCTCCCCTACGCATCAGCAATCGACGGGTCAATGCTATTGAAGACAGTGAGGAAGACTCTGATATTGACAGCTGGATTTACCCAACTACCAACGGTGGACCGAGTAATTGGACGGCCAGAGATTTCGTACCAGTTTCTTTTATTCTGCACTAATTGTCTTATTTGTTTTCTAAGTTTGTAATGAACAATTTAAACTTTTTGGCCTTGTGTCTTACCCGAGGCACAATGGTTCTATCTGTGAGGGTTACTATATGTCATCTCATATATCATCAATGAAGCATTGGACGTTTTTTGCATGCAAATTTTGCACTCTCTGTTTGTCTTTTCTGCCTTTACTTTACCAATAAAGCTATGCTCTTACACATACTCACGTATCAAATTGCAGGTCCATATCCACTCTGGATCCCATTGATAACAATCCTGCTATTGCCAGTTATGACTTCGAAAATTCGATCAACTAAGCCGAAAACAAAGGTGAGGACGGTTGTGAGGTACCTAGAGAACTTGCTAGACTGCTACAACAGGAAGAGAGGGCTATACAGCCTCATGAAGATCCAGTTGAGACAATAAACTTGGGCACGGAGATAGACAAGAAAGAGGTTTAAATAGGTGATGTAATACGGTGGCAGAACCGACAGTTTAATACTGGTTTGTGTTTTGCGCTTTTTTTTTGCAAAATGTCGCGATAAGCAAGAGTCGCCACTAACTTTTATTTCATCCAATCGGAAAGGAAAAAAGTATAGAAAATTCCTTTTTCGAGATTTTGAGTATGGGGGTAGATTATAGAAAGGGAAGGTGTTAGCACCCTTTCTATCCATGGTTTTCCATGGGCTCTTAGGTACTTGCTCATCTTTTTAAATTGCTTGTGTGTGTGCTTTGTTTTTGAAAATGTTTTGCTTCGTGATAACCCTTGTATCAGTCCTCAAGGATGTCACGAAGTTGTTTTTGAAAATTATTTTGAAGAGTGTAAGTGTGAAAAAGTTTTGATTTGAGCAAGTACCTACTAGCATCTACCTACTCGAAAAAAGATCGTTTCTATTCTCGTTTCCTTTAGACAGTGCTATCCTACCATTGATAGATAGGTAGCACCGTCGTTGGAGTTTGTAAGGATCAATTCAAAAGGGACATACGGTCACTAAAGCAATGTTAGGACACCTTAGTAATAACCCTAGAGTCTTAAGATCTTTTTAAGGCAACATTTCCGAGGCAACAATTTTGAGGCAACATTCGAATGGGACATTAGATCTTTTTAGACAGAAGGGTAACCACTAAAGTATCCTATACTTAATGATCGTTTACCGAAGGCAACCAAAGTGAGAGTATACCCTAAGAGTGATATGTGCGAGTGATCTGTTTCAATTATTCATCTTTTCACATTAGGGTTTTCTAATTGTATTAATTTTTCATGCATTCTTGTCATACAATCCTATTAGCATACATCTAAACAGTTAAATATTTGCGGGAATTAAAAATACGAGAAAATAAATCTACGCTATTACAAGGCTTCGGGGTGGGGATTAATTACATAGCCAAAAACCCGGGAATTTAAACAGTAAATAAAACCCTAAATTAAACTATTACAAACCATGAACAGTTAGAAAAATATTATCAAAATAAATAATACGCGCGTGATGAATCAAGTACGAAACGACTAGGGTTTTCACCATTGACTAAACCTGTTTGCGATTGATTAAAAAAATGTTTTTGTCATATTTTGTTATTTAAGAAAATAATGAAATAGTTAAATTAAAAAGAAAATCCTAAGTTCTAATTAATTTTAAATTAAGAAAAAATAAATTAATTCAATCTAAAAATCTATTTTTGTATTTTATTTATTTGAGAAAAAGAGAAAATAAAAATTAAATCAAGAGTTTAAACCTAATTTGCTAATTAGTTTTAATTATAGAAAACAAGTTAAAGTTTCCCTAAGTTAAACTAAATTAAATTAAATTAGCAAAATTAATTTTGATAAAAAAAAGTCTAATTCTAATTTTTTTGATTTCTTGATTTTATGAAAAATAGTAATTAATTGTCAATTAAAATAATTAAAAGAAATATTAAAAGAAAAAATAAGAAAGAAAAATTAGAATAGGGCCTGGTATCATTAGCAATTATGGGGGTTGGAAACTGAATTTTTGGGCCCAACAAGGCTAAGGCCTGTTTGACTTTGCCAAATCTGATGTGTATGTTGACTTGAGGTGTATGATAGGCCTCTTGCTACCTTGGCGTTAGATCTGAGGGCATATTGGATCAAAGGGTGGATGCTGAGGTTATATGGTGGACGTCATGATGTTTTATGGCATGTGATCCACCTGAAACAATCAAGAAAATAATAAAATGCACACGCCTGAGATCGAACCCAGGACGTGTGCATCAAAGGCCTTCTCCCCAACCATCTGAGCTAGCGTGTTAACTTGTAAGTAAAATAAGAACAAAGCATAATATTCAAAACAAGCTAGTGAGGTCAGTCAAACGCGCGGAATTTAAATGAACGAGTCACACGTTGCCACGCCTCATCTTCTTCCTCTCTCCGTCACTTTAGCAGATCAGACTTTTACCTACAGACGTTTGTTGTAGGTATAACCTTGTCCATCTCAAAAATTGCATATGCTCAAGATAAATGACAATGGCTGGTACTAATCAACTCGTCTCATCCTCACGAGTATAATGGTACCAGAATTAACGCCTAATTTTGCCTGCATTGAAAACCCCTAAACAAGAACACAAAACCCTAACTATGGCAATATCACGTACATGCATAAAAAAATGCAATTAAATGGAATGATTAGCTTGCAAACACGATGATAAACATGCGTATAACAATCAAAAGTGCTAAAGATGCATGAATTAGTGAAATCAAAATCAAGTTTTTAGGAAAAGCGTGGGAGGCGTAGAGCACGATTCTGGGCGTTTCAGGACCTGGGAGTGATTGGAATAGCTTCCTGGGATGTCTGGGAAGGGATTGGTGCTCTTGAAATGCTTTGAAACTCTTTGTAAATTGAAAACCGATTCCCACTTTTTTCTTGAATTTTTCAGTTTTGTTCTTGGCTATGCACGACCTCTAACCTCCGTTCTTGCCTTGGATACGTTCAATATATATCATAGAGTGCATTAGGGTTGTAAAAACTGATCACATCTTTGGAAGTTTTAAAAGTTTGATTTGATTTTCATGGCATATGTAAACTTGCTATATTGAGACAAATTATGCCTTTCTTGTCCCAATCAGCCTTGACTCGAATTAATCATGATATCCTTGCACTATTTGATTGAGATCCTGTCCAAAAATCAGATCATAACATATCTTTTTCATTATTCATCAATTATTTGATTTAATGGAAATTTTAATTAACAAAAAATCAAAATAAATTTAAAAGTGAAGCAAATAACATGAGGTTGGATATTTGGGTCGTGGATCATATTATAAGTGAGGTACAAGCATAAAAAGTTAGGTCCATTTGGCAAAAAATGCAAATTTGAGCACATTTGTCTTTTGGCAATTTTGCAAAAATGGTCAACTTGGCCAATGCATAACTCTCTCAATTTTGACCCTAGAGAGGTGTTCTTGGACTTTTAGAAAGCTTAGGATGTCCTCTAAGAAACCCTTTTCGTCTCATCTCAATTTAGTCTTCCATGTTCATGTATGAAGCTTTGACCCAAAAGGTGTTTTTGTTGATTTTTCAAAATGACCTATAATGTCAAAATTCATATCTTTTTGTGAGTGCGTATTCTGAACTTGGGAGCTGAAGATGAATTTTAGGGAATTTCATCCTCTTCAAAATGATCTTTGGATGGGTCATTTCTGATAAATTATGAGAAAGTTATGCTTGGTCAAAGTTGAGTTGACTTTTCCTACAAAACCCTAATTTAGCAACTTTTGGGTTTTGATGAATTGTGAGCAATCCTTGATGAATCATGATCAACCCTTGATCAAATGATGAATGATACTTCAAAATTAGGATGTTGACCAAAAATCTTGAAGTTTGACTGTATGTGGGCCACAATTGACTTTTGACCTAGCACAATCGATTTTCAGGCCTTTGAGCAATTGACTGAGCAAACTTCTTCTGCAAGTCTTGAAACTTGACATGGATGATCTTGAGAACATATTAGGACAATGGTGAGCATATGAGTTCTTTGTAGTTCACATATCATGATGAAAATAGAAACCCTAATTTGAGGTAGACTGTCTTAGGAGAGAGTTTGTCTGGTCAACTCTTAAACTTCCTTAAACAATTTGGGGACCTCACTTGCCATGTGTTGAGAAATATGGGAGGGAAAATTTTGGGGAACAACAGCTTCCCCTGTTCAATCTTCTTAAATCTGAGGATGTAGATTGGCTCGTCTGCCTTTCGTGATCTGGAGGTGGAAGATGATTGAACACTAGAGTGCCCAGAAATTTGCACTCGCATGAAGTGATACATGATTTGCGATATCGGGAATGGGCTTATAGATTCCATTTAGATGTTTCTAGAGAATTGTTGGAGATGGGCTTAAAGATGCCATCTGAAGAAGTTTCGATCGCATAAGAGATTCCTTTGCGAGAACCCGTATACATGTTGTCGGGAAGAACTTTGCTGGGGAATGAGGGTCTTTGTCTTGATAAAAAATAGAGCTTTAGGAACTTCAGTTGTCTGTTACTCTACTGGGGAATAATTTCGGTTCAGGAAGCGGAAGTGAACCGCGTGTCTGATCGAGGTACAAGCTGCACCACGACTTTCTAGGGAAATGTGAAACCAATTGTGTTTGGTCAGGTCTCAGTCTTATAGTGTTGCAGACTGTTGTCTAGGGATAAGAGAGGCAGAACCCGGGTAGTAAGGTTATGAGAAGGAATCTGGATAGTAGGATTACTTCGAGATGAAATCCTAGATAGTAGGGCTGTGAGAAGGAACCTGGATAGTAGGGTTACTTCGATATGAAAGCCTGGATAGCAGGGCTGTGAGAAGGAACTTGGATAGTAGGGTTACTCCGATATGAATGCCTGAATGGTAGGGATCTGAGAAGGAACCTAGATAGTAGGGTTACTTCGATATGAAAGCCTAGATAGTAGGGCTGTGAGAAGGAACCTGGATAGTAGGGTTACTTCGATATGAAAGCCTGGATAGTAGGGCTGTGAGAAGGAACCTGGATAGTAGGGTTACTCCGATATGAACGCCTGGATAATAGGACTGTGAGAAGGAACCTGGATAGTAGGGTTACTTCGATATGAAAGCCTGGATAATAGGGTTGTGAGAAGGAACCTGGGTAGTAGGGTTACCCCGATATGAACGCCTGGATGGTAGGGCTGCTGAGAAGGAACCTGGATAGTAGGGTTACTTCGATATGAACGCCTGGATGGTAGGGCTGTGAGAAGGAACCTGGATAGTAGGGTTATTCCGATATGAAAGCCTGGATAGCAGGGCTGTGAGAAGGAACCTGCATAGGGTTGCATTTGTTGCCGATAATTACTCTGTTTAGCTTGGAGCATTGATCATGGACTTGCTGGAAATTGTTGATAATAATTGTCTTTCCTGAAAGAAATACAGGGTTAGTTATGTGCAATGCATGAGATGCATTATGATGAGGTTCTCAAAATAAATGAGACTATGTTATATGTAATTTATGTACATGCCATGATGTATGAACATGAAATGCTGACGTAATAATCTGAGTCCGGGAAAATAAATCACTGACTGCTGTTTGGAGAGTATGAGAAGTGGTATTCTTGACTGTTGTAAAAAACCATAGTTCCTCTACTTCTGTTGGGGATGGCGAACAAGGATAACTAGCTTGGGATTAATTACCGTTGCTGGTGATAATGAATTTTGTTGGGGATTGAATTTCTGCTGGTGAGAGAAATAAACTCTGCTTGGGGAAAAATTTACCGACTCACTCGCGATTGTGAACCTCAGCTGAGGAAAGTTATGTCTTGTTCGGGAAAGCTAACATCACTGTCTTTGGATACTTTTTACTCTATGGGGAGTGTATGTACGACTACTCATGTTCTCGACCTGGCTCTATCCCAGTACCTGATGGGCAGAGTAACTATAAGGTTTGGCCACTTCTTATTTTCCCTGTTCCTGGAATTACGAGTAATCGTCTTTTGTTTTTCATGTAAATATTTATGAGCACAATTATTTTCAAATGCATATATAAAAAATGAACCATTGTACGTTCTTGCAAAACAAAACAGAAAGAGAAAAACAAATGGAAATTTCTTGTGAAAATGAATTGTATTGATTTTTGAAGCTAGCCTGTAATAGGCGTTTTTACAAGAGGCTGACGTCCTAGTAAGAGAACACCGCCGAAAGATAGGAATTACAATTTGTGTTAAAAGAAAGAAAAATAGCTATGTGAAAAGATCCCATCGGGTTTCAACTCTGCTATTGCCCTTATATCTTCAAGCGTCTCATCACTTTGCTACTTGGTCAAAAGTGAATCAGATTGATTGGCGCCGTCTGAGCTGGGTAGTCGATACCGAAGTTTGGTTGCAAGATGATTTCAATGAGACATAATGTTACGCTTCAATCCCTAACTTTTGCCTGGACCTCTCTTTCGGGTTTTCAGTCCACCGGGATACCCTTTTTTGCCCAAGTCACCTTTTCAGGTTCTCGACTTGCCGGATGTACAGTTTTTTTTTCATTTTCATCCCTTACTTTTGCCCAAACCCTTTTGGTTCGCCGGGAAGCCCTTATTTTTGCCTAGGCCAGCCAACCTAGCGGGTCTTTGATTATGCGTAGTATCTTTTCACTATGTCTGCATTAACAGGGTGAGGAAGGTCGTCACCATCCATGGTGGTTAGAATCATAGCTCCTCCAAAGAAAATGTTCTTAACCACAAATGGCCCTTCGTATGTGGGGGTCCATTTTCCCCTTGGATCACCTTGCGGTAGTATGATGCGCTTGATCACTAGATCCCCGACTTGATATTCTTGACGTCTGACTTTCTTGTTAAAAGCCTTGATCATCCGCTTTTGATATGTCTGACCATGACAGATAGGAGTAAGTCTCTTTTCATCGATTAGATTCAGCTGATCAAGTCGGGTTTGGATCCAGTCGTCTTCGTTCAAACCCGCATCCTTCATAATCCTGAGAGAGGGTATCTGTACTTTGATGGGTAGGACTGCCTCCATTCCATACACCAAAGAGTAAGGTGTTGCCCCTGTCGACGTCCGTGCTGAGGTACAGTGCCCATGAAGAGCGAATGGTAACATCTCGTGCCTGTCTTTGTATGTCACCGTCATCTTCTGTACAATTTTCTTGATGTTCTTGTTATCTGCTTCAACAGCCCCATTCATCTTCGGCCAGTAGGGAGAAGAGTTATGGTGCTGTATCTTGAACTGTTTGCAGAGCTTGATGATCATTGTATTATTGAGATTTGTACCATTGTCCGTAATAATCCTCTCTGGTACACCATATCGATAGATCAGATTGTGTCGGATAAACCGCGCCACGACGTTCTTGGTTACTGTAGCAAAGGAAGCTTCCTCCACCCACTTGGTGAAATAATCAATTGCTACCAGAATGAAGCGATGCCCATTAGACACAGTAGGTCTGATCTCGCCGATCATGTCTATGCCCCACATTGCAAAGGGCCAAGGAGCTGTCAAAACATTCAGGGGGACCGGAGGTACATGCACCTTATCAGCATAGACTTGGCACTTATGACAGGTTCAAGAATGCTAATAATAATCGGCTTCTATAGTAGACCAATAATATCCTGCCCGTAGGATTTTCTTCGCCATGGTGTGTCCACTAGAATGGGCCCCGAAGGTACCTTCATGTAACTCTGCCATGATCCTTTATGCCTCGCTCTTGTCTATGCAGTAAGGTTGAATCATGGTTACGCTTATAGAGGATTGCATTAACGATGAAGAACTTCACACGAACCTTCTCAGAAACTTCTTATCATTAACAGATGCCCCCTTGGGGTATTCTTGAGCCTCAAGATACCTCTTTACCTCGTGAAACCAGGGTTTATCTGCTACCTCTTCAGTCTCAATGTCACAGCAATGCGCGGGTTCATCCAACCCCTCAATGGTAATCTGGGGAGCTTCATTGTCCCACCTGAATTTGAACATAGAAGACATGGTAGCTAGCGCGTCCGCCAACTGGTTCTCCTCTCTTGGGAAATAGTCAAAGGTTATCTTCTCAAAGTGTGGGAGCAATGTCAGTACGTACTCTTTGTAAGGAATAAGATTCGGGTGCTTCGTATCCCATTCGCCTTTGATCTGACTTATCACCAGAGCGGAATCTCCGAATACACTCAAGAACTTAATCCTCAGGTCAATAGCAGCTCTAAGACCCATGATGCACGCTTCATACTCTGCCATATTGTTAGTGCAGTTAAAACATAATCGGGAAGTGAACGGAGTCTGACAACCCTTAGGAGATATAATTACAGCGCCAATGCCATTACCCAATGCGTTCGAGGCTCCATCAAAATACATAGACCATCGGGATCCCTCCTCGGGTCCTTCATTCGGTCCAGGTTCTTCGCAGTCAGTTACCAACATGATGTTCTCATCCGGGAACTCGAAATTCCTAGACTGGTAGTCATCCACGGCCTGATGTGCCAAATGATCCGCAAATACACTCCCCTTGATTGCTTTTTAGGTTGTGTATTAGATGTCGTACTCGGTTAATATCATCTGCCATCTTACTATTCTTCCGGACAAGGCAGGCTTCTCGAAAATATACTTGATTGGATCCATCTTTGATATCAACAAGGTAGTGTGAGTCAGCATATACTGTCTCAGTCAGCGAGCAGCCCATGCCAAAGTGCAGCAAGTTTTCTCGAGAAATGAGTATCGGGTCTCACAGTCGGTAAACTTTTTGCTAAGGTAATAAATGGCGTGCTCTTTTCGACCAGACTCGTCATGCTGTCCCAGCACACACCCCATTGAACTGTCTAGCACTGTCAAGTATAATATCAATGGTCTTCCTTCAACTGGAGGCATCAAAATTGGTGGTTCTTGAAGGTATTCCTTGATTCTTTCAAAAGCAGTCTGGCATTCATCATTCTACTTTACCACTTGATCTTTCTTCAGAAGCTTGAAGATTGGCTCACAAGTAGCAGTCAGATGTGAAATGAACCTGGCGATGTAATTCAGACGTCCCAAGAAACCTCTAACTTCTTTTTCTGTATGGGGAGCCAGCATCTCTTGTATGGCTTTTACCTTTGCAGGGCCCATCTGAATACCTTTGTCACTGACAACGAAACCCATAAGCTTTCCAGACCTTACCCCGAAGGTACACTTGTTCGGATTCAACCTCAGCTGTGTTGTCTTCAACCTGTCAAACAGTTTCTAGAGATGATCAAGCTGCTCTTCCTCATTCTGGGACCTGGCTATCATGTCATCCACATACACCTCGATCTCGTGGTGAATTATGTCGTGGAACAAAGCGACTATGGTGCGCTGATAAGTTGTCCCAGCATTCTTCAACCCAAAATGCATTACTTTGTAACAGAAGGTGCCCCCACTGTGTAACGAAGGTTGTCTTTTCCATGTCCTCAGGAGCCATCTTGATTTGGTTGTAGCCATAAAAACCATCCATGAAGGAGAAGATCTTGTGTTGCACGGTGTTGTCGACTAGAACATTAATGTGAGGAAGTGGGAAGTCATCCTTGGGGCTTGCCCCGTTCAGATCTCTGTAGTCCACACACATCTGTACCTTACCATCCTTCTTAGGTACCGGAACAATGTTGGCAACCCACTGCGGATAAGAAGTGACAGCTAAGAATCATGCGTCGAATTGTTTCATGACTTCTGCCTTGATTTTCTCTAACATTTCAGGGTACATACGACGGACCTTCTGCTTTACCAGAGGGAAATCTTCTTTAGTTGGAAGGCGATGTACCACAATATCAGTATCCAACCCGGGCATGTCTTCATAGGACACGGCGAAGATCTCAACATAGTCGTGTAGCATCTGTATTAACCATTGTTTGACACTAGGCTCCAGATTCACACCTATTTTGACCTCTTTCATATCTTCCTCTATACCCAAATTCACTGACTCAACTGTCTCTTCATGAGGTTGTATGGCCCTTCCTTCCTGCTGTAGTAGTCTAGCAAGTTCTCCAGGCACCTCACAATCATTCTCACCTTCGTCCTCGGCTTGGTTGATCGGATTTTCGAAGTCATAACTGGCAGTAACAAAGCTGTTATCAATGGGATCCAAAGTGTATATGGATCTGCAGTATGATACGTGAGTGTGTGTAAGAGAATAGCTGTTTTTATAAAGTGAGAGACAGAAAAGAAAAACAAGGAGCACAAAATTTGTAATGCAAGAAACGTCCAATGCTTTATTAATGATAAATGAAATGAAAAATAATAAGCCCTCACAAGCCAAACCAAGGTGCCTCGAGCAAGGCACCAGGCCGTAAATTTTCAAACTATTTATTACAAATCTTAAAACAAAAGTCAATTACTGCAGAATCAAAGAAACAGGTATGAAGTCCTTCGCCGTCCAGCTATTCAGTCCACCGTTGGTTGTTGGGTAGATCCAGCTGTCGATGTTTGAATATTCTTCACTGTCCTCAATTGCATTAACTCCCTGATTGTTGATGTGTAGAGGAGGTCTTCCAATCCGCGCGCGCCTAACATCCCTTTAAGCCCCTGTAGTAAATCCCAAACCAAATTTGTCAGTTTTGTGAGTGAAACCAGGGAGCCGACCCCAATTGGTACACACACCTTCTTCAACTACAGCCCTGGAGTCCTTGAGAGAAGCCATCTTCAACGGAGGTTTGTTGGTAGCAACTTCAGTTGACGCCAAAGTCTGAGGGACCTCTTCGAAGTTCTGACAAGGAGTTTCTATGAACTCCCCATCCATCTCCACATAACGGAAGGAATTGAGATGACTCACCATATACTCTTCTTCACCTCGCACTGTGACAATTTTCCCCTTCACTGGATACTTCAGCATTTGATGGAGTGTGGAAGTAACTGCCCCAGCCCTATGGATCCAAGGACGACCCAGCAAGCAAGAATACAATGGCTTGATATCCATTACGTAGAAGTTGGACCCAAAGGTCTGAGAACCCACTTTGACAGGGATGTCCACCTCCCCGTGTACCATTCTTTTTTATCCGTCAAAAACCCTTACCACAATGTTACTTGGCTTTAAAGTCAAACCATCACAATCCAAATGGTCTAACGCTTTCTTCGGTAGAACATCCAGAGAAGACTCGGTGTCTACCAGTACATGGGCCATTGTGGTTCCCGTGCACTCAATCGAGACATGCAGAGCATCATTATGATTCCTCCCCTTAGTGGTCAGATCCGCATCTGAAAATCCTAGCCCATTGTCAATAGTCAGGCTGGCCACAAAATCTTTGAACTGATCTGCTGAAGTTTCCTGCGGCACATGTACAGTCTTGAGAAATGAAATCAAAGCCTTCGCATGGGCTTTAGAACACAATAGCATAGACAACATGGAGATCTTTGACGGGGTCTGCCCCAGCTGTTTGACCATATTGTAGTCGCTTTTCTTGATAATTTTCAGTATTTCCTCTATTTCTTGTTTAGAGGCTTCCACAACAATCTTTCTAGGCGCATACGTCAAGGCAGGCTCACTTATAATTTCTTTGCCCCGAGTTCCGGATGGCTCGGCGATAGGGGTGATAACTCGAGTAAGAACTATAATAGTAGTTGATGTACTAGCGGGAACAACATATGGAATGGCAATATGTTTGTTGACAGTTGGAGGGGAAATCTCGGGAGAGAAGATCCTCCCGCTGAGGGTAACCTTACTAGTCCCGACAATATTACTGACATCAGTATCAGCTTTTTCATTCTTCAAATCTTGCTTAATGCCATGATAATACACATCAGCACCATAGTGCCATGGGACAGCCTTGTCAGAAGTGTACGAGATGGGACCAGGAACAATGATTATTAGCGAAGCAATTCTTTGAACAAGTTTAATCCTAACAGGTCTTCCCGAGGAAACCTTGGAAGGATTGGCAGAAATGGTTATGATGGAAACATCTTCATTTGGAACAACAAGAATTATATTCTTCTCAAACATTTTTTTTATTATCCATCAAGCACTGAACACCCAACTTCAACAAAAAACAACCAGAAGGTAGAATCGAACACATGTGGCACCCTTCACCACAACCCGGAAATAAACCGACCAACAACAGATTCTTCTGAACAGTCATAAGAGGAGTAGAAATTTCTTCAACAGAGGTCACAAACAAATCAGTGTCAACAACATTGACTCCACGACCATGTTTGGGCATGGGAGCAGTTATAACATTCGGCTTTTCTAGAGCATCAAACTCGATCTCCTTGGCTTCAAGCAAGTCTTGTACTTTGTTTCTCAAAGCCCAACAGTCATTGGTATCGTGGCCTGGACTCTCAGAATGGTAGGCGCACCGCGCGTTGGGATTGTATCTGGGAGAGGTAGTGTTTGGATTCTTGGGAGCCTCTCTCAAGGTTGCCAAGTTGGATCTCAGTAGGTGAGGTAACACTTCAGCCAATGTCATGCTAATGCGGGTAAACTGCCGATGTGGTCTTTCCGCCCTCTGTTGATTGTTGCATTGTGGAGCAACTGCGGGTCTTGGTATCACTACAGCATTTACCGTTGGACGGTGTTCAGATCTGTTTTGGCCCCTCGGGCTATAAACTGCATTGGCTTCCTTCTTACCAGTAAAGGGTTTCTTTACCGAGCTCGAAGAGGCATCCTTCTATATTTTTCCACTTCGAATTCCAGCCTCCACTCTTTCTCCAGTTAAAATCAACTCGGTGAATCCAGATGACAAGCTGCCGATTAAGTGGTTGAAAAATGGACCAGACAGCGTCCCCAGAAACATATCAACCAACTCCCTATCAGACAAAGGAGGTTGAACTCTCCTAACCAAATCTCTCCATTTTTTAGCATAATCTTTGAAACCTTCACCTGCACCCATGGACATACTCTAGAGCAGAGTACGAGTGGGAGCAAGGTCGACATTATACTGATACTGCTTGTAGAAAGCAGCAACAAGATCTTCTCAGTTTCGGACACTGGCTCCTTCCAACTGATAGAACCATTCAAGTTGAGTCCCTGACAGACTATCTTGAAAGAAGTGTACCCACAAATTTCTATCAGCAGTGTGGGGTTGGATTTTCCTAACATAAGAGCGGAGATGGAGTTTTGGGCAGGACACTCCATCATACTTAGCAAAAATTAGAGCCTTGAACTTCTGAGGGATAACCACTCCTGATACCAGTCCCAGTTCTCTGAAATCCAAACCAGGTATCTTCTGAACTTTCATAGCACTCAGACGGTCTTCTAGCTGCTTGTATCTATCCTCAGCAGGAGGATATTGCTCATCATCAAAATCAGTATCATTATCAGAGACTGCAGGACTAGGGTCCTTTTCCTCTTCTTGGTTCTCTCCGTCTTTGGATGAAGAGGTTAGATCAGTTTGATGCTTCAACCTTTCTCCAAACCTTTTGCCCATATTCAGAATACCGACATTCTTCTTCTTCTTCTCTTTCAGAATGAGGGCTTTCAGATCTTCTTGCCCCTTTGCCAGACTGATGAACATCTGTTGGAATTGGGCGTTATGTGCCTGAAGATCTTTGGTGACTTGATCGGAAGATATTTCTGCTGAAATAAACAGCGAAGAAGATGAGAAGCCTGTAATGGTACCTGCAATGATGTGTATGATAATGGGATGCGCATGTAATGATTTCAAAGACTTTGGGAGATTTAAATTTGCAAACCAAAATAAATGAAACTTTATTAGCTTAAATTTGAAAGGTTCAACATGCCTTCAAGGCGTTACAAATAAGTAAAAAAAACAAATTTAAAACTAGAAAAGCAACATCAAAAGTCCCATGGACGCTTTCTCTTTGTGCTGATGTAATCATTGAGAACTCTTTATTCGTCGAGCTGCCTGGTGAGCTTTAAGACCTTCTTCTCTTGCTCATGAAACTGCTCCCTGTAAGTATATCGCTCATTCTTCAGCTGAATCCAAGACCTCTGTAACTCCCCAAGATCAGTGGGCATGTAGGGATAGAGAATTGTGTAAGGAATGCCGTCTTCAGTGGTGGGCTCCACAATCACTGATAATACGGTCGCATAAGGCATCATAAGCTTCTGGGCATGAGCTCGGACCCATTGGAGGTAAGGCTGCATAGGAAGGGAAGTCTTCGGTCCCAACTCATGGGGGTCAGATCTATTTACCATTCCCCAAGCTCGTATGAACCTCCGGCGATGCCCCTTAACATCATCCTCATAGTCGAATACAATATCCTCGAGAAGTAACTCATGGGGACCGTCTCTTCGAGCACGACCAAATTTTCACAAAGCTAGACAAGGACTGTAAGTTATACCCCCTCTGATACCAAGTAATGGTACATTAGGGTACCCCCCACAACGTTCAATAATAGCAACGTATTTCATAGCTCGGGAACACCAAAGAATATCTGTATGAGCGAGTGACATTATCCTGTGCGGCCAACCCAAACCTTCTTCGTTCTTCAGTATAGACCTAGGGAGGTGAGAAATAAACCACCTCGACAACAACGGCATGCAACACATAAGAGTCCCTCTTCTCCTCGTGGTACGAGTGTAGAGAGCGTGCAAAATATCTCCAAGCAAGGTAGGCACAGGGTTGCAAGAAAGGAAAATCTTGATAGCATTCACATCTACGAAAGAGTCCGGATTAGGAAAGAGAACTAAACCATAGATAAGAAGAGCCAAGACATCCTCAAAAGCCTGAAAATCCATATCATCCTAAAATAGTTGAGCCTGGTCTACCAGAAATTTGTCTAGAAAGCCCCCGACTCCGCTTCGAGTTTCCCAATTGGATACCACATCGACACGTTTCAAATGCAAAGTTGAGGCAATGACTTCTGGTTTAGGAACTTCTTCTATACCTGTGAAGGGTACCTGTTCAAGAATGGATATGCCCATTAGATGAGAGAATTCTTCCAAGGTGGGTACCAACTGATAATCTGGAAAGGTGAAGCAGTGGTGCTTGGGATCGAAGAACTGAAAAAGTACGCTCATCATCTGTTCATCAGGGTTTAAAGTAACCAGGCTGAGAAGTTGACCGTGTCTCTTAATGAACATAGAAGTTTCAGAAATTCTTGACACTAGCTCTTTGAGTTGGGATGGTATCTCCACAAAGTTGATTCAGATAGTTTTTCTACGCACGTAAGCCATGATTTGCAAAACAGAACAAAGATAAATTCCCTTGGTCTTTGAAATGGTTAGTGTAACGAAGCATGAATGCTATGTTATGATGCATGATGTCATGATAAACCACAGGTGTAGCAAACAACAGGTATTGCAAACACAGTTAAATCACACAAAGCTCTTATGTTTAAGGCTTGCATGAGGTCAAAGGTAATACCCTCTTGAAGTTAAGTTGGTTTCAACCTGTCCTAGAAAAGTAACCGGGTTCTAGAGGATCTCAATATCACTGACCATCCTCCATCGGTCATGGTTTCAGCTCACGCAATATTTTCTTGCGGCCGAAATTATTCCGAGAGTATGGTCTCAATGAGTGTAGCATCAAGTATCAACCAGTTCTCAGCTCTGCACCGAGGCCGGCTATCTCACTACATTCTAATGGCCAAGTTGGGCAATTAAAGGTTCTAAGGTCATATAATGCTTAACGACACCACGCGGCCGCCCCATATTCTCCTCGTTTCTCCACAAGGGATACCGGTACCAACCAAAGTGCCACACCAACGCAGCTACTGCTTCAACCGTATCGGTCTACGTCGTACAGTTCCCTCACAGTCTATTGCTACTTACCTAAAAGGTATTCCCCAGATCCAGGTGTAGGATCTATAGTAACCCCAAACAAAACCCTTAAAAGTACGGCAAAGAAAACAATCAAGATAAGAAATTATGATGAACTAGATCATAAGGTATACCCCACTTATAAACTCCCCAGCAGAGTCGCCAGTCCTATGATACGGTGGCAGAACCGACAGTTTAATACTGGTTTGTGTTTTGCGCTTTTTGTTCATAAAATGTCGCGGTAAGCAAGAGTCTCCACGGACTTTTATTTCATCCAATCGGAAAGGAAAAAAGTACCAAAAAAATCATTTTTCGAGATTTTGAGTACGGGGGGTAGATTATAGAAAGGGAAGGTGTTAGCACCCTTTCTATCCATGGTTTTCCATGGGCTCTTAGATACTTGCTCATCTTTTTAAATTGCCTGTGCGTGTGCTTTGTTTTTTAAAATGTTTTACTTCGTGATAACCCTTGTATCAGTCCTCAAGGATGTGACGAAGTTGTTTTTGAAAATTGTTTTGAAGAGTGTAAGTGTGAAAAAGTTTTGATTTGAGCAAGTACCTACTAGCATCTACCTACTCGAAAAAATATCGTTTCTATTCTCGTTTCCTTTAGACAGCACTATCCTACCATTGAGAGATAGGTAGCACCGTCGTCAGAGTTTGTAAGGGTCAATTTGAAAGGGACATACGGTCACTAAAGCAATGTTAGGACACCTTAGTAATAACCCTAGAGTCTTAAGATCTTTTTAAGGCAACATTTCTGAGGAAACACTTCTGAGGCAACATTTGAATGGGACATTAGATCTTTTTAGATAGAAGGGTAACCACTAAAGTATCCTATACTTAATGATCGTTTACTAAAGGCAACCAAAGTGAGAGTATACCTTAAGAGTGATATGTGCGAGTGATCTGTTTCATTTATTTATCTTTGCACATTAGGGTTTTCTAACCGTATTAATTTGTCATGCACTCTTGTCATACTATCCTATTAGCATACATCTAAACAGTTAAATATTTGTGGGAATTAAAAATGCGAGAAAATAAATCTACGCTATTACAAGGCTTCGGGGTGGGGATTAATTACATAGCCAAAAACCCGGAATTTAAACAGTAAATAAAACCCTAAATTAAATTATTACAAACCATGAACAGTTACAAAAATATTATCAAAATAAATAATACGCGCGTGATGAATCAAGTACGAAACGACTAGGGTTTTGACCCTTGACTAAACCTATTTGCGATTGATTAAAAAAATGTTTTTATCGTGTTTTGTTATTTAAGAAAATAATGAAATAGTTAAATTAAAAAGAAAATCCTAAGTTCTAATTAATTTTAAATTAAGAAAAAATAAATTAATTCAATCTAAAAACCTATTTTTGTATTTTTTGTATTTGAGAAAAAGAGAAAATAAAAATTAAATCAAGAGTTTAAACCTAATTTGATAATTAGTTTTAATTATAGAAAACAAGTTAAAGTTTCCCTAAGTTAAACTAAATTAAATTAAATTAATAAAATTAATTTTGATAAAAAAAAGTCTAATTTTTTTTTATTTCTTGATTTTATGATTTTATGAAAAATAGTAATTAATTGTCAATTAAAATAATTAAAAGAAAAAAAATAAGAAAGAAAAATTAGAAGTGGGTCTGGTATCATTAGCAATTCTGGGGGTTGGGAACTGAATTTCTGGGCCCAACAAGGCTAAGGCCTGTTTGACTTTGCCAAATATGATATGTATGTTGACTTGAGGTGTATGATAGGCCTCTTTCTACCCGGGCGTTAGATCTGAGGGCATATTGGATCAAAGGGTGGATGTTGAGGTTATATGGTGGACGTCATGATGCTGTATGGCATGGGATTCACCTGAAACAATCAAGAAAGTAATAAAATGCACACGCCTGGGATCGAACCCAGGATATGTGCATCAAAGGCCTTCTCCCCAACCATCTGAGCTAGCGTGTTAACTTGTAAGTAAAATAAGAACAAAGCATAATATTAAAAACAAGCTAGTGGGGTCAATCAAACACACTGAATTTAAATGAACGAGTCACACGTTGCCACGCCTCATCTTCTTCCTCTCTTATCGCTTTAGCAGAACAGACTTTTACCTACAGACGTTTGTTGTAGGTACAACCTTGTCCATCTCCAAAATTGCATATGCTCAAGATAAATGACAATGGCTGGTACCAATCAACTCGTCTCATCCTCACGAGTATCATGGTACCAGAGTTAACGCCCAATTTTGCCTGCATTGAAAACCCCTAAACAAGAACACAAAACCCTATCTATGCCAATATCATGTACAAGCATCAAAAATGCGATTAAATGGAGTGATTAGCTTGCAAACACGATGATAAACATGAGTATAACAATCAAAAGTGCTAAAGATGCGTGAATTAGTGAAATCAGAATCAAGTTTTTAGGAAAATCGTGGGAGGCGTAGAGCACAATTCTGGGTGTTTCAGGACTTGGGAGTGATTGGAATAGCTTCCTGGGATGTCTGGGAAGGGATTGGTGCTCTTGAAATGCTTTAAAACTCTTTGTAAATTGAAAACTGATTCCCACTTTTTTCTTGAATTTTTCAGTTTTGTTCTTGGATATGCACGACCTCTAACCTCTGTTCTTGCCTTGGATACGTTTAATATATATCATAGAGTGCATTAGGGTTGTAAAAACTGATCACATCTTTGGAAGTTTTAAAGATTTGATTTAATTTTCATGGCATATGTAAACTTGCTATATTGAACTAAATTATGCCTTTATTGTCCCAATCAACCTTGACTCGAATTGATCATGATATCCTTGCATTATTTGATTGAGATCCTGTCCAAAAATCAGATCACAACATATCTTTTTCATTATTCATCAATTATTTGATTTAATTGAAACTTTAATTAACAAAAAATCAAAATAAATTGAAAAGTGAAGCAAATAACATGAGGTTGGATATTTGGGTCGTGGATCATATTATAAGTGAGGTGCAAACATAAAAAGTTAGGCCCATTTGGCAAAAAATGCAAATTTGAGCACATTTGTCTTTTGGAAATTTTGCAAAAATGGTCAACTTGGCCAATTCATAACTCTCTCAATTTTGACCCTAGAGAGGTGTTCTTGGACGTTTTAGAAAGCTTAGGATGTCCTATAAGCAACCCTTTTGGTTTCATATCAATTGAGTCTTCCATGTTCATGTATGAAGCTTTGACCCAAAAGATGTTTTTGCTTACTTTTCAAAATGACCTATAATGTCAAAATTCATATATTTTTGTGAGTGCATATTATGAACTTGGGAGCTGAATATTAATTTTAGGGAAACGCATCCTCTTTAAAATGAGATTTGGATGGGTCATTTCTGATAAAGTATGAGAAAGTTATGCTTGGTCAAAGTTGAGTTGACTTTTCCTACAAAACCCTAATTTAGCAACTTTTGGGTTTTGATGAATTGTGAGCAATCCTTGATGAATCATGATAAACCCTTGATCAAATGATGAATGATACTTCAAAATGAGGATGTTGACCAAAAATATTGAAGTTTGACTGTATGTGGGCCACAGTTGACTTTTGACCTAACACAGTCAATTTTCCGGCCTTTGAGCAATTGACTGAGCAAACTTATTCTACAAGGCTTGAAACTTGACATGGATGATATTGAGAACATATTAGGACAATGGTGAGCATTTGAGTCCTTTTTGGTTCACATATCCTGATGAAAATAGAAACCCTAATTTGAGGTAGACTGCCTTAGGAGAGAGTTTGTCTGGTCAACTCTTGAACTTCCTTGAACAATTTGGGGACCTCACTTGCCATGTGTTGAGAAATATGGGAGTGCAAATTTTGGGGTACAACAGGTGCAAATCTGGAGCATAGCATCAAGCAGAGGTTGATACAGATGTTGCACGACTATGTTGAGATCTTCTCCTGGTCCTATGAAGACATGCCTGGTTTAGACACTGATATTATGGTACATCGCCTGTCGACTAAGGAAGACTACTCGCCGGTTAAACAGAAGATCCGCCGTATGCACCCTGAAATGTCAGATAAGATCAAGGTAGAGGTCATGAAACAGTTCGACGCCGGGTTCTTATATATCACCTCCTATATGCAGTGGGTTGCTAACGTCGTTCTGGTACCTAAGAAGGACGACAAGGTACGGATGTGTGTGGATTATAGAGATCTGAATAGGGAAAGCCCCAAGGATGACTTCCCGCTTCCCCATATTGATGTTCTGGTTGACAATGCCGCGCATCACAAAATCTTCTCCTTCATGGATGGTTTCTCTGGCTACAACCAGATCAAGATGGCTCCTGAAGACATGGAAAAAACAACCTTCGTCACACAGTGGGGAACCTTCGGCTACAAGGTGATGCCTTTTGGATTGAAGAATGCTGGGGCAACTTATCAGTGGGCCATGGTTGCTTTGTTCCATGACATGAGGAAGAGCACCTTGATCATCTCCAAAAGTTGTTCGACAGGCTGAAGATATACAAACTAAGGTTGAATACAAACAAGTGCATCTTCGAGGTAAGGTCCGGTAAGCTTCTAGGTTTCATCGTCAGTGACAAAGGTATTCAGGTAGACCCCGTAAAGGTAAAATCCATACGAGAAATGCCAGCTCCCCGTACAGAGAAGGAAGTTAGAGGCTTCTTGGGACGCCTAAATTATATCTCTAGGTTCATTTTGCATCTGACTGCTACTTGTGAGCCAATCTTCAAGCTTCTGAAGAAAGATCAAGTGGTAAAGTGGAATGATGAATTCCATACTGCTTTCGAAAGAATCAAGGAATACCTTCAAGAACCACCAATTCTGATGCCTCCAGTTAAAGGAAGACCTTTGATATTATACCTGACGGTGCTAGACAATTCGATGAGGTGTGTGCTGGGGCAGCATGACAAGTGTGGTCAAAAATAGCATGCAATATACTACCTTAGCAAAAAGTTTACCGACTGTGAGACAAGATACTCACTAATCGAGAAAACTTGCTGCGCTTTGGCATGGGCTGCTCGCCTACTAAGACAGTATATGCTAACTCAGACTACCTTGTTGATATCTAAGATGGAGCCGATCAAGTACATTTTCGAGAAGCCCGCTATCTCCGGAAGGATAATAAGGTGGCAAATGATCTTAACTGAATACGATATACAATATATAACCCAGAAATCCATCAAGGGGAGTG
Organism: Vicia faba; assembly: GCA_948472305.1. Classification (NCBI taxonomy): domain Eukaryota; kingdom Viridiplantae; phylum Streptophyta; class Magnoliopsida; order Fabales; family Fabaceae; genus Vicia; species Vicia faba. The sequence continues at coordinate 1,708,257,934 of OX451737.1, read as the reverse complement.
TATTGGCTGATCATTTGGCTCATCTGGCCGTGGATGACTACCATTCCATGAATTTTGAGTTCCCGAATGAGAATATTATGCTGGTAACTGACTATGAAGAACCTGGACCGGATGAAGGACTTAAGGAAGGATCCCGATGGTCTATGTATTTTGATGGAGCCCCAAACGCACTGGGTAACGACATTAATGCTGTAATCATATCTCCTGAAGGCTGTCAGACTCCGTTCACTGCCCGATTATGTTTCAACTGCACCAACAATATGGCGGAGTATGAAGCATGTATTATGGGTCTTCGAGCTACTATCAACCTAAGGATCAAGTTCATGAGTGTATTCGGGGATTCCGCCCTGGTGATAAGTCAGATCAAAGGTGAGTGGGATACGAAGCACCCGAATCTCATTCCTTACAAAGAGTATGTTCTGACATTGCTCCCACACTTTGAGGGGGTAACCTTTGAACATTTCCCACGAGAGGAGAATCAGTTAGCGGACGCATTGGCTACCTTGTCTTCTATGTTCAAGGTTAGGTGGGAAAACGAAGCTCCCCGAATCACCATTAAGAGATTGGATGAACCAGCACACTGCTGTGAGATTGATACTGAGGAAGTAACAGACAAACCTTGGTTTCACGAGGTCAAAAGGTATCTCGAAGCTCAAGAATATCCCAAAGGGGCATCCGCCAATGACAAGAAATTTCAGAGAAGGTTTGCTGCAAAGTTCTTCCTCAGCAATGGAATTATCTACAAGCGCAACCATGACTCTACCTTACTATGGTGTGTAGACAAGTGCGAAGCAGAGAGGATCATGACAGATCTACATGAAGGCACCTTCGGAACCCATTCCAGTGGACACACCATGGCTAAGAAAATCCTACGGGTAGGATACTACTGGTCCACTATGGAAGCTGATTGTTATCAGCATTCTCGAACTTATCATAAATGCCAAATCTATGCTGATAAGGTGCATGTGCCTCCGGTCCCCTTGAACGTCTTGACAGCTCTGTGGCCCTTTGTAATGTGGGTCATCGACATGATCGGAGAAATCAGGCCCACCGCTTCCAATGGACATCGCTTAATCCTAGTAGCCATTGATTACTTCATGAATTGAGTTGACGAAGCTTCTTTTGCTACAATAACCAAGAATGTCGTGGTGCGATTTATCCGACAGAATCTGATCTATCGATATGGTGTACCAGAGAGAATTATCACTGAGAATGGTACGAATCTCAATAACACAATAATCATCGAGCTCTGTAAACAATTCAAGATACAGCATCATAACTCTTCTCCCTACCGTCCGAAGATGAATGGCGCTGTTGAAGAAGCTAACAAGAACATCAAGAAGATTGTACAGAAGATGACAGTGACATACAAAGACTGGCATGAGATGTTACCGTACCTCAGCACAGACATCTACAGGGGCAACACCCTACTCTCCGGTATATGGCATGGAGGAAGTCCTACCCAATGAGGTCCAAATACCTTCTCTTAGGATTATGAAATATGCAGGTTTGAACAAAGACGACTGGGTCCAGACTCGACTTGATCAACTGAATTTGATTGATGAAAAGAGACTTACTGCTATCTTCCACAGTCAAACGTATCAAAAGCGAATGATTAAGGCTTTTAACAAGAAGGTCAAATGCCAAGAATATCAAGTCGGAGATCTAGGGATCAAGAGCATCATACTTCCTCAAGGTGACCCCAGGGGCAAATGGACCCCCACGTACGAAGGGCCATTTATGGTTAAAAACATTTCTTCAGGTGGGGCCATGATTCTGAGCACCATGGACGGTGACGAGCTTCCTCACTCTGTCAATGCAGACATAGTGAAAAAAATACTACGCATGATGAAAGACCCGCTAGGTCGACTGGCCTAGGAAAAAAATAAGGGCTTCCCGGCGAACCAAAAGGGTTCGGGCAAAAATAAGGGATGAAAATGAAAAAATTTGTACACCCAGGAAGTCGAAAACCTGAAAAGGCTACTTGGGCAAAAAAGGGTATCCCGGTGGACCGAAAACCCGAAAGGGTGGTCCAGGAAAAAGTTAGGGATGAAAAGTGTATCACTATGTCCCATTGATTCACCCTGCGATCTGACCTCAGTATCAACTATCAAGCTCAAACGACATCAATCAATCTAATCAGCTTCAGACAAGAAGCAAAGTGAGGAGACGCTCAAAGGCATAGTGGCAATATCGGATTTGAAACCCAATGGGATTGTTACACATAGCTATTTTCTTTTTGTTATACACAATATTGTATATCCTTCATTTTTACGGAGGCATTCTCTTACTAGAGCGTCAGCTTCCTTGTACAAAAACGCCTGTTATATGCCAACTCCAACAATTAATACAAGTCATTTTTACAAAACTATTTGTTTTTCGTTTTCTGATTTGTTTTTGCAAGAACGTCCAATGATTTATTCTTGACATATGCACTTGAATATGATTGTTGTTCATAAATATTTGCATAGGAAACAAAAGACAATTTCTCATAACTTAAGAAACAGGGACAGAAGATCAGAAATGTCAAATCCGACAGTTACCTTGTCCAGCAGGTACCAGGACAGAGATAGCTTTGGAGCACAATCATCAGTACATGTGACCTTGTGACACCTATACTCCCCACAGAGTAGAAGTAATCAAGGCATCGATATCAGTTCTCTCTAAACGGGAACTAATCTCCTTATCCAAGGGTCATCCAGAAACCTGACACCTATGTCCCCCAGTCGAATTTCATAAGCACGAGTGGATCATCATGAATTTCTGACTCCCCAAGCAGAGTTTATTTCTCTGGATACAAGAGCTCAATCCTCGACAGAGCCCTTTACTTCATTTATTGGAAATTCACCTTTCAAGTTGCTCCCTGCAGAGTTATTCTCAAGCAGAGTCTCTCCCCGATAGAATATTTGTAAATAAGGAGAAAATCCCCAGCATAATCACTACATTTCACCATCCCCAGTGGAAGTAGAAGAACCACTTTTCTACAACGGTCAGGAATTCACTTTCCAATACTCTTCAGCAACAGTTAGGGATTTACTTTCCCAGACTCGGATATGTCACAATAGCATTTTGTGTTCATACATCATGACATGCACATACATATCACATACGGAATAATCTCGTTTATTTTGAGAACATCATCTCACAATGCATTTCATGCATCGCATATAACTAACCCTATTATCTTTTTAGGAAAGACAATTATTACCAACAATTCCAGCAGTTATACATGTCATATCTGTAGGTGACCAAGAAAAAATCAGTTCCCGAAACCAAACGGGTCAACTAATCTACATGATCAAGCGAAGTAGCCCTACTACCCAGTTTCCTTCTCACAAGCCCTACTACCCAAGCTTTCATTTCGAAGTAACCCTACTATCCAGGTTCCTTCTCACAAGCCCTAATACTCGGGCTTTCATTTCGAAGTAACCCTACTATCCAGGTTCCTTCTCACAAGCCCTACTACTCAGGCTTTCATTTCGAAGTAACCCTACTATCCAAGTTCCTTCTCGCAAGCCCTACTACGCAGGCTTTCATTTCTAAGTAACCCTACTATCCAGGTTCCTTCTCATAGCCCTACTATCCAGGCTTTCATCACGAAGTAACCCTACTACCCAGGTTCCTTCCCATAACCCTACTACCCAGGCTTTCATTTCAAAGTAACCCTACTATCCAGGTTCCTACTCCCTTATCTCCAGGATACAGCTTACGACATTGTAAGGCTTAGACCCGATCAGATACAGTCGATTTCACATTTCCCCAGCGAGTTGTTGTACATCCTGGACCCTGACCAGGTATACGTTCTACTTTCACATCCTCAGTCAGGAGATAATTCCCCAGTAGAGTAATGGACAATCGAAGCTCCTAGACTTTACTTTCCAGTGCATAAGTCAACATTCCCCGACAAATTTCCCCCCTTGACAGCAGGTACAGGAATTCTCACCCAGGAATCTCTTATGCAACCAATCTTTTCTTGATGGCATCTTTAAGCCCATCTCCTGTGATTTCCCGTCGCCTTCCAAATGGCATCTGTAAGACCATTCCCGACATCACTGATCAGTATTACTTCATGCGAGTGCAAATTTCTGGGCACTCTAATGTTCAATCATCTTCCACCTTCAGATCACGAAAGGCATATCAGCCAATCTACATCCTCAGGCTTAAGAAGATTGAACAGGGGCAACTGTTGTACCCCAAAATTTGCCCTCTCATGTCTCAAGGACTTTTAGAATCACTTCAGTCATGTTTCAAGCCTCAGATCACATTTTTTAAGAAGAATCATTCAAATTATCTAAAGGGGGCAAAATGAGAAAAATTGGAGTTTCAGCTGGAAAAAGTCAACCGGGCGCTGAAAAGTCAAACTTTGACTTTTTGACCAAATTTGAGTCCCAAAAATCACATTATGTCAAGACATCCAAAAATATGAAATTTGATCATCAAAAATCAAGAGAATCAAAAATCCAACTTTGCAAGACTTTGAAATTTTTCTAAGTATTTTCTATACTTGGTTAATTTCATTTGCGTCATGATAGTTTTTACTACAATTCCAAATAATTCAAAATGATGCAAGTAATTCAAGTTATTACAAAGTGGCATTTTTGCAAGTTTACAAATCCTAAACTTTGTATTGCTTGGATTTTTTTTCCTTTGATTCAAAATCTTGCCACAATGCTTTGTCTTTGATACAATATGCATAAATTGCTCCACAAACCAAACTTGTTTCATGCTACAAACTATGTTGTCCAAGTTATTGCTGAACCAAAATGATATGCTACTTCTATACATTGCCACAACACTCCAAACCCTTGCTCATTTGCTGTCTTACAAAACCTTGTGCCATGCTGCACCATAAACCTGTCACAAAACCTGCATTGCTATCCTATACAATCCAAAATATGTCCATAAAACCAGTCAAAAACTGCTTTATGCAGTCTGCCCTAACCGGCATCATAACAGCCCCAAAATTGCACCAAAATGGCAAAATAAAATTGTGTGAATAAAGTATCAAAACAGTAGGCAAAAACAGTTCAAAATGACTTATTTTGTTTCCCCCCTAAACCTCAGTCAAGGGTGTACAAAAAGGGACTATTTCATAAGACATAGGGGTTGGAAATTTTGGAGAGAAAAAAAGAGAGAAGAGAAAAACAGAACTTTTAATTAAACCCTGCTCATTCATAAAACCCAACTCATTTCATAAAAAACTCAGTTCATCCATAAAAACTTTGCTCATCTTCAACTCTGTTTTCACTCACAAAACAGAAAAATCCTCAATCCATTGTTGTACAACCTTGCAAACTTTCCCCTAAACCAACTACCCAAACACCTCATATACATCACATGGATATTGTTCTAACATAAGAACCGTTTCTGTAACACCTTTATCATCACCTTACAAGCATAAACAAAAAAAAATAGTACTTTACACATTTGACTGGGTTGGAGCGATTCTGGAACTTGGTAACACATAGAAAGGATTGGAGTAGCTCTAAAGAGGAGTTTGGTCATTCATCACTTTGCATCCGGAGATATCCATACGTATTCCAAAGTTTTGCTTCAAGAGGTATATTTTTTCTTTAAACTGTAATATCTTTTTCCATACATCATTTGCTGTTTGTGTCCAAAAGATATGTAAAAGATAAGTCAAAAAAGGGAAAACACAGTAAAAAAGAGCATGACAGGGGCTGACATGGGTTCCCATGTCACACGACACGGCCGTGTCAGCTCCTCTGTTGAAAAATTTCTCACAAAAATGCAGGTCAGGGGCTGACACGGGTGCCTGTGTCACAGTACACGGCCGTGTCAGCCATACTGGAAATTTACGCTAACAAAAATACAGGTCAGGAGCTGACACGGGTGCCCGTGTCACTGGACACGGCCCGTGTCATTTTAGCTGGTACAGAAAAGGAAAAAATGCGCATGGACCATTACAGAAGCTGACACCGGTGCCTGTGTCATAAGACATGGCCTGTGTCAGACCAGATAACATAAATTTTGATTTTTCTTTTGATATTTTTCTTTTATTTTCATTCAATGTGGTTGCAATAATTAGGATTTTTATTTTTGCAACCCCCACTTGTACACTTGTATACCCCATCCCTCAAAAAGCATGTAATAGCGTAGGACCTTTATTTTCCGCAATTTTGCTTTCCTAAATGTTAGTAATTAGAGTGTATGACAAGATAAAACCAACAAGTAGACCACCCTAATCAAATACTAAATGCATGCAATCAAATACACCATTCACACATGCACCCCTAGGATAATCTCGCTTTGTTGCCTCGGAAAACAGTCATGTCCCTCGAATAGGGGACGCTTTAGCAAAGACCATCCGATAAAAAAGGATCGTAGTCCCTCGATGTTGCCTTCGATAAAACGATCTAGTCCCTTACGAAAAATTGCTAAAGCGTCTCATAAGTTGCTTCCGATGACTATACAAAAACGTCCCGTGCCCGTCCCTTCACATCCAAAGACGGGGCTTCTTATCAAATCAATGGTAAGATAGCAAAATTTAAAGGAGGAGGAAAAGAACATGTAAGACCTTTTGAGTAGGTAGATTCGCTCCTAGTTGCTCGCTTGCTCACGAAAAAAACAGTTTCATATCAACACTTTCATCTCAAAACATTTTCAAAAGACAAAACATTTTGTATACGTTCTTATAGAGACGAGAACCATTGCAAAAAAAAACATCTTTTCAAAACCACTTTCAAAAACACATTCCACAAACACATCTTTGAACTATTTTTGGAAACAAAACTTTGTACGCGTTCTTATAGAAACGAGAACCGTTACAAAGACATTTTTCAAAATACTTTCAAAGTCCACTTCACAAGCACATTGTCAAATCAAAAGCAAGTGATCTAGCGAGTAACTAAGATCCCGTAGATAACTACGGATGAAAAGGGTGATAATACCTTCCCTTTTCATAATCTACCCCCTGAACCCGAGAAATAATCTCGAAAGGTCTTTTCTGTGCTTTTTTACCTTTCCTTTTGGATAAAAGAAAAGTCGGTGGTGACTCTTGCTAAACGGAAACATTTGTGAATACAAACGCAAACCCTCAAGTCAATTCTCCCACCGTATCACAACTAGCAATATGTGTATCCTTCATTTTGAACCAATGTGTGTGCTCTTTTGAAGGGACCACATGCATCACTTTCCATTCCTTTGAATGGGACAACAAAGTAAATCATATGCGTGTTGAAACAAACTTTCCAAGGGAGATACTTCCCAGTCGAAGCAGGAATCAAGCTTGCATGCAAGTAGTCATCAAGACAAATCTACAGAGGCCCTTGCTCAATAGAAGCAGACATGCAGGTAACCATTACATTGTGAATCAAGCAAGCATGTAAAGCCAATGGTGCGGTCGAAGGACGTATGCAGAAGGCCATTGCTTTGTGCCTGCTGGCATGAAGGAAGTTTCTACCTTGTGAATTGAAGGCAATCGTAGAGAAGGCAATTGTCTTCTGAATCAAAGGAAAGCTGCAGGAGGCCATTTCCAACACCTTCTGAATCGAAAGAAACCAGTAAGAAGCCAACACCCCCTGAATCAAAAGAAGCCAATAGGAAGCTACTAGCTTCTGAATCGAAGGAGCACCAACATGAGGCCCTTCCCCTTTGAATCAAAGAAGGCTGTTTCAAAGGAAACACATGCCCAATCGAAACTTGTATACAACAAACAAGCAAAAGGCCAAGGCTTCAATCGAAGCTTGGAAATTTGAAGCAAGCTTGGAGGAGGTTAGGTGCTCAACCGAAGCCTGTCAAGATGCCAATCAAAAGAAACCTTGTTCATCTTCAAAAAAAATTATTTTTCTTTAATCAAGTGCTTGTGACCACCTATATAAGAAAGAATCTTGGAAAACATGAGAGTGCAAATTTTGGGATACAATAGATTCCCCTGTTCAATCTTCTTAAACCCAAAGATATAGATTGTCTTGTATGCCTTTCATGATCTGAAGGTGGAAGATGATTGAACACTAGAGTGCCCAGAAATTTGCACTCGTATGAAGTAACACTGATTGTTAATGATGGCGGGAATGAGCTTACAGATGCCATTTGGATAAGATGACAAAGAGTTGTCAGAGATGGGCTTAAAGATGCCATCCAAAGTAGATGCTGATGGTCCCTTTGGGGGTTCTTGTTCCTGCTGTCTGAGGAGGAGTCCACTGGGGAATGTGGGTTTCTGTTGTTCTCCTGCTTGAGGAAAACTCTGTGGGGAATAGATTCTAGGAACTTCAGTTGTTCAAGGCTCTGCTGAAGAGTTATCTCTGTACTGGAGAGATGAAAGTTTACTATTATCTGGTTGAAGTCCAGACTTCACAGTAACTTGCTGGGGATAATGAAATTAACTGTTATCTGAGAATATATTAGAAGAAGTCTGTGTAAGATTGCTTTGTCTGGTCATGTAGATAGTTTTCCTGTCTGGTTTCAGGTATTAATATGGAACTTAGAAATTGTCGGTTGTTGAGATAGTTATCTTGGCTGGTTTCAGGTATTAACCTCTGATATCCTCATGCAGATAAATTTTCGGGATTGTTACAGGTATTAATCTACAGTCGGTCGTCTTCAGATAGTTGTCCTGGCTGGTTACAGGTATTAATTTGGAACTTGTTTTTGTCGGTCGTTGAGATAGTTTTCCTGGCTTGTTACAGGTATTAACCTCTGACCTGAGAAAGAAAGATAGCTTTCCTGGCTTGTTACAGGTGTTAATCTGGGACTTGTTTTGTTAGTCACATAGATAGTTTCCACGTCTAGTTTCGGGCATTAATCCATGGCCTACTGTATTTGTTGGTAAACCTGTATTGCTTCGGGAGTTCATACCACTTGGTCGTGTAGATAGTTTCCCCGTCTGGTTTTTGGCATTAATCTTTTACATGCTGTATAGGTTGACAGTGTTTGTCTTTCTGCAAACTCAACCTGGAAAGGTAAAGTCAGTTTCATGCAATGTCATGATATATGAATTGCATGACGCTCTCAAAATAAATGAGATTGTGATATATGCAATTGTGTTGCATATGCTATGATGCTTGTAAAATGATGCACGAATTCAATGTATGAACGTGTCAGTTGTTCCATTGCTGTATTGTTGAACCATGGAAAATAAATCCCTGATTGTTGCTAGAGGTGAAGATTGTAGGTCTTCAAATATGTTGAGATTGAAATGCTGGGAGACGAACTTCCGTTGTTAGAGAAATAAACTATATTGGGGAAAGTAAACTCCGTGGACTGTTTGAGGATTGTCAGAGTGAATCTATGTCATGATCGTATCTAGAGATGTGTTGAATAAGTATAAGGATAACATCCGTCTCTGGATCGTAATTGAACTGTTGCTAGAAGATAGTCTGGAATAAGTATCAGGATGACATCCGTCTCTAGAACGTACCTGAACTGTTGCTAGGAGATAATCTGGAATAAGTATCAGGATGACATCCGTCTTTGGATCGTACTTGAACCGTTTCTAGATGAGGATCTAGAACAAGTGTCAGGATGACATCCGTCTTTGGATCGTACCTGAACAGTTTCTAGATGAGAATCTGGAGTAAGTGTCAGGATGGCATCCGTCTTTGGATCGTACCTGAACCATTTCTAGATGAGAATCTGGAGTAAGTGTTAGGATGACATCTGTCTTTGGATCGTACTTGAACCATTTCTAGATGAGAATCTGGAGTAAGTGTTAGGATGACATCCATCTTTAGATCGTACCTGAACCGTTTCTAGATGAGAATCTGGAGTAAGTGTAAGAATGGCATCCGTCTTTGGATCGTACCTGCACTTTTCTAGAAGAGAATATGGAATAAGTGTTAGAATGACATCCGTCTCTAGATCGTATCTGCACCGTTTTCTAGAGTAGTTTTGCTTTAGAATATTTCCGCTGGGAATTCTTATTTTGTTGCTTTGAGAAGAAATCTATTGGGGAAGGGAAACTCCGTAATCCGCTTGGGGATTTTGTGAGATCTCGCTGGGAAATCGTGAGAAGCTTGGTGATTTCAGTGGGAAATTTTTAGATGTTGGAGCAGTAGTTGGAGATTCTTGCTCTGCCGAGGGTATGAGAACACCTGCCATCATTAGGCCGCATGCTAAGAATATGGCAGTTACCTTGTAGTAGAATGCCCCTGCCTCTGTACCTGCTGGAGAAGGTATTTGCTGGGATTTTGTAGATGGTTTGATTGTTATCCCAACCCTTGGAGTCCTTGGTGAATGCAGATTAGGGTAATAAACCTTCTACTGATAGACAAGTGATGAGATGACGGGACATAGTCGTACGCTTTAATCCCTAACTTTTTCCTGGACTAGATTTTCAGTCCACCGAGATACCCTTTTTTGCCCAATCCTTCTTTTCAGGTTTTCGACTTGCCAGGTGTACAGTTTTTTTCATATGTATATCTCTAATTTTTGCCTGAACCCTTTTGGTTCGCCGGGATGCCCTTGTTTTTGCTTAGGCCAGTCAACCTAGCGGGTCTTTGTTCATGCATAGTATTTTCCGACTATGTCCATGTTCACCGGGTACGGAGAATTGTCACTATCCATAGTAGTAAGTATTGCCACACTTTCATAAGGTGTTTATTTGATTGCATGTGATTCGTTGCTGGAATTCATGTCCAATGCCCCAAGTGATTCAGATGGAGATCTTCCCCGGGCTATTTGGCATTTTGAGAGATTCCTTGAACCTTGACTTGACTTCCCCAGATCAACTGAAAACCATGCCTTGCCCCTTGATTATGAAAGGCCTATCACTGTAATGTCTTTCCATTTGAGGTGATTCTGTCCACTGAGAGGATTTCTGTTCATCGAATATCCATCTTGCGAATTTCTATGTTATTGAACAAATAGTCATATGAAAACAATGGTATTTTAAGAATGCAAAGCTTATGTCTGTCTTGAAGTTTGAAAATTCATTTTTTAGTAAAACAAACAAATTTTGTAAGAGTGTGATATCAGCTCAGGATTTATAGCAAACCTTACAGGAGTCAGGATACTTTTGTAACAGTATGCTTTCGAAATAACCCATGCTTCTGCTAGGACTTTTAAGGGTTGTGACGTGGCCCGGTTCACAGTTTAAGAAACAAAGGATAAAGGCTCAAATTTTATTTTTACCCAACCCGTTCTTCATGATGTTCTTCAATCCTATACTCAGCTAATTGTGCATTTAGATCCCAATTGAGTCTGGGATCTTTGCTCTGATACTTGGTGATGGTTCAGAAATTGAACGTTCGTTTGAGAAGGCAGTCATTTTGGTAACCTTTTTTTTTTTTTTTTTGTTGAGGATTTGTAGGACCTCTTTTGTTATCCCTACTTTTGCCTGAACTGTTTCTTTTGTGATTACAGTCAGCGGGATGCCCCAGTTTTTTCTTAGGTCTCCTTCATAGGTTTTGACTTAACAGGCTTTTGTTTTAAGAGATAATGATTGCCTGCCTTGACGATTATGTGGACCCATCACTATCTTTTGGAAGGAATCTTCTACACTGTTTGTCGTGTATGAAGGATGAGCTTGCGACTAAATGCACCTCTGAATTAACTGAGAAAGATACCCTGCCCCAAGTTATGATTAAGGGTTTTAATTTTTCTGAAAAGAAAAACTCCTACTTCTTAGGCTCAAAGGGGTTGACTAGGGATTATCTTCCTTATAACTCCACTATTTAGGATTTAAAACAACGCCTGTACATCGTCAGCGGGGTCTGTTCAAACACATACTATATGAGATTGTGGTATCGTTTTCGTCATCCTCCCTCTAAAGGCTTAGAGCTTTTAATCGAGAGTTGAATATCACGAAAAGGAAGTAAAAACACAGTTTGAATATAATGAGTACGGATGAAATAATTCAAGACAAAACATATGCAATGCATTAATGGGAAAACCAAAGTTTGACATAACAATAATTGTTTGAACAAGCAAAGGAAATTACAATTGAAAAATCACAAATGAAATAAAAACTCTCAATGATTTGGCCTAGGATCAGTGATCATATGGTGAGTCTCTAGAGGGTCAAATTCAATCTCCTTGGCGTCAATCATATCCTGAATTTTGTTCTTCAGAGCCCAACAGCTATTCGTATCATGTTTGGGACTATCAGAATGGTATGCACATCTTTAGTCGAGGTGGTAGCTAGGAGCAGAGGTATTAGGATTCTGTAGAGGATCCTTTAACGTAATCAATCCTACTTCCAACATGTGTTGTAACGCTTGAGCTAGTGACATGTTGATTTTGGTGAATTGTCTCTTAGGCGCGACCTCCTTACGCTGATTCCCTTGATGATGCCATTGCACATGCGTAGGATTAGAGACCAGTACTACCCCCACAAATGGGTCGTGGTTACCTCTAGCACGTCCCTCCTGGCCATATACATCATTAGGTTCTCTCTTGCCACCGAATGGCTTCTTCTCAGCATTAGAAGATGCAGCCATCAGAATCTTCCCACTCTTGATACCGGCTTCTACTCTTTCACCTGTCAGTATCAGCTCTGTGAACCCAGCCGAAGAACTTCCAATCAAGTAGTTGAAGAATGGACCAGAAAAAGTGTCTAAGAACATGTCTACTAGCTCTCTATTAGACAGATGAGGTTGGACTCTCCCTGCAAGATCTCTCCATTTCTGGGCGTAGTCTTTGAAACCCTCGCTGGAACCCATAGACATACTTTGCAATTCTTTACGGGTTGGAGTGAGGTCGACATTATATTGGTACTGCCTGTAGAAATCAACATCCAAGTCTTCCCAGGTATGAATGTCGGTTCCTTCTAACTGATAGAACCACTCCAGTTGAGTGCTGACCAAACTTTCTTGGAAGAAATGGGCACATAACTTCCGGTCAGCAGTGTGAGGCTGGAGGTTTCAACATATGATCTCAAGTGAAGTTTAGGACAAGAAACCCCATCATATTTAGCAAATGTGTGAACCTTGAACTTTGGTGGGATGACCACTCCAAAAATCAGCCCTAACTCTTCAAAGTCCAAGCCAGGTAGCCTCTGAATTTCCATGGCATTGAGACGAGCCTCCAGCTGTTTGTATTTATCATCAGCAGGAGGATATTGCTCCTCAGAGTAATCAGCTTCATCTTCATCAGTCCCTGGGTTGTTACCATCTTCATGATTATCCCCCTCATTTGATGGAGTTGTGAGATCTAGAGCTCGCTTGACTAGTCATCCAAGTCTTCTTCCCATATTCAAGATGCCAGCCTGTTTCTTTGGCTTCTTGGTCTTCTCTTTAATGATCAGGGTTTTCAGATCCTCCTGCCCCTTAGCCAGAGCTAGGAACATTTGTTGAAACTGAGCGTTTTGAGCTTGGAGATCCTTCACTATTTGTTCGAGAGCCATTTCTTTTGCTGAAATAAACAGCGAAGGGATAAGAAGCTTATTCGGAGAATACCTGTTATGCAATGACATGTATGATATGTAAATATTTTCAAGGATCTGGCGGGTTAAACAAGAAGATGTCATAAGTTGAATTTTGCAGCTTTAATTGAAGAACTTCGTATCGTTGAAGGTCCTTCTACGAGAGTCAAGCTCACCATGTCGAGTGGGTCGTCGCCCCTGACTCAAGTTATTGTGTTATGGTCCTTTTAACAACATTGGCTAGAGGAAAATAAATCCCCTTGCCCCTTGTTAGACGTCTGGTTCATCATAACCTGCACCACAGGCCCTTGAGATCCTTGAAATGGTTAAGGAAATGCTATGGTATGATGCTATGGTGTGAATGTTATGCATCAAGCAAAAATGCAGGGTGATGAAGACAAGTATTTCTTGCAAGAAAACCAGTTTATTGGATAATGTATACAAACAAAGTCCTGCAAGGAATACAAACAAAAGTCCTGCAATGAGTTCAAGTTGTTAGATAATGAAAGCAAACAAGTCACACAAGCAACCTTAGGTTCAGGCTTGCATGGGGTTTGTAGATAAGTACCCTTTTGAAGTTTAGTTGGTTCAACATGTCTTAGAAAAGTAACTGGATGGGAAGGAGTCTCAATATCACTGATCTTTCTTTATCGAGCATTATTTCAGCTTAGCAATCTTTTCTTGCGGCCGAAACATCTCGAAAGTCCGATCTCAATGAGTGTATCATCGAGTATCAACTAATCCCTAGCTTTACACCGAGGTCGGCTATCTCACTACTTTCTAATGGCCAAGTTTATTCAACTAACGTTCTAAGGTCCGTTAGTGCTTCACGACACGAAACGGTGGCCCCATATTCTCCTCGATTCAACACAAGGGATACTGGTACCAACCAAAGTGTCACACCAACACAGCTATCGCTTCAACCATATCGGTCTACGCCGTAAAGTCTCCATAATCTATTGCTGTTTACCTAAAAAGATGCCTCAAGATCCGGGTGTAGGATCTATAGTAAGAACCCAAAACAACCCTCCAAGGATAAAGCATACAAAGCAAGCAATTAACACAGTTTTAAAATGAACTAACTCTTAAGGTAACCCCACTTTTTATATTTTCCACAGCGGAGTCGCCAATTCTGTGATACGGTGGCAGAACCGAATGTTAATATTGGTTTTGCGTTTGTGTTCACAAATGTTGCAGTAAGCAAGAGTCGCCACCGAATTTTATTTTATCCAAATTAAGGAAAGGGTGAAAAGAATAGAAAAAGACCTATTCGAGAGTTTTCTGAGTAAGGGTTGTAGATAATGGAAAGGGAAGGTGTTAGCACCCTTTCCATCCGTAGATGTCTACAGGCTCTTAGATTTTTGCTCATTTTGAAATATCTTTGTGCTTTGTGTATTTGAAAATGCCTTAGTATGGCGAACTTTGTAATGTTTCTCGGGATAGTGGAGAAAGTATACAAAGTGTTTTTGAAAAATGTTTTTGGAAAGTAGTATTTGTGTAAGTGCAAAATGTTTTGATCAAACTTCTAACAACTGTCTACTTTGTACTCGAAAAAGGTTATTATTTTCCTCCTATCCTTTAGACAACTCTATTCTACTATTAGTGAGTAGGTAGCCTTGTCGTTGGATGTTTGAGGGACAATCGAAGGGACGTTACGGTCACGAAGGCAACTTGGCAAGAAATTTTAGTAATTATCCTAAAGTTTCTAAGATGACTTTAAACCGATGCAACATCGAAAGGGTCATCGAGGGACTTGTGATCTTTCAAACTAGAGGACAACTACTAAAGATTCTCGCGTTTCGAGAATTGTGACCGTTTTCCGAAGGCAACCGAAGTGGGGTACCCTAGAGGTGTATATGTGCATGTGATTCAATTCAGTTTATTTATCTTGTGTTAAGTTCTCTAGCGTTGATTTTCAGTCTTGTCATACAATCCTATTAGTTTAGCAGTTAATATATACAGTAATTAAAAATGCGGAAATGTAAAGTGCAGAAACATAAATCCTACG
Source organism: Vicia faba (assembly GCA_948472305.1). Taxonomy (NCBI): domain Eukaryota; kingdom Viridiplantae; phylum Streptophyta; class Magnoliopsida; order Fabales; family Fabaceae; genus Vicia; species Vicia faba. Next base: position 1,708,242,605 of record OX451737.1, on the reverse strand, counting down.
CTATTATAGGGCTTTGGGGATTAATTACATGTCCGAAACTTCTAAAAATAAAGGAAAGTGGTAAAAAGTCCTAGTTAATTTCTATTACATCCCGTGAGCAGTTACAATAAGTTGAAAAATGCAAAAGTAAATAAACGTGCAAACGAATTAAAAAGAACGTCTAAAAATCCTAAGGTAAAAGGAAATATTTTGTTTTTGTTTTTTTTTTGTTTATGAAAGAAAATAAAGTCTAAGTCTATTTAATTTTAATATTAAGAAAGATGTTAAAGTAATTAAATTAATTAGTTAATAATTTTGATTAAAAACAAACTGCACCTAATTTTTTTGTGGTTTTTTATTTAGTGTTAATTTAAAAGAGAACTAGAAAGGAGTACGTAATACAAAGGAAAGAAATGCAAGAAGCAAGTCCTTCGATCCAGAGGACAAGTAGTTTTCGATCCAAAGGAGGATGGTTATCCTTCGATCCAATGAAGGAAGTTGTCTTTCCATTCATGGAGGGAAACTATCCTTCGATTCTGGGCAGGAGGTGGTCTTTGATCTGGATCTGCAAACAAACATGTTAGAAAGAAAATAAAAATGCCTGACCTGGGATTCGAACCCAAGTCCTTCATCCATCGCACACCTTCCTTTACCGTCTAAGCTAGCTATTCAATCGAAGTGAAGGGAACTAATATTGAATCCTGCAAGTTTGTTAGTTTCAAAATTAAACAAGAAAAAACTATTCCATACGAAATCAGCCCCTGGACGCGAATCTGGGGTTGTTTCGATCTGCAACAGTCTGTACCATGGATTTCGAAAGTGATATGTTTCGAAAACCTCTAGCCATGGTAACCTGCAATTTCAGCACTTAAGCCCTCATGTAAAACATAAGACCTTTTCTAATCATTATCATAAACATATATGCATGCATTAAATGGATTAACAATACATATTTCAACAAGTTTGAATCAAAGAAATATACAAAACCGATTATTACCATGGGGGTGTTTTGGGATGCGTTGGGCTTGTGTGATGATTGGGGATGGCTTCTTGAATTGGATTGAAGGTGACTGCACTGTGCTCAGAAAATCTTGAAACAATTTCAAAGTTTTGTGGAGTTTTAGTGAGGCAGGCTGCGCGTATGATGTAGTCTCCTCTCTCCTTTTTTCGTGACTTTTTCTAGGTTGTGTCTCTGTCCTTTTTTTTAGGCTTACAAATACCACCTTTATATAGAGTAGATGGAGGGGTCAAGGTAGGTGGGAAATTAGCATGCTCAATAATTCTCTTTAAGAGCCATAAACAAATATTTTAAACTTGGCCAAAGGTAAGGAATTCTTGTCTCTTTTTGAATTTGAATGTATGTGGACATCTTTGGCTTTCGAATACATTCAGTCCTTGCCCTTCGATTGGACCTCTTGTATATCCTTCGAATGGATCTTTTGAATGGACCTTTTGTGTACCCTTCAAATAGGCATTTGTTTGCCTCCTTCGAATGGACTTTTTTAGTGTCTTTCATATGTATGCTTTGTTCCCTCTTCAGATGGGCCACCAAGGTGTCTCCTTCGAATGGCTCAAATCTCATCATTAGGGCCTCTTTGATTGAGCCCCTACTCAGCTATCCCCAACAAAAAACTCTTTCCAGGCTAATCGAATCTTCCTTCAGAATGCTTGTGAAGGAAACTTGAGTATGGCAATATGTGGGATTTTAGGCCAACCAGCATCTTTGCATATCTCTCTTTTGTTTTGGCTACCAATATGTATATCCTTCGTTTTGAACCAATGTGTGTGCTATTTTGAAGGGACCACATGCATCACTTGTATGCATCACTTGACATTCCTTCGAATGGGCCAATAAAGTAAATCCTATGTATGTTGAAACAAACTTTCCAAGGGAGATACTGCCCAGTCGAAGCAGGAATCAAGCTTGCATGCAGGTAGTCATCAAGACAAACCTGCAGAGGCACTTGCTCAATCGAAGCAGACATGAAGGTAATCATTACATTTTGAATCAAGCAACCATGTAAAGCCAATGGTGTATTCGAAGGACATACGCAGGAGGCCATTGCTTTATGCATGCTGGCATGAAAGAAGTTCCTGCCTTGTGAATTGAAGGCAAGTGTAGAGAAGGAACTTGTCTTCTGAATCGAAGGAAAGCTACAGGAGGCCATTGCCAACACCTTCTGAATCGAAAGAAACCAGTAAAAAGCCAATGCCCTCTGAATCGAAAGAAGCCAGTGGGAAGCTACTAACTTCTGAATCGAAGGAGCACCAACATGAGGCCCTTCCCTTTTGAATCGATGGAGGCTATTTCAAAGGAAGCACATGCCCAGTCGAAACTTATATACAGGAAACAAGCAAAAGGCCAAGGCTTCAATCGAAGCTTGGAAATTTGAAGCAAGCTTGAAGGAGGTTAGGTGCTCAATCAAAGCCTACCAAGATGCCAATCGAAAGACACCTTGTTCATCTTTAAAAAATTATTTTTCTTTAATCAAGTGCGTGTGACCACCTGTTGTACCCCAAAATTTTCCCTCTCATTTATCAAATATTTCTTCACAAAAATCTCTCTTGGGTCAAGACTACACTAGGGTTGATCAGCTCAAGACACCTCCTCAAGGACTGATGACCAGAATTAGGGTTTAAGATTGCACAAGGATAATTGAACTTTCAATGCTTCATATGACTTTCAGGGATCATTATAGACCCCCAAGATTATTCATGTCAAGTTTCAAGTCTTGGATCACACTTTTGCTCAGTCAAATGAGCAGTTAACCTAAAAATCAGCTATATTAGGGAAAAGTCAACTATGGCCAATTTACAGTCAAACCTCATGATTTTTGATCCACATTAACATTATAAAATCATATGTATCGTTTTATCAAGTTTGGACCATAATTCCTCAATAAATTTGATCAAATCATCAAAAGGGCAAAATAGTCAAAATTAGGGCTTTTACTGAAAAAGGGCATTTTCTGATTTTTGACCTAGAAAATTTTCAATTGGTTTGAAGCATGATTTCAAGAATTCAATTGCATCATTTTGACCTAATGGCATGACCTAAAACATTGCTCAAGATCAATTGGATGGATAGTGAATTTTCAGTCAACTCATCAAAAAGTCAATTGTATACTGAAAAGTCAAACTTTGACTTTTTGGTCAAAATTCAATGTCAAAGATCACAATTCATCAAAACATGTCAAAATATGAAACTTATTCATCAAGAAATCAAAAATTCAAGATTTCATTTTGAAAAGTCAAAGTTTTCTAACTTAGAAATTTTTTTAAGTGTTTAAACTTCATGTTTTTTCATAACTTTGGGCCAATTTTTCACCATGATGCAAGAGGATTCAGAAGAAACTTTCAACATGAAAGTTGTAGATCTCCATGATATCTAAAACATTTATTTACACAACTTATCCTAAAAATTCTTGGATCTCAAGTTATTAATTCCTAAAGTCATGGTCTTGAAATTGGACACTTAGTGAAATTTTGCCCTAGTTTTGGTCAGGATTTTGACCTAACTTCATGGCACTTTTTCATATAGTTCCAAGGGGAATTTTCAAAATTGATTCAAATAGGGGTTATAGATAACATTAAAAGATTTCCAAAATGTCCAAGAACTCCTTGAGATTATTCTTGAGTAGGGAGAATCGAAGAGATGAAGTTAGGGTTTTCACACTTGAATTACAAGTCATTTTGTGATGAACAAGATTCAAATTTCAAACCTATATTGCATAATCTCTACTTTACAGGCCTCAAACTTGTTAGGCACTCCATAATTAATTGCTTTCACAGCGGTTAGAGGTCTCAATTCAAGCATTCAATGCAAGGCCATGCTTTATATCCATTTTGGGAAGAAAGTGCACAATGCCATTTTGATAAAGTAGCTTTTTGCACAAAACTCGTTCTTGAGCCTTGCAATTGTTTTCTTCTGATCATACATGTCCTATAACTCAAGAGAAGTTGATCTCAACACTTACAATCTCCCAGCCCATGCTTGTACTACACATTGAAACTTGTTTTCCCACTTTTCTTGAAAATCAAGTAACATAACAATCAACTTATAACTTGTACTTCTGACTCTCCAAAGCACTCAAGCCTTTTGCTTATACATACACAAGTAATTTGTCACAAATCCCACGCATGCTTGAGCCCTGAAAACACCAAGAACTCAGATTTGCATCTCATACCTCCATTTTCACATAACCTGACCAAAACTTTGAAACTCATAACTCCCTCGTGCGTTTTTAAGCCTCTTTGTTCCTAAAGCTCCTAAACATCATTTAGAAGTCATCCCTTACCCTGTCACAATTCTGTAAAACCATCTTCCTCCATTTCCAAGTTCAAAAACAGAGCATTGCAAGTGGACTTCTCCAGACCATTTCAGCCACTCTCCAACCAAGTTAATCATTGCATTAGCTTCCTGGGACTTCAGTGGAGCTATACTGATCATCACAACACCTTAAGGAGTGCTCATTTGCAGAACACGATTTCCAGTTTTGAGGTAAGTTATCCCAACTTTTAACTCTTCATAAAAGCATCATTAATGGTTTATTTGTGAACGAAAAATGTAAATATCATTGCTCTAAAGCTAACCATGTCCATAGTTTTCATTTATAATGCTTGAGCTTAGAGAATTTTAAGATTGAAGTTTCTGAAATTTTTAGGGTTCAGATTAGGGCCATTAAAATTCATGCTTGTCTTTGATCTATAATTTTATTGCTTTGCATTTCTGAAATCGTGAGGAAATTTGCCACAAGTTTCATGTTTACATTTTTGCAAATGGATGAGAGATGAACAAGATGCATGTACTCTGGCTGGGCGTGAGGTTGAAGATGAAGTTCAGGCCATGGACTTGATTTCTATCATATATTTGTTGTTTTGTTTATATGAACGGATGTATAGCCACCCTAGTGGTAAAGCGCGCGCCTGTTAACCTATGGGACCCGGGTTCGAGCCCTAGTGATACCCTTTTGCTTATTTTTTTCTCACATTTTCTCATATTTTTGTCACTTGTTTGCAGCGCTGGGCTCCTTTTATTGGGCCCAGTATTTTTTGCTTATTTTTGCCTCCCCTGCTGACTATTCACACCCCTGGCCCATTTCATTTTCTTTTTCTCATTTTTATTTTATTTGTTTTCTTAAATATTTTTTCTAATATTAAAAAATCAGAAAATAATCTAAAAACATTAGATTTATATTTTGATATAGTTTTTTTTTACAATAAAAATTACTTTTATTTTAATCATATTTTATTTATTTTTACTAATTAATTTACAAATTTAATTAGAAACTAGGTTTTTTAGTTATTTTCTTTTACACAATTAAAATATATTATTTTAAAAATATAAAAAGACCAAAAATATTTTATAATACTACAAATTATTTTTAGGACAAAAATACCAAAAATATTCTTCTTACAAACTTAATTTCTTTTTTAATCAATTAATATTTAGATTAGGGTTTTATTTAAATTCTTTCCCTAGTAAATTTAGGTTTACTTTTACTAATTTAATTAATTATTTTTCTTTTAGTTAATTAGGTTAAAACAAAACCCCTTTCCCTAAAAAAATCTAAACAAAAGTCCATTTTCTTTCTATTTTACATTCTTGTATATTTTTTCATTTTTGTACATTATTTATCCAAATTCAATATGGTTGTAATATATAATTAGGTTTATTTTTTAGCAATCCCCATTTTTAATTTGTACACCCCCTCCCATAAGTATTGTAATAGCATAGTAATTTTAAATTCCGCAATTTATCACTTTATACAAATGCTAGTAATTAGGATTTGCATGGAAAGAATAAAATCAATCAAGTAGCAAGCCCTAATCAAAGACTAAATAAATCATGAAAATTAACACACTTGCACACAAGCACCCCTAGGGTAAAATCCACTTGGTTGCCTTACAAAATGGCCATGTTACGCATGTAAGGTATCTTAGCAAAAACAAACGAACAAAAGATCATAGTCCCTCGATGACGCTATCAAAGTTGCCTTTCAAATTGATCTTAGTCCCTAGAGAAAGATGCTAAGATGCCTTGCAATATTTCTAATCATGGTTATACGATGACCCACGTCTGTCCCTTTTACATCCTAAGATAGGGTTATCTACCAAATCAATGGTAAGATAACAATGTCAAAGGAAAAAGGAAATGAACATGAAAGACTTTTGAGTAGGTAGAATGTTCCTAGTTACTTGCTCACTTTCAAAACAAAATATCCTTGCCATTTTTGAAAACAAACACCAACACTTTCAAAAACATCTTTCAAACTTGAAAACATTTTCAAAAGATCAACACTTTGTATACATTCTTACGAACGAGAACCATTACAAAGTT